>CAVLGL010000148.1:15622954-16871287 GCA_963668995.1 Parnassius mnemosyne
CGGAGAGAAAAATTTAAAAAATTGCCTGAAAAAGTCTAAAAACAACACTTTTCTATATTCCCATACAAAAGATTTGTAATAATACTTAAAAGTCAATTTGAACTTTAATACCATACCATAAAGTTTAAGTGTTAGTGGAGGGGTTCCAGGAAGGCAAAACAATTGAGTGACGGTGTCCCGAAGAGCAAAATAAGTATTAAAAAATAAAAAAATAAAGAATCGACTGTTAGGCGGTACAAATTTTGCCGGGTCGCTAGTATATTAATATAGCTGAAATAATTTATTTACGTGGTAGAGCCATGCTGCATGCATATAAGTAGTATAGTTGTAGTGCGAATGGGTCGGCTCGACCAGGGAAGGACCACGCACTCACACTGCTGTGTTTCGTATGGTGAGTGTAGAGAAATGGAGAACCTTTTTACTGGAAAAGAGGCATTCCATCTTAGTTCTCACGGGTGACAACGCGTCTGCATTATGATTCACAAACGAGGATAAATGTAGATGTCTATGGACCACAGCAACCACTTATCATCAGGTGGATTGTGTGCTCGTTTGTCACCCTATCCTATAAAAAAAAAAGAATGGAGCAGGAATTTCTCCTGTATCGCAGAGATGTCTCTATATCCTCTATATCTATATACTTATATTAAATATCGACAAACCTCGGAATAATTTATAAGTGGTAGAGCCACCTTGCAGCTTTCTTGTGGTTGTTGCACGAATGGGTGGGCTCGATCGAGATAAGACCACGCTCTCACGGAATATCAGCGTAAAATACTATGTTTTTTTTTTATAGGAGAGGGGGCAAACGATCATGCGGCTCACCTGATGGTAAGTGACTACCGCCGCCCATGAACAACTGCAACACCAGGGAGGGAATTGCAGATGCGTTGCCGGCCTTTTAAAAAGGAGTAGGCTCTTTTCTTGAAGGTCCCTAAGTCGTATCGGTCCGGAAAAATCGCTGATGGTAATCGATTCCACAAGGAAGTCGTGCGAGGAAGAAAACATCTTCTAAATCGCACAGTGGTGGACCGCCAATCATCCAGATGGTGTGGATGGTATCGGGAGTTCTGCCGCGATGTGCGTTCGTGAAATTTGGCGGTTGGGATTAATCCGAACATTTCCTCAGAGCACTCCCCATGGTAGATGCGAAAGAAAATGCAAAGGGATGCAACATCTCTTCGCAGTGCCAATGAATCGAGCCGATCGGAAAGGGCTCGGTCGTCGACGATTCGAGCCGCTCTGCGCTGGATGCGGTCAAGTGGAAGGAGCTGGCACTGGGGAGCCCCTGCCCAGAGATGGGAACAGTATTCCATGTGAGGCCGAACCTGCGCCTTGTAAAGTTGCACGGGGTGTGCCGGCATGAAATACTGTTCCGCTCTGCTGAGCACGCCAAGCTTTTTAGAGGCCAATTTGGCCTTGTCTTCCAAGTGACCACGAAACTGCACGTCACTCGATATGTCGACTCCGAGGATACCGATACTGGCTGAGGCAAGAAGGGGAGTGCCTTGAAACTGAGGAGATACGACAAAGGGGTTCTTTTTAGCGGTAAACGTGCAAACTTGTGTCTTCTGAGGATTAAACTGGACTAGATTTAGTCGCCCCCAATCCGAGACTTTGTTCAGCAAAGACTCGACTTCAGACACAAGTTTGTTCCGGTACTCGGCGACGTTTTCCCGAGAAATATTGGCACGGCCGGTGTATAGAGCATCACCAGTGCTGTCATCCGCATAACAATGAATGTTACCAGTTAGCAACATATCATTGATATGCAGAAGAAATGTTTCGTATGGTGGATATAACCGGAGACCCTTTTTACTGGAAATGAGGCATTCCATCTCAGTCCTCAGTAATGACTACGCTTCTGCATTTTGATTCTTAATCGAGGATAAGTGTAGGTGTCTGTGGGCCACAGCATCCACTTAGCATCAAGTGGACTGTGTGCTCGTTTGTCACCCTTATGCTATTAAAAATACTTGTAGGCGACTGCGCTACAGCCTAATTGATAATCATCATTGCATTCTTAAGCTGACGAATGTATAACAAGATAATAACGGGTACGTTAGTAACTTTTCTATTCCGTTCTTTTGAAATTAGACATAACTACCAAAAAAAAAAGAATTACTGCACTACTTTTTTTCGTCAGCCATATTAGTCCACTGTAAGTAGGGATGATTTGCCTTACTCACCACACTGGGCATGATTGATAGCATTGTATCTCACGTTAGACGAAAACAATTTCCAGCACTTAAAAATATAGATCTTTACAGCTTTAATATAAAGTCGATTATTTTTACGTTAACATGCGTTGGTTCGTAGTTCTTGTTGCCACGATTTATTCTTTTTGTAGGGACTCAACGCGATTTTGATTGTTTTGGGCTCCGATGCGGATGTTATCTTTTCAATCATATGGATCTCTTTTTTAAAGTACCTATTTCCTTTATATACAACAAAGTTTCAAAGTGTACGTAATTAGGTAAGGGACAATATGTAGGTACTACGTACACATACTTCAACGTAACTCGTACGTAGTGTTAATATTTTTACACGTTACATTGTAAAAGGTACAAATGTGCCTTTGTTGTAACTAAACCACTCATTCATGTACTTTTTTAAACAAGAAAAGAGAGAATTTTTATTAAAGTCTATAATTGATGACTAACATGTTTACGTGATTCATGCAGTCCATGGTCCATTCAATCAGAAAAATCCGACAGAATCGAAATTTTTGTAGGTAAGGAGATTTACTTACTAACATTAAGTTGCGAATATTTTGTTTATAAAAAACAAGTAAGCGATAACGTTTTTGAGTGATACGTAACTATAAATGTAGTCATTTTCAAAAGTCTTATTTATTCTATTTGGAAATATTATTCACAATTATTTTGTAAGAATAATGCAATTTTGAATTCAACGATTTATGGGCACTTCGTATGTGTAATGAAATATTTATACATCTAAAAAAATAGAACTGTTTTAGTTCTTCATGACCTTGCTGACGTTTTCCTTTCGTAGGGACCCATTGGGTTTCACTTTGGCCTTTTTTAGGGTTCCGTACCTCAAAAGGAAAAAACGAAACCCTTATAGGATCACTGTTGTCCGTCTGTCTGTATGTCTGTCAAGACCCTTTTTCTCAGGAACGCGTGGAGGTATCAAGCTGAAATTCATATCAAATACTCAAGTCTACTGTCCCTTAGAGCTGTGAAAAAATCAAACTTTTAAGCCAACGCAATCAAAAGATACAGCCGTTTATGAAGCTAATTTTCGACATATGCAAGGGAATCAAAACCTACAGGGTACTTCCCGTGAACTCAGAATCTTGAAATTTGGTACGAATCAACGTTTTATAGCACAGATAAAGGAAAAATTGCGATACGCATAAATTTTTAGTTACATTATATAATAATATAATATAATATATAAAATAATAATCATAAAATAAAAATATTTTTAATAATTTTAAACTTATATACCTACGGATTTGTTAGGAACCCTCGGTGCGCGAGTTCAACTCGCACTTGGCCGGTTTTTTTATATATTTGTCATTCGACTAATGTGTCCAGCCCAGTCACATTTGACGGGTATAGATTTATTTTAGTTCTCAAACTAGGTTAAAACTTTAGTCTAGGTAAAAAGGCATATGTAGTGTATTTTAGGGTTCCGTAGCCAAATGGCAAAAAACGGAACCCTTATGGATTCGTCATGTCTGTCTGTCAGTCCGTATGTCACAGCCAATTTTTTCCGAAACTATAAGAACTATGCTGTTGAAACTTGGTAAGTATTCTGTGAACCGCATTAAGATTTTTACACAAAAATAGAAAAAAAAACAATAAATTTTGGGGATTCCCCATACTTAGAACTGAAACTTAGAAAAAAAATTTTCATCAGACCCATATGCGCGAGAGACACTTCCAAAGTGGTAAAATGTGTGCCCCCCCCCCCCCCCCGCCCTGTAACTTCTAAAATAAGAGAATGCTAAAATTAAAAAAAAAATATATGATGTATATTACCATGTAAACTTCCACCGAAAATTGGTTTGGACGAGATCTAATAAGTAGTTTTTTTTTAATACGTCATAAATCGTAATTTATTTTACTTGCTGCTACGGAACCCTTCATGGGTGAGTCCGACTCGCACTTGGCCGCTTTTTATTGTTTCAAGTTGGCTGCAGGTGTCGATGAACTGTAGTAGCCACTTACCGTATTGTCGTCTATAAGTGTGTCTGTTACTTAAGTTTTATAGATATATTTCTACTTTAGATTTCCTACTTTAATATCAAGCTATTGTTTTACTAACTATTTTTTTTAAGTGATAACTTGCGTATAAGCCGTGTGGTAGCGACAAAAGAGAATCCACTACCCCATGTCATCCTGTAGATGTCGTAAAAGGCGACGTTTACCTCTGTCGCATCGACTGAAATAGGATATAGACAGCAACGTCTTCTTGAAAATAATAATAAAAAAACAAACGTGGCGACTACGGCAGATATCCCTCCTATGAGGCATTCTACGGGGGAGGCCTGTGTTCAGCAGTAGACTTTGATGGCTGTAATGAATGAAAAAATATGTTTTTATGTAAATCAGTGCAACAATGAATTCTATCTAACTTGAAATAAACTCAAAAAGTTTTGTTCTTAGTAGGATAGATACAAGATACAAAATTTATACAATAAAATTATACGATAGCTTCTAAAATGCAAATTAAATCGGGGAGTGCTTGAATAAAAAGTTTTCGTTTCGTTTGTATTTTCACTAGAGACAAAGGCGTTTTAAATAAATTTGTACATGAACGTTAATGGAGTTTTCTTTTTTAATTTCTGTTAAAATCTCTTTTAAGAGACTGATCTGTATATATAAAAATCTCACGAAAACTCCAAAATGGCTCGACCGATTTTGATGATATTGTTTGTGTGTGTTTGAGTGACCCACTCCTGGACGTCTAGATTTACAATTCGACCCTGTAAGTGGCGTTGTTGTCGAGATTCAGTAATCACGCGTGCGAAGTCAGGACGGGTCGCTAGTATTTAATAAAAACAATAACATATTCCACTTACGAATTGAAGCACATCCATAGAATGTGACTTTTTACGTTAAACTTAATTTAACAACTGTCATAATAATTAATAACATTTCACCTCTTTGATTACTAAGGTGACAAAAGAAAACTTTTTTTCTGGGTTTCTGTTTTAATCCATTAATTCCGATGCTATATGTAGGCATCGAAAAACACCAAAATATCCATTCTCAGATTTTTTAATTTGCTTTTGTTTATTTTATGTCGATAAATACGTTTTGTCATTTAAATCGTCCACTTCATTGCAGTCTTCTAGGCACTGAAAACGGTTTTGTAACTCGAGCTGAAAGGTTTCGGAACTTTGGATTAGAGCACGAAGGGGACGGAGCGTTGACTTCATTAGACGAGACCTCTCCAACTTAACGTTTAGGTTCAGTGTGCCTCTAACCATTCGGTGATCGCTGCCGGTTTTCACCCTAGCGATCACTGAGACATCACTGTACAGTTGTCGTCTGGTCGTCATAATGCAGTCAATCTCATTTTTTGTCGAACCGTCGGGGCTCGACCAGGTCCACTTCCTGTGGGGCTGCTTCTGGAAGAAAGAGTTCATCATAAAGAGTCCCTCTTTCTCCATGAAGTCGGCCAGCTGCTGGCCCCTTGGGTTCCATTGCCTTATTCCAAATTTCCCCACTTTCAGCTCACCGTTCTCTCTTGTGCCTAGTTTTGCATTGAATGACAAGCTCGTGGAAACTGTCCATGCGGTCGGAGCTATGTTCTGCAAGACCCGCCGCAGAAGGACACAAAAACTCTCCGATCACACTCTTAAGCTCATGGCTGTTAGACGGGAGATGAAGCTACATTCTTCATCAGATTTGACAGCATACAGGCAACTGAACAGACAGATCTCCAAATGCATGCGGCGGGACTTACGCAACTTCGATACAGCTCGTATTGAAGAAGCGATCGAGCGGAACCAAGGCTCCAAAGTCTTTGCCAGAGATCTGTCTGCCAAAAAGAGCCAACTGTCAAAGCTAAAGACCGAATGTGGCAGCATCGTTTCCGGGGCACCTGAGATTTTGAGTGAGATTGAGAGGTTCTATGGGCAGCTGTACACATCATCGTTGGAGCCTCACGCAAGTGTGAGTAACAATCCAAGAGCGAGTCTTATCCGACATTATTCCGATGATATCCCGGACGTCAGTCTGAGATTAGAATGGCTCTCCAGCACCTTAAAAACGGCAAGGCCCCAGGCGAGGATGGAATTACAGCGGAGCTTCTGAAAGCGGGTGGAAAACCGGTACATGAAGTCCTTCAGAAACTCTTTAATTCCGTCCTCCATGGTGGCATTACACCGGAGGCGTGGAGTAAAAGTACAGTGGTCTTGTTCTTCAAGAAAGGCGACAACGCTCTCTTGAAAAACTACAGACCGATTTCCCTTCTGAGCCGCGTCTACGTGCTGTTTTCGAGACTCATTTTGTGACTCAAGTTTGAATAAACATAGTTACGTCATGGACGTATAACGTATACTTGCATATTCGGGTTCTAGGTATCTCTTGATACTGTAATTTATAGCTTTGAAATTTGATATCGAATTTCGATATACAACGTCAATACTAAAACCAGAAAATGAAAAATACTCGAACGTGTTAACACATATACATATAAGTATTAATTAGTTAACACTAAATGTTGAAAAAGTTAGTGGTTTCATTAATAAAATTATTTTAAATTTTTGATTGGAGTTCCGTATTTTGTTTTTCATCTTTATTATTCCATTAAAATCCATTACTGTATGAAACTCTCTTATTGTAGGAAGTAAGTACCATAATCGTCATGCTTAGCAGTTGGATTGCCGATCGCTGTACCAGATGTTTATCACCTTCGACACTGTTTTCCGTACCCGCTCTGAGTGTTTAGTGAGAAGTGTGGTTATATCCATTCCATCGTCACTCGAACATCATAAGGTCTTTGTGGCATATCCCATACTCACTTCTAACACATGAGACAGTGACGGAATGCTTTGATTAATACGCCTCAAACTACACTAAACAGTAAAATATCCAGACTGGCGTAAATACGCTATCCTAAATCTTCATGTCAGGGATTATTACAGTAAATACATCCAATATAAAGGCGAAAGCGTCACAAGTCTACTGCTAAACATAGTAGGCACACTCGGCGGGCGGTTTTGTAAACACTTTATTTGAACTGAGCTGTTTTCAGCAAGATGCACCCCTTTCCTGGTTCAGTTTCCCTCTGTCGCATCTCACAGCACCCACAGGGTGATATGAGGTAGTGGATTCACTTACGCCACTACTACACGACATAAAATGTCAGCAAACTTAAAGTAAATTTCTGATATTGTTGTTCAATAACTTGGCTAAAAGTTATCACGAAGAATCACTTATAGGGCACCAGTTGTAACACACATTCCATTCATTACGGCCTATAAAAGTCCACTGCTGAACATAAACCTCCCCCATAGATTACCTCATAGTTGCCTAGCTTGGCGAGCACGTTGGCAATCGCAGTTTTTTATTGTTTTCAGTTGCTATCAGGAAGTTTCTGGTCCTCTTCTTCTGTTTTAGTTTCTCTCTGCCACCTTTTACAAAACCTACGGCACGATATTGGGTAGGAGATATTTTTAAACCGCCACTACACTGTTTGGTAAATGTAAAAATTATTTGGTTGGAATTCGTAGCTAGGACCCGTAACTTAGCTAAGCGACCACTTAGCCACGATAGGCAATTATTTTTATACTAGTATTTTATTATTTATGTAGCAAAAACTATTGCGACTTAGTTCAGAATAGATGTTCAGATTTATGTTCAGGTGGATGAAATTTTTACAATTGTTATTGTTTTCATATTTTTAACATTACCTACCATCGACCAGAATGAGCGTTATTTAGGGCACAGCTTGATTAAGCCGCGTGTTTACACATGCACATGAGGTTTTACTATATTATCACAATTGATTGCTTCTTGCCGTGGTTGTTACCCATTATTCGTCCATTATCGCCAGTGTCGAAGATCGGTTCGATGGACGTTATTTTCTTTATAATGAATCCATGAAACATAAATAGGATTTGTCATCGTTATTCAAATAACGTTACTTTAAGAGAAATAAGTCTACCAAAATAAGTCGAAAGCAGTACAGCCTTACATAAATGAGAATATTCCAAAGACAAAATATTTCTCTTAAATTAGATCGGCACCTGAAATGGACGGATTTACAATATGTACTTAACTGGTAATGAGATTACACTCGATGTAAATAAAATTCCGAGGCTAAGTCAAAAATAAAAATCTTCCAGAAAAATAAAACCTCTTCAAAGCAGTAATCTTAGGCATAATACCTTTTTTATTTTAAGATGATGTCTATTGTTCTACAAAACAAGATTGTGGTTGAAAAAAATAATCTACTTCTGCTTTATCAGCTCGTGACAGTCCAACGCTTGACAAGGCTATCACCATGATAGGAAGGACTTGCTTCGTTTGACTAGCGGATTGCGCTATTATTAACTGTTTTAAACACCTGTAAATAAACTGAAATGTAATTATAATGCAAAAACACAATCTATTTACATTACAGCCTATTAAAGCCACTGCTGTACATAACCCCCCCCCCCCCCCCTTTCCCTCCATAGATTCCTCATAAGGGCGATATTTGTCACAAAACGCTTGGCAAGCGGGCTGGCAATCGCAGTTTATTAATATTAGTCGTTATTAGAAAGAGACTGCTGCCCATCTCCTAATTTGTTTCCCTCTGTCGCCACTTACGACACCCACGGGATGTTATGGGGTAGTGGATATTCTTACACCCCCACTACACGCTACAAAACAAAATCATTTCATTACAATTAAACATACCGACAAGCGTTGCCAAGACAGAAACGTGAATCAAAATAAATGACTATACGAAAAAAATTAAAAAAATGACACAAGCGTCTGTACGTTGCAGGAATTAATAATGAAACCGCGTAAAAGTTATATCTAATGAAAATACTCATAGTTTTTAGGTCATCTTAAGAGCATATAACATAGTGTGGTCTAGTTATTTATATTTTTTAAATTAAAAAAATACGGAGGTAATGCGAATGCAATTAAGCATATCTCGCCTCCTGCCGGAAAAGACAGAACAACGCCTGCTGGACCAGCTAGTCTTTTATAAACAATGTTTGCGTCGGAAAGTAAGTGCTTGCCGTAAATTTTGTAGTACGTAAGCAAACCGTGGTCGATGCCGGGCAATGTTATAATTAAATTTTTAATAGGAATTTAAGTGTCGACTTACTAGTGGCTTGACGGTGAATATTATGATTTATTCCATTTAGATTGAATAGATATTTGTTCAAAATGTTAATAAGAATTAACTAAGAGATGCACATTAAAAAAAGTATAATTTTAAATAGGTCACGCGTCATGCTAAGCAACCTCACAGCCATCTAAGAGGTTTCACGCACTTATGGTCTGAATTTTGATGGTCGTGCTTCTGTCTGATAATTAAAAAAGGAAAATGTTTAGCCAAGAGTTTAATTTATAATTTAATGTTTCAACTGTTTTCTTATTCATCACACTTTTTGTTAAGTTAAGAAATAGACTCTTTCCTGCTATTATTTTATAGAAAAAATCAACCTTATTCATTACATTATTCATTACAACCTACCAAAATCTCACTCCTGAACAAAGACGTGTCCCATAGATTGCGCCATAATTGTGATATGACCTATTAGTGGACTTAGGATTTTCTTGAAATATATGAAATTTCTCAGAACTGAGGATTCCGGCACGATGTTCACCTTCACCGCCGAGTACATGATAAATCAGTTTACATTGTCATTAACTTCAGTAACGCCAGGCATGAAATTTAGGTTGCTAGCGCCTCGAACGAAATTAATATGAAATTTAATATTACGTCTTAACTCAGAGCTATAACTCGCATTTATGAAACTTTTTTGTCCTATTTCAACATTATTTTAAAACTTATTATTTATATATACATATAATATTTATAAAATCATTATTATCATTAGAGTAACGTCTAAACGACGTGACGGATTGATCACTAACACAGAACACAATTTATGTATTTAAATTTTATATATTTAAATTTTATGTATGTGTTGCATGTATATATTAGAACTGGATTATATCATGACAACTTAACTGCCCCAACTCACTTTCTGTTCTACCCAAGGTTAGCTGGTAAAGAATGCCATATAGCATTAAGCTCGCCTTTTGTACATATATTTGGTGCAATAAAGAATAAATAAATAAATAAACACACGCACCAACTATATAACAGATGATTGAATGAAATGAAACATCTTGACAAATTATGAAGTGCGAAATGTCTTTACGATTCCATTTAAAATCTAAAAGAACAATATTGGTGTTTGCGTGGTACACACATTGACGATCGTGTAATTTATTATTTAATAGCATACACTTACAAAAATATTTTAATATTAATCGACTTGTATCATAATTTACAGCTTGGTAGCTGCAGGGCCACAAGCTCATAACAGCACTAAGCTATTAATCGTATGGCCTATTATTTATGCTGTGGTTAAGTCATTATTATTCCGGGCTTGGATGTCTGCCGTATATATGTAAAAGACTTTCATTTCTTGTAAAATTTTAAAAAGAGGGATAAGAAACTAGAAAGTTCTTATTTTGATAAGTACAGAACCAAGGACAATAATAAGAATAAAAATGTCTAACTTGTTAAATCGACATAATAAAATGATACCGAATAATACTAGTATCAATATGATAAAATAGTAACATAGTGTCATGTTTATGAAAAAAAAACAGGAATAAAGCTCTTAAAATATAGCAATTACGTTTTTGACAATCATAATATTTTATACAAGGGCAAAATATTACAACGCATTTTTATGAGCAAATGCGTGCCGAATTTGTCATATAAATATTTGATATCGCGTAGGTATGCCTATAAAACTTGTGACAAACAACGTCGACCTCAATAAAAACGACGCGCGCGACTTTCACCATGCATACTGTATGGAAAAGTCAGACCCTTCGTTATTTATTAAAACTTACTCAGACTTTAGACTGAATCAATCTAAATTAGAATTGTAGAGTTTCTAGAAAGAGATTGAAAAACCTTTTATTTAGTAAAAGGTTTTTTTTTTACTATGATTAGGTATACATATAAAATCAAAACTAGGAAGAGAACGGAGGCAAAAATACAAAGTCGTATACTATAACTAGTGTATTAAGAAAAAAATTGCAACCAAGCTTTAGCAATAATTAGAAACGTATGAAAAATCAAAGTTTTATACGTTAAAAAAAACAGTTATGACATTATATACTGTCAACTGTCAAAAACCTTTTATTATTTGATTGACTGATGAAGAGTCATCGTATCACAGAGCCACTTATTTTGAGTTATAATAGTGATCATATTAACCGGATGACCATATTACCCTCACTTTTATACGTGGTAGAGCCGTGCTGCAGCTATATTGTTAGCATAGTTGTAGCACGGATGGATCGGCTCGACCGGGGAAGGGCCACGTAAAATAGCAGCTTAACGTTGCTGTGTTTCGTATGGTTAGTGTAGAGAACCGGAGACCCTTTTTACTGGAAATGAGGCATTCCATCTTGGTCCTCACGGGTGACAACGCATCTACATTTTGGTTTGTAATGGAGGATAGATGTAGATGTCTATGGGCTGCAGCAACCACTTACCATCAGGTGGACTGTGTGCTCGTTTGTCACCCTTATCCTATAAAAAAAAATCTTTTTTTTTTTTATAGGATAGGGTGACAAACGAGCACACAGTCCACCACACAAAATAATTGAAGCAAGTTTATTCATTATGTAACTAACCATTTATATACCAAAATGAACTTAACAAAACAGATTCTTATGACACTAAAGTTTATTCAAAATGACCTCCGTGATTTTGAATACAAACTTTCAATCTGCGCGGCCAGTCGTCTATCGCAGCACGAACGAGGTCCATGTCAATATCAGCGGCTGCCTTAATCAAGGATGTCTTGAGTGACTCCAAATTGGGATGAGGCTTTGAGCACGCCTTTTCCTCCAAGTGTTGCCATATCTTGTAATCTAACGGATTCAAATCTGGACTGGAGGAGGGCTAGTCTTCGTGCCGGATGAAGTCGATTTCACGCGCCGCCAGCCAGTCTTGTGTGCTCTTTGCTCTATGAGCTGGCACCGAATCTTGTTGGAATACCCAGTGCCTGTTATTGAACATGGTATGAGAAACAGGTTCCACGAGGTTCGTCAGGACTGTATTTTGATACACAACTGCATTCGTTTTTACACCTTTCTGACAAAAATGTACCTCTGTTAAGCCCCAATAAGAAACTCCTAACCATACAATGAGCGAGGATGGAAAATGACCTCGTTGGACACGCGGAATACGGTTGCTCTCTTCTACGGTAAAATTTTTTTCATCCGAAAAAAGAATTTCCCGATATTTTTTTCCCGCGTACCGCTTCAACAAGGCGCGGCATCTCTTCAGTCTCAGGTCCATTAGACGAGCATTCAAACGATGTCCTGTTTTTCTTCTATATGCCCGAAGCCCTAAGTCTACATTTAACACCCTTTTCACCGTGGTTCTGCTTAACCCCATCTGAAGGGCCAACAGTTTCTGCTTACGTTTGGGATTTCTTTGGATTCGCGCCTTCACAGCTTTTATCACTGCTGGAGTCCTAACAGACCGAGGGCGACCACTTCTTGACCTGTCATCTACACTAGAGTCTTCATTGTATCGTTTGATGGTACGATAAACGAATCTTTTGGTTATATTAAAATTTTTAAGTATGTCATAAAATTGAATTGGCGCGTAACCGCAACGATGCAACGCAATAACTGCAACACGGTCTTCTTTAAGCGTCCACTCCAACATATTTAAAAATGAGTAAAATTCTAAAAAGTATGCAGTTTTATTTTCATGAACAATTCGAAATTCGAATTCAATAAACTTTTTTGTGGCCAGCATTCTAAAAGAAAAGTTTTTACTGTGTGACAATACTTATGACCTGACTAGGTATATTACCATGTAAACTTCCACCGAAAATTGGTTTGGACGAGATCTAGTAAGTAGTTTTTTTTTAATTCGTCATAAATCGTAAATTATTTTACTTGCTGCTACAGAACCCTTCATGGGCGAGTCCGACTCGCACTTGGCCGCTTTTTATTGTTTAAAGCTGGCTGCAAGTGTCGATGAACTGTAGTAGCCACTTACCGTATTGTCGTCTATAAGTGTGTCTGTCACTTAAGTATTATAGATATATTTCTACTTTAGATTTCCTACTTTAATATCAAGCTATTGTTTTACTTTAGACAGAAGCGTCTTCCTGAAAATAATAATAAAGAAACAAACGTGGCGACTACGGCAGATATCCCTCCTATGAGGCATTCTACGGGGGAGGCCTGTGTTCAGCAGTAGACTTTGATGGCTGTAATGAATGAAAAAATATGTTTTTATGTAAATCAGTGCAACAATGAATTCTATCTAACTTGAAATAAACTCAAAAAGTTTTGTTCTTAGTAGGATAGATACAAGATACAAAATTTATACAATAAAATTATACGATAGCTTCTAAAATGCAAATTAAATCGGGGAGTGCTTGAATAAAAAGTTTTCGTTTCGTTTGTATTTTCACTAGAGACAAAGGCGTTTTAAATAAATTTGTACATGAACGTTAACGGAGTTTTTTTTTTTAATTTCTGTTAAAATCTCTTTTAAGAGACTGATCTGTATATATAAAAATCTCACGAAAACTCGAAAATGGCTCGACGGATTTTGATGATATTGTTTGTGTGTGTTTGAGTGACCCACTCCTGGACGTCTAGATTTACAATTCGACCCTGTAAGTGGCGTTGTTGTCGAGATTCAGTAATCACGCGTGCGAAGTCAGGACGGGTCGCTAGTATTTAATAAAAACAATAACATATTCCACTTACGAATTGAAACACATCCATAGAATGTGACTTTTTACGTTAAACTTAATTTAACAACTGTCATAATAATTAATAACACTTCACCTCTTTGATTACCAAGGTGACAAAAGAAAACATTTTTTCTGGGTTTCTGTTTTAATCCATTAATTCCGATGCCATGAAATTCGAAAAACACCAAAATATCCATTCTCAGATTTTTAAGTTTGCTTTTGTTTATTTAAAGATAAATACGTTTTGAAGATTTTAATTGCTTTAACGGGCAGCAGATAGCACTTTTATGAAAAATATTTATTATTAAAGCAAGACGGAAAACATTTCTTTACCAAAAAAAAAAAAATAAAGTTGTTTAACCTACGAATTCGGCATCAAGATTTTTATGTTTGACTGTTTGACTTTGTTAGGTGCAAAAATACTTAAGAAAGTAAGAAGGTAAAATTAAAATCACTAAACTCAATAGCTGATATTATTAAACAGAAAAATCATTAAAATGAAACCCAATTCATCTCAATTCACATGTTTTATTGTATTAACAATATATTAGAAATATTTAATAATTGTGAAAGCTCTGGATCAAATTTTGAAGGGTTTCCAATATTTAAAGGGATTCTTTCACAAATTATCTGAAGCTAAAGTAAAAGTGGGTATTTCCGTCGGACGACAAATAAAAAAAATTAATTAACATGTAGGAAGTAGTGGGCATAGTACAGAGACTGATTTTGTAGTTAGGAATAATAATTAATTCGTTTACACGAATTAATTATCCAACGATTCTAGGATAAACTAGTAACGGAATACGACATGCGCACCGTTCCACGTCAGAGCCAAGACCTTTGGCCAAGACTGTCCTAACGGCGGCAGCTCCGTCTGTTTTATACAAGCTAAACGGGCGCCACCGCAGGTGCAATGCTGCAGGTGTGCGGAGCACGTGTTATTTACAAGAATTCTGTCTAGCTACACCAACGCCGCGGCACGTGCACCATTGTACGTGGAACGGGCCAAGCACCGAATCAGGCCGACACTGTCGCATTCTGGCGCGGCCTGTGGTCAGAGCCCGTAAACCACAGTGAGGGCCCTTGGACGGAAGTTGTGGTGAGTCAGTGTGCGAATCTTACGCCCATGGATCCCGTCATTATAACGCCGGACGATGTAGCTGAGGCGGTCCGAAGGGCCCCGAACTGGAAAAGTCCGGGGCTCGACGGGCTGCATCACTACTGGCTGAAGGGGTTCGTGGTGTGTCACGCTGTGCTCGCCCGACAATTTCAAGAGGCTCTCGACCAAAAGTCGCTCCCGAGCCTCTTCACTACTGGCATCACTCATTTGGTTCCTAAAGACCGGGATACCATAGACCCGAGCAAATACCGCCCCATCACGTGGCTACCCACGATATATAAGACACTAACATCCATTTTGAGCGCGAGAATCACTCGTCACCTGAACTCAAATCAGGTGATGTCGCGCGCTCAAAATGGATGTCGGGGCGGTGGTCGTGGAACCAAGGAACCACTCCTCATTGACGCGGTCATTGGCAAAGTGGTTAAACGCAACCGTCGGAACCTATCCGCCGCCTGGATAGACTACAAAAAGGCATTTGACTCGGTGCCTCATACATGGCTGAAGAGGGTCCTCGAGCTGTACAAGGTTGACTGTACAGTTAGAGACTTCCTCGGGCAGTGTATGGGGCAGTGGAGTACGATCCTTTGTCATCTAGGCGAGCGGATGACGGCTGCGGAGAACCACATAAGGATAAGAAGGGGTATCTTCCAGGGCGATTGTCTGAGTCCAATCTGGTTCTGCCTCTCTCTGAACCCTCTCAGTACCTTACTGGAGGGCTCCGGGAGGGGATTTCAGCTTCGGAGGGGAGGTACAAAAGTGACCCACCTTTTCTATATGGATGATCTCAAGTTATTCGCCTCCAGTCGCTCTCATCTTGTGGAATTGCTAAACATCACTTGTGATTTTAGCAATTCTATTGGAATGGGGCTGGGGACGGATAAGTGTGCGGTCCTCCATGTTGAAAGGGGAAGGGTTGCTAACTCCGAGGGCATAGATTTATCTATGCCCATCAACATAAGGACCCCTTCCGAGGCTGAAACATACCGATACCTGGGTATGTCACAGAACATCGGTGTAGATGAGGCGGGTATGAAACAGTCAGTTTGCGATGTGTTTTATGCACGCTTGACCAAAGTGCTTAACAGCCTTTTGTCTGGTGTGAATAAGACGCACGCATATAACGGTTGGGTCATGCCTGTTCTCATGTATACCTTTGGCATACTTAGGTGGACTCAGACCGAACTAAACGCTCTGGACAGAAAAGTCCGCACTATAATGACGTCCCACAGGATGCATCATCCGAGATCGTCAGTTATGAGGCTGTACTTGCCGCGGAAGCATGGTGGGCGCGGCTTTTTAAGCGCGCTTACCATGCATAATCGCGAAGTGTGCAGCCTCCGTAATTACTTTCTGACGAGAGCGGATGATCCATACTATAGGGACGTTATTTCTTGTGATAAAGGACTGACCCCTCTATCCTTAGCCAACGAGCAATGGCAAGACCCAGCAGTACAGTGCATTTCCGACCGGGAGGCCGTATGGAAGGAGAAGGAGCTCCACGGGAGGTTCTACAAGGCTCTACATGAGCCTTTCGTAGACACAGTCGCCTCCCTTCACTGGCTACGTTTCGGTGACCTCTTTGGGGAAACCGAGGGTTTTGTCTGTGCGATACAGGATCAGGTTATTAAGACCAACAATTATCGGAGATACATCCTAAAGGATGGCGCCGTCGACATCTGTCGAGCTTGTCGCCATCCCGGTGAGTCACTTAGGCATGTCATCTCCGGTTGTTCGGCGCTTTCTAACTCTGAGTATTTGCACAGACACAATCTAGTAGCCAGGATTCTACACCAGGAGCTCGCTCTGAAATACGGTCTCGTGGATCGGAAACTGCCGTATTATAAGTACTTGCCGGAAGCCGTGCTCGAAAATGACCGCGCCAGGCTCTACTGGGACCGGGCCATCATCACAGACAGGACTATTCTTGCGAATAAGCCTGATATTGTGCTGATGGACCGGGCACAGTCAAGGATCTTTTTGGTCGACATTACCATTCCTTATGACGAGAACCTCGTGAAAGCCGAAACAGATAAGGTGACAAAATATCTGGACCTGGCTCACGAGGTTACCGGCATGTGGGGTGGTCTGCCGACCGAAATTATTCCTGTGGTCGTTTCTGCGAACGGGTTAATCCCAGTCAGCCTCCCGGGTCATCTGAGGCGACTGGGACTCCGTGACGGACCGCTCCAGGCTCAAATGCAGAAGGCGGTGCTCCTCGATACCGCCCGCATCGTCCGCCGGTTTCTTTCCCTTTCCCCCTAACCCTCGGCCGTCTGGTCTCCCCTGCCGAGGGCTTCCATCTGGTTGGGTTTTTATTTATTTATGTATTTTTTATGCATTTATTTTATTTTGTTGATATTTATGTATGTTTATCATTTTCATTTACAATTATATATTTATACAGCCCAACCAGATGAGTAAACTATATAGATGCCCCAAATAATAATAATCTTTATTGATAAACATTTTACATTCACAAATATTTACAATGGCCAACAGCCCCTAAACTAGGATATTATACCTGTATTTCAGGGGCTAGATTGTTGATTCGAATTATTTAGATAAAGTGGCATTTCTTTTTGTTTATTTGTACGAGTACCTACATATCTTAGCAAAATCTTTATTTAACATTTCGTTAGTATGCGAATTTTAGAACTATTATTAACTGTATTATAGTTTTCTTTTCTTTTTATTAAATATTTTGCGAAATAATATCTAATTAATCGCTCGAAGATGATTTTATGTTAAAAATGAACGTTTTATTAACCCTTGTTAAAATATTAATACCCCGTGTCATCATAGTCGTAGTCTGTTAGTAGTTGATCTTGAGTGGGGACTGGGGACCAGAAATATCCCACAGAACGATTATAAAATTTATAACACCATTAAGACTTAGCGTATTTTGATAATATCTATGAATAAACAACGCACTGAATATCTACAGCTCAATTCCATCTACAATACATCGTGTCGCCTCAAGTTTGAATAAACATAGTTACGTCATGGACGTATAACGTATACTTGTATATTCGGGTTTTAGGTATCTCTTAATACTGTATTATATGTTGTATTTATAGCTTTGAAATTTGATATCGAATTTCGATATACAATGTCAATACTATAACCAGAAAATGAAAAATACTCGAACGTGTTAATACTTAATACATGTACATATAAGTATTAATTAGTTAACACTAAATGTTGAAAAAGTTAGTGGTTTCATTAATAAAATTATTTTAAATTTTTGATTGGAGTTCCGTATTTTGTTTTTCATCTTTATCATTCTAACTCACTTCTAACACATGAGACTGTGACGGAATGCTTTGATTATTACGCCTCAAACTACACTAAACAGTAAAATATCCAGACTGGCGTAAATACGCTATCCTAAATCTTTCTGTCAGGGTGCTTATTACAGTAAATACATCCAATATAAAGGCGAAAGCGTCACAAGTCTACTGCTAAACATAGTAGGCACACTCGGCGGGCGGTTTTGTAAACACTTTTTTGAGCTGAGCACAAATGAGCTGTTTTCAGTAAGATGCACCCATCTCCTGGTTCAGTTTCCCTCTGTCGCATCTCACAGCACCCACAGGGTGATATGAGGTAGTGGATTCACTTACGCCACTACTACACGACATAAGATGTCAGCAAACTTAAAGTAAATTTCTGATATTATTGTTCAATAATTTGGCTAAAAGTTATTATAAAGAATCACTTATAGGGCACCAGTTGTGACACACATTCCATTCATTACAGCCTATAAAAGTCCACTGCTAAACATAAGCCTCCCCCATAGATTGCCTCATAGTTGCCTAGCTTGGCGAGCGGGTAGGCAACCGCAGTTTTTTATTGTTTTCAGTTGTTGTCAGGAAGTTTCTGGTCCTCTTCTTCTGTTTTAGTTTCTCTCTGCCACCTTTTACAAAACCGACGAGACGATATTGGGTAGGGGATATTTTTAAACCGCCACTACACTGTTTGGTAAATGTAAAAATTATTTGGTTGGAATTCGTAGCTAGGACCCGTAACTTAGCTAAGCGACCACTTAACCACGATAGGCAATTATTTTTATACTGGTATTTTATTATTTATGTAGCAAAAACTATTGCGACTTAGTTCAGAATGGATGTTCAGATTCATGTTCAGATGGATGAAATTTTTACAATTGTTATTGTTTTCATATTTTTGACATTACCTACCATCGACCAGAATGAGCGTTATTTAGGGCACAACTTGATTAAGCCGCGTGTTTACACATACACATGAGTTTTTACTATAATATCACAATTGATTGCTTCTTGCCGTATTTGTTACCAATTATTCGTCCATTATCGCCAGTGTCGAAGATCAGTTCGAAGGACGTTATTTTCGGAATGATGAATCCATGAAACATAAATAGGATTTGTCCTCGTTATTCAAATAACGTTACTTTAAGAAAAATAAGTCTACCAAAATAAGCCGCAAGCAGTAAAGCCTTACGTAAATGAGAATATTCCAAAGACAAAATATTTCTCTTAAATTAGATCGGCACCTGAAATGGACGAATTTTTAATATGTACTTTACTGGTAATGAGATTACACTTGATGTGAATAAAATGCCGAGGCTAAGTCAAAAATAAAAATCTTCCAGAAAAATAAAACCTCTTCAAAGCAGTAATCTTAGGCATAATACCTTTTTTATTTTAAGATGATTTCTATTGTTCTACAAAACAAGGTTGTGGTTGGAAAGAATAATCTAATTCTGCTTTATCAGCTCGTAACATTCCAACGCTGGACAAGGTAATACCCATGATAGGAAGGACTTGCCTTCGTTTGACTAGCGGATTGCGCTATTTTTAACTGTTTTGAATACCTGTAAATAAACTGAAATGTAATTATAATGCAAAAAGTAGTTTTTAATTTTATTCGTTATTAGAAAGACGCTGTTGCCCATCTTTTGATTTGTTTCCCTCTGTCGCTACTTACGACACCCACGGGATGTTATGGGGTAGTGGATATTCTTACAACCCTACTACACGCTACAAATTAAAATCATTTCATTAAAATTAAACGTAGCGACAAGTGTTGCCTCAAGACAGAAACGCGAACCAAAATAATTGGCTCTACGAAAAAAAATTAAATGATGACACAAGCGTCTGTACGTTGCAGGAATTAATAATGAAACCGCGTAAAAGTTATATCTAATGAAAATACTCATAGTTTTTAGGTCATGTTAAGAGCATATAACATAGTGTGGTCTAGTTATTTATATTTTTTAAATTAAAAAAAAATACGGAGGTAATGCGAATGCAATTAAGCATATCTCGCCTCCTGCCGGAAAAGACAGAACAACGCCTGCTGGGCCAGCTAGTCTTATAAACAATGTTTGTGTCGGAAAGTAAGTGCTTGCCGTAAATTTTGTAGTACGTAAGCAAACCGAGGTCGATGCCGGGCAATGTTATAATTAAATTTTTAATAGGAATTTAAGTGTCGACTTACTACTGGCTTGACGGTGAATATTATGATTTATTCCATTTAGATTGAATAGATATTTGTTCAAAATTTTAATAAGGATTAACTAAGAGATGCACATTAAAAAAAGTTTAATTTTAAATAGGGCACTCGTCATGCTAAGCATCCTCACAGCCATCTAAGAGGTTTCACGCACTTATGGTCTGAATTTTGATGGCCGTGCTTCTGTGTGAAAATTAAAAAAGGAAAATGTTTAGACAAGAGTTTAATTTATAATTTAATGTTTCAACTGTTTTCTTATTCATCACACTTTTTGTTAAGTTAAGAAATAGTCTCTTTCTTGCTATTATTTTTATAGAAAAAATCAAGCTTATTCATTTACATTTTTCATTACAACCTCCAAAAATCTCACTCCTGAACAAAGACTTGTACCATAGATTGCGCCATAATTGTGATATAACCTATTAGTGGACTTACGATTTTCTTGAAATATATGAAATTTCTCAGAACTGACGATTCCGGCACGATGTTCACCTTCACCGCCGAGTACATGATAAATCAGTTTAAATTGTCATTAACTTCAGTAACGCCAGGCATGAAATTTAGGTTGCTAGCGCCTCGAGCGAATTTAATATGAAATTTAATATAACGTCTAAACTTCTGAGCTATAACTCGCATTTATGAAACTTTTTTGTCCTATTTCAACATTATTTTAAAACTTATTATTTATATATACATATAATATTTATAAAATCATTAATTATCATTAGAGTAACGTCTAAACGACGTGACGGATTGATCACTAACACAGAACACACACACCAACTATATAATAGATGAATGAATGAAATGAAACATCTTGACAAATTATGAAGTACGAAATGTCTTTACGATTCCATTTGAAATCTAAAAGATCAATATTGGTGTTTGCGTGGTACACACATTGACGATCGTGTAATTTATTATTTAATAGCATACACTTACAAAAATATTTTAATATTAACCGACTTGTAACATAATTTACAGCTTGGTAGCTGCAGGGCCACAAGCTCATAACAGCACTAAGCTATTAATCGTATGGCCTATTATTTATTCTGTGGTTAAGTCATTATTATTCCGGGCTTGGATGTCTTTCAATGTGCAATTTATGTAAGCTGCCGTATATATGTAAAAGACTTTCATTTCTTGTAAAATTTAAAGTACAGAACCAAAGAGAATAATAAGAATAAAAATGTCTAACGTGTTAAATCGACATAATAAAATGATACCGAATAATACTAGTATCAATATGATAAAATAGTAACATAGTGTCATGTTTATGAAAAAAAAAAATAGGAATGAATCTCTTAAAATATAGCAATTATCTTTTTGACAATCATAATATTTTATACAAGGGCAAAATATTACAACGCATTTTTATGAGCAAACGCTTGCCGAATTTGTCATATAAATATTTGATATCGCGTAGGTATGCCTATAAAACCTGTGACAAATAACGTCGGCCTCAATAAAGACGACGCGCATTTACTCTTTCACCATGCATACTGTATGGAAAAGTCAGACCCTTCGTTATTTATTAAAACTTACTCAGAATTTAGACTGAATCAATCTAAATTAGTATTGTAGAGTTTTTAGAAAGAGATTGAAAAACCTTTTATTTAGTAAAAGGTTTTTTTTTTTGACTAAGATTAGGTATACATATAAAATCAAAACTAGGAAGAGAATGGAGGCAAAAATACAAAGTCGTATACTATAACTAGTGTATTAAGAAAAAAATTGCAACCAAGCTTTAGCAATAATTAGAAACGTATGAAAAATCAAAGTTTTATACGTTAAAAAAACAGTTAATGACATTATATACTGTCAACTGTCAAAAGACCTTTTATTATTTGATTGACTGATGAAGAGCTATCGTATCACAGAGCCACTTATTTTGAGTTATAATAGTGATCATATTAACCAGATGACCATATTACCCTCACTTTTATACGTGGTAGAGCCATGCTGCAGCTATATTGTTAGCATAGTTGTAGCACGGATGGATCAGCTCGACCGGGGAAGGACCACGCTCTCGCAGAATACTAGCGTAAAATAGCAGCTTAACGTTGCTGTGTTTCGTATGGTTAGTGTAGAGAACCGGAGACCCTTTTTACTGGAAATGAGGATTTCCATCTTAGTCCTCATGGGTGACAACGCATCCGCATTTTGATTTGTAATCGAGGATAGATGTAGATGTCTATGGGCTGCAGCAACCACTTATCATCAGGTCGACTGTGTGCTCGTTTGTCACCCTTATCCTATAAAAATAATAGTACCCTATTGTGTGTTTTATGAGTGAACAAATTTATAGTAGGAGATTTTGAGTTGAAAGCATTCAAGCGACTGTCACATTTATTACTAATTGAGATTTATGTGAAAAAAAAGGTATATTTAGGATCAATTTTACTTGGTGCACATAGAGGAAAACCAGCGTCAGGCTCACGAGCTTGATTTTCAGCTAATCTGGAGAGCTCGTTGGCCCAGATGTTACGAGATGCGCACAATGCACATACTCGTATAATAGGGATAACAACAGGCTTCATTTTGTGGTACATATATTATTTTCTTATATATAGCTGCATAGGGCCAATAATAGTTGCGCATATTTTTTATTTTGTTTCTGTTAATCATTTCATTATTTTTATTTAATCTACTCATATAAGAATCTATTTGTGTAGTGCTTATTTCTTATATTAATTATCTGTGTGTATATGTGTGAACTCTTCTCTGCTATGCTAATAAATTTTTCTTTATATGTTTTTTAAGAAATCGATGAAAATCATTATTAACATATCGCTTTTCACGAATAAAGTTGGACACCTTAAACTCTTCACGCATGAATATTTTTATAACATCACGTAGAATTTACATCGCACAATAAGTATCGATACCTTTTGTCGCCTTAGTACGATTATATTAACTAACCACTAATCACATATACCGTTTGTATGATAAAACCGGAAGAAAGCAAACATCATATTGTTCATTTGTTTTTACTGTCATGATTCAGCAGTTTCACGCTTAGATTATAATATTAGAGTTTATGAAAACTTAAACAACATGCATTGCTTATCAATACTAGGTCATATTAGTAATAAAAATATATCCTATTGTACCTTAAAATGTTGTTCCTTTATTTTTTGCTAGCTTTTGCCCGCGAATTCGTCGGTGTAGATATTATACTTTAAACCATAGGTGATGCATCAATAATCACAAGTTCATAGTAAATTCCATCACCCTTTTTAGGTATGATTTCCTGTAGTTTAAAAGACAAAGTTCATCTACTTTGAAGTGATAAAAGTATACATTTTGATAAAAATTAATTTGTTACTGCAAATTATGTATAGCAAATAAAGTTTCAAATTTTATTTAATTTATGGTTCACTATTTTGCTAATGCCGTGTAGTGGCGGTCAAGCATATCCACAACCACATATCCTCCCGTGGGTGTCGTAAAAGGCGACAAAGGGAAACAGGCAGGAGATGGGCAGCAGCATCTTCCTGATAATAGCCAAAATTACAATAAAAAAACTGCGGTTGCCAACCCGCTCGCCAAGCGTGGCAACTATGGCAAATACCCCCCTATGAATGTAACAAAGAGACGGCCCCCAGTCCCCGGCGGCCCCGCTATTCCTGGCTACGGTGGCGACCATGGTAACGGCGGGGCAGGGGGTGCTAAGAATCTCCGGTGGAGGTTCGGTTGCCACCTTAGACGACTCGACCTGGCAACGTACAACGCACGCACCCTGAGGACTGACGAGAAGACCATGGAGCTGGAAGAAGAGATAGACAACTTGCGCTGGCATATTATAGGATTATCCGAAGTCCGAAGAGAGGGGGAGGACACGGTAATCCTCGAATCCGGCAACTTGCTCTATCACCGGGAGGGCAACCATCTGTCCCAAGGAGGTGTCGGATTTATCGTCCACAAGTCTCTCGTTAACAACGTTGTAAAGATCGGGAGTGTGTCGACGAGGGTTGCGTACCTTATACTCAGAATCACCAAACGGAATTCGCTGAAGGTCATACAGGTTTACGCACCAACCTCGGCACACCCCGATGAGGAGGTGGAGGAAATGTATGAGGATATCTCTAGAGCCATGAATTCCTCCAAAACCCAATATACGGTGTTAATGGGAGACTTCAATGCAAAACAAGGCACAAGAGAGAACGGTGAGCTGAAAGTAGGGAAATTTGGAATAGGGCAACGGAACCCAAGGGGTCAGCAGCTGGCCGACTTCATGGAGAAAGAGGGACTCTTTATGATGAACTCTTTCTTCCAGAAGCGGCCCCACAGGAAGTGGACCTGGTCGAGCCCCGACGGTTCGACAAAAAATGAGATTGACTTCATTATGGCGACCAGACGACAACTGTTCAGTGATGTCTCCGTGATCGCGAGGGTGAAAACTGGTAGCGATCACCGAATGGTTAGAGGCACACTGAACCTAAACGTTAAGTTGGAGAGGTCTCGTCTAATGAAGTCAACGCTCCGTCCCCCTCGTGCTCTGTTCCAAAGTCCCGAAACCTTTCAGCTCGAGTTACAAAACCGTTTTAATTGCCTAGAAGACTGCAATGAAGTGGACGATATGAATGACAAGCTCGTGGAAACTGTCCATGCGGTCGGAGCTAAGTTCTGCAAGACCCGCCGCAGAAGAACACAAAAACTCTCCGATCACACTCTTAATCTCATGGCTGTTAGACGGGAGATGAAGCTACATTCTTCAACAGACTTGACAGCATACAGGCATCTGAACAGACAGATCTCCAAATGCATGCGGCGGGACTTACGCAACTTCAATACAGCTCGTATTGAAGAAGCGATCGAGCGGAACCAAGGCTCCAAAGTCTTTGCCAGAGATCTGTCTGCCAGAAAAAGCCACCTGTCAAAGCTGAAGACAGAATGTGGCAGCATCGTTTCCGGGACACCTGAGATTTTGAGTGAGATTGAGAGGTTCTATGGGCAGCTGTACACATCATCGTTGGAGCCACACGCAAGTGTGAGTAACGATCCAAGAGCGAGTCTCATCCGACACTATTCCGAAGATATCCCGGACGTCAGTTTGAGTGAGATTAGAATGGCTCTCCAGCACCTTAAAAACGGTAATGCCCCAGGCGAGGATGGAATTACAGCGGAGCTTCTGAAAGCGGGTGGAAGACCGGTACTTGAAGTTCTTCAGAAGCTCTTTAATTCCGTCCTCCATGGTGGCATTACACCGGAGGCGTGGAGCAGAAGTGCGGTGGTCTTGTTCTTCAAGAAAGGTGACAACGCTCTCTTGAAGAACTACAGACCGATTTCCCTTCTGAGCCGCGTCTACGTGCTGTTTTCGAGAATCATTACGAATCGTCTCGCGCGCAGACTTGACGACTTCCAGCCTCCCGAACAAGCCGGTTTCCGAAAGGGCTTTAGCACCATAGACCACATACATACCCTTCGGCAAATTGTACAGAAGTCCGAAGAGTACAATTTGCCACTATGTCTGGCGTATGTGGACTATGAGAAAGCCTTTGATTCCGTCGAAATTTGGGCGGTGTCGCAGTCCCTTCAGCGGTGCCAAGTTGACTGTCGGTATATCGAAGTGTTGAAGTGCTTGTACAGTAGGGCTACGATGGCTATCCGAGTACAGAACCAGAGTACGAAACCTATCCAATTGCAGAGAGGTGTAAGACAGGGTGACGTCATATCCCCGAAACTCTTCACCGCTGCATTGGAAGACGTTTTCAAGCTTCTGGACTGGAAAGGATACGGTATCAACATCAATGGCGAGTACATCACTCACCTTCGATTTGCCGACGATATAGTCCTTATGGCAGAATCGCTGGAGGACCTAAGCACTATGCTCAATGACCTCAATAGTGTTTCCCAACGGATAGGTCTTAAGATGAACATGGACAAAACAAAGATCATGTTTAATGTCCATGTCACACCTATGCCGGTAGTTGTTGGGAACACTAAGCTCGAAGTTGTTGACGAGTATGTTTACCTGGGACAAATAGTCCGACTAGGTAAGTCCAACTTCGACCGAGAGGTCAATCGACGGATTCAACTCGGCTGCGCAGCGTTCGGGAAGCTACGACACATCTTCTCGTCAGACATACCTCAAAACCTGAAAACGAAATTGTACAACCAGTGCGTGTTGCCAGTGATGACTTATGGAACTGAGACGTGGTCCTTCACTGCTGGCCGTATGAGGAAGCTCAAGGTCGCTCAGCGAGCTATGGAGAGGGCTATGCTCGGAGTTTCTCTGCATGATAAACTTAGGAATGAGGATATCCGCAATAGAACCAGAGTAACCGACATAGCCCAACGGATTAGTAAGCTGAAGTGGCAGTGGGCCGGCCATATAGCTCGAAGAACCGACAACCGATGGGGAAGAAAGGTTCTCGAGTGGCAGCCTCGTACCGGTAGGCGAAGTGTAGGGCGTCCCCCCACGAGATGGAGTGACAACCTGGTAAAACATACAGGAAGTCGATGGATGCAGGTGGCTCAGGACCGTGCTTTGTGGCATTCTTTGGGGGAGGCCTATGTTCAGCAGTGCACTTGTGAAGGGCTGTAATGATGATGATGATGATGATTTTGCTAATAATGATTTACACATAGAATATAGATATAATATACTGTCGCGGTGTTGTTTGACTTACTTAACACATATCGTTACATTTGGCCAATTTACACAATGTCTTTATGAATTATAGCCTATGTGTTATTCTGATGTATGAGCTATATTATTGTAAAGTTTTCAAACATCCATACATCCATACATTCTCATAAACTTTCTCGTATATAATATTAGGAGGATTATGCCTTATCAAACCTTATACAATGTATAGAAACGAAAGACAATATTAATGTCAAAACATTAAATTTCAGTCAATTATAGATTAATTACACGTTTGAAAGTGGACGCCCATTGTGTATCTACATATATATGTAGATATATACAGGTCAAGCTAGTATAATGTCTTATACGTGGTAGAGCCATGCTACAGCTGTATTAATAGTATAGTTGTAGCACGAATGGGTCGGTTCGACCGGGGAAGGACCACGCTCTCACAGAAAATCAGCGTAAAATATCAGCTTAACACTGCTGTATTTCGTATGTTGAGTGTAGAGAACCGGAGACCAAATATGAATATAACAAAAAATTTTCCCTTTTTGGAGCAAATTTATAGTTATGATCGTAATGTACCAGTGGTTAAAAGAATTCTTAGAGGATGCAGCTTGCTAAAGCATTGTCATGCACTATTCAAAATTGTTTCACTAAGAGCAAAAAAAATATACACTATGCTAATAGTGAAAAGAGTTGGCAAAAATTATTTACTTTCGCGTATTCCCATTTTCATTTTGATAAAACAATAAATAAATCAATTATGTCTCAACTAAAAGAGACATCTTTTCAAAATTTAGATTACCCAATTAATACTCATTTATCTCGACCACGTCGTAATGAACTATGGCAGACTTTCTTACATAAAATTAGTTGAGAAGAAATGGTAGCGTCTATATACCAAAAATATCTTAAAATGTTAAGCGTCAGTTCATGAGTAACTTTGTCAAAGAATTTTGTTCTGAGAAGGCGTCATAAAATAGATATTTAGGTTTGAACCTTTCTAGGTTATGTCTTATGTTACTTGGAAAAAATCATGCTTCCTGTGGTTATTTGATGTTAGTTTAATACATTCACAACATAATGCACCTACCTACATAATTGAGTTTTTAGATTATTGTGTCTCGATTGTATATTTGCATACTATAAATGTATATTTCTGGCATGGCTTCTGGGCCTTTGTGCCATACATTAACATTTTGTTTTAGCTAGTGTTGCCATAATATTAAATGGAATTGTTACATAATACTATGATTGAGATAATATATTATTGCAGAAAGTTCTTTGTAAGAGACTTAATTTAACCATATCACTTTTATTTTTATTATTACTAATAATAACTTCCTACAAAAATATTCTGTATTTGTGTGTTGTGTTGCTAATCTTACAAAGTGTATATGAAAACAGTAAAAATATAGTATTTACTATAATATATAGACTAGTAAATGGCAACACTTGAATAGTGTAAAATGATAAAAGTCATTTGATATTCCTAAAAATATATGTGTTTTTTCTGTGGCTTTATTTCAAATACATTTATATTTGAAAAATCATAGAAAAATAATTAAACTCATTTTATATATAAATTATTTCTAGACGTAACCATTTTTGTCAACTATTTTTCTGCCCTTGTTATTTGATTTAAAAAAAAAGTAGAAAAATATTTTAGGTAATATATCTTAGGGAAGTAGCGTGATAATATTTCATTTACAGACTAAAGTGCTTTTATTTAAGCCATAAATGATTGTGTTTCAGGGAAAGACGCGAGGTACAGCACATTTCAAATCAATATAAAGCTATGTAATATAAAGACTTTTGAGTGCTGTAGAGATCTGTTTAGATTTTTTAATGAATATCTCCGCTCCGCTACATTCACACCTGGATTTTCTAGTGTCAAATTGTACGGACGGTAGACTGTTTAAAGGTATAAGGGGATTAAATATACATATTAAACGATGCCATAGTAAAAGTATTTCAGCTTCACAGCCTACTATTAGTAATTTCTATAGTAACACGGCGGGGAGTATGACTGTATGATTATCAAGTTAGTTTCGTCGCATAACATTATTAAAACTCGCAAATTCTAGCTTCACATTATTTTATAAAGGCCTAATAATGAAAATACATCGCTTTTCACTTCTTTTAATTTTATGAACTTAAAGGCTGGCAAATTATGCGAATTTGTATGCCAATCAGGATTCTAAAAGGAAACTACTTTTAGATTCATGTCGGAAAATGTAAAAAGACGTTTTGAGAATATGAATTGCTTTCTACTTCTTTGTACTTTGATGCGCTAAATCCTGTTAACTATTTGAATAAGATAAATCTTATTTTAATATATATTTATATTAATTTTAAGCTTATCGTACGAAATAATGTTTGTTAAGATAGGCAAAGAAAACGCATAAAGGTTGCCATTTTTTTATTTAAAAACGATAATTCTCAAAAAAAGTGGTATCGTTAGTATTCATTTAGCAATGCCTATATTTACTTTGTGTTATTTTATTACAACAATGATTTTATTGTACATGTTATGGTGGTAAGAGTGGGAAAGTGGATGATGTGTGAACGGCCCATAGACGCCTAAGTACATCTATTCTCGATTAAGAATTAAAATGCATTGGCACTTTTACCATGTGGATTAAATCGAAAGGGTAATGTGGTTCTCATCACTCACCATACAAAGTACAACAGTAATGCTGCAATTTAGCTGATAATGTAAGATCGTTGTCTTTCCACGGCCGGCCATTACATTGTGATGCAGTTTTTATGAAGTGTATAATTTATACTGTAGCCATCGTACCGCTGCCACGTTGACTTATATTGTGCATTAAATTAGCCGTTTTAGGTATCTAGCGTTAAAATTAAATTTCAAAGGGGTAAAGTAAAGTCGCCTTAATTAAAATACCATACTAAACCCTAGTGGGTCAAAACACTTTTTTTATGTAAATGAAAAACGTTAACCTCCCTGCAAGATTTTTCTTGTATCATGGAGGCAGTTCACAAAAATAAATTGCACAAGGGCGCATATCCAGTAACGGAACAATTATTCCTACATAATACGAACACTTTCCGTTCAGGAATTGAACGCGCAGCCGATAACACCGCGACCACCGCTTCGTCACTGTGCTACCGTAAAACACTAAGTGCTGATTGCAATTTTTGAAAACATAATATGTAGTCATCCTCACCCGTAGCACCTTCTTAAAAAAGAAGAGATTATTTGCAGCGACATATCCTACAGCATTCATTGTACTGTGATATATAAATTTAAAAACAAGTACAACTTGAAAGCAAAGGAAATGCATGTGTGAAGTCCAGTTTGCAGATGACGTAACTAGTAACGGTATTTTATTCGAGATACAATTATGCCCATAGATAATTTATTTAAACTAATTATTTTATGTACGTCAGATAGTGTATTTTAAGTCCATTAGCCAAGCGGCTCGTTGGTCTAGGGGTATGATTCTCGCTTTGGGTGCGAGAGGTCCCGGGTTCAAATCCCGGACGAGCCCAATTATGTTTTTTTAATTTTTTCGCCAAACTAGTTAGTTTTGATTAAGGTTAAGTGTTTTTAAACAGAATATGTCTTAACTGAATTCTTATAGTTGTATATTTTCATAGATTTAGTATATACTATTTTCATAGATTTAGATATTATTTTCATAGATTTAGTATATATTTAGTATATCTATATATTTTGATTTACATTTTAGCTATGATTTCGCTTTTGATGTCTACAAGAAAATTAAATATAATAATAAGATTTTTTTTAATTTGTCATCTTTAATTAAATTTATGTACATTTCTTTTATACTACCGACTCCCGACATTATGACTGCTTTGAAGTATAGGATATAGGATTTATGGTGGTAAAATTAGGCATTTGTAGCTCTTTATTTGAAGTTCATTGCACAGCAGCAATAGCCGCTTGGCATCAAATGGTCTGAAAGTTTGATTGTCACTTTAATTAAAAATAAATTAAAAATACAATGTTGTAACCAATGTAAGAAATCAATACTCAACGCCTATAATTGCATATTTTAGTATAGTTTTTTGATATGATATTTTTTGATATCATGACACATACTACAAAATTTAATTATGTAACATAGACGGTCAATCTTGTTAATGTACTTTCACTTTCTACACAACTGGTTTGGATAGTAAGAGAAATACTGCTTTATTTTTTTCATCAGCGATAACAGCCGGCTCGTTGGTCTAGGGGTATGATTTTCGCTTAGGGTGCGAGAGGTCCCGGGTTCAAATCCCGGACGAGCCCAATCATTTTATTCCTTTTCTCTAAACTATTTAATAACATTACATTGTGTGTAACGTAGGAAGGTAAATAATGGCTATAATTTATATAAATCTGAGAGACCAATATCAATTTTTAGTTGAAATCATAGAACATATTATTTCTGAACGAATGTAGAGAATCAACTATTTTATTCCTTGCTTATGTGAAACCACTATTGTTATGACGTAAACTGTAATTTTACACAGTTTTGTGTTATATCTATTAGATATTCATAGTAGCTGCTGAGTCATCGGCATGGCATGTAAAGTTTTTTTTTCGATAATCAGTATATCGGGGTCAGCCTACTGTAATACGAGTATGCGTAACTGCGCGGCCGACTGATAATTTATCAATCTGGAATTGTCTTTGCCTCGTAAAGTTGGTTTTGAAACAAATAGTAAACTAGAATTAAAACAAGTATTTTTATTTTTATTTTAACAAATCATTGCACCTATCATAATATTTCACTACACCATGCGTTGATAGGTAGTAAATGGTAATTAATGCCTAATTACTCAAAAGATAAATACAATAAAGGTACAATAATTAAATCAAAAATCATGTCCGACTAAAATATACATTTATTGTGACCAGAATTATTAATCTCGTATTCTTAAAAATTACTTTAAACCTAAATTGTAAAGCCGTGGAATCCATTAAGAGTACATATATTTATAATGTAATTCGATTTTGGATTTTATTTAATATCTTGCTTATACTTTATAGTATGCTTATATTTCATCATAATCATATTAAATCATGCTTATATTTTATATCAAATATTGCCACTCATTTAGATTTCTTTCTAGTTGTTCTCGTGATAATAGATAAGTACCGAATTTTTATTTTGGTTAATATTCAATATTTATAAAAAATATTCAGCACGAATTTCAGAACGATAATAATATATTCAAGTTGTCTGTTTTTGGATTGTTGTGAGAGTTTGTCTTCCTTATTCCTTCACTATTCAATACGTACCGTATATTATGCTTTCATTCGTTTCTCTATACACTTTGGAAAAGTAATATAAAGTTTTGACATGAGGATGAACATGAAAATATAATATTATTTTATTATAATATTAGAGACAAAACGAGCTCAAGTAGACACTTGCAACCAACTTCAAACAAAGGAGGTCACAGATCTTTTATCACTTCTGAAGATATCTTCCATGTCCCCTTACTATATACCCTTATAACTGGAACACGGCAATGGATGTGCTGCTGTGTGGTTGAAAAGTCAGACAAGAAGTTAGTATCAAACGAGACAGATCCTAGGCATAAGGGGGTTCTACCATCACGAAAAACTTTGCTGCAGACGGTACATTGTAATCATACAATATAAGTAACATACACAAAAGAAAAAACTGAACACAATCAAAAAGGTCACTGCTACAACGTATTGTATAGAAGAATGAAGTGCCCGACTTCAGAAAATATTTATTTTATTATTTATTTATTTTAACACATAACCGAGGTAACAATGGGCTGGCTTAATGCCTTCTATGTCTATATCTATATGTCTAAATGTCTTCATTATTTTTAGTTATTTGAAGTAGACTTTTACTTTTTAACATTTTGAGTGGCTAAAGGAAAATAACAAGCTTAAAGTATCAAATAAAATGCCTTCCCAAATTTCACCCGGTATTTTTCTATTCTTGTAGGTGGAATGTTTTTCGTCGAATTTATATTTGACCGTCCATGGAGTATAACCTAAAAGATATATAAAGAAAAATATATTAAAATCAGTTTACAATTTACTTATGTATAGCGTAACAAATATACAAAAAAAAAACAAATTTAGAATCTCCTTCTTTTTTTATAAATGCACGGCTTTTTCCTGAATTTGGTTAAAAAGAATTTACAAAGAATATTGATAATAAAACCAGCAGGAGATTATTATACAACTCGACTCTATGGCCTCGATGGTGTAGAGGACGACCACCAAACCAACTACTGAATTTGTTTACGAAAGCGAAATCGCTAATCATGTGGGTTCGAATTCGAGTTGTTTTTTTTTTAACTTAATATAAACTAGTGCTTGACCACAATCCCACCTGCTGGTAAGTGGTGATGCAGCCCTAGATGGTAAATCGCACTGTCTTAGCGTAGCAGAAGCCTATTCACTCTTGCCTTGAAGACGCCCAGATTGTATTCGGACGGAAAGATATACGCCGGCAAATTATTCCATTCCTTTGCTGTACGCATTACAAAAGACGAAACAAACCTTTTGGTTCTAATGCGTGGAATATTGACAACAAGGGATGAAGACCCACCGATCACCTGGTTATTCGATGGTGGAAAGGAGAGAGAGGAATTAAAGCATGTAATTCCTGCGCACACTCAGCGAAATGCATCCTATAGAATACCTAGAGACTGGCTACTCTGCGCCTGTGCTCGAGGCTGACAAGATTGGTTTCAACCAAATCAAGGTCACCAATGAGCCCCTTAGCACGTCTGTCTACTGAGTACAACTCTGCCAGGTGACATTTTGCAGCACCAGCCCATATGTGACAGCAGTACTCCATGCACGACCGCACTTGCGCTTTATATAAGGTAAGGAGCTGCCCCGGCGTGAAGTACTGAGTCATAATTAGTTATTGGGATTTTCTGTCAGGAAATCTTCAGCAACAGTCCGTATTTGGTGTTGTTTCACCCTCGTGCCCGTGACTATGAGAGTGATGAAGGAATAGAGAGTGCAGCTGTGCTACCGTGTATACTTGTTTACTATCTTGTCTTGGTAGATGGCGGCCGGTCTCAACGGAAACTCCAATGAGATTTACCGCTGCGACCGAAATTCGGCATGGAGGACGTTATTATACATCTAAAATTTATTAAAAAGTATTAAATGCTAAAAAGAGACAAAAATGCTGTACCCCATTGAAAATAGAACCGCAATGAATTCAACAAAAAATAAGCACTACCAGAAATTGCTACGAACGATTTAATTACGAATGCCTAAGTGGAGGTAGTTACGGCGGATGTTTTTAAAAATGGGATAGTATTAAAAATAAAGAGTACCTACTCAGAACGCTGCAGCTATTAATTGGATAATATTCACAGAGAGGAACAAATAAACAACAAACAGCGGTTTTATTACACTAATGGAAGCTATTTAGATATAATATTTCGCGATTTTACGCCACAAAATCTTGTAATTGCGGAACATTTTTCAATTTGCAACTAAAAATAATTAACATTTTAATGCAAAACGTACACGTAAATTTCACAGTATGCAGGCAACCCGGGTTCGAACCCCGCCGGTGAAGTAAACATCGTGAGGAAACGTACATGTCTAAGAAATTAAAAAAAAAAATTCGAAGTCATGTGAAGTTCGCCAACACGCATTGGGGCAGCGCGGCGTATATTTCTTTGCTCTAAAACCCTCTCACAAAGGAGAGGAGGCCTGTGCCCAGCAGTGGGACGCATATAGGCTGTAACTTTAAGTCCTTAAGTAATTTCTCCTTTAACTTTATAAAAATAGTTAAACTCAATTTTCATCAAATTAATATTGAAGAACCTATGGCTCATCAGCACCAAAACCATTAAAACCGACCTGAGTTAATCGAATTCCTGTATATCTCATCAGGTCATTCATTTATCTAGAAGATTGCACACTAATCTTGCCAGTTCGAAGCTGTCTCTCAAAAATACTTTCTCTCTAGAAAGGTATTTCGATCTCTGTTGTTACATTATTTGATCAGTTGGAGTAAGAAGACTGACTTAAGTGTACTGTTGCCTATAAACAACTGCAATCAACTTTATACAAAGGAGGCTGCAGAGTGCAGATGCATTTTAATATCTAAAGAATAAGATGGAATGCCTCCCAACTAGTTATTATACATAATGTATAATTCATTCATCACTGAAATATTATGTAGATCAACAAATTTTTGATTACTTCATAATCTATACTGATATTAATCTTAGACTTTGTGAATATGTTTGAATGCTTTTACTCAATCATGCATCAATTCCTAAACGGATTTGTATGAAAATTTAAAAAAAAATCACACATACCCTGAATCGATAATGCATAAATTTTATGAAGGAAAATTATAAGTTATCGTTATCGTTAAAACGTACTTAAAATGCCTTTTTCCATGGGAGCAAAGCCGCGGGCAAAAGCTAGTATATTAAATAAGACCAAAACGTATTGGAACAGCGTGGCGGGTACCCCCTTGCCCTAAAAGCCTCTCAGAAATGAGAGTAACTTAACTCTCCAACTTATATTACGTATTCAAGGCACGTTAGTACGTTGCTTAACGAAATAATGTATAGTACGGCCCTTAACTTGCTGTGACGTAGAGACGAGATATGTGAAACAGACATATCTAAGGACGTAATATATCCTACAGATAATATAGTTAGAAGATTATATCCTCATTATATCCTTTCAACTGATCTTCTTCTTAAGAAGTAATAAGTGAAGGCTTCGTCATTCGTTTACCGTTACCGTTCCAGCCTATTCATAAAATTTTCATAAAGCCACTGCTGAACATAGGCCTCCTAGAACATAGATTGCCTGAACATTGATAGGGAGGATATTTGCCATACTTGACAAACGGGTTAGCAACCGCATTTTTTAAACTTTTAGTCGTGTCGTGGTCCTTCACTGCTGGCCGTATGAGGACGCTCAAGGACGCTCAGCGAGCTACGGAGAGGGTTATGCTTAGGGTTTCTATGCGTGATAAACTTAGAAATGAGAATATCTGCAGTAGAACCAGAGTGCCTGACATATCCCAACGGATTACTAAGCTGAAGTGGCAATGGGCCGGGCATATAACTCGATTAACCGACAACAGATGGGGAATAAACGGTTCTGGAGAGCAGCCTCGTACCGATAGGCGAAGTTTAGGGCGACACCCCAATAGATGGAGTGACGACCTGGTAAGACATGCAGGCAGTCGATGGATGCAGGTGGCTCGGGACCGTGCTTTGTGACATAACTTGGGGAAGCCCTATGTTCAGCAGTGGCCTTGTGAGGATGAAGGCTTGTTTGTAGTAATAAAAATTTTAATATTACTGTAAGTAAAACTATCTCATTCATTCTAGACGAAAAATACTCAAACTGGTGATGGCCAGCAGCTTCAAAGCTGCCAGAAGTCATACTCTGGTAGTGCGTAATTGTAAATAGTGTGTAATCGTCAATCCGCCTGCCAAGCGTGACGATAAAGGTAAATCATCCCTATAACAAGTGAGGCTCATGGTGATGATGATGATGAACCTTACATTGTGTGTTATTTTTAGTTGAAAAATGTATACTCCTACCGTTGATCGATTCACGTGTCGTGTAAAATGGTGGCTAATGAAATAGTGTTCCACTTTATTGAGCATGCCAAGATTTTAAAAGACCAATTTGGCCCTTCTTTTTAAGTGACTGCCGAACTAAACGCCACTCGATATGTACACCCCGAGGATTCAGATCCTAGATGAGGGGAGGTGGCTCTTTTTAGCAGTGAACGCGTAATCCTGTGTCTACTGAGTTGGTTAAACTGGACTGGATTTAGTTATCCGAGATTTTCAGAGACAAGCTTGCTCCAGCACTCGACAACGTCTTCGCCAGATATGTTAGCACGGCCACGTAAAGCATCACCAGTGCTGCTGTATAGATAACAGAGAATGTTGCTAGTATGCAACATAATATAATTGTATTCGTGTAAAAGGAACATGGACATCCTTGGAGTCCGAGCATGCACGGTCGGTTATGACTTGTATAATATATAAATAATTGTTCCGTGCCGGGGTGGTTTTTCGTGAGTTTTTATTATACCTGTTGTAAGACAATACTTGACTTCTATTCTATATGTGATGAAGTAGCCAAAGAAAATAAAATATACTGGCTTAAAATATGGTATTCATTCATGCCTTGCAGAAACCCCATTTATCCACAAAATTTATACACGTATTTAAAACTAATTCACGATACAAAATCCTAACGATATATAAAAATAATCTGGTTAATAACCTATAAACCTCTCATTATAAGTCTACTCTACTGAGATATTGGAGAGACAAAGAGCCCGAAATTGAATAAATTAAAAACAATACAATACTACATTACCCTCCCCAATAATTACTTCAAAGGAGGGATTGGTGGACAATCACAGGATATTTTTAAGCTGTTATTAGGAAGACGCTGCTGCATATCCCCTGTTTAATTGAATGATTTATTTAAGATTTAAACTACATAAAACTACATGCAAAATCGAGTACCCTTGTCTCTAGATAGAAATACCAGTAAGTGAAATAGAGGTGAAGATCCTATGACCGCTTGTCAGCGCTGATGGAGATCACTGTGAAGTTTCAGTCGGTAAGAGTCTGACATAACTCGCCTTATTTCCCAAGTACTGCCGGGCATCCATTAATATTTTCCCACGTTATAGATATTGAATTATTGTTCCCAATAAAAAAATAGGTGTATGAAAAAATGATAATTATTCTTTGTAAGGCTTACGTAGCCTAGTGCTTTAAACAGCCAAGGTACGAAAGAAAAAGATTGCACAGTTTTTGTTCTCATCAATCTTACAAGTTCTAATCGCTTTATTTCCGGGAAATTGCAAAACTTTGCAAGATCAATTTCTTACATGGTTTCTTTATACGGCATAATTTACGGAATTCGTTAATTTCTTACGAAACAGAAACAGAAACTTTTTTATTCAATACATACATATAATCAAGCCTCTTTCCCGTAGGGGTAGGCAGAGACCACTTCTTTCCACTTGCTACGATCCTTATATATTTGTTTCGCTTCGTCCACTTTCATTATTCCCTTCATACATGCTCTACTAGGGTACTACTCTTGACCTGGCCTTTTTTCAAGACGTCCCTGATTTGGTCTTGAAACGTCCGCCTAGGTCTACCCCTTCCAACACTTTCATTCACACTCGCCTTATACACTTTTTTCGTCAATCGTTCTTCATTCATTCTCCCGACATGGCCAAACCATCTCAGCATACCTTAATCAATTTTTGTCACTACATCTTCTTTCAGACCACAACGTTTTCTTATCTCACTATTTCTTATCCTGTCACTCAGTTTAACTCCTATCATAGTTCTTAACGCTCTCATCTCAACTGCATTTATTCTGCTTTCATGTTTCTTCTGCCATACCCAACTTTCACTTCCGTACATGAATATCGGAACCAAGACCCCCTCATGCACAGCCAAACCTTGTTAGATACCTTCCGACTGCTCACAAAGGAGTGCAAAGCTCCATTCACCATGTTTCCTGCATTCACTCTTCTTTCGATATCACTCTCACACTTTCCAGTCTCTCTTGTAAACTTTGAAGCCAGATACACAAACTCCTTCACCTGTTCAATTTGATCATTTCCAATCACGATATTGCAGTCTGTCACTGCCTCATCTCTTTTAAACACCATCACTTTCGTCTTCCTTATATTCAAGGCCGAAGACGCAAGTAATACTTGGTCATCAACATAGAGAAAACATTTGACAAGTAACTCATTCATTCTCAACTCACTTTCATTCTCTTTTAAATCTGTCAAGCAATTGTCCATGAACAGATTAAACAGCCACGGTGACGCTACACATCCCTGTCTAACACCTTTTTCGTTATTAAACCATTCAGTGTATGCGCCGTTTATCCTTACACAAGCACTAGAATTCCTATAAAGAGATTGCAATGCTTGTATGAGAATACTGCTCACACTGTTCACGGACAGTGATGACCACAATTTATTCCTCACCACTCTATCATAGGCCTTTTCTAGATCCACGAACGCGCATAGACCTTCTTGTTTTTAGTCAAACACTTTTTGGCTATGCACCGCAAGGAAAAGACCTGATCCGTACATCCCATTCCCTTTCTAAATCCCGCTTGTGTATCCCATACTTTTTCGTATATTTCATTCATAACCCTTTCAATCAATACTTTCGCATACAATTTACCGAAGACGCTGAGAAGGCTTATACCGCGGTAATTTATGCAGTCCTGCCGTGACCCTTTTCCCTTATACAATGGCACGATTACGGCTTTGCACCAGTCTCCCGGTACTTACCCATTTCGCCAGCACATATGAAAAGGCGGTACAGCTGACTCGCCACTATGCCTTATCCAGCCCTCAGCATCCCGACGGTAATCCTGTCATACCCTGCAGCCTTACCTAATCTCATACTTTTCAACGCTTTTACTATTTCATCCATGCTTATCTCACTTTCATCACCATTTATATTAATTTCCATGGAAGTTGCCGGATGCTGTACCTGCACTTCCTCTCTTTCAAACAAACGTTCAAAAATACTCTTTACATCTCTTTAACACACATTCTTCTCCTTTTATAATGCTCCCATCTTGACTCCTGATTGTACTCAGCTCCGAAGTAGAAGTTTTTCCCCTGGCTGTTTTGATGGATTTCCAGAAAAACTTAATGTTTGACTGGAAATCTTCAGTGAGCCTACTATCAAAATCATCCTTTCGTTCTTCTTTCTTTCTAGACACAACTTATTTCGCTGCTGTTTTCAATCTTTTGTACTTCGTTCTTGCTTCCTTTATCTCGCCATCCTTTGCCTTTTGAACTTTTTGGTTAGCTTTTGTTGCTAACCAATCCAACTACGCTTTCTCCCTCTCTTGCACAACACTTTGTACCTCTTTATCCATCCACATGTTATAGTTCTTTCTTCCTTTCCTTCTTTTAGCTAACCCGCATACCTCAATAGCAACATTCACGACCCTTTTCTTAAATATCTCCCACAAATCTTCAATTACACCTATATCTTATATGTATTTAAAACTTTCTTTCAGTTTCTCTACATACTCGTCTTTCTTTTCTTTTTCTTGTAGATTTTCCACTTTTACTCTGTCCAAAATACTCGTAGGCTCGGCCCCTCGGTGTAGCCACCGTTTAAAGAGGCCACGCATTCGGGCCATGACCAGGAAGTGGTCTGTGTCGAGGCCTACCGCGGTATGCCCGAGTGTCTAACACTTTCTTCCTCAGTCTTTCATCCACAATTACAAAATCAATCATACTTCTAGACTCACCGTCATCTCTTGTATACAAATGGATCTTTTTGTGGTCAAACATTGTGTTGGCCACGCACAGATTCCATTCCAAGCATACTTCAAGCAGGCTTCTTTCATTGTCATTCACTCACTCGTCCCCAAACGTACCCAGAACTCCTTCATACCCATCACGCTTTACTCCAACCCACCCATTAAAGTCCCCTAACATCACGATCCGTTCATTTTCTCCGCATTTATTCAAGACCTCATGCTATCCCAAAATTGCTCTCTCTCTCTCTCACTCTCTCTTGTTGGGATTTTAATGACCCACCTCCACGCAGATCCGTCGGTGGTTTCTTCAATATAGATTATAAATAATACTTCTTGAAAGTCAATCTTTTGTTTAATTACCACTGGTTCGAAAAAACGCCTTTGTCCTGGTAAGAATCAGCAGAAAACCCAGCGGGACTCTTGTCTTTTAATAACAGCTTACAATCATGTATGTTATACGATTAACCACACAAACAAATTAGAAATAGCTTGGTAGCGATTATATCATTCCCAGGAGTTATTATCATCCATAAATTTCTTAATAATATAATAACCCCTTTTATACAAACTTTGTTTAATAAAGTTTTTAAACTTTGAGTAGGTCAATTTTTGTATATTTTCTGGGATTTTGTTATAAAAGAGAATACATCGCCCCAAGAATGATGATGGGGATGAGTCGCTCGCGTCCGTAGGTTTCGACCACCTAATCCTAGGCCCACCCTACACGTGTCCCCCGGGTGGTGCTAAACGAGCGACAAAGCCGAAACGACAGCCTCGGCTCCTCGCCGTATGGTAGCGGCATAAAATCTACCACCCCTTAGTTCGCACCATGAGCCAAGAAGGAAAAGAAATGGCCCCGAGTTCCCGGCGCCCCTTTAATGGGGCAGGGGTGCGAAGAATCTCCGGGAGAAAAACCGGCAACGAGGTTCGCCACCCGTCACGTCCTGTCTCCCGGGGGGGCGAAAAGTGGATTGCGGAGGCCCGTCTGGCCACGCTGAATGTATGTGGAGCAATGAATGATAAGATGGATGAAGTATGCGAAATGATGAATGATAGAGGAATAGATGTGTTATGTGTAAACGAGACGAAACGAAAGGGAAGAGATGTCACTGCACATGGCATGTATACCGCTTACTGGTCTGGAGTAGACGAGACCGAGCGGGCATGTCAGGGAGTCGGTGTCATCCTTTCAGAAAGAATGGGTCAATGTGTGAAAGAGTATGAATGTGTTAGCCCAAGGCTGCTGTGGATACGAATGAAAGTGGGCTTAAAGAAGTTGTTTGTGCTAGGGGTGTACGCCCCAGATATGTCTAAGCCCACTTATATCCGAGAGCAGTTTTGGGACATGGTAAGGCTGGTGTTGATGAAATGTAAGGAAAATGAAAATATTATTATGTTAGGAGATTTTAATGGAAGGGTTGGGGTGAAGAGGTCTGGTTATGAAAGGATATTAGGAACGTTTGGCGATGAAAGAATAAATGAGAATGGTGAAGACCTCCTCACCGTATGTGTGGAAAAGAATCTTTTTGTGGCGAACACTTTCTTTCGCCATAAGAGGATTCACATGTATACATGGGAAAGAGGGGATGATAGAAGCATGATAGATTTTATAATTGTGGATGAAAGAATGAGGAGCGCAGTGGTAGATACAAGGGTTTACCGGGGGTCCAACGTAGGGACGGATCATTACTTGGTCTTATGCCGAATTAATGGTCTATTCAGACGTTGGCGGCATCGGACATCGGTGTCTACCACTGCGTTACAGCGTATAAGAATAGAGAGGTTACAAGATGAAGGTGTGAAAGAGAAGTATAAATGCAGATTGAGGGAAAATATAAGTGGGTTGAATGAATTATGTATGAATGATTTAGAATTGAAGAATGTATGGAATAATATTAAGAAAGTTTTGGTGGATGCAGTCACCGAAGTATGCGGTGTAAGTAAGAGAACGAATGAAAGGAAAAGTAATACGTTGTGGTGGGATGATGAGGTACGGATGGAAGTTGAAGCAAAGAAGAGAGCATGGCTAGATTTACTAGCAACTAAAGCTGGTAATTCTGGCGGTATGAATGATGAGATTGAAAGAAAAAAGGCAGACTTTAGACGTATAAATAAGAGAGTAAAAGAAGTTGTTGAAAGGAAAAAGCAAGAAAGGATAGATAAGAATGATAGAAGGATATGTGATAACTTCCAGGCAAATATTAAAATGTACTGGAAGCTCGTAAGAACTGCCAGGGGAAATTCAAAACAGCCTGGAATAAATGCTATACGAGACGAGAATGGCTGCATGCTGAATGATGAAGTTTCGAATTTAAAGAGATGGAAGGAATACTTTGAAAGCGTGTTTAAGAGTGAAGAGTCGTCTGGAATAAGTGAAATAGAAATTCCGGAAGAAGTGGAGAGAGGTAGGGAGATAAGTGTAGATGAAATAATGAAAGCAATGAAAAGCATGAAAGCAGGTAAGGCAGCCGGATATGATAGAATATCACTCGAAATGCTAAGGGCTGGTGAGGGTATGGTTGCAGGCCTGCTGCACACCTTGTTTAATTTATGTTGGGAACTGAAACGGGTACCGGAAGACTGGTGCAAAGCCGTTATAGTCCCAATATATAAGGGAAAGGGGTCGCAGCAGGACTGTAAAAACTACCGTGGTATCAGCTTGCTTAGCATTGTGGGTAAACTGTATGCTAAGGTGTTAATTGAAAGAGTTATGGAAGAAACTGATGGAAAAATTTGGGATGTGCAAGCTGGATTTAGAAAGGGGATGGGGTGTACGGATCAAGTCTTTTCCATGCGCATGATAGCGGAGAAGTTTTTGGCTAAAAACCAGAAAGTTTTTTGTGCGTTCATGGACTTGGAAAAGGCTTATGACAGAGTGGACAGGAATGTGTTATGGCAAACACTGAACTCATTTGGGTTGAGCGCTGGCTTGATACAGGCATTAAGATCTCTTTATAGGGACTCTAGTGCTTGTGTCAGGATCAACGGGGTCTACTCGGACTGGTTTGGCATTCATAAAGGTGTCAGACAGGGATGTGTGGCTTCCCCGTGGCTGTTTAACTTATTTATGGACAGTTGTTTGCAAACTTTGAAAGTTGAAGAATGTGGGTTGAGAATGGGTGAGTCAACCGTCAAATGCCTTTTGTACGCCGATGATCAAGTCATATTTGCATCGTCGGCGGCCGAGTTGCAAATGATGGTTACTTTAATGAATTGGTCATTGAAAGAAAGGGGTATGAAAGTGAACGCAAGTAAGACGAAAGTGATGGTTTTTGAAAGAGAAGAAAGTAAAACTTTATATGAAATAAGAATAGAAGGAGAGTTGATTGAGCAAGTGGATGAGTTTGTATATTTGGGATGTTTATTTAGTAGGGATGGTAGATATGATAAGGATATAGAACGACGAGTGAACGCAGGAAATAGAGTGAATGGGGCTCTACACGCTATTATGAGGAGTCAGAATGTGTCAACTAAGGCACGTATGGCAATTCATAATGCTGTGTTAGTCCCTACATTAATGTATGGTAGTGAAAGTTGGGTCTGGCAGAAGAAGCATGAGAGTAGAATAAATGCTGTAGAAATGCGTTCCTTAAGGAGTATGCTAGGGCTGAATCTGAATGACAGGGTGAGAAATAGTGTGATAAGAGAAAAGTGTGGTTTGCAAGATGACGTTGTGACAAGGATTAAGAAAGGAATGCTTCGGTGGTTTGGTCATGTAGAAAGAATGAACGAGGAAAGAGTGACAAAGCAAATTTATGTTGCGGAAGTGAACGGCAGGGTCGGGAAGGGACGCCCTAGACGAAGGTTTATCGACCAAATCGGCGATACATTAAAAATGGGCCAGATTAGGAGTACCCATAACCGACGGGCGTGTATGCGTAGATATATGGATGTAAAAGAGGCGAGAGAGATGTGTCAGGATCGCGCCAAATGGAAGTCCGTAGTCTCTGCCTACCCCTCTGGGTGACAGGCGTGAGTGTTTATGATTATGATTACGAAAGAAGTTTAGCTGTTTCCACACTGGTAAGATTTCTAATTTTTTTTTGCAGCTTATGCTGCAGAACTAAGCTGCTTGCTAATTTTCATATATGGGGGCTCCATTGAAGCTTCGTGTCTAGTGTTATTCCAAGAAAAATTGTGGTATCTACAAGAGTCTGTTCCTCCCTATTTGAAATTACATTAGTATTTAATTATTTGACATTTGGAGTAATGAATTTCATACATTTCGTTTTAGTGCCATTTAAATGCAAGTTTAAATAAAACTAATTTTACGGATTTTATCGCGTATATTAACTTATTTTACTTTCCCGACGTTTCAAGCACTTTACAGCACCCATGGTCACGGGGGGGACTGAGGTGTATGACGTCCCAATGTCATAGTTAACCACGGCTACCTCCAGATTAAAAATTATTAATTTTTGTTGCGATCTACGCAGTATGAACTTACAGTATCATGAAGTCTTGCAGTTGTATGCTTGGGTTGGGATTTAATTTTATTAATTATGGGATCCCAAGCAGATGGTAGCACCCAGCCATCTTCTCTATTGAAATTAGGATGTTTTTTGATTTCAATAGCCTCGCGAATCATCCTTGGAAGGAATCGGTGTTCTTTAGCGAGGATTTGTGGTCTATCAAATCTAATGTAGTGACGGGGGCGATCCTGTACGTGTTCACAGACTGCAGACTTCCCGGAGCGTCTATTCTTCACATCAGCTATGTGTTCTTTAACGCGGGTTTTTATGGATCTTTTAGTTTGTCCTATATAAGAGAGACCACATTCACAATCCAGCTTGTACACTCCTGCATCTTGCAGAGGAATATTACACTTGACTGATGGTAAAAACTGACTAATCTTCTTCGGCGGCTTGAAATATGTTTTAATGGAAGCACGCTTCAAGATGTAGCCAATCTTGTCAGTGACACCTCTGACATATGGCAGTACAGCAGGCACTCGCTCGACTGTGGCCGGCTTCACTCGTTCACTGTGACGTAGGCGCGGGACCCGAAGCTTATTGTCGTGCAAAACTTGCTTGACGTGTTGGAGCTCGGCGGCCAGGTGTTTACTGTCACAGATCCCTCGTGCTCTCTGAAACAAAGATTTACCCACGGTAGCTAACTGTGAAGGATGGTGGTGAGAATCACCGTTTAAATATCTATCTGTATGGGTCTTTTTTCTATACACAGTGTGGCTCAAGGTGTTATCAGGATTCCGAATTACTAACACATCTAGAAAAGCTAAAGAATTGTTTGCCTCTAACTCCATTGTGAACTGAATTTTAGAATTTAAGGAGTTAAGATGGTCTAAAAATGCAGTTACTTTATCTAAAGGTAAAATTGTGAAAGTGTCGTCTACGTACCGCTTGTAGAATCTTGGCTTTATGGGAGAAGTAAGCAGGGCTTTCTCCTCAAAGTCCTCCATGAATATATCGGCAACAATGGGAGATACAGGTGAGCCCATCGCCACACCATCTACTTGCTTGTAGAACTCCTCCTTCCACAATAGGTAGCCAGATGTAAGGCAGTGTCTGAGTAATACTGCATATTCTACGGGCATGTTATTTTCCTCTAGCCTTCTAGTAACAATCGAGATGCAGTCTTCAACAGGTAGGCATGTGAACAGAGACTGCACATCAAAACTCACCATAGTTACATTGTCTGCCAGATGTAGGTCTTTAATCTCGCTGACAAAATGGTGGTTTAGCACCGAAGTTGTATGGGTTACCAAAAATACACAAGCCCAATGCTCCACTACGTCCTATAGTGAGCCAAATCGATTCACCAACTTACAGATTGGCTCAACACTTAGCGAATATACTCTCACCGCTCAAGGGACATACAAGAGCACACACAAAGGATTCCTACCATTTTGTCAGCGAGATTAAAGACCTACATCTGGCAGACAATGAAACTATGGTGAGTTTTGATGTGCAGTCTCTGTTCACATGCCTACCTGTTGAAGACTGCATCTCGATTGTTACTAGAAGGCTAGAGGAAAATAACATGCCCGTAGAATATGCAGTATTACTCAGACACTGCCTTACATCTGGCTACCTATTGTGGAAGGAGGAGTTCTACAAGCAAGTAGATGGTGTGGCGATGGGCTCACCTGTATCTCCCATTGTTGCCGATATATTCATGGAGGACTTTGAGGAGAAAGCCCTGCTTACTTCTCCCATAAAGCCAAGATTCTACAAGCGGTACGTAGACGACACTTTCACAATTTTACCTTTAGATAAAGTAACTGCATTTTTAGACCATCTTAACTCCTTAAATTCTAAAATTCAGTTCACAATGGAGTTAGAGGCAAACAATTCTTTAGCTTTTCTAGATGTGTTAGTAATTCGGAATCCTGATAACACCTTGAGCCACACTGTGTATAGAAAAAAGACCCATACAGATAGATATTTAAACGGTGATTCTCACCACCATCCTTCACAGTTAGCTACCGTGGGTAAATCTTTGTTTCAGAGAGCACGAGGGATCTGTGACAGTAAACACCTGGCCGCCGAGCTCCAACACGTCAAGCAAGTTTTGCACGACAATAAGCTTCGGGTCCCGCGCCTACGTCACAGTGAACGAGTGAAGCCGGCCACAGTCGAGCGAGTGCCTGCTGTACTGCCATATGTCAGAGGTGTCACTGACAAGATTGGCTACATCTTGAAGCGTGCTTCCATTAAAACATATTTCAAGCCGCCGAAGAAGATTAGTCAGTTTTTACCATCAGTCAAGTGTAATATTCCTCTGCAAGATGCAGGAGTGTACAAGCTGGATTGTGAATGTGGTCTCTCTTATATAGGACAAACTAAAAGATCCATAAAAACCCGCGTTAAAGAACACATAGCTGATGTGAAGAATAGACGCTCCGGGAAGTCTGCAGTCTGTGAACACGTACAGGATCGCCCCCGTCACTACATTAGATTTGATAGACCACAAATCCTCGCTAAAGAACACCGATTCCTTCCAAGGATGATTCGCGAGGCTATTGAAATCAAAAAACATCCTAATTTCAATAGAGAAGATGGCTGGGTGCTACCATCTGCTTGGGATCCCATAATTAATAAAATTAAATCCCAACCCAAGCATACAACTGCAAGACTTCATGATACTGTAAGTTCATACTGCGTAGATCGGAACAAAAATTAATAATTTTTAATCTGGAGGTAGCCGTGGTTAACTATGACATTGGGACGTCATACACCTCAGTCCCCCCCGTGACCATGGGTGCTGTAAAGTGCTTGAAACGTCGGGAAAGTAAAATAAGTTAATATACGCGATAAAATCCGTAAAATTAGTTTTATTTAAATGTGTAGTGTTCGCGTAAATATAAGAAATCATAAATGCAAGTTATTAACATTAAACCAATTTACTAATTTAGATATAGTATTATTTACTTCGTCATATTTTAATAATTGTCGTATGGTAACTTGGTGAATTAAATCATATCAGTGTATGTTTTTACTCTAAAATAATTTTACAGCCTAAAGCGTTACACTGTTGGACCTTCTCTTTATTTCGAGTATATATATAGAATGTATGTTTTATAACAGTAAATAATTTCTAGCGTATTCCAACGAATTTAAAATATTCAAAGTAATTTATGGAATATTTTGTCTCATTTATTTTATGCATGCGTTTATTTTATAAGCTACACATTTGTGTTAACAAATTGATTCTAGAAATACTAAGGATAATGTAAATATATCTACGGAGGCGCATTGATGAAAATTAAAGTCAATTCAAATATTTTATTAATTTGGCTTTTAAAAAACTACTTTTTGAAAGTCAGAAGCTACGTCATCGCTTCATCTAGTCCCTCTCACTCACTCACAAGTAGACTTTTTTCTAACAATAGTTATAATTTAACCAAATAAAGCCGCCGATCTGCCCCGGCTTCGCAAGGGTGATTTATGAATCTCGACAACAGCGCCACCTACCGGATTGAACCAGAACTAAGAACTATCCAGGTGCAGCCATAAGTACTAGTAGTAGTAGTTTTAAAAAAGTCTAAGGAAGCTCATTACGCCCACATATTCTCATCTTTTAAATAGTCATCCAATTAATATTATCCTTTCTACATAAGAACGTTTTACAAGGGTTTTGAATTTACCCAAAAACAAAGCAGTGAAGCACATGGAGTCTTGTTATAAATAGTTATACAGTTCACCAAAAATGAGCCGTTGGTTTTATGGAATCTGTACTTAAATGCGCGTATTAAAAGTATGGGCATTATTTTGTCAAAGGTATTAAAATAGTCCGAAAAATAGTAACGAAAAAATATGGTCCAAAATAAGTTGTGGTGTAACAGAAAAAATGTTTATTTCTTTAAAGAGTTCTGTGTGATCCCTTGATTTAATATCGTAAATAGCATGTATGGCTCTTTTCTACAGTACGAACATGTTCAATATCAGTTGCTGATCCACACATTAATAGCTATGTCTACACCAGTACGCTTTTAACTTCGCTTTCATGTTCATTTTGCGATTCAACTTTCAGTTTGTCTTGCGTCATAAGACGCATGCAGCTTATCGTCTATACCCGTGCACTTATTGCATGCAACTCGTGTATACCTCACGCGCCTACGTTAGGCAAAACACGAAGATTCGTAATTATCTTCTGTTCCAGACGCACTCCTTTACTTCGTAACGTTTTGATATTCCTTTGAGAAGTATGACCTCAAGCTCTTATCTTGTTTTTAATCGTTTTTACATCATAATTATATTTTGCCTCAGAGAAATCAACGCGTCGCGTCTTTTCATTTTATTTGTGTAATCTTTGTGGTTGTGGTGCCAGAATACTTGATACGTTTGATAATCATCGATAATTTCTAATGTTTTAACTTTGTCTTCCGCCATTTTGATTACTAAAATGCATGAAATGTTGCATGCGAACCCACCGGTGATGGATCAGCGTTCGCTAGAGGCATGCGCTGTTGTCGAACAAGTTTGAGCGCATGCGCTATTGCATGCGCTATGGCTGCTCAGACATGCGTTAGAGGAAGATGCAAGATGAACAGGAAAGCGCACTGGTGTAGACACAGCTAACAACCCATAGGACATAATCCTGCGGAAATAGCTGACATAAAACAATCTTGCTGTATCCACATCTGTTTTTTTTATAGGATAAAGGTGACGAACGAGCACACAGTCCACCTGATGGTAAGTGGTTGCTGCGGCCCATAGACATCCACATCTATTCTCGATTACAAATCAAGATGCAGATATGTTGTCACCCGTGAGGACTAAGATGGAATGTCTCATTTCTCTACACTCACCATACGAAACAGCAATATTAAACTGCTATTTTACGCTGGTATTCTGTGAGAGAGATTTTTTTACTTAGGAGAATCCGATTCAAGGTGGTAAATACAATAATAAATCTAACAATTCTCTTTTATTTACGATGTTCACTTGAGCACTTGCATCCAGTGTAATATCTTCTCAATAATTTGGCTGTAGAGCTGTGTTGAGCTGTATATTAATTTCTATTTTAGCCATGTTATATCTACTGCTAGATGTCTTTAAAGCTTCAACAACTACACAAAACCATTAAAAATCTTTCTTGTATGACATTTATGGTTTTGTAACTTTAGAGAAAAAAAACGGAACCTTTATAGAATCACATATTTAAAATTAATATCAATTACTAAGGTTTTTTTTTCATAGGATAGGATGACAAACGAGCACACAGTCCACCTGATGGTAAGTGATTGGCTGTGACCCATGGACATCTACATTTATCTTCAATAAAGAATCAAAATGCAGATGCGTCGTCACCCGTGAGGACTAAGATGGAATACCTCTTTTCCAGTAAAATGGGTCTCCGGTTCTCTACACTCACCATACGAAACACAGCAGTGTCAAGCTGCTATTTTACGTTGGTATTCTGTGAGAGCGTCGAGGAAGGACCACGCGTCCTTCTCCGGTCGAGCTGACCCATTCGTGCTACAACTATACTACTAATATAGCTGCAGCATAGCTCTACCACGTATAAACGTATGGTTCTTAGACCGAAACCAATGATAAGTGCTGATTTACCACGTGCACTTATAAAATAAAACGTTATAAGGAGACCTGCACATCTGAGAAATAAAGTATTTCGAGAACATTTGAAGTCTGCCCACAAGCATTGAAGCAGCGCGGTGGACTAATTACTCCACAACCGTCTTGGAAGGACCACATCTCAGATTTCTATGTTATTACTGGAATACGTGACGTAAAGATGTGTAGTAATCTTCCGACCGCTGCCCAGTCGAATTGTATTCGTCGATTGACCTCTTGTTCGTAGTTGTAGTTACTAGTCAAAATTTTTTTCTAATCTCCATCAATTTGGTGTACAACTAGTGCCTTAATCGTAAGCTGTATGAGGAAGCTCAATTTATGTGGAGTTCGAAATAATGAAGTAGCCGCTATCATAGCAGATACTGACCAACTGATCAGTAAAGAGAAGTGGCAAAGATCCGGCCATAAAACTAAAAACCGATAACCAGTAGGGAAGAAAGGTGCTCGAGTGGCAACCTCGTACCGTCACGCAAAGGGTTGCCTTCACTTGATAAAGTGACGACCTGGTAAGAGTTGCAGGAATTTGATGGATAGTGACTGCGCTATGTGGTATTACTTGGGGTAGACCTATGTTCTCTCCAACCTCTGTGGACTTGTGAAGGGCTGTTATGATGATAATACTGTTACCTTATATTCATTGACTAATGATTGGTAAGTGACATATTAAGCCCATAAAGCAGAAATATTTAATGAGCGAGGAATCGCCTATCAGTGCATAAATGAATGTTATGCTCCTCCCCGTTGGTTCGCATGATTGAGTTTGTTATTCATTGACCTATAGAAAATTACTACGAAGGCCGTTACTAAAAGTTTTACGTGGTTGCTGTATCGGTATTTATGGGATTAGATATATAAATAAACTATATATTAAGATTTTCTATACTAAAGTAGAGAGAAAACGAGCATTCGAAACACCAGAAAAATTACAAAAGCATTAGCGCCCTTTTAGAAAGGAATATACTTTTTCTTAAGTCCCTAAGCCATACCAGACCGGAAAACCACTGGTGATAGTAAATTACAAAGTTTTTTTTTACGCGCTGCAGATTTTGTAATAGTTATTCTATTATTGAGTTGAATAATACTTCTTTTTTGTCGTTTTAAAACTAATACAACATTTGCATACTTTTATTTTTTTACATCTTCGAATTAAGGTTATTGAAGTTTTTCGATACAATGCCGTGTACATATGTACACATTTGGATGAAGTTTCAGCGTACCCTGCGGATGTGAGGACAGTAACGCAAAATCAATTATCATCGCTTAAACATTCGATGTCTGTTTCTGTTTCCTCAATTTTTTTCCCTATTATAAGCCACTGTTCGATTACTTTCCAAACATGATATTAATTGGTGATGTGCACTGACTAAAGTGGTGAAGGGCACTGACTTAAGTCTTAAAAAAGCCATTATCATTGTAATCTAATACATCTTCTTCTCCATCATCATCAATCCATTAAATTCCACTGCTAAATACGGGCCTCCCACAAGTAATGATGACGATGATGAATTAAATAATAACGAAATCATCATCACTGTAGCCCAATGACAAGCACAGCTGTGCTTACACTCCTTTATATTGCAATAAAGCATTCTCCTGAGGCACTTGAATCTACTCCCTGAATCGACTCCCTGCATTACTGCCATTGAGTTATATGTACTGCGTACTAGAGAAGCCATTCCAAACAAAAATTGTGTCCTACTCTATGTCTTCGCACATGCGCGGGAGTAGTAGTCGCGCATGCGCGAAGACTTTAATTTAATATAAAATAAATATAAGAATTTAATATAAAATATCTTAATTTAATATAAACAAACATATTTCTAAATAAAATGTAATAATTATTATTTTATGGAATTCACAAATCTTCAATTTAAGCAATATTTAGTTTGTATGGATTGCACTACAGCTCAGTTGAACATAGTCAATGTTCGGAATGGCTTCTCTAGTACGTAGTACATATAACTCAATGATTACTGCCAATTTACCACGTAATCGGACAAAACGACTTGCTTCGTTGTTCATATTCATTAAAGTGACCTAGTATACGGTTCACGGTGCATTTGGTTATTATCTCCCTATAATTACAGGCCAATGCTTAATTATTCACATCGTTGACTTTATAAGGACATTCTCAATTAATACATAGGATTAAAAGCTTTATTAATTCTTATCTAAATATAAAATACACCTTATACATGCACTATACACGATTAAGTAATTTACTGCAAAAAATATTAGGCGATATATTACGATTATTACATTTTATACAATATTACGAAAGAACTAGCTCATTGTAATCATTTATAATGAGATTGGATATATAAGATTCATTATTAGGAGGTAAAGTTCATTTATTTAACTATGTATTTATGTTTTTTAGGGTTCCGTACCCTAAAAGGAAAAAACGGAACCCTTACAGGATCACATTGTTGTTCGTCTGTCTGTCTGTCTGTCAAGACCCTTTTTCTCAGGAACGCGTGGAGGTATCAAGCTGAAATTACTCATACATAATACATATAAAATACTCAAGTCTACTGTCCCTTGGTGCTGTGAAAAAATCAAACTTTTAAGCCAACGCAATCAAAAGATACAGCCAATTATGCCGCAAATTTTCGGCATTCGCAAGGGAATAAAAACCTACAGGGTACTTCCCGTGAACTCAGAATCTTAAAATTTGCTACGAAGCAACGTATTATAGCACAGATAAAGAAAAAATTGCGAAAAGCATTAACTTTTACTTACATCATATAATAAAAATATTTTTAATACTTTTAAACTTATATACCTACGGATTTGTTCGGAATCCTCGGTGCGCGAGTCCGACTCGCACTTGACCGGTTTTTATTTTACTAAGGATAATCTACAAGACATACATTATTTGTTATCTATTCTATATATGATACTAAATAAAACATACAATAAAGTGTAAATTGCAGTCTGTACATTTTATATTTATATAATAAAATGGTTGAGAGGGACCAAAAATAAATAATTAAATACATTTCCACAATTTTTAGAATTATTTGTCTGTCTATTTTTTCTTAACGTATCACCTATAAAGTACTAATTAATATTAAAGAAATTGTTAAGAAAATTATAAACGTATATCTTCAAGTGAATTTTAATGTGGGTAATAACATAAATCGTAATTAAATGATGTAAAATAATGTTCTTTAATGATATACTTATACCTTAAATACAGTAAACGAAAAGGTGTATGTTGTCTCACAAAGATGAATGGCTACTATTTTAGTCAGAAGAAAGTAAAATAGTTAACCAGTGTCATTGATAGATGATGTACGAATGTGATGCGAAATGCGGGTTATGTTTTTCTTTCCTATAGATATGTTTGTATAATTGCTGCAGAGTTAATTTATTTTTCCTAAATATACATATATATCAAACGTCAAAACGTTGTATAGTAGAGCTAAAGTGTCAATCAAATCAAAGATTTAAGTTGTATTTTTTTTTAAAGTAAATTGGTCTACTTCAATAAAAAAATACTTTATATATTACTTTTTCTACGGCGCACTGCTATGCACAGGCATTTTCTTATTTCAGAGAGGGATATTTTTTTGGAACGGGGAAGAATTCATCGCGCTGCCTTACTGCTTGTTGCCGAATTCATTTATTTACCTTAAATTATGCTTCACAGCTTCATTCTAGCGATTTATGTTAACTTATTGTAGCTCCACTTCCAAGCTTCCAGCCTTGCACGGTATTTAAAGGGAGGAAAAAAATAACTTAATGGCAACACTGTCAGACGCCACTCGCTCCTGCATATAAACTCAAAAAAAAAAAACTCGCTCCTGCATATCCCGCGGTACTTGCTTCATTCGACATTTCCGTGCTCAAGCCTTCGCACGTACGTTTTCGTGTCACTCCTGCTCAGAAAAGATTGTTATAACTTTTATTATAATGGAAAAGGAAAAGAAAAGTGTAAAAATGAAAAAATTCTAAAGAAGATAAGGAAACTTGAGAAGAAACTATCACAAAAGAAGCGTGTTTTACGTCTACCGTCTAGTGCAAGTGACGAAGATTGCAGTAAGCATCTACATGTTTATTCTTAAATTAATTTGTAAAACCTATAGTTATGTGATGCGAGGAACTAATAGGGTTCTCTCTGTTACTGTAATTAGATAAATACAAACAAAACTTGTACATAATATAAGAATGTGATGCGAGAAACTATTAGGGTTCTCTCTGTCATTTTATGGAGAAATTGTACATAATACAAAAATGTGATGCGAGGAACTATTAGGGTTCTCTCTGTCACTTAATGGAGAAATTGTACATAACATTAAAAAAAATGTGATGCGAGGAACTATTAGGGTTCTCTCTGTCACTTAATGGAGAAATTGTACATAACATTAAAAAAAAATGTGATGCGAGGAACTATTAGGGTTCTCTCTGTCACTTAATCAAGAAAGATAGTGCAGAAATATTTATATAATGATATTTTTTGTTTATGGAATAAAATACATAAATTCATACTGTTACTATGGAAATTGTGATGCGGGAAACCATTAGGGTTCTCTCTGTCACGCCAAAATAAATTAATATTAACTAATAACATAATACTAAATGATATGTTTATGACTACCTTCTACATATTATAAAAATTGAATACATGCAGAACTAATTTAATTACTGGTGTCACCCAAACCGTAGCGGTAACGAAATAAATAACGAGATGCAAGACATCACCTTTGATGAGGTATTATGAGTCAGCCTGACCACCTGGTTTCACCGAGCATGACAGCAGCAGTGCCCATTGTAACTTAAATCACCTACGAACCAGAGCCGTCGTCTGTGCCTGACACTAGCTCGAGGAGAGGTCGAGTTAGATGAGTCAATTTTAAGTTTGTTGGGAGATGCTCCGCAGAGTGCGATTCAATTAGCGCCACCAATTCACAAAGATCGTATCTTGATGGCAAGACATTTTGTTAAGAGGACTAAGAAAAAAAGATACGAAGTTGAAAAAGTGATTATATAATACCTAACAATCTTGATAGACTTATACCGCCCACCTTAAATGCTGAAGTAAAAGCTGCGTTACCTGATTTACTGGCATTAGTTAAACGTGATTTTTCCTCACAACAACGATAAAAACAAATAGCAATAACCTAGTCGGTGCTTAGTTCATCTATGGATATACCATTGACAAGTAAAACTCAAGATACACCCCAAATTATATTAAAGTCTTTAAGCGATGCATGTAGACTTCTTTGTAATAGTTTTTATAATGAAACTCGTTTAAGAAGACTCTTTATTATTAATGCGATAAACATTCAGATTAGAAACACAATTATAGACAATATACCTGATAAATTTAACGGTGGTAGAGCCCTGCTGCAGTTAACGGTGGTAGAGCCATGCAGCAGTTTTTTGCTGTTGCACGTGTGGGCCGGCTCGAGCCGGGTTGGTACGTACCACGACCTCACAGAATACCGGCGTGAAGTAGAGGCTCTGCTTCTGCGTTTCGTCTGGTGAGTGCAGGTGGCCGGAGGCCCAATTCCCCCCCCCCCCCCCCCATCAACATGGTAGCGGAATTAGACAATAGACTACCCCAGGAGGGTACCAGTACCCCTGGAGAATCCCTCGCTGAGCATCCACGACCATGTTATTCCAATCCTGAGCGTGGGTGCTCAGGCTGCCCCGCGTATTCTGGGGGGGGCAAAATTCCGCTCAATAACAAAACTGCTCGGGGCAAGCTGAGCAACAATACCAAGGCGACCCCTGCCACGCTATCCGTGAATTTCTGCAACATCAGGGGACTTCACTCTAACCTAAACGCCGTCCACTACCATCTCGAGACGGCGAAGCCGGCCTTGCTCTTTTTGACCGAGACGCAGGTTTCCTCTCCGACTGATATTTCGTATCTCTCCTACCCGGGGTACAAATTGGAGCACTCCTTTGTGCCTCGGGCTGGAGTTTGCGTGTATGTTAGAGAGGACATCTGTTCTCGACGCCTCGGCAGTCTTGAAGGTTCGGACCTGTCCATCCTTTGGCTACGCGTAGACAGCGACGACCATCCGCGCGTCTACGGGTGCCTCTATAGGTCCCATAGCGGTAATGCCGAAACAGACCGACTCATCGACCACGTCCAAATGGCTACAGATTCCTTGCTACAACAGGTCCCATCCGCAGAGATCGTGATCCTTGGCGATTTTAACGCCCACCATGCCGAATGGCTCGGTTCACGTTTAACCGATCATGCGGGGAGATCTGTTTATGACTTTGCCTTGGCATATGGTCTGACACAACTGGTTACTTCGCCTACGCGGATTCCAGATGTGGAGGATCATACACCTTCCCTGTTGGACCTTCTGCTGACCTCTCATCCGGACGGATATCAGGTTTCCGTCGATGCCCCTCTCGGCTCTTCGGACCATTGTCTGATCCGGAGTATGGTGCCACTCACGCTCCCTTCGCGGTTGCGTTCTGCAGGTTTCCGCCGTGTTTGGCATTACAGGTCGGCGGATTGGGACGGAATGCGGTCTTTCTTTGCATCCTACCCATGGGGCGGGTTTGCTTCTCGCCGGATGATCCCAGTGCTGTTGCTGACTCTGTCACTGATGTGGTGCTACAGGGAATGGAACTATTTATTCCATCATCTGTGGTACCCATCGGAGGCAGATCTCAGCCTTGGTTTGGTCGCTCCTGTAAGACTGCATTGCGCAGTAAGCAGGAGTGTTATCAAGCCTGGGCTGCGGCTTCGGTGACTCGGGATGTAAACACCAGCACACTTAAAAAGAAGTATAACTTCGCCTCCAGGTCCTTCAAAAGAGTTATTGCCAAGGCAAAGTCAGAGCACATAGGCAGAATTGGCGAGAAACTAGTTCGCCTTCCTTCGGGAACCCGTGCATTCTGGTCTCTCGCCAAGGCTGTCCAAGGGAATTTCTGTAAGCCATCACTACCATCTCTGCACAGGGAGGACGACTCACTGGCCCAAGACGCAAAAGACAAAGCCGACCTTTTAGGCTCCCTTTTTGCGTCCAACTCGACTCTTGATGACGGGGGGAAAATACCGCCGACCATCCCGCGGTGTGAGTGCTCCATGCCGGATGTGCTATTCTCACAGCGCTCAGTTCGCAAAGCACTTCTCTCCCTGGACATCCAGAAGTCGAGTGGGCCTGACGGAATCCCCCCAATTGTGCTGAGGACGTGTGCTCCGGAGTTGGCACCGGTCCTAACGCGTCTTTTCCGGTACTCCTACTCCCAAGGCGTAGTCCCGAATTTATGGAAGACAGCTTTTGTCCACCCGATCCCTAAAAAAGGCGACCGCTCAGACCCGTCCAACTATAGGCCTATCGCGATCACCTCCTTGTTCTCCAAAATAATGGAATCCATTATTAACTGCCAGCTCATCCGGTACCTTGAGGATCACCAGCTGATTAGTGACCGCCAATACGGTTTTCGTCGGTGTCGATCAGCTGGTGATCTTCTGGTCTACCTGACCCATAGATGGGCGGAGGCAGTAGAGTCCAAGGGGGAGGCGTTGGCCGTTAGTCTGGACATTGCGAAGGCCTTTGATCGGGTTTGGCACAAAGCGCTTCTTTCGAAGCTGCCTTCCTATGGGCTTCCCGAGAAATTGTGCAATTGGATCACCAGCTTTCTTGCAGATCGGAGCATCAAGGTCGTTGTAGACGGTGCATGTTCTGACTACAAGCCTATTAACGCTGGTGTTCCTCAAGGCTGTGTGCTATCACCAACGCTGTTTCTTCTGCATATCAATGATATGTTGCTAACTGGTAACATTCATTGCTATGCGGAGGACAGCACTGGTGATGCTCTATACACCGGCCGGGCCAATATTTCTCGGGAAAACGTCGCCGAGTACCGGAACAAACTTGTGTCTGAAGTCGAGTCTTTGCTGGACAAAGTCTCGGATTGGGGGCGACTAAATCTAGTCCAGTTTAATCCTCAGAAGACACAAGTTTGCGCGTTTACCGCTAAAAAGAACCCCTTTGTCGTATCTCCTCAGTTTCAAGGCACTCCCCTTCTTGCCTCAGCCAGTATCGGTATCCTCGGAGTCGACATATCGAGTGACGTGCAGTTTCGTGGTCACTTGGAAGAGAAGGCCAAATTGGCCTCTAAAAAGCTTGGCGTGCTCAGCAGAGCGGGACAGTATTTCATGCCGGCACACCGCCTGCAACTTTACAAGGCGCAGGTTCGGCCTCACATGGAATACTGTTCCCATCTCTGGGCAGGGGCTCCCCAGTGCCAGCTCCTTCCACTTGACCTCATCCAGCGCAGAGCGGCTCGAATCGTCAACGACCGAGCCCTTTCCGATCGGCTCGATTCATTGGCACTGCGAAGAGATGTTGCATCTCTTTGCATTTTCTTTCGCATCTACCATGGGGAGTGCTCTGAGGAATTGTTCGGATTAATCCCAGCCGCCAAATTTCACGAACGCACATCGCGGCAGAACTCCCGATACCATCCACACCATCTGGATGATTGGCGGTCCACTACTGTGCGATTTATAAGATGTTTTCTTCCTCGCACAACTTCCTTGTGGAATAGTTTACCACCAGGGATTTTTCCGGACCGATACGACTTAGGGACCTTCAAGAAAAGAGCCTACTCTTTTTTAAAAGGCCGGCAACGCATCTGCAATTCCCCTGGTGTTGCGGTTGTTCATGGGCGGCGGTAGTCACTTACCATCAGGTGAGCCGCATGCTCGTTTGCCCCCTCTCCTATAAAAAAAAAAAAAAATCTATTTGGACAAAATATTAGTGACAAATTAAAAGTGGCTTAAAATATTAAGAAATGGAGTGATATTTTAACCATCTGCTAATTCAAATAGAAATGTAAACCAGAAGGGCCCATCTCGAAGGATTGCTGTTCGATCCGACATGGGCAGGCCGAGGCCACAGCCTCGAACAGTCCCAACCACGGCAACGACCATCTACCGCAGACGCAACAAGCATCACAACCCTCCAAGCAATGCGCTCTCATCAAACATCGTCGCTGAACATTGAGGTACGATATGGTGGTCGCTTGTCTAACTTCTCTCAACAATGGGAGACTATCACGGGAGACCCTCTCGTACTATCACGGCTGAGTGGGTACAAAATTCCTTTTATTTGTAATCCAGTGCGTCACGATATTTCACACTTGCAAAATCGTCTGGAATTAAATGCTTTTAATATCTCCATTAAAAACTATTACTTATCGGTGTTATTTCTGAGTCTAGTCACCAAAATGATGAATTCATTTCTAGTATGTTCGTAGTGCCAAAATCCAATGGCCAAAAGCGATTTATATTAAATATAAAGTGTCTCAATAAATTTGTAAAGACAGTTCACTTTAAGTTGGAAGACTACCGTACGGCTTTAAAATTGATGTCACAAAATTGCTATATAGCACTTATTGACCTTAAAGATGCATATGTCTTAATACCTATTTACTATTTACATAGAAAATAAATATTTTTAATTAAAATTTAAATTAAATAGTATTCTTTTAGGATTTAATTGCTTACTTTTTGGAGTATCCACAGCCCCTTATTTACTTACTAAATTATTAAAACCTGTGGTTGAATACCTTAGGTTAACCAATATAATTACAGTCATTTATTTATATGATTTACTATTGTTTGGGAATTCTTATGCCGAATGCAATAAGAACGTACTATTTGTAAAAAATATTTTTGAAAATTAAGGTCTGTTAATTAATTTTGAAAGAAGTTGCTTCGTACCCTCAACTAAATGCAAATTCTTTGGTTTTATATTTGATTCAGTTACTGATATTAAAATTACCTGACGATAAAAGACAAAAATTTATAACCTTCTTAAAAAAAATTTTTTTTGAGTACCTTATATTGCGATTTAAGAGAGTATGCAAAATTTCTGGGGACGTTAATATCAATCTGCCCAGCATCAGCAATAGACTATTCATGGTTATACACAAAACGGTTCGAACGTTTTAAATTTTTTGTGTCTGTTGAATGATCAGACTATTACAGTTCCTGATAATTTAAAAGATAACTTGGTTTGGTGGGTTAATAACATTAGTAACAGTAACGCTTTTTAAAATTGCGCGCCTATAAACTAGAAATCTTTTCCGATGCCTCTCTTACCGGTTGGGGAGGATATGGCGTTCAAAACAAACAATTCTCTTAGAAATATCTGTAATAGTAAAGATAAGTTGGATATTCGTCAAAAGTCAGGTGTTTACAAACTTGTTTGTGACGAATGCCACGCCGTTTACGTGGGTCAGACTGGTCGCAATTTCGAGACACGTTATAAAGAGCATTTAGCCGCGTACAGGAATTGCAATCCCGATAAATCCCATTTTGCCAAACATCTTTTGGATACTGGACACAACCTAGCCAACGACCACTCCTTTAAAGTCTTACATACGTGTAATAAAGGGCTGCGGCTGTGTGTGCTGGAACAGTTAGAGATATTAAAAAGTAATAATAATACCGTTGCATTGCTGAATGAACAAACAAATGTTACTAACTCACCTCTCTTAAATATCTTCAAGCCTGCTCTCTAATAATGTGGGCGTTGCGCGGCGGTTTGTTTTTAATTTTACAAACGGCTGCGTAAGTCTAGAGGTGATTGGTCGCATGTTTTATCGCATGACGCAGTCGCTCGCTTCTTAGGTAGAGAGCGGTTGCATCATCGGTTTGTATAAAAGGCACTTGTTTTGGCTCGCCGCTCACTTAGCGGTTAGCCACCGTAAAGTCTATATCACCTGAGGATGCCTCGTGTAGAGGCGAAACACGTGTCGTATTATCGTCAGTGGTGTGTCTTGCCTAGTGTAGTGGTGTTGGGAGTAGCGGTGCTGGGATTAGTGGTGACGGGGATAGTGCACGCAATTGAGGGAGGGCGGGAGGTGCTTCTTCATACTAGATAAGACATATCATTTTACTTTATAACGCGGATATTTGCGAAGTAAATTTTTTGTAAAAGCTTTTATATCATGGATTTCCGCAAAGTAACGCCTGATTCTATTAATTCCACCAACCAATGTTATTTTTTAAATTATCAGGAACTGTAATAGTCTGATCATTCAACAGACACAAAAAATTTAAAACGTTCGAACCGTTTTGTGTAAAACCATGAATAGTCTATTGCTGTTGCTGGGCAGATTGATATTAACGTCCCCAGAAATTTGGCATACTCTCTTAAATTGCAATATATAGTACTCAAAAAAAAAGAATTTTTAAGAAGGTTATAAATTTTTGTCTTTTATCGTCAGGTAATTTTAATATCAATAACTGAATCAAATATAAAACCCAAGAATTTGCATTTAGTTGAGTTTCATCATTTAGTAGATTAACTTCTTTCAAAATTAATTAATAGACCTTAATTTTCAAAAATATTTTTTACAAATAGTACGTTCTTATTACATTCGGCATAAGAATTCCCAAACAATAGTAAATCATATAAATAAATGACTGTAATTATATTGTTTAACCTAAAGTATTCAACCACAGGTTTTAATAATTTAGTAAGTAAATAAGGGGCTGTGGATACTCCAAAAAGTAAGCAATTAAATCCTAAAAGAATACTATTTAATTTAAATTTTAATTAAAATATTTATTTTCTATGTAAATAGTAAATAGGTATTAAGAAATATGCATCTTTAAGGTCAATAAGTGCTATATAGCAATTTTGTGACATCAATTTTAAAACCGTACGGTAGTCTTCCAACTTAAAGTGGCCTGTCTTTACAAATTTATTGAGACACTTTATATTTAGTATAAATCGCTTTTGGCCATTGGATTTTTGGCACTACGAACATACTAGAAATGAATTCATCATTTTGGTGACTAGACTCAGAAATAACACCGATAAGCACAGAGTACATTATATAGGGAACCGATAAGTAATAGTTTTTAATGGAGGTATTAAAAGCATTTAATTCCAGACGATTTTGCAAAAGTGTGTGGAATATCGTGACGCACTGGATTACAAATAAAAGGAATTTTGTACCCACTCAGCCGTGATAGTACGAGAGGTCTCCCGTGATAGTCTCCCACCGTTGAGAGAAGTGAGACAAGCGACCAGCATATCGTACCTCAATGTTCAGCGACGATGTTTGATGAGAGCGCATTGCTTGGAGGGTTGTGATGCTTGTTGCGTCTGAGGTAGATGGTCGTTGCCGTGGTTGGGACTGTTCGAGGCTGTGGCCTCGGCCTGCCCATGTCGGATCGAACAGCAATCCTTCGAGATGGGCCCTTCTGGTTTACATTTCTATTTGAATTAGCAGATGGTTAAAATATCACTCGATTTCTTAATATTTTAAGCCACTTTTAATTTGTCACTAATATTTTGTCCAAATAGATATTTATCAGGTATAGTGTCTATAATTGTGTTTCTAATCTGAATGTTTATCCCATTAATAATAAAGAGTCTTCTTAAACAAGTTTCATTATAAAAACTATAACAAAGAAGCCTACATGCATCGCTTAAAAACTTTAATATAATTTGGGGTGTATCTTGAGTTTTATTTGTCAATGGTATATCCATAGATGAACTAAGCACCGACAAGGTTATTGCTATTTGTTTCTATCGTTGTTGTGAGGAGAAACACGTTTAACTAATGCCAGTAAATCAGGTAACGCAGCTTTTACTTCAGCATTTAAGGTGGGCGGTATAAGTCTATCAAGATTGTTAGGTATACATAATCACTTTTTCAACTTCGTATCTTTTTTTTTTAGTCCTCTTAACAAAATGTCTTGCCATCAAGATGCGATCTTTGTAAATTGGTGGCGCTAATTGAATCGCACTCTGCGCAGCATCTCCCAACAAACTTAAAATTGACTCATCTAACTCGACCTCTCTTCGAGCTAGTGTCAGGCACAGATGACGGCTCTGGTTCGGAGGTGATTTAAGTTACAATGGGCACTGCTGCCGTCATGCTCGGTGAAAGCAGGTGGTCAGGCTGACTCATAATACCTCATCAAAGGTGATGTCTTGCATCTCGTTATTTATTTCATTGCCGCTACGGTTTGGGTGACACCAGTTATTAAATTAGTTCTGCATGTATTCAATTTTTATAATATGTAGAAGGTAGTCATAAACATATCATTTAGTATTATGTTATTAGTTAATATTAATTTATTTTGGCGTGACAGAGAGAACCCTAATGGTTTCCCGCATCACAATTTCCATAGTAACAGTATGAATTTATGTATTTTATTCCATAAACAAAAAATATCATTATATAAATATTTCTGCACTATCTTTCTTGATTAAGTGACAGAGAGAACCCTAATAGTTCCTCGCATCACATTTTTTTTAATGTTATGTACAATTTCTCCATTAAGTGACAGAGAGAACCCTAATAGTTCCTCGCATCACATTTTTTTTAATGTTATGTACAATTTCTCCATTAAGTTACAGAGAGAACCCTAATAGTTCCTCGCATCACATTTTTTTTAATGTTATGTACAATTTCTCCATTAAGTTACAGAGAGAACCCTAATAGTTCCTCGCATCACATTTTTTTTAATGTTATGTACAATTTCTCCATTAAGTGACAGAGAGAACCCTAATAGTTCCTCGCATCACATTTTTTTTAATGTTATGTACAATTTCTCCATTAAGTTACAGAGAGAACCCTAATAGTTCCTCGCATCACATTTTTTTTAATGTTATGTACAATTTCTCCATTAAGTTACAGAGAGAACCCTAATAGTTCCTCGCATCACATTTTTTTTAATGTTATGTACAATTTCTCCATTAAGTGACAGAGAGAACCCTAATAGTTCCTCGCATACACATTTTTGTATTATGTACAATTTCTCCATAAAATGACAGAGAGAACCCTAATAGTTTCTCGCATCACATTCTTATATTATGTACAAGTTTTGTTTGTATTTATCTAATTACAGTAACAGAGAGAACCCTATTAGTTCCTCGCATCCATAATTATAGATTTTACAAATAAATTTAAGAATAAACATGTAGACGCTTACTGCAATCTTCGTCACTTGCACTAGACGGTAGACGTAAAACACGCTTCTTTTGTGATAGTTTCTTCTCAAGTTTCCTTATCTTCTTTAGATTTTTATTTTTTTTTATTTTTACACTTTTCTTTTCCTTTTCCATTATAATAAAAGTTATAACAATCTTTACTGAGCACGAGTGATATGAAAACGCACGTGCGAAGGCTTGAGCACGGAAATGTCGAATGAAGCGAGTACCGCGGGATATGCAGGAGCGAGTGGCGTCTGACAGTGTTGCCATTAAATTATTTTTTTTCCTCCCTTTAAATACCGTGCAAGGCTGGAAGCTTGGAAGTGGAGCTACAATAAGTTAACATAAATCGCTAGAATGAAGCTGTGAAGCATAATAATTTTCTTACTCCTTAACCCGTGAAAAGAACATTACAGTTTTTTTTATAGGATAGGTAAAGGAATGGTGTTTGAATGTTTTTATTGTAGCTAGTTATGGTTACACCAGCACCACCCATAATACAGATAAAACATCCATCAACATAAATACATAAATGCTGAGTATGTAGTAATTTAAGTAGACTGTAAGCTTAGGATTAAGAATTGTAAAAGACAATGGTCAGAATAAATTCGCATCTCTCTCTGTGAACACGTAGTTTTTTTTTAAAGGATAAGGGTGACAAACGAGCACACAGTCCACCTGATGGTAAGTGGTTGCTGCGGCCCATAGACATCTACATCTATCTTCGATTAAGAATCAAAATGCAGATGCGTTGTCAGCTGTGAGGACTAAGATGGGATGCCTCTTTTCCAGTAAAAAGGGTCTCCGGTTCTCTACACTCGCCATACGAAACACAGCAGTGTTAAGCTGCTATTTTACGGTTGTATTCTGTGAGAGCGTGGTCCTTCCCCGGTCCAGCCGACCCATTCGTGCTACAACTATACTACTAATATAGCTGCAGCATGGCTCTACTGCGTATAACAGTATGGGTTTACCCTAAATAAAGGAACTTGACAACTGTTTCCTTATCCCTTATTAGTAGCAATAGCCACACTTGACAGGAAGATAAGCAATCAATCATCTTACACCTTTCACGCTAGCTTCTTAAGTCTGATTATTATACCGCCATATTTATCGGAGGCCAAAATATTTTGCTAGCTTTTGTCTTAGTCGCCTCTTACGATAACCACGGGGTGAGATGGGGTGGTGGATTATCTTACACCACTTATGTAATTATATAATTGTACTAGCTGTTCCCCGCGACTTCGTTCGCGTGTAATTTAGTGTTTTAATTTTTTGCTCCTTATGACATCAGCTATCTGTCAGTAAGTCCCGTCAAAATTGCTCCAGCCGTTTCAGAGATTAGTCGGAACAAATAAACAGACAGACATACAAATAATTTAAAAATTGTATTTTTGTTATAAGTAACGTGTATACTTTTATATGCATTTAGTTAATAGTTGTAATTTTGACATTACAAACAGACACTTCAATTTTATTTATTTTTACACTGAAATGTCTCCCATAAAATAAATCTCATCACATAATGAACCCATTAAAATTTAGGCCCTGTTCAAGTTAAAAATATTTAACAATAATCTATGAAGATGATTCAATAATGTATGTATGATTCAATAAATTGTCGAATATAACTTGTATCATATTTTTGTATGTAAGTAAACACCTTTTCACTAAACAATAAACGACTTTATATTCTCATTTAATGTTAGTGTCCTCTGGGATATATATTTGCACGGCACTTCGTTCTGGTAATTCAGACAGGTTTGGACAGTGAAGCGTAACATCGTCAGCTTAATTACGAGCTATGCTCCGTTCATAAAATATAACTTAATGTACTGACTTCCATTTGTATGAAAAAAGCAAATTTGTAACAACGGTAATGGAAAACCCGTAAATATTAATTGATTGTCATTTATTTGGTATTATAGCTACAATTAGAGTAATTACATAGGCGTGCTTGTAATTACTCTGAGATTATATAACAGTCGTCTTAGAAACTAGTACTTAATAGTTTTATGAGGTGCACAAGTTCAATGGTGATAGAAATACATTATGGGGAACATGCTTGTCTCAGAAATACAAAACGAAATTGGTTGACCCATGAAATCTGCCAACACACATTTAGGCATCGTGCCGGAATCATTCTTGCTCTACAAGCTTTCTCAATAGTAAAAGGAGGTCCGGGTTTTAATTATTTTATACGTGGTAGAGCCATGCTGCAGCTATATTTGTGGTATAGTTGTAACACGAATGGATACGGCTCGACCGGGGAAGGACCACGCTCTCACAGAATACCAGCGTAAAATAGCAGCTTAATGCAGCTGTGTTTCGTATGGTGAGTGTAGAGTACTGGAAACGAGGCATTCTATCTTAGTCCTCACGGGTGACAACGCATCTGCATTTTGTTTCATTATCGAGGATAAATGTAGATGTCTATGTGCCACAGCAACCACTTACCATCAGGTGGACTGTGTGTTCGTTTGTCGCCCTTATCCTATAAAAAAAATTATTAAGCCAGTACTGACTACAATCCCACTAGGTAGTCACACCATCTTAAGGAATTTTCTATTACATCCGTCTTTTCAAAAGTTCGAGTCAAGTAGCCTTGAGAGCACCAAGTGGGGATTGTGAGGAAGTCTCCCAGAGTTGCATGCTTGATAACCTATTCTTATAAACGTCTATTCTCATTGGAGATCATTCAGTGAGCGCGAGGCGTCGCAGCTGAAAATCAGTCTCCCTCCCTTCACGGGGGATCGGATCGGAGTCGGATTCCTTTCATCCCTATTTGCTACAGGTTGACAGCCGCAGTTTTTTAATATTTTGAGTTGTTATCATGATGCTGATGTTTCATTTCGCTTTATCGCCTCTTCCGACACCCACGGGATCCTTACACCACTTCTACACGGCACACATTCTACCGATTATGAAAAAGGATTCGTTTCTTTTTAAAATAAAAATATTATTACTAGTCGTTATATTATATACTATGTATAATGTATAAACTAAACAAGAAGCAATCAATCACACGCAGATTTATGATGCCGTTATACACACAGAGATATGCGCCGTATTCACAATAATGGATGTGCTTATAACCTATAAACGTTATACAGCCACATCGAATCGTTTTACGCAATAGGGGTTTTGTTAACAAAGTATTTTGATATATCTGAATACATAAAATCTGTAATACTTACATACTTTTATATTAATTGATATAAAAGTAATTTTTTGATTTACTTGTAAGTTTCATCGGTTTTGCTGTAAATTTGGACGAGCGTAAGTCAATTTTTGTCACTAATTAAAATATTATCGAAATCTACAATCTAATTACTTACTTTACTATTATACATATATATATATATATATATATATATATATATATATGTGTGTGTATGCACAAGATACCATTTAAAACCTTATTGTAGCTTATAATAAATGCTATAAAATATTTCAAACTCCTGTTTTTGGTGCCAAAATTAAAACTTTTGACAAAAATGACAAATGAGTGCAACTTTTTTTTAAACACATATGATCCCGTGAGTATCGTAAGAGGCGAAACAGATAAACTAAAATGGGAGATGGTTTGGCAGCATCTTTATGATAACAACTCAATAATAATAATAAAAAACTGCGGTTTCTAACAAGCACGGCAATTATGGCGAATATTCTTATAATATAAACTAATCTATGGGAGAGGCCTAGATTCAGCAGTGAGTTTTTCTGGGTGTAATAAATGAATAAATGAGTTAACTATAATAAAATATAATAAATAAATAAAATAATAAATATATTTCCCGAAACGCATTCAAATTTCATAGCGAATAATCTTTACCTTTCTTTACACAATAATATATTATGTAATCTCTAACAGTTTAGGTGACAGTTTTTAAAAAGCTTTGCACTTTTGCAGGAAAGTAAATTATCGAAATACGAAATTTCATCCAATTAACTAATGAACCGTTTCTGGGAAACCAAATCCATAATAAACATATATAAAAATTACTCCTATAAAGTATAGGTTTTGTTATTTGCTACATATTATGTAAAATTTAAGTGCGCCTCGGCGTTTCGATTGGTTTGCAAGAATCATGGTATCGGCGTTCTCCATCAAGTCACTGTGTTCTTATATGGGTAAGTAATCTGTATTCATTTGTTGTTCTGTGTTAGCTTGGTTCTTTTCTCGCTCAGAGGCTAAGTATAGCCATTCAGCGAGGAAACGCAACCAGCGTTTTTAGCATGACACCACGGGTAGTAGGACTGTATGACAATAAAAAAATTTAGTTTGTTTTTCTTTATTATAGTTTTTTTTAATATTGTGTGTAACGTTTAAGTTAAATTAAATTGTATACTATGTTTTAATTAATTAAGTACGGTATTAAAAAAAAGTTACGTTATCATGTAACGTTTCACCGCGTTAAATATGCATTTGACGTAGTAGTAAAAGAAATATGTTGAGGCACACTTAAGTACCATTCATTAGTCAAGCACTTACAGATACTGTGTTGAAAATACAAGAGCAACCACAATACACCAAGACCCAAAACCGGACACATGTTTTGTATAATACCGGCTTAGATTTGAATCCAGAACTTGCAATGCGATCGATATCATAAATGGATATACGATATAGATATGATAAGAATAAGTCTAGAATAGATAGAATAGAAAAATAATCATTAAAATCGGTTCACAATTGACAATTCTAACGTGTAACATAAGTAAAAAAACATACAGTTCAATTGAGAATGTCTTTTTTTTGAAGGCGGCTAAAAATCACTCTTGCTGCTACAACATAAAAGCGCTGTCAATTTGAAATTATTTCCATGGATATCCCGCCCCAATGTGTGATAGTGGATATGGCATGTCTTTGATTTTTTTAAATTATATTTTCCAGACATGTAGGTTTGCTCACGATGTTTTCCTTCACAGCTGTGTACGTGGTAAATGAGTACTTATAATTGTAACTAACGATTTCATTGGTGCCCGCAGTTTATAATCGTAAATGATAAATTCTCAAATATTAACTAACACGCATTAGTATGTAAATGCAACTATGATTTTGCTATACCTAACCAACGCTACCTGCAAGGATTTTCTTTATTTTTTCATCACAAATTCTAACCATTATAATATGAAAGCCTTACATCATACAACTAACATCGCAGAGACTGGTTTTGACTTAGTGGAGAAGTCGTCATATTGACCAACTCTTGTCGGCCAACGATCGATTTTATTTATACGTCACATCGTATATTTGAAGATATTTAAAGAGCCTTTGCCTATTGTATTTGCAGTTTAGTTTCACGACAGTAACAGCAGGATGCAACCGCCCGCAAACTCAAACGGTCGTGGGTTCGAATCCATTCAACTACTGTTGTTAACCACTCCTAACAACATGATATGAAACACATGTTCACACACACATATATCTATTAAATGTAAACATACCTATTAAATATGTGCGTATTTAAAATGTATAATATTTATTATGAGTATATATTTAAACTTGAATTTGACTTAGTAATGTGGGGCTATTTAACATAATGAATATAAAAATAATAAAAAAGTTCATTGGAAATCCAATTGATGATATTTAATTCAGACATCAAAATGTCTTTATAAAAGATGAATTGGAGAAACCTAATTGTGATGAACGATATCTGAGCTCTCCTTTTTAATTAAATCGTCCCTCTACCTTTCAATTTGTAACAAACTCACTTCAAAATGAAATTTGAAACCAAAAATTAAACAAAAGAAGAAAATAATCTTAAGATTCGGAAGTAATTTAATTAAATATTTATTTTCCCTCAAGCAAGCAAGTAAGATATAATGAAAGGAAATTGTTTATTAAAATACTTTTTTACCGTCAAATATGACAAAATAGAATATTTTTTATATAACCATAATCTCTTATAGTATATTACCGACGCTGAGCGTTGAAAAATGCGTGTGCTTTTGAATTATGATATGTTGAGATGTTTTCTATCGCCAGCAGTATATTATCGTATTTTCACGATAACAGACTGCGGTCAACTAAGCGAATGAAGCAAGGTAATTCACAACTTACAAATTTAGAGCACATAGGCAGAATTGGCGAGAAACTAGTTCGCCTTCCTTCGGGAACCCGTGCATTCTGGTCTCTCGCCAAGGCTGTCCAAGGGAATTTCTGTAAGCCATCACTACCATCTCTGCACAGGGAGGATGACTCACTGGCCCATGACGCAAAAGACAAAGCCGACCTTTTAGGCTCCCTTTTTGCGTCCAACTCGACTCTTGATGACGGGGGGAAAACACCGCCGACCATCCCGCGGTGTGAGTGCTCCATGCCGGATGTGCTGTTCTCACAACGCTCGGTTCGCAAAGCACTGCTCTCCCTGGACATCCAGAAGTCGAGTGGGCCTGACGGAATCCCCCCAATTGTGCTGAGGACGTGTGCTCCGGAGTTGGCACCGGTCCTAACGCGTCTTTTCCGGTACTCCTACTCCCAAGGCGTAGTCCCGAATTCATGGAAGACAGCTTTTGTCCACCCGATCCCTAAAAAAGGCGACCGCTCAGACCCGTCCAACTATAGGCCTATCGCGATCACCTCCTTGTTCTCCAAAATAATGGAATCCATTATTAACTGCCAGCTCATCCGGTACCTTGAGGATCACCAGCTGATTAGTGACCGCCAATACGGTTTTCGTCGGTGTCGATCAGCTGGTGATCTTCTTGTCTACCTGACCCATAGATGGGCGGAGGCAGTAGAGTCCAAGGGGGAGGCGTTGGCCGTTAGTCTGGACATTGCGAAGGCCTTTGATCGGGTTTGGCACAAAGCGCTTCTTTCAAAGCTGCCTTCCTATGGGCTTCCCGAGAAATTGTGCAATTGGATCACCAGCTTTCTTGCAGATCGGAGCATCAAGGTCGTTGTAGACGGTGCATGTTCTGACTACAAGCCTATTAACGCTGGTGTTCCACAAGGCTGTGTGCTATCACCGACGCTGTTTCTTCTGCATATCAATGATATGTTGCTAACTGGTAACATTCATTGCTATGCGGATGACAGCACTGGTGATGCTCTATACACCGGCCGGGCCAATATTTCTCGGGAAAACGTCGCCGAGTACCGGAACAAACTTGTGTCTGAAGTCGAGTCTTTGCTGGACAAAGTCTCGGATTGGGGGCGACTAAATCTAGTCCAGTTTAATCCTCAGAAGACACAAGTTTGCGCGTTTACCGCTAAAAAGAACCCCTTTGTCGTATCTCCTCAGTTTCAAGGCACTCCCCTTCTTGCCTCAGCCAGTATCGGTATCCTCGGAGTCGACATATCGAGTGACGTGCAGTTTCGTGGTCACTTGGAAGAGAAGGCCAAATTGGCCTCTAAAAAGCTTGGCGTGCTCAGCAGAGCGGGACAGTATTTCATGCCGGCACACCGCCTGCAACTTTACAAGGCGCAGGTTCGGCCTCACATGGAATACTGTTCCCATCTCTGGGCAGGGGCTCCCCAGTGCCAGCTCCTTCCACTTGACCGCATCCAGCGCAGAGCGGCTCGAATCGTCGACGACCGAGCCCTTTCCGATCGGCTCGATTCATTGGCACTGCGAAGAGATGTTGCATCTCTTTGCATTTTCTTTCGCATCTACCATGGGGAGTGCTCTGAGGAATTGTTCGGATTAATCCCAGCCGCCAAATTTCACGAACGAACATCGCGGCAGAACTCCCGATACCATCCACACCATCTGGATGATTGGCGGTCCACCACTGTGCGATTTAGAAGATGTTTTCTTCCTCGCACAACTTCCTTGTGGAATAGTTTACCACCAGGGATTTTTCCGGACCGATACGACTTAGGGACCTTCAAGAAAAGAGCCTACTCCTTTTTAAAAGGCCGGCAACGCATCTGCAATTCCCCTGGTGTTGCGGTTGTTCATGGGCGGCGGTAGTCACTTACCATCAGGTGAGCCGCATGCTCGTTTGCCCCCTCTCCTATAAAAAAAAAAAAAAAAAAAAAAAATTTTCATAGCGTAAATTTTGTCCAACGCGCTTACTACGCTTTTCCTGAAACTTGCTACATTCTTATCTAAACACCTAAACTAAACTACCAGTTCAAGTAGTACTGACACTGTTGTATTTCGTATGAAGTTATAGATCTCTCACAGAATACCAGCGTGAAGTAGAGGTTTACCTCTGCGTTTCACTTGGTGAGTGCAGGTGGCCGGAGGCCCTTTTTACTGGGAATGAGGCATTCCATCTTAGTCCTCACGGGCGACAACGCATATGCATTTTGATTCGCAAACGAGGATAGATGTAGATGTCTATGGGCCGCAGGAACCACTTACCATCAGGTGGACTGTGTGCTCGTTTTTCACCCCTATCCTATAAAAAAAGATAACGATATAGAGAACCAGCATAATGACAGATTGTGAGGCATTTCATTTTAGTCCCTAGAGTTGAAGACGCGAAGTTAGTTGCAGGTGCCCATAGGATGTACCACTTACCATCTATTGGGCTATAATTTCGTGATTCACCTCATTTTTATAAAAAATGATATTCATTTGTTGTTATGATAATTTTTAACACCTTAAGCTCTCTAGTGTGCTTACTTTTAATGCAATAACTTTAAAAATAAAATAGTTTTATGTGACAATATATTTTATAAGGTTTTGTCAGCTCGATTGTAGCTTTTATGTAGAGCTAGAAATATCAACGGGCAATTCATAAATTTTCCATTAGTACAGTTCTTTACAGCAGCAAGACAAACAACCACACTCACATTTAAACAAAATTATAAGTTATATAACTCATTATTAGAAAGTAAATGTGAGATCGAAAATAAAGATTGCTGAATATGCTTATAATTTAATATATAATATGTTCGTATATTATTATAGTAAAGAAAATGTGTTCATGTTGTTATAAAAATCCTAAGAGTGGTATACGAGTATCGTATGTACAGATGGCTACTTTTATTCAGGGTATATATAATAACATAGTCTATCGCAAAATTAAATTTATTTTTATGTACGTTGTGCTCTTTGTTATTACACATGGTATAGAAGGAAGAAAACGTTATTTACTGCTTTTACCTTTATGAAATTTCCTATAACGTAAAGAGCGGAATACGGGTAAAAAGTCAACGTTTATTTCATAAAAGGATTTTTTTTGGATTATCATAAAATAAATTTTGCAGTGCTAACGAGATGTAATTTATTTCTCTTGAACAAGTGGGATGCGGGAAGTAAAAACTGTGTAAGAAGCTCTGAAGGAGGAGGAGTTTGTCGTGAAGCGACAATTAAAAAAAAAAATAGAACCTAACCTAAGTACAACAAAACAACAAAAGTAGAGCCAGAAAACAATATATTTAAATTTATAAAAGGTATTTACAATTTTATAAAAAAATGGAATGAGGATGATGATGAATGAAGTGAGAGTACAATTAGATTATAAAAAAAAAATAATAAAGGTGAGAGAATAGGGGAATATAGTGTTGTAGTGGGGCCTAAAAGTCGAAGCGACACACGTTGCGTTTGTAGAAGTAGGTTTCTTAGCAGCGACGGCACGCAGCGCCTGAAGCCAGCACACGCCGTTTGCGCTTGTAGAGGTAGGTTTTCTTAGCAGCAACGGCGCGCAGCGCCTGGAGCCAGTACACGCAGCGTCCGGAGCCGGCGCACGTAGCGCCTGGAGAAGAGGCGCGCAACGCTTAGAGCCAGCATTTGCAGCGCCCAAAAGTAGCGCCGGCGGTAGGTGCACTCGGCGCCTGGAGTAAGTAGTAGTAGTGCCCGGAGTAGTGTGGCCCCCGCGCTTGTAGTAGACTCGAAGCGACTTCCGAGGTAGATGGAGGCTTGTAGGATTCCGGAGTGGCGCGGCCCGAGTTTTAAGAAGGCTTCGCCGAAGACTTCACGTGTAAATGGAGGCTTGCAGGATCCCGGGGCAGTGCGGCCCCGGGATAAGGCCTTTAGGAGATACTTCTAATTCGCGAACTGAAGCGAGACTGCCTTTCTTCACCGATTGTTCGGCTTTTATACCTTTCTAGAGAGAACGGAAAAATTATTTAAATTATACGCAAATTTTTTGTAAATGGTCAAGAGAAAAGAGGATTTATGTGGAATTATCGAAATAGGAATAACAGATCGGTAGCAAATTTGAATATAATTACCATGGAAACGATATAAATAAGAAAGACAAAACATGTCAAATTTTTTTTTTTGGTTTATAATAAGAAAACGGTAAGATTTAAGTGGAAAATCAGATATTATTGATATAGGAAAAAAGGTAGCGCAGCTGCCCACATAAAGCCCAAGATTGTAGAGTTACGGAAAACTAGCTAAAAGATCGAAAAAAGGTAGACTCCATTGACACCAATTTAAAAGTGCTGATAATGTGAAAATACGAAGTAGAAATGATTTGTTATTGTGTTCTTATGGTTTAAAATCGTTACAGGATCCCATGGAAATAAAAGTGATGTAAAATATCCAGTTTTGAGGTGAATGCAGAAAATCGAAACAGAATGGAAAAATGAATTTAAAATAATGTAAAATAATACGTAAGTAGTATAACACTACATTTTCCCCCCGACCCTGGAAAATTTTTGACTCAGCAAAAATTTTGATATATACATTCTAAAATAAACCATAAAAACACAGCTTTGCAGAAACATACATCACCAGGCAAAATCAGATATACCATCTCTTACATTCATCATCTGCCGTTCAGGTAAGGGTGGAGTTCACATTCAATGACTACCACTCTAAAAGTGTGTTTTCAAAACGACATTAAGGCTTATTTAAGGAGTAGTCATCCGCTCCTGCGTGGAAAAAAAATAAATTAGTCGAAGAAACACCACTCTTAAAAGTGTGTTTTCGAAAGGACATTCAGGCTTATTTAAGGAGTTGTCATCCGCTCCTGCGTGAAGATAAAGATAAAGAAATCAATCTTAAGCAAGCTTTAGTCGCTATGACTTAAGTAAAGATTAAGAACGGCCAGAGCGGTAGGGCTCAAAGCCAGAGATCAGCAACATCACTAGCGAGATGTGTCTGAAATAATAAAAAGTGAAGATTAACCTACCAAACAAACAAACAAATTAAAAGAAATAATAACAAGGTGAAAATGATGGTGATATTTATACATATATACAAATTAAATGTGATATTTATACATATATACAAATTAGCAGTTAATAAATGTTTAGATATTTATACATATATACAAATTAACAGTTAGTAAATGCTTAGAAAAGTTATGAATCGTCTCGCTTCAGCTTTGAAAAACAATTTTATATAAAGTGTAAAGTTTAAAGTTAAGTTTAAGAAATAAAGATTTAATTGAAAAGTTATACCTCTTTAAGTTACCTAGAATAAAAATATTAAAGTGATGGATGTAAGTAAAGTGTTAAATATAGGTCTAAATATAATCTAGATAAGTTGAAAAACTAGATGAAGTTTTGTTCTAGAATAAAATATTAAAGTGATGAATGTAAGTGAAGTGTTAAATGTAGGTCTAAATATAAGCCAGATACGTTGAAACACTAGATGAAGTGTTGTTTTAGAATTTGGAAGATATGAAAAGGATGAATAAATGAATGATGAATAATGAGTTAAGAACGAAAGGGAGAGCAATTAAATCAAAAGGGAATGGACAAGGCGCAGTAAAGGTGAAGAATTAAGAGAGAAAGAGGACTTTTACGTTGGGCGCCAAATGTCGTGAAGCGACAATTAAAAAAAAAAATAGAACCTAACCTAAGTACAACAAAACAACAAAAGTAGAGCCAGAAAACAATATATTTAAATTTATAAAAGGTATTTACAATTTTATAAAAAAATGGAATGAGGATGATGATGAATGAAGTGAGAGTACAATTAGATAATAAAAAAAAAATAATAAAGGTGAGAGAATAGGGGAATATAGTGTTGTAGTGGGGCCTAAAAGTCGAAGCGACACACGTTGCGTTTGTAGAAGTAGGTTTCTTAGCAGCGACGGCACGCAGCGCCTGAAGCCAGCACACGCCGTTTGCGCTTGTAGAGGTAGGTTTTCTTAGCAGCGACGGCGCGCAGCGCCTGGAGCCAGTACACGCAGCGTCCGGAGCCGGCGCACGTAGCGCCTGGAGAAGGGGCGCGCAACGCTTAGAGCCAGCATTTGCAGCGCCCAAAGGTAGCGCCGGCGGTAGGTGCACTCGGCGCCTGGAGTAAGTAGTAGTAGTGCCCGGAGTAGTGTGGCCCCCGCGCTTGTAGTAGACTCGAAGCGACTTCCGAGGTAGATGGAGGCTTGTAGGATTCCGGAGTGGCGCGGCCCGAGTTTTAAGAAGGCTTCGCCGAAGACTTCACGTGTAAATGGAGGCTTGCAGGATCCCGGGGCAGTGCGGCCCCGGGATAAGGCCTTTAGGAGATACTTCTAATTCGCGAACTGAAGCGAGACTGCCTTTCTTCACCGATTGTTCGGCTTTTATACCTTTCTAGAGAGAACGGAAAAATTATTTAAATTATACGCAAATTTTTTGTAAATGGTCAAGAGAAAAGAGGATTTATGTGGAATTATCGAAATAGGAATAACAGATCGGTAGCAAATTTGAATATAATTACCATGGAAACGATATAAATAAGAAAGACAAAACATGTCAAATTTTTGTTTTTGGTTTATAATAAGAAAACGGTAAGATTTAAGTGGAAAATGAGATAATATTGATATAGGAAAAAAGGTAGCGCAGCTGCCCACATAAAGCCCAAGATTGTAGAGTTACGGAAAACTAGCTAAAAGATCGAAAAAAGGTAGACTCCATTGACACCAATTTAAAAGTGCTGATAATGTGAAAATACGAAGTAGAAATGATTTGTTATTATGTTCTTATGGTTTAAAATCGTTACAGGATCCCATGGAAATAAAGGTGATGTAAAATATCCAGTTTTGAGGTGAATGCAGAAAATCGAAACAGAATGGAAAAATGAATTAAAAATAATGTAAAATAATACGTAAGTAGTATAACACTACAAGTTATAGCCTAAATAAGAATTTTTTTTTGGTTTTAGGCCATTTTGACCCCCTAGGCCTAAAACCAACCTAGACCCCATTACACTAATGAGAACTTTTTGCCTCTATTCAACCATGACCCACATGACATCCTCTACATGATAAACTATTCAAACTAACTATGCCTAAAATTCGAACCACACCGCAATTTTTTGGTTTTTGGCCATTTTGACCCCTAGGAGTGTAATGAGAACTTTTGCCTCTTTTCAACCATGACCCCCATGACATCCTCTACATGATAGGCTATTCAAACCGACTAGGCCTAAAGTTCGAGTCACCCCCCAACTCATTTCTAATCTTTACTTCCAAAAAAAACCAATGTTACTCTTTGTGTAATAACATTTGAATAAGAACATTTTAACTCAATAGAGATAGTTTATAAACATCACGAAATTGTTATTGCCATCAGTGCTTTTATTATTAATAGAATATTATTTACTTTTTCATTTAATTATACACAGAGCTTTTTAAATGTTACCATTAACAAAGCTTTGTTGCCAGTTGACCATCCATATTCTGAAAGGAACAAAACTGTCAATGTTTTAATTTTTTTTTTCTAGGTCACCAGTTTTTCTCTCACCGTGGTCAAATTCAGACTAGAAATTACATGAACATTCAAATCATTATCCTTAAAAATAACAATTAAGTTTAAATCAAAATTAAAATGAACATTTTCGTAACGGATATATATATACGTGAATGTTGGAGAATCCATTAGATAAAAGCTTTGCTGTCTTCTCCGGTGCGTAATTTATTTACGCAATCACTCTCACCTCCATATGTTTCAACCTTACGAGGCTTGAAAATTTATTTAGATTTTTTAAACGGGGTTATACATGCGTGGCGGGATGTTAAGTCGGTTTATTTAAGTCTATTTATAACAGTACGCACAGCTACGACAGGTATTAACATAAGTTTTAAATATTAACGTACATTCATAAAACATAACAACATTTTATTATACACTATAAGTCCTCCAATAATGACAAAAGAAGGAAATGTGTTGTTTCAGTAAGTGTCTAAAGATAATAATCAATCATTTTCAATAATTTTATTCATTTACTCTTCCAAAATACGAGTATGCATCATCATCATCGTCATTATTACAGCCCTTCACAAGTCCACTGCTGAACATAGGCCTCCCCCAAGGAATGCCACAAAGCACGGCCCTGAGCCACGCCGTTTTATTGGTGCTCCTTGAAAGCATATTATACACGTGTGGATAACACACTGTCCATGACAGTAAACATTTTTTTCCAAGGGTCATAAATATGCGAAAATATAACCTTCTGTTTTGTTTCACCTCTCCAGAGATTATTGGGATTTTATAAAATTTGTATTAAAATTCAACAAAAAGATTCACCTCATTCCAGCTAACGTGATTTTTGAATGTATAAAAAGAATATTATTTATTTTGGGAATGGCATGGTAAAAAATCAGTAATTTTTTATGTTATTCAGTTTCTTGTACGTTTCCTTAACACTTCTAATTGCAGTATTGTGGTCGCACTGTAATTATTTATCGAAATTCCTTATATGTACATCGCTAGTTAACGCATACAATAAGAAATTAAAATATATCACGCGTTTTCGAGCTGTAAGGTCGTCTATACGCCAGTGTATGCTATGTCTATGGAGCAAACGAGCATTTTGTTAAGAATTCTCTAACAATGTGCTTGGTAGGTACTATGTTTTATACACTAACTGCACTATACTATTTTTTCAACATGAACGGGGACAAACGAAACGCTTGACCGGGCAAGTACTGCTTTTCAGCGTGAAGTAACAACATAACGTTGCGTTATTTCGTACGGCGAATAACCAGTACCGAGAGAAGAAGGGTCATCTTTTCATTGGTAGCGGGGCGTGCCAATTTAGTTATCAGGGGTAAAATATGTTGTTTAATAGGTGGACTGTGTGCTCATTTGACAGTGCATAAATCACTTAAAACATTCGTATTAAAACAAAATATGGGTCAAACATATACGTTGTTATTAGATCGTTGCTAGTTGCGGAAGAAAATATTTATACAAATAAATAAAATTAAGGTGTCTGTCTGTAATATGGAAATAACTGGTTGTTTTAAGGTCAGGGTTATTGACCATTACCATTAAAACATAAATAACCAGATAAAACATTTTCGTTCGTCTGGATATAATCACCCTCTTACCTATCACTGCCATGCTGCCAAATAGCAGTGCTTGCACTGTTGTGTTTGAAGGTAAGGTAAATGTTGGCAGCAGGTGTCAATGGGTAGCAGTAGTCACTTACATCGTTGACTAACAATCGTTAGGAGAAGTTGATAAAAAGTTTTTTGTTAGCAATTTTTTTATCAACTAAAAAGTTATTATCCATGAACTTTGGATAAAGAAAGTTTAGTATCTGAAATGTATGAGAAGTAATGAGAACCAAGGCTTTTTGAATACAAAATATCCTATCTCAATACGAATTCACAGCAAGGTTACCTACATTTAAAGACATGAAATGAGAATATTTCGCAATTTTTTCTAACAGGGGAATCGTCAAAATACTGTATTTATGTAATTGAAAAAATAAATTGATAGTTGAAGATAAATTACAAAATATTTTTTAAAGGTTTTTTTATAGGATCGAGTGACAAACGAGCACTCAGTCCACCTGATGGTCACTTACCATTGCTGTGACCCATAGACATCTACATCTATCATCGTTTGCGAATCAAAATGCAGTTGTCACTCACGTTGTCACTCGTGAGAACTAAGATGGAATGCCTCTTATCCAGTAAAAAGGGTCTCCGGTTCTCTACACTCACCATACGAAACACAGCAGTGTTAAGCTGGTATTCTGTGAGAGCGTGGTCCTTCCCCGGTCGAGCCGACCCGTTCGTGCTACAACTATACTACTAATATAGCTGCAGCATAGCTCTACCACATATAAAATGATTTGTATAGGTTATAAGTTAAACTTATAGACGTGTATAGGTTATAAGTTAAACTTATAACCTATACACGTCCCATTGCTAGGCACAGCCTGTGCCGCACATGCCTCCTATCATTTTTGAGAGAGTTATAGAGCAATAATTGGTCTACTTTGTTGTTCCAGTGCATTTTTGTGGACTTCACATATCTTCGAAATACTTTAATTTCTTAGAGCAAGGAAATTTCTTCTGCGTTGCCAAAATATGCAATATGTCCGTTTAGGCGGATTTCACATTCGGTTTTTTTTTAAACTACTAACTACTACAACTAAAACTATCTTTTTACACTAAGATGACTTTATGGCGTAGAATTTAATATTAATTGTACGTATAAAGTAGCTGTGTGTAAACGTTGCATTTTTAAATAAAAAAATACGAAACAGATATTTATCGCAGAGAATATTTTACGTAGATGATTTAATTCATAATTTCGACTGTTAGAATATACAGCTGTGCAAGAAGAGTATAAAATTGGAAGTTTTAAGATATTTAGAACGCCGTATCAAAAATGGATTATTATTTTTAGTGTAACGAAATCCAACACAAATACGGAGCCCTTTTAATGTCACTCTACCGTTCTGTCCATCTGATCATCTGATCATCTGTCTGTCTGTCCAGCTGTCCATCTGTCCATCTGTCTGTCTGTTCGTCTGTTCGTCTACCCGTCTGTCGGTCTGTCTGTTTGTCCGTCTATCCATCCGTATTTCACGGATCTCTAGCTTGTAGACGGAATCAGTATCAGACCTAATATTAGGTTGGATATATCGTGTAGAATGGTGACCCAGAATCGAATATAGAAGTAGAAATTTTATTTATTGATTTTGGAACGAAGTTCCTTACCGCACGGTACGAATTTGACGGATGGGGTCTAGGTGAGAAAAATGTAAGATTTTACCGTTACGACCCCTTTCTGTAATGCGAGGGAGATGGAATAATATCCATGTCCCACGCACTTTTTCTTATCTTCCACGAAAGAAATATTATTTTAAATGACGCGTCATTTTAATAAACGCTAGTAATTCATTTATTTGTATTTGTTAATCAATAATATAATACTTTTATCAATAATAATATATTACGAAAGGAACTTTGTTCCAACCGAGTGTTCCACGACACTTGCTTACCTCATTAAGCAGAATACAAATATATTTTTTGTATTCAAAAATGGGTGTATGGGTAGGAATACATCGATAAAGTAGTTTGTAAGCCATGTCAAAACTAACAAACATTTTTTACCTTATTAAAATCTAGTTTTAAATAAAGTTAATTTGTCATAATATGTACGGAAACCTAAAAGAGTGAAGCCCAACTTGCATGCACTTGGCCGGTTTTAATCAACCATCTTTGTCTCAAATTTCCGGGAATGTTTAGATAAACTGTAACTTTAAAACTACTTTACTGTAACTTTTAAATGGAAAACTTGATTTCTTTAAGTCACGTTCAAACATGGTTTAACTAGGAGCAGAAGGAGAAATATTATTATAAGTTTACTAAGATGCTTCTACTTGCACGTATATTTTCGTGACTCATCTGATAATCTTTCAACTATATTTAAATATAACTTGTTTTACGGACTTTATAGCGTCTTATTTTATATTCCCGACGTTTCGAGTACTTTACAGCACCCATAGTCACGGGGGGACTGAGGTGTTTGACGTTCCAATGTCATAGTTAACCACGGCTACCTCCAGATTAAAAATTATAAATTTTTGTTCCGATCTACGCTGTATAAACTTACAGTATCTTGAAGTCTTGCAGTTGTATGCTTGGTTTGGGATTTAATTTTATTAATTATAGCATCCCAAGCAGATGGTAACACCCAGCCATCTTCTCTATTGAAATGAGGATGTTTTTTGATTTCAATAGCCTCGCGAATCACCCTTGGAAGGAATCGGTGTTCTTTAGGGAGGATTTGTGATCTCTCATATCTAATGTAGTAACGGGGGCAATCTGTACGTGTTCACAGACTGCAGTCTTCCCGGAGCGTCGATTCTTCACATCAGCTATGTGTTCTTTAACGCGGGTTTTATTAATCTTTTAGTTTGTCCTATATAAGAGAGACCACATTCACAATCAAGCTTGTACACTCCTGCATCTTGCAAAAGAACATTACACGGCATTATACGACCATATAGCTCGAAGAATCAACAGCCAATGAGAAAGAAAATTCCTCGAAAGGTAGCCTAGTACCCGTAAGCAAAGTGTAGGGCGGCCCCCTCCAGTCTACTTGATGCAGTCGCCTGTAGATACCTACACTTTTTGTCTATTAAGAATCAAAATGAAGATACCTTGTTACCCCTGTGAACTGAGATAACAAGCCTCGTTACAAGTATAAAGGGTATCAGGTTGTCAACACTCACAACAGCTTATAGCTTATATATTACGCTGGTATTCTGCGAGAGCGTGGCTCTTCCCGGTGGAGACGACCCATTCTTGCTACGACCATAACCTGTAACAATGCGGTAATAACTTTACTGTTATAGTTACAGCCTATTAAAGTCCACTGCTGAACATAGGCCTCCCGCATAGATTGCATCGTAGAGGGTATTTGCCATTGTTGCCACGCTTGGCAAGTGGGTTGGCAACCGCAGTTTTTTATTTTTAATTGTTATCAGATAAACGCGGCTGCCCATCTCCTGATTTGTTTCACTCTGTCGCCTTACGACACACACGGGATGACTTACACGGGGATGATATGTTGTAGTGGATACTCTTACACCGCCACTACATGGTACTAATAACTAATAACTTTACAAAACCTAAAAATATTTAAAACATATCGTAACCTATTTAATAAACTCAAGTAACTAACATATGAAAAAACCTAGCATTACAGAGGTAAGGTATCGATACTGCGAACCCTATAATGGGAGGTGCCCATTTCCAACAATAAATTTTCCTAGATATGGTAATTATTCTCTTTCACGGACAAATTAAGGAAATAAAAAAGTATTGTATGTTCGTTTTTCGAGAGTTCAAGTTCTAGTAGCAGTTTGCTTTGCTAGTTGCGCTTCGCCGCATTCAACTTATTTCTCTGCTTCAGGCGCTGTCGAGTTTGAAATGAAAGACCACCTTCATGAATAAGTTCTCATTTCAATTAAGTTTTCCTTCTTAACTTACTTTTGTGTTGCAGAAACAGTTCGTTAAATTACTGAGCAATCATGTTTTATATTAATTTATAGAAAAATATCAATAATAACCTTCAACAAAATAATGCAAAAGATATAAATGATGTAAATAATTTTGATTAACGTAAAAAATTAAATAATTCACTTAGAAAATACAAAATAATCCTTATTAATATAATGTATATTTTATGTTTGTTATAGTATTATCTTAATTCAGCATAATCTTAATCCATTGAACCAGTGAAGAACATAAGTATATAACAACGATATATTATAAATAATGTATTATTAATAATGAAAAAACAACAGAAATGCATAAACATAAAGAAAAAAAAATCAATTACAATAACTAAAAAGACACTGTTGGAAAGTCGATACTATCTGTATCCATCGAAGGAATATTAATTTAAAATAACATTGTTCCATTCAAATATATATTGTTTCTTTGGTATAATCTTGTAAAACCTAAATGATAATTAAAATAAATTATCAAAAAGGCAAGAAAGATTCAGTGACGGCGTATTATTGTTAGCTAACTTCCGCAAAGCCAATTAGTATATTAGCATACTGCATATATGTGTCTTTACCCTTTTGTTTTTGACATATCACGCATTAGAACTAAAGGGTTTGCCTCATCGTTCATAATGCGGACAGCAAAGGAGTAGAATAATCTGCCACCACCTGTCTTTTCATCAGATTATAATGTGGGTGTTTTCAAGGCAAGAGTGAATAGGATTTTGTTAGGAAAATAAAAAAAATAATTAAAAAATTCAGCATGGTGATTTATTGTGGACATAAAGTGCCACAAAAAATTATAGATAACATAATATAAAACACATAATATAATACATCCTAAAAATTAAAAAGCTCCCTTCAAAAAATTGGTATGCACACTACGCTATCCACAACGGGGCTTTAGGGATCCAAAAGAACGAACATAAAAAGAATGTTATAAACAGATGGGTTTATAACTTTCTTTCGACATTAAAAAACAATACTACGAGATCATCTTTACATTATGAATGACAAACACTAATAAAAGGCAAATTTATCTATTTATTTTAAATAAAGTATTACATTATATTGAAATATTATATTCCATAATATTGAAATATCGTCCACCGAAGAAATACAGAAAATATATGAAAAAGGTAAACTTAGTGCGCATATTTCTAACGAAAAATAATTTACGTTAATTTAATATAACGTTAAAATGATCTTTTCTCTTTTGTAGCTACAATTTATTTCTAAACCTAATACATCTTAGGGCACCCATAGTTATCCAGGGCTTTAAAGTTCGCTTGGAGCTGGACACTGAGACAACTTTAGTGTTTTGGAGGAGGGATGTCCTAATCAGGTCTATCATCGCGTCAGCTAGAATGTTTGGGTCTCTATGTGCACTAAGAAGAGATATATCTATATCTACAAGGTGCTTATACGTATTCTCCCAATTTGCTATGGTTTTATATTTGACACAAGCCTTGTTTTGGTGTTTGTGGGATATATTTAATAATACCATTGCATGATCCGTAACAGACGTGTTTAGGACAGCCACAAAAGCCGAGTTATTTAATTTGTCTAGCTTAACACTTTCGCTGTCCCGTGCACTACATATAGGTCATTGCTATTGTGTCTGAAAACCGGACAGTGAAAGTGTTAAGCAGCATGTGAATCAGGCAGTTCTCTTCCCTTGTAGGCAAACAGTGTCCTGGGAGGAAACCATGTATAGCCGTCATGTTTAAATACGTTAATCTGTTAGTTCTCATTTGTGCTGATTCTGACGGCTTTCCTATTAGGTTAATATTTATGTCTCCAGTTACGTATGGTTATACGTTACAAACAGTATCAAATCAACTTTAGTAATATAGTATATCTTAGTAAAAATCGATAAATCGTATCATATTTGGCACCTGTATTTTTACGTCACTAATTATTGTCACTTGACACTTGTCACCTTGTCAGTCTCTCATTCTCTCACTCTGTCAATTACATTGGCGTCGCTCGCTCTTCATATTGTATCGGTGTGTTTTGGTTACTAGTCGTGTTTTATAGTCACGCTGTTCAAGCGAAAATTGGTTAAAAACGTGTTAAATAAAGTTGGTTAAAATAAAAATGGTTCATGAATAGTTAAATGTTTTAGGATGTTGTTTTTCATTTTCTTAAAAATCACTCTGATCTATGATAAAACCATAATATTCGTGGTTCGATTATAACCTCAAAATCTGTTACTATTTTGGAAATATATCTATTCTGCAGTTAGTCCGCTATAAAAATAAGATCATATAGGAATTTGCAATGGTCGACAATACAACACATAATTTTCCGATGTTCTTGGTTCCAGGGCGGACAATGTATGGACGCAGAGCAACGTCCTCTCAGCTTCAGAAAAGTGCTGACATCGGGCTGCGGCTCTAGATTACTGACTTATGGCATGAAAACCATTCAAAAACGCTGAAACTGAACCTACAAGCGGTGCGAGAATTTCAGCTCTGCACTCACAAACTCGCTTGCACAACGCACATAAATGAGTGCATCCTTGGCCTTTATCGACAAGTGATCCTAAAAGACTGTTGACGATAATGATAATGTACGAGTATATATATTTTAGCTTTTTACACTCCTTCTCCTTATAAACTTAAATATGCCAAATCTCACACACCTCCGTGCATACAATGCGCTTAAAAAATATTCAAAATTTCTAAAATAAGCTTAAATGAAATACGATAAAGTCCGTAAAATTAGTTTATTAACATGTTTCTTCACCAGCTCGTAAACATTTCCCTACTAGATAAATTAATAAGTCTCAATTCAATGTAATAAACATTGAATTGAGACTTATTAATTTATCGAGTACTAAAATTTTATAAATATAATAAGATACTGGTTAATTCTTGATTGGACTAAATTTTAGTATTCGTAAACGTAGAAGTTTGAAATGAATTTGGTGCTTAAGTCAAAGTTTCAGCTCTGGTGTAATCCGAAAGCATTTGGATGTGTGCAGTCTAGCGAACAGAAACTGCGGTCATGTAGATTTTCAAACTTCTTGGGAGATTTTGTCATCAATTTGCATGTGAAATCATGAATTTGCAAAAGTTAAGCTTATTTTTAATTTCTCACAAAGTTATTTTAATTGGATTTATATAGTATGTAGTATTTTCGTAGTCGTTGTAGAAGCATGCTACACATTCATTATGGTTGTTGAACAAATGGGTCGGCTCGGCCGGGGAAGGACCATGCTTAGAGAATACCAGCGCAAAATAGCAGCTTAATGCTGCTGTGGTGAGTACTGGAGATCCTTTTCACTGGAAACGAGACATTCTCTCTTGAGTTCATTTGTCACCCTTAATTTATAAAACAATATAAGAAATCATTACATAAAAATTGCTTATTTTAAATCTGCTTAAAGTTGCTAGAACAAATTTGTATTTGAAATAAATATTGGAAAAAGACACATCCTCTTGTTTCTAATACCAGTTTCGTCAACTAGGACTTTAACCAAGTAATGTATTTTGTGTCTAAAAAAGACGACATAAAATGGTGACTTTACCTTATTATCATCATCATCATCATTACCATTACAGCACTTCACAATACCACTGCTGAGCATAGGCCTCCCCCAAGGAATGATACAAAGCACGGTCCTGAGCCACATGCATCCACGGAGTTATTGCATATGTCCGTCGTCACTCCATCTAGCGAGGGCATAGTAGTAGTGTAGTGCTATGCCTGCCGGTACGAGGCTGCCACTAAAGAACCATTATTCCCCAACGGATTAGTAAGCTGAAGTGGCAATGGGTCGGCCATATTGCTCGGTGAACCGACAACCGACTTTACATTAACCTAGCATTAATTGTACCTATTTTCTGAGTTGAACAAAATCCCCCCAGAAATCAAGTTAAGTAAATGAATTTATTAATGTTAATTCTATAATATACTACGGTTTTATTTTAACTAAATGTTTCTTCTAAATTACTGTATAAAAAGACCGTCACATTTTATTTTTAGTGTTCAATATGTTTTACTTAGGACGCGGGGTGAGTTGTAGCATGCATTGATTGAACGGGTAACCTAAATTTGTTGCCTTTGATCGTATAACGTGATCCAAGAAATTTTGGCTCAACTCCAGATGACTTTCTTCAGGTTTATTTCATTTTTCGTACACAGTTTATATTACACAGAGTTTATAGTACACAGAACACAGAGTTTATAGTACACAGATTAATCCCAATTGTATTCAATATGTTAATTTTGGGCGAAAAAGTTTTGTTACCAAAAATTTAAAAAAAAAAAAACATCTGACAACAAAAAGTATGATGTGTCAAAAGGTGCTACAATTGGCTACAGCCGCCAATCCCCTTGTCAAGTATGGAGAATATTCCAAATTTTTAATAATTTATTATACTTGTTTACGCGAATATACACATTGAATAAAGTCGGGAATTAAAAATAAGTAAATTAATGCGATAAAATCCGTAAAATAGTTTTATTCAGTTCCAAATTCTTGTTTATTTATTATTAACGTTCAGTTAAGAAAATTGACAATTGATTATCAATCTTATTTCTTCAATCTATATTATAATTAAACTCTAACATGACGTCTGTCTGAACACAACTAAAGCTTTTTTATTATAGGAAAAGAATTTGGGTCCCGCGCAAAAAAATGAAAGGTCATGAATTCCAATCGCAATAAATTCCACGAGGGTGAAGTCGCGGGGAACAGCTAGATTAAAATAATTCTTTAAAGATTTGTGGATACCAAACTTGAATCCCAGTCAATGCAAAATATTCGTACACAAATACAAATTGTCAGAATTGCAACAAAACTTTAATTATACATATTCAAAATATAGTGACATGGATATTGGTGTGCGATTTTTTAAACAGTTGCTAGCTCTCAAACGTATTAAGACACATTCTAGAGTGAAGATTTATGACTTTTTCTTTCAATCAAAACGAAAATTTGCATAATTACTAAGCTCTCATCGTTAAACCGCAGAATCGCATTAGCGATTACGTCAGAACCAACAATCCTACAATACAAAATACATTATTTATTCACAAGCCTTTGATACAAATGATACAGATTGCCAGTCGCAGTAATTACTGCAAATACGCCATTTACGGTTTAAGAGGTCTCGTATTACAATTAGAAAGTTGTCATTTAATATTTATTAAACATATGATTATAAGTGTAAATTAACATTAAAATTAAGTGAAGTGAGTGCCTATAAACATACTTGTTACTTAGGATCCTCTCGTTAAAGATCAAACAAAATTAGTATTTTATTTTATTTATTTATTTATTCTTTTTTACATCTACCTTATAATAAGGGATATAAAGGGCGGACTTTATGTCTTGTGGCATTCTCTACCAGTCAACCCTGGATGATTTGAGAGGCTGTGGTAGGTGCAACACCACTCATAAATTAAGTCGTATAGTAGTATGTCAGTAATGAAACACCGGGTTCTCATCACTCACTTTTATTAAACTATTACAATTATTATCAGTTATCATTCACCTTAAAAATCTGACACAGGGACTTCTAGATGTGAAATGACCGCGCATGGCAGGCAGTGTAATAATGGCAGTAAAATCTGTTTCGCGCCATTGACGCCGCTAGATCGAGTATTTAAAGCTTTCGTTATAAGGCGCTTGAGAGACGAAGGCCGCGCGCTAAAAAGGGTTTTCTGAAAAGCTAAGACAGTGTACAAGCAAATATAAAACTAAGCAGAAAATTCGGACTCATTTTCTATAAATAATTCAAAATCATTGATTTGTCATCGATGTTGCTTTTTTATTTATTTTTTTGTTTTATTAAATAATCATTAAGCATGTTATATTAGGTACATAATATATTTATATATATATTTCTATGATAATTATAATATATTGTATATATTTAAAACATCTATTTATTAAAATATGTATATGTCGGAAGTATAGTGGGTATAGTACAGAGACTAATTTTGTAGTTAGGAATAATAATTAATTCGTTTACACGAATTAATTATCCAATGAGTCGAGGATAAACTAGTAACGGAATACGACAAGTGTACCGTTCCACGTCAGAGCCAAGACTGTCTTAACGGCGGCCGCTCAGTCCGTTTTATACAAGCAGGACGGGCGGTAACGCAGGTGCGATGCCGCAGGTGTGCGGTACACGTGTCGTTTACAAGAATTCTGTCTTGCTAGACCGACGCCACCGCATCTACAACGGTGCAGGTGCCGTCACGGCCATACTGACATGCGTGCGTCCTCGCACGCGATCCATTACAATTTTAGTTATCTGTAACAACTGTAATCTGTAAAACATCGTTCGATTATCCTGACAAAACAGCGTCTGGTCCGGTCTATACTGACCCTTCAGACTCTAGTGATAATCAGTTTTGTTCCGGCAATAAGCCCTACAAAACTTTTATCAACTTTATGCTAGATCGGAATGATTAGTCTGTAGCTTTTTCTATTTTCTCTTTTTTTTTTTCAAGTACTGTTTTCGCTAGTCCGGAATCACTATTCCCTATAGCTATATCACTGGATCGGCACAAAGCCCTGCAATGATTGTAAGAACTATTCTTTTTTCTTAATCTCTTTTTTTTCAGTACTATTTATGCTAGTCCAGAATCACTATTCCCTGTAGCTTTATCATTGGACCGGCAAACGCCCTGCAATGATAGTAAGAACCACATTTTTTTTCTTACTCTCTTTTTTTTTCAATTCAGTATAGAACAGTTACAGACCAATCATACCGCAAACATGTCCCCGTCACAATCACACAAAAGTATATCGTGAGGGACGTAGTGACACGATAACACCCAAGTATGTAAACCAATAGCAACACGACACATATCCCAGTGCAGCACAGACCAGCCTCCCTGCAACTTCATGTTCCTTTCCTGCACTAGAATAATTACTTCGCTAGAGTTTTGCAACGTCTCTAGTATTTTCTAGATGCACAGACACGGCTACCTCTGACAGTCGCACGTCCTCGTGCGGTTGACAGTGAACAGCATACGGTCTATCAGTTATCACCACCTGCTAACAGATATTAACTCTTGTTAAATATTACAACGGTCGACCATCCCAGACTTCATTTAAGTCATGGACGCGCTGATATGGCCACCTCCAGGCAAACGCACTCCAACTTTCCGTTCTGCTGCGTTCGTGCCACATTCGCGCTAGCAAGCCGTCGCGCCGTAATGGCGCTAGCGAATCGTCGCACTGCTTTGCAAAATTAAAAATTAAGAGAAATGGAGATAAATGTATTACGAACCATGGAATTCCAAGATTCTCTTAAGAAACGGCAACTGTATGCCATTTGAAAACATTGCAAAAAAGGGAAACTATGTGTAGAGACAAATACCATCACATATTTCAAAGGGAAGGAGGCAATTGCGCATAATCTACGAATGCCGACCAAGCCTCAGACGTTCATTTACAGCACCAAAGGACCATGTGTTCGGCGGCCGCTTGAATTGTCTTGCCGTAAGATCTGCCGATAAGTTACAGACTGTAGCGGTGTAGGTTCAATCTTACTAGCGCTCGGCCGTACCTGACCATGTTCGATTAGCCGTCACAACAACTTCCTCATTGATCATTGTTGTAGAGAGACTTCTACGAATCTGTCGACATCAAACCCCAATCTTGTCGACCACACAGTATTCGGAGCAAACTGCAACACTGATCAACACATTAGAACACAAAAATGTCACTTATTATTTTCAATCCATAGCGTGTTAAAGTTAATCCTTTATTGTAGTACAACCCTTAAACGTTTTGAATTTCAAAATATAACTGATGATAATCATGTTTCGCATGAACTATCAAATTACAACAAAACGAGAGCAGCAGGAGCACCTGAGGGTTTACAAGCATCGTCGGGGTTGTAGTCATCATGATCTGCGTGAAAAACAAATTGTTAACTATAAGGACAACATACACAGTTGCCTGTTCTCTCATCTATCACACATACGAGGCCCTAAAACAGGAATTCGTTCTCATACCTTGGACTATAATAAAGCACTTCGCTTTCACAAGTAAACATAGGTCTTCATACGAAGTATCTGACACATACTCTTACTTGAACTTGCGAGATCCCACGTTAACTACGTGAACCACATTAAAAACGTGAACCAGGACAGCGCCTGCCAGTACAGAGCCTAATACATGTTCAGAAAACATTACCGTGCACACAGCATACGACTTCCGCGCACACAGTGTGACTCCCGCGCATACAGAGTACACGACTTCCGAGGCATCGCTATGTACAGCATACGCGCGCTCCGGGATGGCGCCTGCGTATACGCGCATACGCATCTGCTGAAACCAGGCCATGTTACAGCTGGACCTGGCAGTCCGTTACGACCAGCAAGGCACACACTCACGCACTTGTAATCACATCACACGTGCTACTGTAACACATAAAAGAAAACATTAAAAATACTCAGTCGGAACTTGATTTCAAGAAATGCAGCACTACTCTTGGTACACCATTCGCCTTTCTAGGGCACTAAATACTGAGCTGCGGCTACACGACAACCTCTGGTATGGTCCGATCCTCATGTAAACTTAAATACTCTCTTCAATGTCAGAACCAATTGGCTCTACTTCACTTTCATCAGTTATACTTCGGTTTTCCGGCATTTTTCGCAACCAATTAAAAATGTAAACACTCATTCTTACAAAATAATTTCTGAGCCAATGTTTAGGATAAATTTACTTTCCTCATGTATCTAATGGTGATCAGTAGCAGCGACAAATAATAAGTCCGCGGCGTCATAAGCCGACAGCATACTAAAAGGCGAGCGCTACTGCTCCACGCTTTCCACTAAACCATTCCAAGTTTTTCGACTACGTAATGCTCGGAGTAAACTGTAACACTTATCATCACATTAGATCACAAAAATACTACTTAGTGTTTTTAAGTCATAGCACGTTAAAGTAATCATGTTCTTTTTTTCGGTACATCGTTTAAACATTTTGAACTTTAAAACTAGGCCATGTAAATCACACCTCGTGTATCAAATTATAACATTACTTGAGCAAGTTAAACTTCCACTGAATGCAAACTATAACTCATTCAGAATATCTCCAACATTTCTTTCATTTGTTAACATACTCGTATTTAGGTTTAACGGTGGTAGAGCCCTGCAGCAGTTTTTTGCTGTTGCACGTATGGGCCGGCTCGAGCCGGGTTGGTACCACGACCTCACAGAATACCGGCGTGAAGTAGAGGCTCTGCTTCTGCGTTTCGTCTGGTGAGTGCAGGTGGCCGGAGGCCCAATCCCCCCCCCCCCATCAACATGGTAGCGGAATTAGACAATAGACTACCCCAGGAGGGTACCAGTACCCCTGGAGAATCCCTCGCTGAGCATCCACGACCATGTTATTCCAATCCTGAGCGTGGGTGCTCAGGCTGCCCCGCGTATTCTGGGGGGGGCAAAATTCCGCTCAAAAACAAAACTGCTCGGGGCAAGCTGAGCAACAATACCAAGGCGACCCCTGCCACGCTATCCGTGAATTTCTGCAACATCAGGGGACTTCACTCTAACCTAAACGCCGTCCACTACCATCTCGAGACGGCGAAGCCGGCCTTGCTCTTTTTGACCGAGACGCAGGTTTCCTCTCCGACTGATATTTCGTATCTCTCCTACCCGGGGTACAAATTGGAGCACTCCTTTGTGCCTCGGGCTGGAGTTTGCGTGTATGTTAGAGAGGACATCTGTTCTCGACGCCTCGGCAGTCTTGAAGGTTCGGACCTGTCCATCCTTTGGCTACGCGTAGACAGCGACGACCATCCGCGCGTCTACGGGTGCCTCTATAGGTCCCATAGCGGTAATGCCGAAACAGACCGACTCATCGACCACGTCCAAATGGCTACAGATTCCTTGCTACAACAGGTCCCATCCGCAGAGATCGTGATCCTTGGCGATTTTAACGCCCACCATGCCGAATGGCTCGGTTCACGTTTAACCGATCATGCGGGGAGATCTGTTTATGACTTTGCCTTGGCATATGGTCTGACACAACTGGTTACTTCGCCTACGCGGATTCCAAATGTGGAGGATCATACACCTTCCCTGTTGGACCTTCTGCTGACCTCTCATCCGGACGGATATCAGGTTTCCGTCGATGCCCCTCTCGGCTCTTCGGACCATTGTCTGATCCGGAGTATGGTGCCACTCACGCTCCCTTCGCGGTTGCGTTCTGCAGGTTGCCGCCGTGTTTGGCATTACAGGTCGGCGGATTGGGACGGAATGCGGTCTTTCTTTGCATCCTACCCATGGGGGCGGGTTTGCTTCTCGCCGGATGATCCCAGTGCAGTTGCTGACTCTGTCACTGATGTGGTGCTACAGGGAATGGAACTATTTATTCCATCATCTGTGGTACCCATCGGAGGCAGATCTCAGCCTTGGTTTGGTCGCTCCTGTAAGACTGCATTGCGCAGTAAGCAGGAGTGTTATCAAGCCTGGGCTGCGGCTTCGGTGACTCGGGATGTAAACTCCAGCACACTTAAAAAGTAGTATAACTTCGCCTCCAGGTCCTTCAAAAGAGTTATTGCCAAGGCAAAGTTAGAGCACATAGGCAGAATTGGCGAGAAACTAGTTCGCCTTCCTTCGGGAACCCGTGCATTCTGGTCTCTCGCCAAGGCTGTCCAAGGGAATTTCTGTAAGCCATCACTACCATCTCTGCACAGGGAGGACGACTCACTGGCCCAAGACGCAAAAGACAAAGCCGACCTTTTAGGCTCCCTTTTTGCGTCCAACTCGACTCTTGATGACGGGGGGAAAATACCGCCGACCATCCCGCGGTGTGAGTGCTCCATGCCGGATGTGCTATTCTCACAGCGCTCAGTTCGCAAAGCACTTCTCTCCCTGGACATCCAGAAGTCGAGTGGGCCTGACGGAATCCCCCCAATTGTGCTGAGGACGTGTGCTCCGGAGTTGGCACCGGTCCTAACGCGTCTTTTCCGGTACTCCTACTCCCATGGCGTAGTCCCGAATTCATGGAAGACAGCTTTTGTCCACCCGATCCCTAAAAAAGGCGACCGCTCAGACCCGTCCAACTATAGGCCTATCGCGATCACCTCCTTGTTCTCCAAAATAATGGAATCCATTATTAACTGCCAGCTCATCCGGTACCTTGAGGATCACCAGCTGATTAGTGACCGCCAATACGGTTTTCGTCGGTGTCGATCAGCTGGTGATCTTCTGGTCTACCTGACCCATAGATGGGCGGAGGCAGTAGAGTCCAAGGGGGAGGCGTTGGCCGTTAGTCTGGACATTGCGAAGGCCTTTGATCGGGTTTGGCACAAAGCGCTTCTTTCGAAGCTGCCTTCCTATGGGCTTCCCGAGAAATTGTGCAATTGGATCACCAGCTTTCTTGCAGATCGGAGCATCAAGGTCGTTGTAGACGGTGCATGTTCTGACTACAAGCCTATTAACGCTGGTGTTCCACAAGGCTGTGTGCTATCACCAACGCTGTTTCTTCTGCATATCAATGATATGTTGCTAACTGGTAACATTCATTGCTATGCGGATGACAGCACTGGTGATGCTCTATACACCGGCCGGGCCAATATTTCTCGGGAAAACGTCGCCGAGTACCGGAACAAACTTGTTTCTGAAGTCGAGTCTTTGCTGGACAAAGTCTCGGATTGGGGGCGACTAAATCTAGTCCAGTTTAATCCTCAGAAGACACAAGTTTGCGCGTTTACCGCTAAAAAGAACCCCTTTGTCGTATCTCCTCAGTTTCAAGGCACTCCCCTTCTTGCCTCAGCCAGTATCGGTATCCTCGGAATCGACATATCGAGTGACGTGCAGTTTCGTGGTCACTTGGAAGAGAAGGCCAAATTGGCCTCTAAAAAGCTTGGCGTGCTCAGCAGAGCGGGACAGTATTTCATGCCGGCACACCGCCTGCAACTTTACAAGGCGCAGGTTCGGCCTCACATGGAATACTGTTCCCATCTCTGGGCAGGGGCTCCCCAGTGCCAGCTCCTTCCACTTGACCGCATCCAGCGCAGAGCGGCTCGAATCGTCGACGACCGAGCGCTTTCCGATCGGCTCGATTCATTGGCACTGCGAAGAGATGTTGCATCTCTTTGCATTTTCTTTCGCATCTACCATGGGGAGTGCTCTGAGGAATTGTTCGGATTAATCCCAGCCGCCAGATTTCACGAACGCACATCGCGGCAGAACTCCCGATACCATCCACACCATCTGGATGATTGGCGGTCCACCACTGTGCGATTTAGAAGATGTTTTCTTCCTCGCACAACTTCCTTGTGGAATAGTTTACCACCAGGGATTTTTCCGGACCGATACGACTTAGGGACCTTCAAGAAAAGAGCCTACTCCTTTTTAAAAGGCCGGCAACGCATCTGCAATTCCCCTGGTGTTGCGGTTGTTCATGGGCGGCGGTAGTCACTTACCATCAGGTGAGCCGCATGCTCGTTTGCCCCCTCTCCAATAAAAAAAAAATTAGGTACGTCAGAAATAATGAAAATACTTGAGGGTACTTTTAATACAAATCGAACAAAAGGATTTATCTTTTGGCTTAAATAATTTCACTTTATCTTTTCTCTACACTTTAATGATACGACAATATCAAAAGTAGGACAGCAAATTTTATTACGGTATTTAACATAAAAAGAGATCCATCAATGTGAAATGCATTATAGCCTTTACAAATGTAATAATTCTCATACTATTCAAAGATTGTACGTGGGCAAAAATGGGGACTTTATCCCACTTCTGATGTCGGAAGTATAGTGGGTATAGTACAGAGACTAATTTTGTAGTTAGGAATAATAATTAATTCGTTTACACGAATTAATTATCCAATGAATCGAGGATAAACTAGTAACGGAATACGACAAGTGTACCGTTCCACGTCAGAGCCAAGACTGTCTTAACGGCGGCCGCTCAGTCCGTTTTATACAAGCAGGACGGGCGGTAACGCAGGTGCGATGCCGCAGGTGTGCGGTACACGTGTCGTTTACAAGAATTCTGTCTTGCTAGACCGACGCCACCGCATCTACAACGGTGCAGGTGCCGTCATATATGTCTATTTTACGTATCTTTGTTTATTATCAGAAGTGTGCTCTGTAGTGTAATTTGTATTATTATTTTGTTTTCTGTTTTGTTGACTGGGATGCTTTAGAACTCACGCCGCTACCAAATTACTATTTTGTATAATGTTAATATTTATTTGGCTGAGTATTCTAAAAAGAACATTGAATATCTATTCAAAAATGCTAAAACACCAGAATGGTAATTAGAGTGAGATGCGCGTCAATCTCGGTAGTGTTTATCTATAGTTGAATTTAATCCATCAATAAATATTTATTAGGCTGGTAAAATGTATATTTATAATTTTTCATAGAATTTAATCAATGCGTCTCGTCTCTCCAACAAAATACAGGGTATAAGTTCCCTAAAGAAAGTTGAAAGCAAATATAGTGTCATGATCGAAAAACTTCAAAATAAATTTACACGATTTTTATATTTCAAGCAGTACGGAGTCTATCCTAGTTTTCCACTCATGTATCCGAGTCTATTTGTACTGGGTATGGTCGGTTACAGCCGCCTGAGTGTGAGGAGAGACATCGTGCTTATTAAATATGTGTGGAACGTATTACGTGGATGGATACATCACCCAGAAGTGCTCGCTGCGCTAAAGCTACGTTTACCTGATAATTACGTGTGTTCTCGTCGCCGCGCGTTACTCTTCGTGCCCACTGCTAGGACGAAGTTGCTTCAGAATGCACCATTGACACGTGCCATACCCTACGTTAATATCATCTCACAGGATATTGACATATTTACATGTAGTCAGACGAAGTTCACAATTGCAGCATACAAATGCGTTGAAAATTGTAATTTTTTTAATTAGTATTTTATTTTATAATCATGTTAATATTATTATTCATTATTCATTATTTTATAATCATTATTTATTAGTAATTAGTTTTCTTATATTTAGGTTAGTTATAGCATCGCATTGGTTAATATAACTAATGATGTTATAATTATAAAATAAATAAATAAATAAGATGAGAGCTTAAAACAAAGAAGGCAAGATATTCCTTACCTTTTCTTATATCTATATACAACTACTGACTTTACCTTAATTGGCACTTCATAACCTTCAAAAGCAAAATAGAATAGTGGATGCCTTATTACTGTGGTGGCAGATATAAGTAATAGATAATCTATCCAGACAAACAGGCAGAAAAAGCCATAAAATCCAAACAAAAGATAACTGATCTTTATTTATAAGCAATTTCAGGTAAAAGCATGCATAATGCATCCAGCTCCAATCAACAATTCATCAAGAAGCTAAAGTCGGTGATAGAGTTATAATCAAAATCTGAAATGAGCACACAGTCCAACTGATTGTAAGTTAAAGATATATATAGCCTATAAACACCTACATCTATCCTCGATAAAGAATATAAAAGTAAATGTGTTGTTAACCCTGAAGACTAAGGTATAATGTCTAAAAAGGGTCTCCGATTTTCTGAATTCACTATACGAAATATAGCAGCACAAAGCTGCTATTTTACGCTGGTATTCTGTGAAAGCGCGGTTCCTCCTTCTCCGGTCGAGCCTTTCCAAAATACACTGGAGTTATCATATATTTGGTTTTATTAGCTAAAATCCTTTATTGGACAAAAAGTCTCATAATTTTATCTTGTAACGTTAACAAAAATAGGGTCCAAAATTCACTAAAAGTGTTTTTTTTGCGTCATTTGAGATCCCTTGTTTGTGGACCCTTGTTAGCCTAAAAAGCAAACGCATTCAATATAAATTACGACACCGTTATTTGCGTCCGATGTCAAATGTTGACTGTGAAAACACAGCTGACATGCTTGACCTTATTTCTTTACAAACAGCCGATGTAGGTGTTGGAGACCAAACCATAAAAAAACGAAAATATACACAAAAAATCTCTTTAAAATATATTTGCGTTTTGTAATATTTTATTAATGTTTACATTTCGTTCCAAGCTGTGAATATGTATTTTCATTCTTCTTCATTATCATCATCATTTTTATGGCCTCACGGCCACTTCTGGACATGTGCTTCTCCGGTTGGAGAGAAGATACCTTAAACGTTACGCCTGTCAAATTATGGCTTGCAATCGCAGTACCAGATATTTCACACATTTCATGATGCTTTCCGTCGCTAGCCTGGATATTTTATACAAGATAATTATACCGCCATATAGTCTTGAGTCAATTTACATAGTCGCTTCTTACGACACCCACGGGATTAAATGGGGTTGATGGTTTTCCTTACGCCGCAACCACATAGCAATGTGGTTTCATTAGGATACGATTTTTTTTTAATTTCATACTCGTATCACATGGTTATGAAATGACTGCCCCGTTGGTCTATAGATCGTAAACGCGTTTGCTGTTCAAAAGGTCAGGGTTCGAATCCCGGGTCGGGCCAAAATCAGTTATTAGGTTTTTCTGTCTAGAAATTCTCAGTAGCAGCCTTGAGTCAGAAAGGTGGCGGTGTTTGACCCCCGTGCCTCGCAAAACACGTAAAGCTGTAGGTCCTGCGCCATATCTATCTCCGATCGTGTCGGATTACCGTCTTATCGGGCTATGTGACGTGAATAGTTATGGAATTGTATGTATGTATAATATCTTGGCTATAGACGGCTATAGCTACCCGTATAGAGGGCTCCGTGGCGCAGTGACTTAGCAATGAGTTGCTGCGCTGGGGGCCGCCGGTTCGAATCCCGCATTAATTGTTCCGGATCTGGATGTTTGTCCTTGTGCAATTTGTGTATGTAAATTGCCTCCGAGAGGCACACAGGAGAAAATCCTAGTGTGGGGTTAACGTTCTTTTAAATAATAAAATATTAATGTAGGCTGACAAGTTGATAAATGCTACATTATTAAATTAAAATAAATTAACGATCGATTAACGCTTAACTTTTACAGCCTACTAAAGTTCACGGCCAAACATTGTTCTCCCCCATAGATTGCCTTATAGGGCGAGTATTTGCCATAGTTTCCACGCTTGGCAACCGCAGTTTTTTATTTTTAGTCGTTGTAAGGAAGACGCTGCTGCCCATCTCCTGATCTGTGTCCCTCTGTACGCCTCTTTCTCTGTCCTCACATCCACAGGATGACATGGAGTCGTGGATATTCTTACACCGCCACTACACGGTAAACGCTTACCGCTTATGTTAACGTGATAGTGATGACTATATCCAGACTAATTTAAACTCGCTGTTTTGCTCATCATTGATAAGACGATTTTTATTATTCAGATAGGAACCATCACGTATTCAACTAATATGTAACTGTGATATATCAACATAATTTTCTGATTTCATCATAACATATTATCATACCATGTAGTGGCGTAGTAAGAATATCCAATACCCCAAATCACACCATGGGTATCATAAGAGGCGTCAGAGAGAAACTGAAACAGAAGATGGGTAGCAGCATTTTCCTGATGGAATAGATGAAATGGATGGGAATATTGTCTTATTAGGCAGTCTATGAGGGAAGACTTTGTTTAGCTAAGATTTGTACTTGAAATATATTTAACTCCGTATTCCGTGGTATGCTATATCCTATTATATCGTGTAAACATTTTTTTTAATTTTTATATCTTGCAGCAAGGTCACGTGCAACATGCCTTCTCCTAAGCTAAGAACAATTTTTTTCCTTCTATTGTTTTTAAAAACCACAAATGACAACGTATTGACGACAATACAATCCACCTGATGGTAAGTGGCTACTGTAGCCCGTGGACTCCCGCAGACAACTTCAAACAAATAAGGCTACAGATACGATGTCACTTCTTAGGACTAATATGAAATGCCTCACAGCCTGTCTATACTAGCTTTACATTTCAGGCCAAACACAGCAGTGTAAGCACTAATACTCGTATATGCCGTCAGAAGAATTTAAGTCGATTTTTTTTTTTTATAGGAGAGCGGGCAAACGAGCATGCGGCTCACCTGATGGTAAGTGACCGCCGCCCATGAACAACTGCAACACCAGGGGAATCGCAGATGCGTTGCCGGCCTTTTAAAAAGGAGTACGCTCTTTTCTTGAAGGTCCCTAAATCGTATCGGTCTGGAAAAATCGCTGATGGTAATCGATTCCACAAGGAGGTCGTGCGAGGAAGAAAACATCTTCTAAATCGCACAGTGGTGGACCGCCAATCATCCAGATGGTGTGGATAAATGTAGGGTAAGCTTATTGTTATGTAATGTAGGGTAAGCTTATTGTTAGCATAAGGAAGGTAGTTTGTGACCTCTCTCTCTCGCAATAAATGGTTGAACTGTACGGACGTGTTTTCCTTTGTCTCACTGGCGACGAGGATTTTAATGGTGAAAATCGGCGAAAAATACGTGAAAATAGAAAATACGGAAAATTTAGACTGCGAACAATCAGCGTGCAAAATGTCGGTCGGAAAGATTAGTGAGTTTGACGTGAAAACCGGTAACTGGACTGCTTACGTGGAGCGGCTAGAAATGTATGAACTGTTATCCACCCTCGCGAGTCCTAAGAAATCCGCGGAACTTACGTATTTGGATGCAGTTGTACTATTACGTAATCATTTGCAACCGAAACCATCTCCGATGGCGGAACGTTATCGTTTTAGGCAAAGAAGACAAACAGACAGTGAATCGATCAGTGATTACGTGGCGGCATTAAAGAAACTATCTAGACATTGTGAATTCGGTGCAGTCCTACAGGACAATTTACGGGATCAGTTGGTGTGCGGACTTCGAAGTGACGTCATACGGCAGAGATTATTCGCGGAAAAAATATTATTGTCCTATGACAAGGCAGTGATTTTAGCGGGATCGCTGGAGGCAGCGGAGCGGGACGCGGCGCTCGTGGAGTCGGGCGCAGCGGTGACGTCATCGCAGGCCGCGGGTCAGCTGCGCGCCGAGGGCGGCGGCAGGGCAAACGGGGGGCTGAACGCCATGCGCGTCGGCCAGCGAGCCCGCCATACCCGGCACAGCTCAGTGGCGGGAGGCGGTGGCGTTGGCGTCGGCGCAGGCCGCGCGGATGTACGCGGTTCGCTATGCGGAGCTTGCGGAGGTGTTGACCATGTTGCCAGCGAGTGCAAGTTCAGAACCTACATATGCAGCAAGTGTGGCGTGATGGGCCACCTACGACGCGTGTGTTTCACAAATAACCAGTGGGTGGCGCCGGGTTCCTACAACGGAAACGCGGCGAATGTACAGGGCTTTGGAAAGAAAAGCCGGAACAGCGGTCGCGGAGGACGTAATCAGAGACCGAAAACAAATTATGTCAATGCAGACGATGGGGCGGCATTGAGTAAGTACCACGAGGCACCCGAGGAAGAACCGGTGATGCAAATGTCGCTGTCACAGTATAAGCCGGTGAGTTTGTGTTTATTAGTGAGTGGACATAACTTAAACATGGAAATAGACACTGGCTCGGCGTTGTCGTGTATTAGTAAAACCACGTATGAAGATACATTTAATCATTTACCATTATTACCATGTGATTTAGCACTAACCTTTTATGATGGAACAAAAATAAAGCCATTAGGTTACTGCGAGGTTAATGTGACATATGGGCGGTCTAGCAAAGTTTTAGACTTATATGTTATTAATAACGGTACTACTACTTTATTAGGCAGACAGTGGTTGTCAGAACTTGATATCAGCGTACCAAAATTTAATGTAAACAGGTTAAACGAATCAGCCATGAATGTATCTTATGCCGTAAATGAATTGTTTTCCAGCTATGCTGAGTTGTTCGACGGCGGGCTGGGGCGCTTCACGGGTGGGCGGGCTCGGCTGGCGGTGCGCGCGGACGCGGCCCCGGTGTTCTGCCGCGCGCGGCCGCTGCCTTACGCGCTGCGGGAGCGCGTGGACGCCGAGCTGGACGCCATGCTGCGCGCGGGCGTCATTGAGCCCGTCGAGTGCTCGGACTGGGCGACTCCTCTCGTTATTGTCAATAAATCGGATGGATCTATTCGAATATGCGCAGATTACAACGTAACCCTCAATCGTGTCTTATGTGTCGACAAGTACCCAGTGCCTAAAATTGACGACTTATTGTCGCAATTAGGGGGAAGTAAATTTTTCAGCAAAATAGACTTATCACAGGCATACAATCAGATCGAACTTGACGATACGAAAAAGTACACAGTAATTAACACCCATCGCGGTTTGTTTATGTACAAAAAAATGAATAATGGTTAACTTGTTAAAAGATATCGAGGGGGTCGTAGTATTTTTGGATGACGTTTTGATCGCTTCGGACACTATCGAAAACCATATACATACTTTACGTAAAGTGCTAGATAAATTGAAAGAGTACGGTCTTAAATTAAAAAGGGAAAAATGTGAATTTTTTGTAGAAAAAGTGAAATATTTGGGTTATGTAATGGATAAAGAGGGCATCCACCCCGATCCTGACAAGATAGAATCGATTCTGTTGATGTCACCACCCAAAGATATTTCGGAACTTCGGTCATTTTTAGGAATGGTCAAATTTTATAGCCGTTTCGTGACCAATTTGAGTACCATTTTAAAGCCACTTTACGAACTACTAAAAAAAGACTCGACATGGAAATGGGGTAAATTAGAACAGCAGGCTTTCACTGTAGTTAAGAGACGTTTGAGTGACGCGGTCGCGCTGAGCCACTACGAGCCGGGCGCGCCGTTAGTGGTGACGTGTGATGCCAGCGCGCGCGGGCTCGGCGCCGTGCTGGCGCAGCGCGGCGCGGCCGGCCGCGAGCGCCCCGTCATGTGTGTGTCGCGCGCGCTCACCGCCGCGGAATGCAACTACAGTCAGATACAAAAGGAGGAGTTAGCTATTGTATTTGCTGTGAAAAAGTTTCACCAGTATATTTACGGGCGACGGTTTACATTGCGGACGGATCATAAACCGTTAGTCACAATATTCGGTCCACACCAAGGTATTCCTAGCATGACGGCCAGTAGATTACAGAGATGGGCTTTAATATTAACAGCTTACGATTTCGATATCGAATACGTCTCAACTAATGATAATGTGGCGGATGCATTGTCGCGAATGATTTCTACCCATAAAGGGAGTAGGTCGGAGGAAAATCGAGAATTTCTGGAACAAACTTATTTACATTTCGCGTCAGAGGCCTTATTAATAGACAATAATAGTTTAAAGCGGGAAACCGCGAGGGACGCCATACTAGGACGGGTCCTCGGTTATATACGGGACGGCTGGCCGCAAGATATCGAAATAAAAGATATCAAACCATACTTTCACAGACAGAAAGAGTTATACGAGGAACTGGGGTGCGTCATGTGGGGTCACAGAGTAGTGGTACCTTCTAGTTGCAGGGAGAAAGTTCTCGCAGAGTTACATGAGGCTCACATGGGGATCACCAAGACGAAACAGTTCGCTCGCAGCTACGTGTGGTGGCCGGGGATCGATGAGGCGGTGGAGGCCGTGTGCCGCGCCTGCTCGGTGTGCGCGCGCGTGGCGGACGCGCCGGAGCGACACGAGCCGCGCCCGTGGCTGTGGCCAGAGCGCCCGTGGTCGCGACTGCATCTCGATTTTTTAGGGCCGATAGGGGGCGCTACTTACTTAGTCACCGTGGACGCTCATTCTAAATGGGTCGAAGTCACTGCTATGAGTTCCATTTCGGCAAAAAATTTAATAAGCAAATTAAGGGAAATGTGGGCTAGATTCGGTCTGCCAAGACAGATAGTGAGTGACAACGGTCCGCCATTTACTAGTCAGGAATTTCAGTTATTTCTTAAGGATAACGGTATAGAACACATATTTTCAGCACCCTATCACCCGGCTTCGAATGGCGCAGCTGAGAATGCGGTTAGAATGAGCAAGCGGGTTATAAAAAAGGCACTCGTACAGGGTGTGAATATCGATATCGCGCTTAATAGGTTTCTACTCGTATATCGTAACACCGAACACTGTACTACCGGTGTGAGCCCCGCGAAATTATTATAGGGTCGTTCACTGCGCACACGCCTCGACTGTCTGAAGCCGGAGCTGGGGCCCCGCGTGCGGTGCGAGCAGGCGCGGCAGGCGCGCGCCAAGGGCGGCAGTCGCCGGCAGTTCGCGCCGGGAGACCGCGTATGGTACCGCGATTATCGTAACTCGGTTGTAAAATGGTTAGAAGGAGAAGTACACTCCAGACTAGGAGAAACGGATTATAATATTCTAGGGGCTGATAAAGTCTTTATTCATAGACATGTCGACCAGATAAGACCACGATCGGGGGAGCCGGATAGGGAAGGGGAAGACCGGGATGTTTCAGAAGGAGGAAGAGGTTCATTATCACGTTCCTATCTAGTGTATCCGAATGGCTCCTCTCCAGTGGTGGAGGAAGAGGCCAGTTCGAGTGGCAGAGAGGCCGCGGCCGGGTCCGCGCCCGCCGCGACGTCCCCGCGCCCCCCGCCCGCCCCGCAGCCGGCGCCCGCGGCTCCGAGCCCAGCGAGGGAGCGCCCCAACCCGCCTAGAACTCGTAGGGCCCCGCGACGTTATGGATTTGATTTTGATTAGTTGTAAGTTAGTTAAGTGATATGTGCTTTATTTTATATTAGTTTAAGTACGTTTAGAATAAGGGTGGAGGTGTAATGTAGGGTAAGCTTATTGTTAGCATAAGGAAGGTAGTTTGTGACCTCTCTCTCTCTGTACGGACGTGTTTTCCTTTGTCTCAGATTCATACTTGCAAGCGCAGTGCTTGGCAGGTGATTCACGACCGCGCTATGTGGCAAGCTTATGGTCTAAACTATGTTCAACTGTGGACTTATGATGGAACGAAATGGTGGTGATATTTCTGTTTCAGCATGGTCTTTAAGAACATTATGTCCTAGTAATGTTTCCCAATTAGCACATTATTGGAAAATACTATGTCCAGCAGTGGACTTAAAGAAGCTGTTATGATGTGGTCATATTAAGCCATAAGCTTTAGATAGGTAAATAATACACTAGCAACGGGATTTACAACTCGAACTCACGCACAACGGTTCTTGTTGCATATTTCATAAGGAACATAGAAATACGAGTATTACACCCGACCCCTATAAATAAACGTAAGTTACATTCTATACGTGATCTAGTTGCTATTTCAGGTGTAAAAGCGTTTTCACGTACTTTTAAGATTTACGAAACTGTAAATGACCATAGCCTAAATGGATGTTCATTTAGGGTATGTCTCTAAAAAAACTTAAAAAATCATTTCACTGTATTGAACGCTTCCACATTTTAATATAGAATGATTAACCAACGTTGTGGTCCATGTGTATTCATATTACTTTCCGTAATTTTAGTCAGCTTAAATTTGGATGCAGATTGCTGTAGGTTAATATGGATGGTTTATATTTTATCTGAACGCTTTGCGTATGTAAAATTTAACAAGTCACAACTTCATTTTAAATATACAGAACTAAACCATTTCCGGAGCCACTAATCCTTAGATTAAATGTCGGACCACAGGGATTTTCGAAGCATCGTGTTTATATAGATATATGAACCAGCTAGCGCAAAAACAACCGTCGTAGAGCATCGTGGCGAACTGTTACTAGCTCAATTACCCTCCCAAATGGGAGAGAAGGTGCAAACACCGGGTTTTATAATTGGTTTTACAATTTGTATAATTGACGTGTTTTTATTATTTAATTTATTTAACTCAAAAAGAGCTCCATAAATAATTCTCATTCCCCAATGAGATAAATAATATCTTGTAATTTAAAATAATAGATAAAAAACATTTATTTTACAATTAATATTATTAAAAACAACCATTTCATTTTGTAAGTTAAATGTAAAACGCGAAGTAGAAATAATAAAAAAAAAACGTGTTGTTGTAATTAATACTTTCTTTGTATATCACTTCTTCTTTACCCTTTATCTGGTAAATTGCGTAGTTTTAATCTCATACAACTATTTAACAAATTATGTTAAATTGTGATTTTTAACTAATTATATACCACTCATAGACAAAATACATTTCGTTTCACGTCAAAGCGATGGCAGAAATGCTTTGATGTTCATGATGGGTATACCCATCATAAAACCATCATCAACATCAAAGAAAGCCTTTCGTCCTGATTGAGAAGTGGACGTGTAATCACTAATCAATTACCACGTTCATTTCCCAAACAGTGTTCCACATTTTGAAAACCATTTTATAGCTACTGTCGTTTGTCGGGTTTGATTGGATGTTTGACTGATTGCATACATAATTAATAGAATCAGGCGTTACTTTCCGGAAATCCATTATATAAAAGGCTGACGGCTCCGTGGTGTAGTGGCTTAGCAATCAGTTGTTGCGCTGGGAGCCGCGGGTTCGAATCCCGCACGGAACAAGTATTTGTATGGCCTACATATAATTGTTCCGGGTCTGGATGTTTGTCCTTGTGCAATTTTTTTGTAAACTGCCTCCACGACACAGGAAAAAATCCTAGTGTGGGGGTAACGTTTTTTTATAAAAAAAAAAAACAAATAATAAAAAAAAAGCTATTAAGAAAAATTTTTTAATTTTTTTTTTAAAAACTCACTTAGCGATTAGCCACCGTAGAGTCTATATCACCTGAGGATGCCTCGTGTAGAGGCGAAACACGTGTCGTATTGTCGTCAGTGGTGTGTCTTGCCTAGTGTGGTGGTGCTGGGAGTAGCGGTGCTGGGACTAGTGGTGACGGGGATAGTGTACGCAATTGAGGGAGGGCGGGAGGTGCTCTTCATTCTAGGTAAGACACATCATTTTATATTAAAGCGCGGATGTTTGCAAAGTAAATTTATTTTTTAAATTTTTTTTTGATTGCATACAGTTTAACTTCCTCGTGCTTTCCGAGAGATGAATGCCTCATGGTAATTTAATTTTATTATACTTTGAGATATTAATATTCGAAATTAAATAAGTACTTTCCTCTACGCAAGTAATTTATTTATTTATTTATTAACAAGTTACAGATAACATCTTATAGCCAGATTCACGGGGAATAGTATAGACTATCTAGCATTAGGCTACACCTCTCAGCTAGGCTTAAAGAAAAAGCACTCCCGATCTTCGGAACTGCTTTATCCGCGTGCGCCGGCGTAATGGTTAGTGATACGTAAATACTAAGTTCTATATAAATAAAGATCTTTCCTGCATCTAAAAAAGTCTATGATGCCATAGGCATATTTTTATACATAAGCCACAATAAGGTATTTTCTTACAAAAATATAGAATATTAAAAATTGATTTATGAGCATAATTATTAGGCATCGCATATCAATCATGCCTAATAATAACGCTCATAAATCATCAAGAAATTTACTTCATCATTAAGACAATTTTATGAAGATAAACTTTGCCCTTTATATATTATTTGGATGCATACTTTAAGAGATAATGAAAAATTAAAATAATTTAACACTCGGCTCGGTGCGTGAACGATGCCTGGCCACCCAATGAGAACTGAGAGAAACCAGAACGTGAACGTCTCGGCATACGCGAGCTGCCATGTCGTGGGTCTTAGGCGCGTGATATACGCGGCTGATACAGCGGGGAACAGCTAGTTCGGTTAAACCTGCATGTCTGAAAAAGAAGAAAAAAAATATTTCGAAGACATGTGAAATTCGACAGCACGCATTGCGTGCACCGCGGCGGCCATTTCCTTGCCCTAAAAACCTCTCAGATATGAGAGGAAGTCTGTGCCCAGCTGTGGGACGTACATAGGACGTATATAACTTTAACTAGTCGTGTTTAGCCCATCTAGTGTTTATTTTACGGACTAATTTGAGAGTCAATCAGTTTTAATTTTACCTATGGAATGAAGTAGACGTTGCTATTAAAAGCAATATTAGTCGAAAGAAAATATTATTTTGATTTAATACACTAAAATTTATACTCTACATGTCTGAAATAAGTATTGTAACATTTTTTAACATTTCATTAAAATCTGTTTCTCGTTATATGCGTTATTATTCTAAAACACATAGAATAATTTGGCGAAACAGCGAGCTGGCGTAGAGTGGCTACCTCACTGAATCGCGAACATGATCCCCACTAAATTATGATCTATGCAATTCAAGGTATGTTGTACGAGGTTTCACGGCAGATGAAGCTGTATTTCTTTCATTCAATGGCCTAACAACAAAAAAAAACTATTTTAAAAGCTATGAAGGAAGGAAAAATACAAAATAAAACAGTCAATCTATAAATTAGAAACAGATGATAAAATAAGTTTAGTTTTTAGATTAAATCAAATTAGGTAGTACCCAGAAGCAAGATTTTTTGCTCGACTTCCGTAATGCAAATCGACGTAATCTACGGAAAATGGTTCAGCCCGTAGAAATCTTATTACCGGTAAGGAGGGAACGAAATCGAGGCGTGCTTTATAAGCGAGTCACGAAGATAAATGACAGTTTATAGAAGGTCACACACTTGCCTTTGCGTGATATTTTCTGAGAAATTTCAAATAAGAAATGGGAATCTCTGTGTATTTAAAAACTGCTTAAGTCACATTATGAAAAATATTAAGATGTGATATCAGGAACTTAGGACAAAAATAAGCATTAGAATTAGGATTAGGCTCACGAGGCCTGGGCCTGTAAGTCAATAAGGATTGGTCGACTCTGGCTTATTAAAGTTTTTATAGAAGTGAGGGAGAAAAACGTGACACAGTACACCCGATGGTAAGTGGACGATGTGACCCATAGACATCTATATTTTGATCATAGATTAAGAATTAAAATGCTGATGCGTTGTCACCCTCCGAGATCTAAGATGGAACGTTACAAGTGAATTGAGCCTGTGGTATTTGTTACTCACTATATGAAACTCAATAAGCATTAACAGAATAAATGTCAACAAATAAGCATATATTCTACCTAAGTAAGTAAGTGAATGCTGTGGCCCATAGACACCTACATCTATCCGCGACTAAGAATCAAAATGGAGGTGCGTTGTCAGCCCTGTGAAATAAGATGGATTGCCTCGTTACGAGTAAAAAGTAATTCAGGTTCTATGCGCTTATGCTCTGCTTATAAAATACAGCAGTGTTAACCTGCTATTATCCGCTGGTATTCTATGAGAGCGTGCTCCTTTTCTGCCGACTTCCAAAAAGGAGACGGTACTCAATTCGACTGTATGTTTTTTTTATGTGTGTTACCTCATAACTTTTTATTTGGTGAACCGATTTCAATGATTCTTTTTTTATTTGAAAGCTGGCACTTCTCATGTAGTCCCATATGAATTTGATCAAGGTCAGACCAATAGTTTTTGAGTAATTCTTAATAACTTATATTGAAGTCGGCTGTACAAAGTTTTTAATTTTAAATTATATTAAGTAATCAGAGCCTACACATCCCATCGCTGGCCAAAGGCCTCACCTCATTTCAGAGGGGTTACAAAATTCGCCGCAATGCTCCAATGCGTCTTAGCAAACTAAACAGGTTTGTGATATTGTTTAGACGTGTAGGTTTTCTCACGATGTTTTCTTCACCTTCGATCAGCACAATATTGCAATTAACAATTGAATTAATGTCGGTGAGGATCGAGCTTGGTTTGCTCGCGTACTATTAAGTGTTAAGACGAGTGCTTAACCCCATATCACGGCTCCTTTTTAATAACAATATCGTATTGCATAACAGTTAATTGATTTACATAGTTAATTAAATAATTTTATCAAATCTTCAAATCTGGTTATTTAATAAAATGGAAGTGACAAACGAACCTACAGTCTACGTGAAAACTTAAGTGACCACCGCAATCCATGAACACCTGCAGCCAACTGCAGAAAAGATTGTTTAATTAGAAATCACTTCAAAAATAAGTAAGAGGGTGGCAAATAATATTGCTAAAAAGTGGCTCTATCATATAAAGACTGTAGGATTGTTTATTAGACATATTATTATAAGTGAAATGCGTTTTTAAACATAGACATTCATAAGTCAGATATAATAGTCTATATACAGAATGATCCGTGTTATGAGATGAAGGAGGCAAAGTGCTCCGGTAATTGGGTTTACGTTGTACGGTGCACTGATCTACGAAGTTAACATCGACCTGATATAATTCTGACAACGCCGGCGTAGACTATACTTAAAATGGTTTTAACCTTTGAAAATTTTGTTTATTTTAAGCTTCAAGTGCTGATGCTGAAACTTATTATTTATTTTTAATTCTTTTTCGTTATGCAAAAATCCCTGGTGGACATGGACCACTGAGAAGAATTTAAACATATTTTGTGTATTGAAAGTAATTTTTTTTATAGGATAAGGGTGACAAACGAGCACACAGTCCACCTGATGGTAAGTGGTTGCTGCGGCCCATAGACATCTACATTTATCCTCTGTTACAAATCAAAATGTAGATGCGTTGTCACCCGTGAGGACTAAGATGGAATGCCTGATTTCCAGTAAATAGGGCCTCCTGCCACCTGCACTCACCAAGCGAAACGCAGAGGTAAACCTCTTCTTCACGCTGGTTTTCTGTGAGGTCGTGGTACTACCCCGGTTCGAGCCGGCCCATCCGTGCGACAGCAAAAGCTGCCGCGTGGCTCTACCACTGTTAAAATTAAATTATTCTACAATACAGTTACCAATAAATATTTCATGGTTTCTCTGAATGTAAGAGAAAGAAATTTTACTCTCATTATTTAGTCTGTCAAAACTTTTCATCTCAAAAGCCACTATATAATTGATACATATTTTTGAATGCAAGCTAAAACTTAGCGTAGTAAAAAATTATGTGACAGTTAAAATTTCAGCCCGTTAAATAAAAATGTGAAAAAAATAGTATTTTTGGGATATAATGGCTATAGCACGAATAGGTCGGCTTGACTAGGGAAGGACTACGTTCTCACAGGAAAATATCATACCTTATTGTATGAAGAAGTAGTAAGGTTACATTATTAACATAGGATCATATTAAATAGATGCTTAGACAATTACTAAAAACAAAAAGAGTTTTCAATATTTCATCATTCATTCCCTAGAACGTATCAAATATCCCCTGCTAAACATAAGCCTCCCCATAGATTGCGTCCTAAGCGGATATTTGTTCTAGTTGCCACGCATCGCATGTTAGCAACCGTGGCTGTTTATTATTTTGAACTGTTTTCAGGAATATACTGCTGCATATCTTCAGTTTCCTTCTGTGTCCTCTTACAACACCCACGAGATACTGTGGAGTAGTGTATTCGTCGGATACGCCGTGTTGTGGTGGCATAAGAAAAGTAACAGTATCAACTTTATTCTTTATAATTTGTTGGTAAAAATTGATGCTCTTTAATAATTCCCGCGTTAGAAAATTTTTATACGTGGTGTAGCCATGCTGAAGCTATATGAGTAGTATAATTGTAGCACGAATGGGTCGGCTCGACCGTGGAAGGACTACGCTAGCAGAATACCAGCGTAAAATAGCAGCTTAACACTGCTGTGTTTTGTATGGTGAGTGTAGGGAAACGGAGACCCTTTTTACTCGAAAAGAGGTATTTCATATTAGGCCTCATGGGTGATAACACATCTGTATTTTGATTCTTTATTGAGTATAGATGTAGATGTTTATCGGTCACAGCAACCACTTACCATCAGGTGGACTGTTTGCTCGTTTGTCATCCCATCCTATAAAAAAGCAATATATACAATCCTAAATGTTATATTACATTTCATTTTCAAACACAAAGTATTTTTCCATCCTCATGGTAAGTGAATGCTGTGGCCTAACACGTCTACACTCGATTAATAATCAAAATGTAAAAATACATTGTTTGTAATTCTAGAGGACTAAAAAAGAATGAGTCATTACCAGTAATAACTTAAAATGAAATCTTAAAAAACCTCCGAAGCAAAAAGAGATGATGATCTTCAAACGGATAAACTGATTTTGATAAAACATGTCTAAGAACCGCCGCTAGAGAACCTTCTTTTAAATAAAAAACAACCACCCCCAAATCGTTTTAGCCGTTTGAGAGCTACGGTTCCACAGACAGGCAGACACATATAACGGTCAAACTTAAAACACCCCTCTTTTTACGTCGGGAGTTAAAAAGAATTTACGGTGGTAGAGCCACGCAGCAGTTTTTGCTGTTGCATGTATGGGCCGGCTCGAGCCGGGTTGGTACCACGACCTCACAGAATACCGACGTGAAGTAGAAGCTTTGCTTCTGCGTTTCGTCTAGTGAGTGCAGGTGGCCGGATGCCCAATTCCCCCCCCCCATCAACATGGTAGCGGAATTACACGAAGAACTACCCCAGGAGGGTACCAGAACCCCTGGAGAATCCCTCGCTGAGCATCCACGACCATGTTATTCCGATCCTGAGCGTGGGTGCTAGGGCTGCCCCGCGTATTCTGGGGGGGGCAAAATTCCGCTCAAAAGCATTACTGCTAGGGGCAAACAGAGCAAGAACACCAAGGCGACCCCTGCCACGCTATCCGTGAATTTCTGCAACATCAGGGGACTTCACTCTAACCTAAACGCCGTCCACTACCATCTCGAGACGGCGAAGCCGGCCTTGCTCTTTCTGACCGAGACGCAGGTCTCCTCTCCGGCTGATATTTCGTATCTCTCCTACCCGGGGTACAAATTGGAGCATTCCTTTGTGCCTCGGGCTGGAGTTTGCGTGTATGTCAGAGAGGACATCTGTTCTCGACGCCTCGGCAGTCTTGAAGGTTCGGACCTGTCCATCCTTTGGCTACGCGTAGACAGCGACGACCATCCGCGCGTCTACGGGTGCCTCTATAGGTCCCATAGCGATAATGCCGAAACAGACCGACTCATCGACCACGTCCAAATGGCTACAGATTTCTTGCTACAACAGGTCCCATCCGCAGAGATCGTGATCCTTGGCGATTTTAACGCCCACCATGCCGAATGGCTCGGTTCACGTCTAACCGATCATGCGGGGAGATCTGTTTATGACTTTGCCTTGGCATATGGTCTGACACAACTGATTACTTCGCCTACGCGGATTCCAGATGTGGAGGATCATACACCTTCCCTGTTGGACCTTCTGCTGACCTCTCATCCGGACGGATATCAGGTTTCCGTCGATGCCCCTCTCGGCTCTTCGGACCATTGTCTGATCCGGAGTGTGGTGCCACTCACGCTCCCTTCGCGGTTGCGTTCTGCAGGTTGCCGCCGTGTTTGGCGTTACAGGTCGGCGGATTGGGACGGAATGCGGTCCTTCTTTGCATCCTACCCATGGGGGCGGGTTTGCTTCTCGCCGGATGATCCCAGCGCTGTTGCTGACTCTGTCACTGATGTGGTGCAACAGGGAATGGAACTATTTATTCCATCATCTGTGGTACCCATCGAAGGCAGATCTCAGCCTTGGTTTGGTCGCTCCTGTAAGACTGCATTACGCAGTAAGCAGGAGTGTTATCAAGCCTGGGCTGCGGCTTCGGCGACTCGGGATGTAAACACCAGCAACCTTAAAAATAAGTATAACTTCGCCTCCAGGTCCTTCAAAAGAGTTATTGCCGAGGCAAAGTCAGAGCACATAGGCAGAATTGGCGAGAAACTAGTTCGCCTTCCTTCGGGAACCCATGCATTCTGGTCTCTCGCCAAGGCTGTCCAAGGGAATTTCTGTAAGCCATCACTACCATCTCTGCACAGGGAGGACCACTCACTGGCCCATGACGCAAAAGACAAAGCTGACCTTTTAGGCTCCCTTTTTGCGTCCAACTCGACTCTTGATGACGGGGGGAAAACACCGCCGACCATCCCGCGGTGTGAGTGCTCCATGCCGGATGTGCTGTTCTCACAGCGCTCGGTTCGCAAAGCACTGCTCTCCCTGGACATCCAGAAGTCGAGTGGGCCTGACGGAATCCCCCCAATTGTGCTGAGGACGTGTGCTCCGGAGTTGGCACCGGTCCTAACGCGTCTTTTCCGGTACTCCTACTCCCAAGGCGTAGTCCCGAATTCATGGAAGACAGCTTTTGTCCACCCGATCCCTAAAAAAGGCGACCGCTCAGACCCATCCAACTATAGGCCTATCGCGATCACCTCCTTGTTCTCCAAAATAATGGAATCCATTATTAACTGCCAGCTCATCCGGTACCTTGAGGATCACCAGCTGATTAGTGACCGCCAATACGGTTTTCGTCGGGGTCGATCAGCTGGTGATCTTCTGGTCTACCTGACCCATAGATGGGCGGAGGCAGTAGAGTCCAAGGGGGAGGCGTTGGCCGTTAGTCTGGACATTGCGAAGGCCTTCGATCGGGTTTGGCACAAAGCGCTTCTTTCGAAGCTCCCTTCCTATGGGCTTCCCGAGAAATTGTGCAATTGGATCACCAGCTTCCTTGCAGATCGGAGCATCAAGGTCGTTGTAGACGGTGCATGCTCTGACTACAAGCCTATTAACGCTGGTGTTCCACAAGGCTGTGTGCTATCGCCAACGCTGTTTCTTCTGCATATCAATGATATGTTGCTAACTGGTAACATTCATTGCTATGCGGATGACAGCACTGGTGATGCTCTATACACCGGCCGTGCCAATATTTCTCGGGAAAACGTCGCTGAGTACCGGAACAAACTTGTGTCTGAAGTCGAGTCTTTGCTGAACAAAGTCTCGGATTGGGGGCGACTAAATCTAGTCCAATTTAATCCTCAGAAGACACAAGTTTGCGCGTTTACCGCTAAAAACAACCCCTTTGTCGTATCTCCTCAGTTTCAAGGCACTCCCCTTCTTGCCTCAGCCAGTATCGGTATCCTCGGAGTCGACATATCGAGTGACGTGCAGTTTCGTGGTCACTTGGAAGGGAAGGCCAAATTGGCCTCTAAAAAGCTTGGCGTGCTCAGCAGAGCGGGACAGTATTTCATGCCGGCACACCGCCTGCTACTTTACAAGGCGCAAGTTCGGCCTCACATGGAATACTGTTCCCATCTCTGGGCAGGGGCTCCCCAGTTCCAGCTCCTTCCACTTGACCGCATCCAACGCAGAGCGGCTCGAATTGTCGACGACCGAGCCCTTTCCGATCGGCTCGATTCATTGGCACTGCGAAGAGATGTTGCATCCCTTTGCATTTTCTTTCGCATCTACCATGGGGAGTGCTCTGAGGAATTGTTCGGATTAATCCCAGCCGCCAAATTTCACGAACGCACATCGCGGCAGAACTCCCGATACCATCCACACCATCTGGATGATTGGCGGTCCACCACTGTGCGATTTAGAAGATGTAGGTGGTATTCTATGAAAGAGTGGTCCTTCCCCGGTCGAGTCAACCCATTCGTATTGCAACCATGATTCAGTAGCAGCGTGGCTCTACCACATTCATTATAGAGGAAAGTTATTTCTAGAGCTTTCTCTAATGATACATACCCCTAATTTTTATACGTACCGCTTAGATTATATATTTAAAATAATAAACTGGATTTATCGTTCATTTTGTTTTATTTACTAAAAGCCTTTATTGAAAAAAAAAAAAAAACAACAACGTGCGTAGTCCTTCCCTGGTCAAGGCGACCTATTCGTAATACAGCCATTATATACCAACGATAGTATTTTTTTTCATGTTTATATTTAACAGGCTGAAATTTTAACCGTTACATCGTTTTTTTACTACGATGATTTTCAGCTTGCATTCAAAAATATATATTCTTTTTTTTACATTCAGAGAAACCATGAAATATTTATTTGTAACTATATTGTAGAATAATTATCTTAAACACATAAAATATGTTCTAATTCTTCCCTGTGGTCCATGTCCACCAGTGATTTTATGCATACCGAAAAAGAATAAAAAATAAATAATAAGTTTCAGCATCAGTACTTGAAACTTAAAATAAACAAAATTGACAAAGGTTAACACCATTATAAATATAGTCTACGCTGGCGTTGTCAGAATTATATCAGGTCGATGCTAACTTCATAGATCAGTGCACCGTATAACGTAAACCCAATTACCGGAGCACTTTGCCTCCTTCATCTCATAACACGGATCATTCTATCTGTTAACACTTTCACTGTCCGGTTTTCAGACACAATAGTAAGACAATAGCAATGTACTATATGTAGTGCACGGTACAGCGAAAGGGTTAATGTTGGCAAAAAATTACTTCGCGTACATACGCTCGATAAAATAAAATGATGTGTCTCACCTCGTTTGAAGAGCACCTCCCGCCGTCCCTCAAATGCGTGCACTATCACCGTCACCACTAATCCCAGCACTACTACTCCCAACACCACTACACTAGTAAAGACACACCACTGACGACAATATAAGGGATTAGTATAAAGCAGTTTAAGCAGTTTTAATTATTAAGTGGAGTAGATTATAAAGAAAATGTAATTATGATATCCAATTGCCTGAAACTTTTAAAGCTGTTTAAATTATAGAAAGTTATACGTGGTAGAGCAATGCTGCTGCTCTATTAGTAGTATAGTTGCAGCACGAATGGGTCGGCTTATATATAGCCACCATGTATATTTATTATAATTTCATGAGCTGCTAAAGTAAGACAGAGCTGTCAATGTGAAAATCAGCCGATATCGAGATGCACAGCAGCCACTCTCCTCTCCTCCGCCTTTTTGACGGTCGTAGCATATTGGAAATTGACTGGAAACTTTGCTTTAAAATCGGTGATCGGACACAACTAACATAAATAAGAAAACAATACAAATGAAAATCATTTGAAAAGACTGCCTGACAGACAGTGATCACTGCCTGCCTTGTTCTTATTTTTCTTCTTCTTCTACTTTAACAACAGTTTAGTAAAAATTTATATATTTGTCTCCTTTAGGACATGGTCGAGATAAATGAGTATTAATTGGGTAATCTAAATTTTGAAAAGATGTCTCTTTTAGTTAAGACGTAATTGATTTATTTATTGTTTTATCAAAATGAAAATGGGAATACGCGAAAGTAAATAATTTTTGCCAACTATTTTCACTATTAGTGAAACAATTTTGAATAGTGCATGACAATGCTTTAGCAAGCTGCATCCTCGCACCTCTAGGAGTTCTATTAACCACTGGTACATTACGATGATAATTGTAAATTTGCTCCGAAAAAAGGGAAAAACTTGTGTCATTAGAGGAATTGCTAATAGAGTTATGAATGTCTACGGTAGGCTGTGAAGCCGATATACTTTTACTATGGCATCGTCTAATATGTATATTTAACCCTTTTACCTTTAAACAGCCTACCGTCGGCACAATTTTGACTCTGTAGGAAATCGGCCTGTGAATGTAGCGGAGCAGAGATATTTATTAAAAAATCTAAATAGGTCTCTACAGCACTCAAAAGACTTTATATTACATAGATTCATATTAACTTGAAATGTGCTGTACCCCGCATAATCATTTTAACACAATGCGTTTCCAAGAACTTCACGTCCTTGAAATATATTAATTTCTAAAAAATTTGGGCTTGATGGATGTGTCCGTTTACCATCGAGCAAATGGTTATGATTTGGGTGGTCCAGCACTTAAAACTGGAATTAACAGTTTCAATGATGCCGGCGGAAATCGAGTTTCGAGTTGCTCGTTGCTTTCTCGCGAAACTTATACCAACGCTTATCCTCTAAGCTACCACCGCTATTATGTTTGCTGACACATATTATAGGATACATTAAAAATTACGCATTTGTAGACTTTTGTTTAAAGTCGGTTGCAGAGCTGCAGTAGCAACTTGCCATCAATTGGACTGAAAGTTTGATCGTCATTTTAATCAAAAAAAATAGTTATAATCAATGTGTTTTACTTCTTTATATGTATGAAATCAATACTTCACGCGTAAAATTGCACATTATAGTTTGGTTTTTGTGGTGAGATACTTTTTTATATCATGGCACATGTACAAAACTTAATTAACATAGACGGTCGATCTTGTTAATGTACTTTCACTTTATACAGAACTGGTTTGGATAGTAAGAGAAATACTATTTTACTTTTTCAACAATTGTAACAACCGGCTCGTTGGTCTAGGGGTATGATTTTCGCTTAGGGTGCGAGAGGTCCCGGGTTCAAATCCCGGACGAGCCCAAACATTTTACTCTTTTTTGCATAAGTATTAATATTGCTACATTGTATATAATTCAGGAAGGTAAATAATTGCTATATTAGTTATGTCACAGCTTTATGGTAAAATCAGGTTTGTGGTTAAATCAGGTTTTTGATCTAGAACTGTTTCAGTATTAGTAATAACGGTTCTTGGGCAAAAACCTGATAATATTACTAATACTACTTAATCATATCATTAACCTGAACAAATCCTGTTTTTGATCAAAAACCTGATCTTGTTTAAGTTTATGATAAAATTTAAGCTTAGTTGTAGTAGTAGGATAGGTTAGGTGGTTATTATGAAATTATAAAACTAAAATTATAAAACTAAATCAGTCTAGGATTTTGATAAAAAACTGAATTTGCTCTAGTTTATGATGATATAAAGTAGTAATTTTGTCTTTTTCCGGTTCTTGATCAAAAACCTGATTTTACCATTAACCTGCGATATAATATATAAATTTGAGAGTCCGATATAAATATCTATATAAATATCTATCAGCCACTTTATTTTTTATATGCATAATATCTGATAACACCATTGTTATGAGGTAAACTATAACTTTAGTTTCATCTTTTATCTAATAGATATTGATATTTGCTGAGTCATAGGGAAATATATAGCAGAATTTCATCGACAGTTATGTTTTTTTTTAGATTAGTATATCGTGGTCAGCCTACTGTAACAGTGCATTATAGTTTCTGCGCGACCGACTGATAATTTATCAGTCATGAATTGTTTTTTGTTTCTGTAATTTTTTTAAAGAGCATAATTGAAACAAATATTAAACACATAATATTTATTATCCAAACTATAGTATTAATAACATAATATACAATATTTTATTATATACAATATTAAAAACTATATGTAATAATAAAAAAAATCTAAAACTAGAGACTTAATTATCATATAGTTTTACTCCCCGCGGTATCGTGTCAAGAACGCTGGCTGCGTTTCCCCGCCGAATGGAAATACTTAGCCTTTGAGCGAGAAAAGGACCAGCCCTCATATCACCAGCAGCAACGACCAGCCGCGGATAGAGTTCCTTTAGGAACTTCACCGCATGTGGACCCCATGGACCGATAGTCTCTACAGCAAATAGCACAAATATGTAGTCATCTCTCAGAGACTCATATTTGCGCCACTTACTCAGTTCAGCTGCCTCTGCTGCCGCCCCGGCTCTAAGCGAGGTACCCCTGAGATGTGAGGCCACCAGAGTGTCTACGCAATCAGCATCCCATACTAGGGCTTTACCTCTCTCCCAAGGGACCATTGTCATACAGTCGGGTCTCCTGCCATCGTCTCTAAACATTTCACAAGGTTGTAAAGCCGAGGGAACATTTATAGAGACAAGAGCAAGAGACAAATCGCCGATTTTAGTTGGATTCCTACGGTGATGCGCAAGCTTTCCCCATCAAGTAATGTGCCGAGATTACTTGATGGTAAAACGTGTCAGCAGTGACTAGATTTTTTTAATAGAATAAGGTTGACAAAAGGGCATACAGTCCACCTGATGGTAAGTGATTGCTGTAACCCATAAACATCTACATCTATCTTCGTTTGCGAATTAAAATGCAGATGCGTTGTCAGCCGTGAGGACTAAGGTGGAAAGCCTCTTTCCCAGTAAAAAGGGTCTCTTTTCCAGTAAAAGTTAACTTTCAGTGGAACATTTTCACCGGGACAGAGGGTTTTCCATGTCTGCCCTGTCTCCGTTTCCTTAGGTCAACCTTTACAAGAACATCTACATCAGAGTTCGTTAAAAATGTACGCACTGAATGTACCGTCGCCTCACAGCCACCTTTAGTGCTAAAGCCTAGTTTAGTAGGCTGAAATTTTGTCTTAAGGTTAGAGATTATGTGCCTGCAAGCTAATTTTGAAGTTAAGCGTCGAAATGTGGGACCAACGGCAGTAGAACGGATACCGTTATCCTTTTTTTTGAAGGCACATAATCGTGCCTCATATAAGAATGGAATGAAATTTTGATTAGCATTGCCAGAAAGCATAAAGTTACATAATTTTGTAATGTCTTTATGAAGTACTCCGCCAGCGTCACCGGCAGAAGTGCTTACAAGATCTTTAAGATGTTGAGGCGTAATTCCGCCAATGCTGCCAGCAGAGCTATTCGAAAATGACATATTTGCTTCTAAAGTGTCTTTTTCAGAAATTTGTAAAGGTTGCATAAAAGTCTTGGGAGGTAGCGGTAAACTATGAGAAGATTTGCCCGAAGGATGCTTCTGATGAAGGCTTTCAAGAGTTTCGACATTACGAGGAGCCAGGATGTCGTCTGAGAATAAAATATGGGATGCATTTATTAAGTCAATTACTTTCGACTAAACTACTTTTTTTTAAATCATATTTAGGACGTGGTCGAGATAAATGAGTATTAATTGGGTAATATAAATATTGAAAAGAGGTCTCTATAGTAGAGACGTAATTAATTTATTTATTGTTTTATCAAAATGAAAATGGCAATACGCGAAAGTAAATAATTTTCGCCAAATCTTTTGACTGTTAGTGAAACAATTTTGAATTGTGCATGACAATGCTTTAGCAAGCTGCATCCTCGCACCTCTAGGAATTCTTTTAACCACTGGTACAACTAACTAATATTAGATACAATACAATAATATTAATAATAAATACAATAATTTTTAATAATACAATTAAGACTAAATTAGAACTAAATTTTTTTTTAACGAAAACCGGCTAGTAATTAAATTAAAAAATCACATCTGACTAAAATATACATTGTATTGACCAGAATTGTTAATCTCGTATTCTTAAAAATTACTTTTAACCTAGATTGTAAAGCCGTGGAGTTCATAAAAATTTGAATGAAGGAAATTTAAAATAATTCTGTTGTCTGTACGTTAGAGCTTTTTGGCATTGTTGTAACAGTTTGTCTTGCTTTTTCTTTAACTATTCAATGCCGTCTACGCTTTCAGTCGTTTCTTTCAGCATACATAAAGTAGACAGATGTGTTTTCCTTACAATTCCCTAAGCTCTATACACTTTGGAAATATAGAATAAATTTTTGCCTGTGCCTGTGAACATGGAAATATAATATTGATTTATTATAATATTAGATAGAAAAACGAGCTAACTTTCCACCTGACAGTAAGGGTAGTCCCTTTTCGCAGCTTAAATAGGTTAAGGCACTCGTAACAAACTTCAAACAAAGAAGGTTACATATGTTTTATCACTCCCGAAGATATCTTTCATGTCTGCATATTCTTTAAACTGGAGCACGGCAGTGGGTGTGTTGCTGCTCGATTGAAAAGTCAGACAAGAAGATAGTATCAAATGAGGTTGACTAAACCATCACGAAAACTTAGACAGTACTTTGTAAAGAATAAATTATATATAAATTATAAGTAATTCTCAATGTACACAAAATCATTTAAAAAAATTAAACTTAAACATAATTAAATAGGATATGAGGTCGATGCAACCACATATTGTATAGAAGAATGAAGTCTCCGAATTTAGAAGATATTTGTGGAAATTATTTCATTATTTTTAGTTATTTCAAGTTTTCTTTTACTTTTTATTAAAGTTTAATTTTTTTACCCTTTTTGAGTGGATCAAGGACAATCACAGACTCAAAGTATCAAATAAAATGTCATCCAAAATTAAATTGCCTATTTTCCACCCTTAGGGGTAGAAATTTATCTCCAAATTTATATGGGGCCATCCATGAAGTAAAACCTTATATATACTAGCTGGCCAGGCAGACGTTGTTCTGCCCTTAACGGCCACCTTTGTACAATAAAAATCCTTAAATTTGCAATAAAAAATTTGAGGGTCATTTAGCAGGATTAAAACTATCCTATCTCTCAAGTTGGACCAAAATACACACAGTGTGCAAAATTTCATTGAAATCAGTTCAGTAGTTTAGGAGTCCATCGCGGACAAACAACGTGACACGTAATTTTTATATATAAAGATATATATATATATAATATATATATAAATATATATATATATATATATACATATATATATATATATATATATATATAATTGGATATCGCGTATTTAGAACATAGGACAACATGATGAACGGTTGCGCGTTGGTGTAGAGTTGTATAATAATCTCCAATGAGTTGTCCAATAAGTAATCTCCCATGAGGCAATGAGTTATCGAGTTTTTTTCTGTCAAGAAATGTTCAGTAACAGCCCGGAGTCAAGAATTGGGCGGAGTTTCACCTGCGTATCTCCAAAAACACGTAACACTGGTGATGTTGGATTGCTGCACCATGCTGACCATGAGGGTGATGAGGGAATAGAGAGTGCACTTGTAATCATGCATACACTTGTGCATTATCCTGCCCTGAGCAGATGGTGATCTACGCTGAGACATTCATACGGTCTGGAGGACATTGTTATACAATTAAAATTTATTGTAAAGTATTATTTGCTGAAAAGAGAAAAGCTGCTGCACTCCATTGAAAATAGAACAGCAAAGAATTAGAAAAAAAAAATAAACACTACCACAAATTGCTACGAAAGATTCTATTACGAATGGCTAATTGGCGGTAGTTAGTTCAACATTTTTAAATTCGATAGTATTAAAAATAAAGAGGACTCAAAACATCGCGGCTATTAATTAAATAAAATTCAGTAAGAGGAGCAAATAAATGATAAGCAATGGGTTTTATTACACTAATTGAAGCTTTTTCGATTTAATATTTCGCGATTCTACGTTAGCAAACCTTGCGATTACTGAACATTTTTCAATTTGCAACTAAAAATACATTTTAACACCAAACATACAAATAGCTAAAGTCTCTTTTCAATTTCAATAATTTATAATAACTGTACTAATGTTGAAGAACTTATGGATCATTATCACCATCACCATTAAAACCGACCCGAATTCATCGAATTCCTGCAGGTTTAGTTAGAAGGTCATACACTACTTTTGCCAGTTCGAAGCTCTCACTCAAAAAACTTTCTCTCCGGAAAGATATTTCGAGCTGAGTTGCCACACTGTTTAATCAATTGGGACTAACTTAAGTATACTGTACCCTATAAACAACTGCAACCAATTTTAAATAAATGAGACTATAGATGCATTGCAATATTTAAAGACTAAGATGGAATGCCTCCCAACTAGTAATTAATTACATATAATATATAGTTCATTCATCATTCTTTAAAGCCTATCAAAGTCTACTGCTGAACATACGCCTCCCCATCAATTGTCTCATAAGCGGAACTTTTCCATAGTTGCCACGCTTGGCAGTGAGGTTGGCAATTATAGTTTTTATTTTCTAGTTTTCACACGAATACCCTCTCGTGTGTTACAACACCGACGGCATGATATGAGGTAGTGGATTCTTTTACCCCGCCACCACACGGCACGAGTTTTTTTAATTTTTTTTTATGGGATAGGGTGACAAACGAGCACACAGTCCACCTGATGGTAAGTGCTTGCTGTGGCCCATAGACATCTAAATCTATCCTCGTTTGCGAATCAAAATGCAGATGCGTTGTCACCCGTGAGAACTAAGATGTAATGCCTCTTTTTCAGTAAAAAGGGTCTCCGGTTCTCTATCAAATATATTTTGGTTTTCGATAATTTTTATCGTGGTGTTTCGTACATTCTTTCTAATATCATTATGCACAAAATAAATATTATCAACTTCAAAAAAATTCACAATATTATTATATCTCATAACCAGATATTACATGATCAATATGCACTTTAAAGTTAAAATCGTAATGCCTATGTACTCGAACGCTGCTCAATCTTAAGATGCAGTTAAGTCCCGTGCTGTCTCTATCACTTTAAGTAAAAATGACTATGACACCACATCGACAAAAATAACAGCATCTTAAAATTTAGTACCGGTTGAGTATTTGGCCGTAACTTTTTTAAATTCCTGCATTGGACTGAAATTGTAACTCATAAATGCAGAGTATTCGAATGAAAGTTACCAATCTTACAGCAGTTTGTGTGGTTTTGATCAAATGGTAGGTATAGCTATGACTTTCGATCTAATGTAAGTTCCCCAGACGAAGCTAATTCGTTTAAGCGATGAAAATTGATTTTGAGTTGCTGTCCTCACATCCGCAGGGTATGCTGAAATTTCATAAATCAATACGATACAAGTAACTGCAGTAAATTTGTACATATGTGCATGGTATTTAATCACCATCACTGGTGGGCTGTGTGTACATAGTATAGTGCTTCAAACAGCCAAAGTACGAAAGAAAAGATTGCACAACTTTTGTTCTCATCAATCTTATAAGTTCTAATCGCTTTATCTTCGGGGAATTGCAAAACTTTGAAGGTTCAATTTCTTACATGGTTTCTCATACAGCGTGAGTAACGGATTATAATACGTTATTTTCTTAACTGATTATATATAATAGATGATTTTATGTATGATTTTACTCTAAAATAAATTTACAGCCTAAAACGTTCCACTGTAGGGCTTAGACCTCCTCTTTATTTCGAATATATAATTATAGGCTGTATTTTTTTACTTTATATTACATTAGCATTTCAGTTAAACGTTTTACGTCAAAAGTTTATCGTAGCGTATCTAAAATAGATTGACCTCTTTCAGAATCTGTTTTAGTTATTTTTTCAACATCGCTGTAATTAATTTCGAGCATATTCCAACGAATTTAAAATATTAAAAATAATTGGTGCAATATTTTGTCTAATTTAGCATCTATTTTATACACCTACACATTTTTTTACCAAATTGATTCTAAATTAATACTAAGGATAATGTAAATATATTAAAAATCATTAAACGGTATTGTTGTAATATTATTAAATGTCGAATTCGGAACGAGTTGGAAAACTATTAAATACAAAATAAAATAAATGTTCTATTTCAATTATGCTGTTCACCCGACCGCTTGCAACTACTGTAATATCTTCTCAATAATGTGGCGCTGTATATTAGTTTCTAATTTATCCATGTTATATCTACTGCTGGAAGTCTTTAAAGCTTCAAAAACTACCCAAGACCTTAAAAAATATCTTTCCTTTATGATATTTACTCGTATCTCATATAGAATTACATAGTTGTTCGTCCGTACGACCGTCTATGCTTCTGTCAAGTATCTTTTTCTCAAGGAAGTTTCGTCAACAGGTCAAATTGAAATTAATATCAATTACTAAGGTCTACGTTCCTTAGATTGAAACCAACCAAATGTTATAAGGAGACCTGCACGTCTGAGAAATAAAGTATTTCGAGAACATGTGAATTCTGCCAACTCTTAGATGGACTACGTTTCAGATATATGTTATCACTGGCAACACCCATGTTTTACCCTATTGTTTTCAAAATATAAGGAGTATGTGACGATAATATGTATTGTGATCTCATGACCGCTGCCACAGAATAAATAATAGTACTACGTACACAAATCGCACTCCTTTGATGGTGGCTGCTTGCCGAAGTTTTAGTAGTCGACATAATTATTATTAATCAGATAAATCGCGCACGCAAGCTAAATAAAACTACCGCTGTGCGCGAGTGTCCGTATTACTTTGCATCTTTTCCTCTTCCTACGCCACGACGGACTTTCCGTGTTTACTAAGGGCTGTTAGTAAAGAGTAAAAAAATACATTGTGAAATGGTAAGTAAGTTACTTAGGTAATTCTGACTGTGATCGACCATAATTATATCCGCTACTATGTGAGTTCTGTCATGCCCAAGGCATGCAAATTGCAAGGCTATTCGTAGGGAATCGCGATGTTTGGCTCGGAAGAAATAGGTAGATAGTGTAAATAACAAATAAACCGAAATACGATTCCTAACATAAATGTGATCGTATTCTACTTAGTTAAAAATCTTTTAAATAAGGTTTTAATTTCAATATTTTGTGTTATTACAACTTAAAATATTTTAATTACAAAGAGAATTAAGTAGGTGCTAGGGTAGTGAAGTAAATTTCAACTAAGTTTTATAATAAAGTACTTATGTGTTACTTCTGTAGTTAAATTATTAATTAATTCTTTTTTCGCTATAAATACCTATCTAACAAAAAAAAAGAAATATATTCACCTTTCATTATCATTCAGTAACTTAAAAAATGATATATCTAAATCCTTTTGTTTGCTCACTAAGCATCCATCCACGCCACGTAATATACATATATATTATTCTTAAATTACATTATAACTTTTTCAACTATTTTATCCTACAATTAAATATAGTAAGCACTATACAAAAACTATTTCGACGAGTATTTCAACAAGTAACTAATAGTAAAAGTATAAGTACAAAAAATTATTTACGTAAACAGCTTTAAAAAGCTTTACCATTCAATCGCTTAGAATCGCCCCGACTGCGATGTATACCGGGGACGCCTCGCAATTGGAGGTAATTATTTCACGCAGGTAGCAACAGTGACAGAGGTCTGTCACTGCCCAGTCCAATTGGTATCCTTTGATTGACCTCGCGGTCGTAGTTGAGCTTACCTAATTGGAGAATTCGTTCCACCAACCATCAATTTATTTGGTGAACAACCAGTGCGTGTTGCCATTAACGACATATCAATCTAAGACGTGGGCCTTCACTGTTGTCAGTATGAGTAAGCTCAAGTTATGTGGAGTTCCGCTCGTGACAGAATTCGAAATGAGGAAGGAGCTGCTGTCATAACAGACAAAGCCGGATCGGTAAACTGGAGTGGCAATGGGACGGCCATCTAGCTCGAAAATTCGACAACCGGTAGGAAAGAAAGGTTCTTGATAGCTTTTAATGACCATCTATAATCACGTTGTCAACAACGCCTACAATTTTACAGTGTATATAAAGTATATTTTAAGCAATCATTCACTGCGCTCTTTCTAAGCTAACTTCAGGCGATAGGATAAAATTGGATTAGGCTTATTACTACACTAGGCACTACTATAATATAGGAACATTTGAAACCCGGCCCCTTAGCCCAGCCCAATCAAGTCGTCTTCAGATACAAATGAAGGAGTTTCTCATAGTTTCTACAAAATAATATAATCAAACGCTTTTACTGTTTACGCACCCTTTAATATAGACAAGTACTTGTTCGCAAATATGTACATAAGTTGTTGTTTAAGACAAAGTACTTCATATAAGCTTCTGTTTACACAAATCTTCATTATTCATGAACAATTTAATAAGTTTCATGACAGACGTCAGTTACGACAGAGATTTGGAGCGCTTGATAGACTGTCTGTGCTTATATTAATTAAAATATTTATTAAGTCTATTTCTACGCCATGTCGTAAGACAATCGATGGCTTAGAAGTACCTATAAATCTTCATTATTTAGAAATAATGAAGCTGTATAGTTTGGAGTTAATTTAATTTGCAAAACAAAAACAAATTGTATGAAAGTAAATCTATATAAATAAAAATGTAAATGTTTTACCGACAGCAACTCGTGGCCGGGTATAGCTAGCTTAAAATAAAAATGTCACATCTTTATGTCATAAAATATTGTGTAAATAATGATGAATAAACCAGTAAGTGATTGAGGGAACGACTGAATAAATGATAAGCTATGACTGAATTAAACGAACTAAAAATATTTTATCCTATTTATTTGATAGTTTAATATCAGATATAACAATCTTCTTTTTTTCTTAACCACACTTTACGGGTAGGATTAATGATGAATCATCTCGCCCCTTTGACGATGGCTTTTTTACGCCAAAAGATTTTGCTACCTTTTCTGTCAGTCCCTCTTACAACCACGAGATGAGATGGGGTGGTGAATTTTCTAACGGCACTACCACACTTATGGAAATATATTGTTATATAATCACATACCACTGAAATTTTGCCCCATAAAATAAAAATGAAATTTGATTTCAAATTGAGTTCAGGCCCACTTGAAGTTATTATTTTATAATATTTATATTCGTTTATGAAGATTATGTGTATGTATGATTTAATATAACGTCGAATATAATTATTATCATATTTTCGTATGTAGGTAAACACCTCACTAAAAAGCAAACGACAAGATCTTCTCGTTTAATGTTAAATAGTGTCCTCTGGGATATATACTGGCACGACACATTGTTCTGGTAACTCAAACAGGTTTGGACAGCGGAGCTAACAACGTCAGCTTAATTGCTACGCTCCTTTCATATGTATAACATAATATACTGACTATAATTTGTGTGAAAATAGCTAATTTGTAACAATGTAAATGGGAAACTCTTAAATACTAATTGATTGTCATTTATATTGTATTATACATAAATGTTGTCTCGGAAACTAGTACCTTATTAACTCTTTTGCAAAAAGAGCACCGAATCTAAGAACCAATTTTATTTTTACTGTTAGATTGATAATTTTAGGTCGTCTTAGACTCTGAATTTTGTAAACTAATTAGCAAAGAATAGTTTTCGTTAGTTATAGCATAAAATTTTGATTAAATTAATGAGAAACGACGGGTGACAGGCGTGAGTGTTTATGAATATGTAATGTAAAAGTTTAAAGCGCTAATAGTGTACCTGCTCGCTAAGTAAAAATTAAACACACGTTATTTTTGGTTTGGTATTTCTATAATACAGTAAAAGCAGATAAAAATTTAGTATATAGGGTTATTTTTCAAAGAGTAGCCGAATTTTATATTTAAGTTCAAATAAATCAATTATTATATACCAATATAATTTTTTTTGAAATTATGAGTAAACAAGGCTTCTACTTTTATTTGAAATTATCCCAGATTGAATATGATTTATGGGCAACAACACCGCGTGCGCGCGCTCCTGCGTGTGATTCAGTTCACAGTTTTTGCTTACTGTTTACTTTCTAAGTGACACGCTTACTAATAATGCTTAAGTTAATAATTACATAACGTGAATTACGATTCCAATTTTCTGTGTATAATCTTCAATGTAAACATGACTTTATATTTAACTCCAAAGATAAAAGACTAACGGTGAAAGTTCCAGTGAGTTTGTAGACCTATGATTGCTATCGAGCCTCCGAGTGCAATTCACCTACCATGATATTCACTATTTAAGTTATCGCTCACTACACTTGCATAGTTTGATTTGATTGAATTGAGAATGTTTTTTTTTATTGCAGTTGTCTAAAAACCACTCTTGCTGCTACAACATAAAGGCGTTGTCAATTTCAAATTGTTAACATAGATATCCTGCCTCAATGTGTGATAGTGAACTTGACATGTCTTTAATTTTTTTAAATTATATTAATTTCATACATGCAAGTTTGCTCACTATGTTCTTTCACCGCCGTGCATGTGGTAAATGAGTACTTATAATTGTAACTAACAATTTTAACTAACTGGTGCCTGCAGTTTACAATCGTAAAAGATAAATTCTCAAATATTATCTAACACGCGTTAGTATGTAAATGCAACTATGATTTTGCAATACCTAACCAGCGCTACACGCAACGCGTTTCTATATTTTTTCATCACAAATAGTAACCATTATAATATGAAATCCTTACATCATATAACTAAAATCGCAGAGATTGGTTTAAATTTCACTATCTCGTTATTCAGACATGCAGCTAATGAGGTTATTGTGAATGCCTGCGGTAACATTTGTTATAGAACACCTATGTGAAGTTGGCAACTAGTTACACAATAATTAATTTTTAAGAATTCCATTGTACTAGGTTTGTATCGCTTTTGAAATCGTTTGTACCTTAAGGGGTAAGAAACATGGGGATGCGAAAATATGGTCGGCAACCTCCTTAAGTATACAAGGACTACTAAAATGGCATCTTGAATAGAAGCGTTTGTAACGAATTGTACCGCTACTAGAACTGAAAAAAAAATTCTGATTATAAGGGTCACGATTTTTTTTGCGAATCGAAAAGTTAAAAATACATTAATAATTTGCATTATTGTCACTGCTTTTGGAATAAAACTAAATAATTCTGTGGTACAAACGGAAGCGAACCACAAGAATGTTGAACTCTATCATCTCGTAAAATAGTTGAATCAATCGAAACCCTAAAAAATGTTTTATAAGGTGTGTCTATCGGTCAAAATTGGGTACAAACGGAGCATTTAGCGGTACAAACGAGTAAAAATGATTGGAAACCGTGCCCTATTCGTAAAACAGAAATATATCTTAAAAAAGCCGAATTACCTTTGGAATACATTTATGTTAAGTGTTTTTATCTATTTCATGGAGGTACAAATGACTGGAAATAGCGTCGCATTCGTAAAACAGAAGTATATCTTAAAACAGCCTAACGAACTTAAGAATATATTCATGATAAGCGTTTTCTGTATATTTCATAAAAGTACAAACGAAGGATTTGGTTTTATAATAATATGTAATAATATAGCTGTTAAATATATACATACCGATTAATTATATGTTTATTGGAACGAAGTTCTTTATCGTACGGTACGGATTTGGCGGATAGGGGCTAGGCGAGAAAGAATGTAAGACTTTTTCGTCACGACCCCTTCTGACGTAGTGTAGACGGCCTTGGCGGCTTTAAGGAAGCGAGATGGAATGATATCCAATATCCATCTCCCTCGCACTTTTTATCTTGCAATGAAAGAAAAATTATTTTAAATGACGCTTAATTTTAATAGATGCTAGTATTTCATTTATTTGTATTTGTTAATCAATAGTATAATACGTTTATCAATAATAATATACTACGAAAGAAACTTCGTTCCAACTGAGTGTTCCACGACAGTCACGCCTGTTTTTTTTAATATGTATAATATTATTTATTATAAGTATCAATTTCAACTGGATTTGACATGGTAATGTGATTTTAATCGAATGAATATAAATTTTATAAAATTGTGTATTTTAAATCCAGCTGAAGATATTTAATTTAGACACATCGATCACTAATAAAAAATTAGATACACAATCTCGTGCAAAAGTTCTCTAAAAACTGTCGCCAATTGTTTTGACGTAATGCTAGTTGAAATAAATATAGATTAATATAAATTCAACCTAAAATGCATTGCCTAAAGTTGTATTCACAAAACTACGTACAAATTCAAAGCGCACCCAAATGTTCGAGTGGGCGCTCATTCGGTAAGGATATTTTCTGTCCCTGATTGTGTATCTAGTTTTTTTATTAGTGATTGATGTTTAGACATTAAAATGTCTTTTTAAAAGTCGAATTGGGCCAACCTAATCGTGATGAACGAAATCTGAACCATCCCTTTTTAATTAAATCGTCCCTCTGCCCTTTAAAATTGTAACAAACTCACTTCAAATATCAATGAAATTTGAAACCAAAAATTTAACAAAAGAAGAAAATAAACTTAAGATTTGGAGGCAATTTAATGAAATATTTATTTTCCCTAAGGCAAGGTAAGGTACAATGAAAGGAACTTGTTTACTAAAATTGGGTTATAATGACTTTATATTATTTTTGTAAGGTTTTGCAGCTTGATTCTATCTTAATTGTAGAGGTAGAAATATCAACGGATAATTCATACATTTAAAAAAAGTACTTAATTTGAACAAACATAAATTTAAAACTCTCTCTCTCTCTCGCTCTCTCTCTCTCTCTCTCTCTCTCCCCCTCTCTCTATCTCTTTCGTTATCTCTCTCGTTTAAATGAAGGGTCTATAAAATATGTAAAGTTAGTCCTATTCTATGTATAATAATTAGGAATCACGTTAATATAAAATCTATTATCTACGTAAATAAATTAATAATATATTATTGGCACTAAATATATACAGTGCAACATCGATATAACGAAACTGAAGGCAATTAGAAAATATTCGTTATAGTAAGTAATTCGTTATAAGGAGGTTTGTTATAAGTAAGTAAAGAATTGGTTATATAGAGGTTAGCGGGAAAAAGATTCGTTTTAACAAGTTAAGAAAACTTGTTTATTAACCTCAACATTACGTAATCAAACAACAATGACTGTCTTATTAAAATTTTAACGTGACTGAATCTGTCAAGACATGATTTATTGTGGTTATTGTGGAATTAAGTGGGAATAATTAATAGGATACGTTATGTTGGGGTTCTTAATTGAAAAAAAATCATTAAATAGAGGTAAATATATCTTTTATCTATATACCCCAATGATAAAAAATCGTTATAAAGAGGTTTTTTAATAACTTCGACTTCGCTCGTGTAATAGGGTTTTTATGTTTTTGCGTGGGACCCTAATTCTTTTTCTAAAATAAAAGTAGCCTAAGTTACTCCGTATGAAATCAGCTATCTGCCAGTGAAAGTCCCGTCAAAATCGGTCCAGCCGTTTCGGAGATTAGCCGGAACAAACAGACAGACAGACCGACAGACAGACAAAAATTTTAAAAATTGTGTTTTTGTTATAAGTACTCATATACCCTTTCATATGCATTTAGTTAAAAACTGTTATTTTGACATTAAAAACAGACACTTCAATTTTATTTATTTGTATAGATGTAGAGGTATATTTTGTATTAGCTCTTAGGGGCAGTCCTAGGGGATTTCGAAAAATCAGTTATATCGAGGAATTCGTTATATTTAGGCTCGTTATATGACGGTTACACTGATTAATTGCTCGGATGGACTAGCTTTTATTGACCAATTTGCTTCAAACTGCTAATTTTTAATTAGTTATTTTGGATCTGGGTCTGACTGTCTGAAGGTTTGATGCTATGTCTGCTAATTTAATATAACTTTACTTTTATATTCCTTACAATTAATTAGAGACTGGCTATATTTGAAACATACAAAATTAGGTATTTTATTTTCTATTTTTTTATTTATATTTTCATTTACTTAGTGAATATAATATGACTCTTGCTGCGTTAGGCTCACAACGCCGGGTAAAACTTTGAGGTGCGTGACATAGAATTACGTAATAATTCTATTGTGAGTGATGTGTGTGTAGCTGCACGCTTAATTTTACCCGCGATGCGGCCTAAGAAGAATATAATTTAACGGAATGATTTTTGTTCAATATACAATTAAATATGTATTACATAATGCATATTGAAAGCATTTTTGTTATTTACCACTGGTTCGGAATATACTTTTGTCCTGTGAAGAATCAGCAAGAAATCCAGCGGGGTAATTTAGTAAGTATAACTTCAAAATTTTACGGTAAGATAAAAAATTAAACTAATAATTTACAAAACAACACTATCATATATTACAGCCTATTAATATCAACTGCTGAACTTTGGCTAGACTGTCTCATACAAAGCCTTCTATGTAAACTACGAAGTCTTTGGTCTCACAAGGGGATATTTGCCATAGTTGCCACGATTGGCAGGTGGGTAGGCTACCACTGTGTTTTACTTTCTAGTAGTTTAATTTATTCGGAAGACGCTGTTGCCCATTTTCTGCTTTGTTTCCCCCTATCGCCTCTTACGACACTCACTATATGCGTATATGTGGTAGTGGATGTTCATACATCGCCACTACACGGTCAACAGACAAACAACCACACTCACATTTAAACATAATTATAAAATATAAAACTTATTGTTCGCAGTAAGTATGAAATGGAAAATAAAGATTGCTGAATATATTATTATTATAGTAAAGAAAATGTGCTCATGTTATTATAAAAATCCTAAGAACGGTATATGTACTGATGGCTACTTATATTCAGGGTAAATATCGGAGTTTCTTGCAAAATAAAATTTATTTTTATATGCATTTTGCATTTTGTTATTTCACATGGTGTAGAAGGAATAAAACCTTATTTACTGCTTTTACCTTTATTAAATTTTCTAGAACATAAAGAGCGGAATACGGGTAAAAAGTCAGCGTTTATTTCATAAAAGGTTTTTCTTTCTGGAACAATCATAAAATAAATTTTGCAGTCCGAACGAGATGTAATTTATTTCTCTTGGAAAACCAATGTTACTTTTTGTGTAATAACAGTTGCTTAAGAACATCTTTACTTAGTAGAGATATTTTATAAATTAAAACAATGCATCGGTCCTTTTATTATTAATGTAGCATTATTTACTTTTTTCATTTAATTATATACAGAGATTTTTGAAATGTTTTTTAAAATGTTACCATTAACGAAGTTTGATTGCCAGTTGTCCATCCATATATATGTACTAAAAGGAACGAAACTGTCAATGTTTTCATTTTTTTCTAGGTCACCAATGTTTCTTTCATCGTGATCAAATTCAGACTGGAAATCACATGAACATTAAAATAAACTTCGTTAAAAATGACAATTATGCATAATTCGAAATTAAAATAAATATAGGTTGATGTTATAGTTTAAGAGCCAGTGAGCGGCAGACTAACAATATTTCAATAAGTTTTACGTTTTTTTTTTAGTTAATCATCTATACCTGAAGTACATGAAATGGGGAGCTTTTAGTTTGACCGGCGTTTGATTTAGAGACGCTTAGGTGTGAAAGGTGTAAAAAAATGACCGAAAAATTCATGAAAGTAATAAGTCTGCCGCTTTGATATCTTGAAATATTCAATAAAAGTTACCGAAAAATAACATTGGCAGACACCTACGGTCCCAAGGTGATGGCAGACAGGTTGACAAGTACAATTTTTTTATGGAGATGGCTATTCACGTTTTTTTTTACGGTCATTTTTTTATACTTTTACACCTGAGCGTTTCTATATCAACCGGCGGTCAAACTAAAGAGTCCCCATTTTTTGTATCTCAGGTATAGGAGATTAACTAAAAAAAAAACGTGAAGCTTAATGTAATACCATAAGTCTACCGCTCTCTGGCTCTTAGAGCATTAAATATTTCATTAGATTAAAGCTTTGCTGTCTACTCTGGCGTGTGGTTTATTTACGTAGTTACTCTTACCTCCATATGTTTTAACCTTACGAGGCCTGAAAATTTATTTCGATTTTCTAAACTGTGTTATACATGCTTGGCGGGATTTAAAGTCGGTTTATTTACCAAGCTTATTTATAATAATACCTTAGCTACGATAGCTATTAAGTATTAAATATTAACGTACATTAATTAAACACAACAACATTCTATTATTCAATACGAGTCCTCCAATAATGACAAATAAAAGAAATATGTAGCTTGTCCCATTAAGTGTCTAAAGACAATCAATTATTTTAAATATATAAAAATATATTATTTTTAATAACTTTATCAATTTTTCTGTCTAATAAAATACGAGTATGAACGTAACTAAGAATACTACTACTTACAGTATTATTATAAAAGCATAAATATGTTTTGAGATGCTCGAAATTTAAAAATGGAACGTACCCGTGTTTTAGTTGTTTCTAAAAAGAAAATTTATTTAAAAATAGAACTCTATAAGCCAATTGCTCAATATTAAAAAAAAACAAAGTTCTATTAACTTTCCTGCAACGTTTCCCGCGCTTTTCATTTAAAACGATGGATCACATTTGCGCACTATGATATATTATGATTTTAAATTTGCTTTAACCGAACAATTAAGTTTTCAACGGTTACAATCAGCATTAGAGGACTCAACTTCATCACGCGCAACAATTTTAGGTGGTTTGCTGAATTCAAAAGGGCTAAAATTAATCTTAAAGATGACCAAAGAACCGGGGCTCCGCAAACAGCAGTACCGGCAGAAAATGTATCGACTACTGAAATGTTGGTGCGAGAAGACCCACAAATCACATATAGGGACATCGAAAATATTGTAGGCATTAGTTCGGGGAGCATTCATACCATCTTACATCAACATCTTGGAGTAAGGAAGCTTTGTTGTCGATGGATCCCTCGTTTGGTTTCCGAAAACGAAAAACAGACTCGTGTGGATTGCTGCCATGAAATGCGTCTACACCAGTACCGAGAGAAGAAGGGAAATCTTTTCATTGATATCGAGGCATGCCTACTTAGTTCTCAGGGGTAAAATCTGTATGTTTAATAGGTGGACTGTGTGCTCATCTGTCAAAACACTGGTTTTTTATAAGGTTGGGAGGATATTTACATACCATTAAAACATGAATAACCGAATCAAAATTATCGTGAAGTTCGTCTGAGCAGGAACACCCTCTTACTTATTACTACCACCAAATAGCAGTGCTTGCATTGCTGTATTTGTAAGAAAGGGAGCCGTTGTAAGTACAGGATATGAGGCTACCCATCATAGTACTCAGGGGTGAGAGCGCATCTCTAGCCGTCTTTTATAATGTTGGCAGCAGGTGTCCATGGGCTGCAGTAGCCACTTACCATCAGATAGACTGAAAGTTATTTTGAAATTTCAGTTTTATATAAAAAATTGGCGTTCTTAAATCAACCTAATAAAATTCCGTTAGCAACAAAATCGTTGATTAACAATCGTTATGAGAAGTTGACGAAAAGTTATTATCCATCAGCTTTGGATAAAGAACATTTAGTATCTGAAATGTAAATAAGAACCAAGGGTTTTTTGAATACAAATATCCTATCTCATTACGAATTCACAGCAAGATTACCTACATTTAAAGACTTGAAATAAGAATATTTTGCAGATTTTTTTTTAACAGTGGCGTCGTCAAAATACCGTATTTATGTCATTGAAAAATAAATGGATGTTTCAAAACAAATTACCAAATATATTTTTAAAGTTATAGTTATAAGGGCCTCCTATAATTATTGAGAGAGTTAAAGAGCAATTGGTTCATTTTGTTGTTCCAGTGAATGTTTGTGGACTTCACATATCTTCGAAATATTTTAATTTCTTAGAGCAAGGAAATTTCCTCTGCGTTGTTAAATATGCAATATGGTCGTATTGCCGGATTTCAAATTCGATGTTTTTCAATTTCCACGGCGCTCGGATATTTTTGTTAACGTTATTTATTAAGGAACAAATAAATTTCACGTAAGCAAAATATTACATATATTTTCTGAAGATTTTCTTTAGATTAAAACGAAATAATTTTCTTTAAATATGCTTCGCTTTGATTTAAGCGATTAAAGAAGAACATTTTCTGTGTTTTACTTTGTTAACAGTTTGCTGAAACAACCGACCTCTTTACAGAAAGTCACGGTTAACTTCTAAAGGCTGTCAAATACATTTTTCGTGCAAGCTGATATTAATTTAATTTCTCAACCCATTTTTAAAAATATTTTTACACTGAGATGTAATTATGGCGTAGAATTTAATTTTAATCGTATATACAAAGTAGTTGTGTCGTATGTAGCAAATTTGTCATTTTTAACGTTGCATTCTTAAAAAGAAAACACGAAAACAGACATTTTGTACCTAATTAAAATCCGTTTGAATGCTAATAAAACTAAGGTTCTGGTATTTGAAAGGGACGAAGAGAGAACGAAGTGTGAAATATGGGTAAATCAGGAATGTCTAGAACAGGTAAATGAAATTGTATACTTGGGGAGTGCTTTTAGCCGGGATGGAAGATGTGATTTAGATGTGGACAGGCGTGTCGCTGCCGTGAACAAAGTCAATGGTGCCCTGATTGCGTTAGTCAAAAGGCAAGGCGTAGCGAAGAGTGCACGCCTTGCAATACATAACGCAGTGTTGGTACCGACTTTGTTATATGGCAGCGAAACCTGGGTATGCCAGAAGAAGCATAAAAGTAAGTTGAATGCAGTGGAGATGCGATCTCTTCGTAAAATGTGCGGCGTTACCATGGCCGACCGAAAGCGAAACGAAGAGATTCGCAATATGGCAGGTTTGAAAGATGACCTTATCACAAAAATTGATAAGGGCGTGCTTCGGTGGTTTGGGCACGTTGAGCGAATGAGTGAAGACCGAATGGTGAAGAAAATATATAGCGCGAAAGTTAATATTAAAAGGTGTCGAGGTAGACCGAGACTAACTTTCGAAGACCATGTGAGCAAATTGCTCGAAGAGGGTAGGGTCAAAAGTACTCGGATACCTAGACGTGCATGCATGAAGAAGATAATGAATCTGAAAGAAGCGAAAGAGGTTTGTAAGGATCGTGACACTTGGCTATCTGTTCTCTCTGGCTACCCCGTCAGGGATTGTGCGTGAAGATAAAAAATTAAAATCTAGTTTTAAAAAAAGTTTTCAAAAGAATGAGGCCCAACTCGCACTTGGCTGGTTTCAATCAATTTCAAATTTCCGGAAAGTTGCTTAAAATTGCTGTCCCCCACACTAAAAGAATTAATCAGAAAAGTATTCAAAATTCATGAATTTTGACATATAGATAAACTAAAGAGACTTAAATATATACTTAAATGTCTTTGTGATAAACAGAGGCAATATATCAGTTGTAAACGGAAAACTTGCTTTCTATAAATCACGTTAAAGCATGGTTGAACTAGGACCTGAAGAAAAAATATTATTATTATACGTTTACTGGGAACGTACTAGCTCCTATTTGCATGTATGTTTTCGTCACTCATCTGATAATCTTTCAACCATATTTTTTTGTATTTAAAACAATAATTGTAAGATAAAAGCACTAAGAAAATCATTATCCTACATCACAAGAGTGTGTGACGCAGCATTCATGTAGGCTGTTGGCACGGTTCCCTACGCGTTAGCCCCTTTATGAGGAAATCCTATATTCATTAGGACACTTAAGATGGGTTTTCAATTAATGAGTCTGCACGTTTTCTTTCACATCCGATCAAGGTGGTAAAATGAAACTAAGTTTTCGGAATTTATCGAGTTTAATTTTAACTTACCGTTTAATTTTAACACCCAGTAATAAATTAAATGAAAATTAAATTCAAGGCATACCACTGAAAATATTCTAGATGCAGTGTGGCGGCAAGGAAGTAAAATCATGTCGAGCGATAAGAAAGTGAGCGCGCAATCGTTATCCGACGAACATTCTAGAAAGATCCGGAGCTGTACAACCGCGAACACAAGTACTGACCTAGGGAGCGTGTGGAAAGTCGGAATAAAAATGCTACTATTTTGACTAGAAGAACCGGCATTATGTTCCACTCAAATAAAAGGCCAGTTTGCGATTTCGAGATGACCACTGATGCAACTAAGTTCTTACCGACGTTTCGTACCTGGGGTAGCAGAGCTGCAGGTGCCACTCAATGTCGTCTTAACTGGTCCTAAAACCAAGGCATCACAGAGTATAGTGGTGACCCCAGAAATGACCAAGGCGTTTAATAATTGCAAGTCGAGCCTATCCAAGGCTACTATGCTCTCACATCCGGAGCCTGATGGCAACTTGGCTGTTTTTACCGATGCTTCTGATACATCGATTGGTGCAGCACTCAAGCAAAAATGTGGTAACAAAATCTGAAAACCTCTGGAATTTTACTCAAGGCGTCTAACGTCTACCGTACGAACGAACACGAACTGCTAGCCATTTACGACGCTATCCGACATTTCAGTCATATGATCGAAACTAGATTATTCACAGTATTTACGGACCACAAACCGCTTACATCTGTTTTCTTGTACAACCGCGAGAAATGTTCACCATTACCTGGACTACATCTCTCAATTTACCATAGATATTCGGTACATAAAAGGCCAGGATAACGTTGTTGCAGATGCTCTCTCGCATATCGAGGAAATATCGCAGTCCATTGATTACCAAGCTCATTCTTCTTGCTCATTCTTAAGATTTTGATCCTGAACTGCAAGAACTATTAAAAAAAGGTACCGCTCTAAAACTCCAAAATATAAAAACTCCCGGTTGCAACACGGACATATACTGTGACATTTCTACAGTGAATAAGTGAGTCCATTTGTTACAACCGCCTTTAGAAGACCAATTTTTAACGATCTACATCGGTTGAGTTATCCAAGTGTCAAGGCAACTGTTAAATTAGTGACAGAGAGTTATCTGGCCTAGAGCAAAGAACGATTTCCGGCAATGGGCCAGAGAATGTATAGACCCATCTCTCGATTCCCAGTTCCCTCTGAACGCTTTTCCTATGTCCATTTGGACATAGTAGGGCCATTACCAATTTCTTGTGGTTTATGGCTGAGCTGGCTGGAGCATTTATCGCTGGCTGAGTCCCGTTGCGGCTGTCCTCGCAAGATCACCACCGACAGAAGCAGACAGTTCGAGTATGAACTGCTCCGCACCATGTCCACCATTCTTGGTATTCAACATCGTCCTACAAAAGCTTACCATCCTGCCTGCAATGGTGGAACGTTTTTAGGCAGCCATCATGTGCCATCATGACACCAGCTAGACGGAAGCTCTCCCATTGGTACTGCTGGGCATCGGCAGTGTCCATAAAGATGATATCAAAGGTTTGGCAGCAGAGTTAGTGTACGGCGACCCACTTTGCCTACCTCGAGACTTTTTCACGTCTAACACTGCTACCACACCAGATCTCACTAGCTTCACGTCGCGACTCCATCTGCACATGGCTAAGCTCACCCCATAAAGTGCGAGTCAGTATAGTAAGAAGACCTTCTACGTGCCCAAAGATCTGTCAACCACAGAATACGTTTTTCTCTGCAACGACGCTGTACGGCGTTCACTTGACCACCCATATAGCAGCCCTTTTTAGGTACTGGAGCGAGGTGATAAAACTTTTAAATTCGCAATTATCGATCGTGAATTAACCGTTTCCATAGATCGTCTAAAAGCAGCTTAAATGATAAGAGAGGATGCGAAGACAGATACCGACGTACCTAGAAATTGGGCTTCACTTGCAGCAACTACAGGGCCGATGATCCTGCTAAGAAGACTCGCAAACCTTACCTTACCTTGCTTGCTTGCTACCTCAGCAAACTTCAGTTTCCATATTATTTATTGTTTAGCTTCATATATACAAATTTTTTTGTATATATTTGTATATACAAATCAGATATACAATCATCCGGCCGCTCACTCGTCAGCGGCGCCCGCGCCATCAGTCGATTCAGAGTTCTCACGGCGAATACATGTCCAATTTTAGTATCAATCTGCTTTCGCGCTTATGTACTTACTTTTATAAATTTCAAATAGTGAAAATATAATATTATAATTTTAATTTCCGTAACTTGTTATTGTAAACTTATGTCTTAAACTGTAACTAATATAATTTAATATGATTTAATATGTGTGCGTATATTCGGTCGGAGTAATATAATGATAATTAACGGACACTTGAACGTTTTATTTAAAAACCGATAGTTGCACAGCCATATAAGTAGTAACAAACCGACGTAATGTGAACACGCAACCAACAACCTTCGGAAAATTACAACTTCAATCTTTCGTCATCGTCTTCAAGTATCCCTTCCATTCGCTCCCGATCAGATATTCACATCCTGCAAGCCACCTGGCTTTACAAAGGTTCATCGCAGCACTGGAATAATGCTTCCTGTTCCTTCAAGCTACTCTCTGCGCTACAGTGTTTAGCACGGCTCTGAGCCTTTCTGCTCGCCTCTACTTCACGACACTCTCGCAGACTACTTGCCTTTCTTCTCAACTCACTGCAGACTTTAAGGCAATCCCTGGCACTTGAACATTCGTCGACATCTAGACTGCACGCACTATCGAACTCCGGTCCGAGTAGGTGGGTGATGTGGCGGCGTTGTGGTCGCGCCACAAGCGATATACACTGAAACCTAAATCGCGCAATCAGATTTCTGAACTTACCGTTAAGAATTAAAAGCTCGAGGTAGTCTGGGTTAACTATGACATTAGAAGAGAATACTTCGGGCTATCTACGATTAAACGCAATAAAATATGTAAAATTTGTTTTGTTTCATGTGTTTTGCTAGCGCAAATATAAGAAAAAATCTTTACATGGTAATGATGGGTAATGATGAGCCGGCCATTTAGTTCGAAGTATAAATGGCCAATGGGAACTAAAATTTTTTCACGAATGGTAGCCTCGTACCGGTAAACAAAGGGGCGACCCCCCCCCCCCCCCCCCCCGCCCAGTCTACCTGATGCAGTTGCCTGTAGATACATACACTTTTTCTCTGTTAATAATCAAAATGAAGATACCTTGTTACTCCTGTGAACTGAGATAGTAATCCTCCTCACGTGTATAAAGGGTATCTGGTTGACTGGTTGATAACACTCACAACAGCTTATAGCTGATATTTAACGCTGGTATGACTCGCGGTGGGGACGACTCACTCGTGCCACAACCATAATATAGCTTCAGCGTGGCTCCACCACGTAAAAGAAATTACAATACGGTAATAACTTTACAAAACCTAAAAATATTTAACCAATATCGTAACTTATTTAATAAACTCAAATAACTAACATAAGAAAAACACAACATTATTATTAACGATATAAGGTATCGACACTGCGATCCCTTTGCGATAAACTTTTCCGGATATGGCAATTATTCTCTTTCACAAACAAAGTTACAGAAATTAAAAAATATTTTGTGTACATTTTTCGAGATTTCAAGTTATAATTGCAACTTTAGCATTTTCGTAATTCTCCAGCTTTGTTAGTTGCGCTTCTTACTTGCAACTTATTTCCCTGCTTGAGGCGCTGTCGAGTTTGTAATGAAAGACCGCCCTCATGAATAAGTTCTCAGTTCAGTTAAGTTTTTCGTTGTTAATTTACTTTTGTGCGGTAGAAGCAGTTCTTTAAATTGTTAAGCAATCATGTTTTATATAAATTTATAAAAAAAACAATAAATAACCCTCTACAAAATAATGCAAAGAATAGAAATGATTAAGGTAACGAAATAAATTATAAAGATAATACAAAATAATCTATATTAATATGTACAATGTATATTTGCAGTTAGTAACCGTATATTATTCAGCATAATCTTAACCCATTGGACCAGTGAAAAACACATTACTATAAAGCGTTTATGAGTATTATAAACAATGAATAATCAACAGAAATGCATAAACATAAAGAACAAAATATCAATTACAAGAACTAAAAAAGTCTTTGTAAAAACGAAACCGCCCATAAGCAATTAGGAACTTCAATTTAAAAATTTAAAGAATAATTAAAATAACATTGTTCCATTTAAAACAGAACCATAGCAGTAATGCATGGATTGTGTCTTTGTTATAATTTGGTAAAATCTAAATTATAATTAAATTTAATTACTAAACAAGCAAGAAATATTCAGCAACGGTGTATTATTATTACCCGACTCCGGCAAAACCAATTATGATTTTAGCAAGCTGCATGTACCTATGTATGTTAACGAGTATCTGTTTGATTATTGCTCATGATTTTACATTTATAAAAACTAATATAATATAATGAAATTGAAATTAAATCTAAGCAAGACGACGGTACACTGGAAGGTAGAGCAGATGACGTCGTCAGTGATCTTACTCATATGTTTCGAAATTTTAAAAATATTGATCTTGAACCAAATAGCGATAAATGTGAAATATTATTTCCAATTATTTATCTCGTTCTAACAGCGACACTTTAATTCAAATTTTCAATCATATTTCTCCAGGAATATTGTTTGTTTTGGTTTTGTTTATTTTTAAAAAACGTTACCCCCACACTATATAAACTATCAGTACGGAATCACTATACCAGCTAGGTACCCCGTAGTCTATCGATAGTACTAAACCTGTTTTAAAAACAAAATTTGATCAGTTTTTAAGCCACGTTGATAAATTGTATAAATTAAATCCCCAAATTGCTCTTACTATTTTAAAATAATGTCCCCTTGTAGCTAGATTTACATACTTACTCCGCTCGAGTCCAGTCTGGAAATGTTCGGATATTTTAAAAGATATTGATAGTAATTTTAAAATAGCTATAGAAAAAATTCTAAATTTAACTTTAAATTCAGCCTGGACTCTGCTTACCTATAAAGTTTCGTGGCATTGGTGTGAAAAATCTTTCTAGCGTTGCATTGCCTCCTAACCTTGCTTTCCTGCTTAGTTAGTCAGTCCGTGCTTTGTCAGTGACTTATGTAACATAATTTTAAAAAATAAAGTAGACCTGTGTTTTGCTGCGGAGGCAGGACAGACATGTAGCCATGCCAGCACATAGCCACACATTCTCTCTCGGCAAAAATGTTCCACTGGAAGTTAACCAACAAAAACAGTGGGATATTCCGTTAGTATAGAGCGTGCAGAAATATTTTTTATCATAATTTCCATAGTGACCAAGATCAGGCACGCCTTCTAGCTGTTTTGACTAAGGAATATAGTCACTGGTTACACGATTTACCATCAAGTAATCTCGGTACATTACTTGATGGGGAAAGCTTGCGCATTGCCGTAGGAACCCAACTAAGAGCGGCGATTTGTTAACCCCATCAGTGCCCCTGTGGTAGCAGCCTTGAGAAGTTCGGGCTCCTTGGACTTTCAAAAAAGTTCTAGTAGGTTTTCACGGCACGGTTCTTTGAACGATGTTATCCGAAGGCCTCTTGTCTCTATAAATGTTACCTCAGTTTTAGAGCCTTGTGGAATATTCAGAGATAATGGCAAGAGAGCCGAGTGTGGGATGCTACATGCGTAAAGACTTTAGCGGCCTCTTACCTCGTTTAGAGCCGGGGCGGCATCAGAGATAGCTGAACTGAGTAAGTGGCGCAAATATGAGTCTCTGAGCGATGATTATATATTTGTGCCATTTGATGTAGAGACTATCGGTCTGTGAGGTCCACGTGCGGTGAATTTTCTAAAGGAACTCTATCCACGACTGGTCGTTGCTGCGGGTGATAAGAGGGCTGGTTCTTTCCTCGCTCAAAGGCTAAGTATGGCCATTCAGCGGGGAAACGCAGCTAGCGTTCTTGGCACGATGCCGTGGGTAGTAGGACTGTATGATAATTAAATTACTAGTTTGTGTTTTATTATAGTTTTTAATATTATATATAATAAAATATTGTATATTATGTAAAGTAAATAAATATTAAAATGCAAATATAACATGTAAGTAAATCTTAAATCCAAATAATTAAAAACGCCCTTCGAAAAATTGGTATGCGTGTTATCGGGTTATTAAACGGCCTATCTCTAATTCTCTATTTAATCTAATTCATTGTATATAATTTGTACTTGTTATTCTTGTCACTTGATGAAACTCGAGCATTTTCGTGATTTCGATAAACTAGTTTCACAATATTTATATTAAATTATTAATGTACCATTTATAAAACCGACCGGTATCGCCTCAATGAGGAAAACATCTGAAAAAAATTCAGATTTTCCTCAAGGATAAGGGGATTATGTAATAATATCACTAAAAATTGTTTCAACGATGTAAAATAAGTAATTATAAACATTGATATTTTTATTCACTTACCCTAATATAAACAAATATTTTCCATGTGGTTTGTATTTTGTTTTCTTTTACGGCATAAACGTTAGCATTGTTTTTAGTTCTTACTTAAAACACCACAATATCAAATTGCGTAACACGTCAAAGTTAAAAGAAAATTTTAACTCAATAGCACAAAATAATGAGAGCTTTATTAGTTTAAAAGTATTATACTTTATTATTATTATTACATTATATTTACTTTTATATAATATGATTATACATGTGCGACAATGTAACTTATGTATATATATGTAGCAGTTTAACTCTGCTGTGTTTCGTATGGTGAGTGAAGAGAACCGGAGACCCTTTTTACTGGAAAAGAGGCATTCCATCTTAGTCCTCACGGGTGACAACGCATCTGCATTTTGATTCTCAAACGAGGATAGATGTGTGTGTGTGTGTATGTATGTGTATGTGTATATATGTGTAAATGTCTATATGTGCAACACTAATTATATTATCACAAATAAATTAATGACTAGAATATATTACAAGCAAATTAACGTCTAAATATAATATATTATATATAAATATAAATAAATAAACACTGACTATGTTAACATAACACATATAGTAATAATTTAAAAAAATGAACACAAACAATAACAGCTAACATTATAAATCATTATTGAACGCAATGAAACAGTTAATGTGTCATGGGGCTTAACAAACAACTCGCCACATTCATTCACACTACCCTGTTCTTGGTAATTATTAGTAATTATATTATTAAGCAATCGATCAGTAATTAAGTTTTAGCGACCTATTAGTTTAATAAAGTTTTTGAACTTTGAGCAGGTCAAATTTTGTATGTTTAATTATTATTCAAACAAATTGATGCTACTACTTTATTATTTACTCCTAATAGTGTTAACTTTAAAAGAGTTTTTTTAGCGTATTGCATACACGGAGAAGTGTGAGATTTAGTATAGTTAAAGTTTATATGAAGAAGGAGGATTGCAGAAAGCTCAAATTTTACATGCCAATGTCAAACGCATAATAGTCTACCATAATAATCTATACCACTTTTAGCAATTCAAATTATCGTTTCTTACGACATTCACGGGCTGAAAACTCGTTTTACTTACGCCACAACTGAGCAGAAAATTGTGTTTTGCTATAGTAGGAAGCTTATATATACATACATACTTATTTTCGGTTCATTTATTTTGTTGTGATTACTTTTGAAAATATTTTGGCTATTTATTCTTTAACGTGATTTAAACTTTAGATTTGTTTATTGATCTACAAATTTTCAGCTTGGAGTTTCCATGTTAACAAATAATATATGTTGTGGCTCACATTCCATTATCTGCCGACTTCCAAAAAGGAGACGGTACTCAATTCGACTGTATGTTATTGTTTTTTTTTTATGTGTGATACCTCATAACTTTTTACTGGGTGAACCGATTTCGATATGATTCTTTGGGACAGAGATAATGCCCTAGTGTGGGATGCTACTTGCGTAGACACTCTGGCGGCCTCTCATCTCAAGGGTACTTCGTTTAGAGCCGGGGCGGCATCAGAGACAGCTGTACTGAGTAAGTGTGGTAAATATGAGTCCCTGAGAGATGACTACATATTTGTGCCATTTGCTGTAGATACTATCGGTCCGTGGGGTCCACGTGCGGTGAAGTTCCTAAAGGAACTCCATCCGCGGCTGGTCGTTGCTGCTGGTGATAAGAGGGCTGATTCTTTTCTCGCTCAAAGGCTAAGTATAGCCATTCAGCGGGGAAACGCAGCCAGCGTTCTTGGCACGATACCGCGGGGAGTAGGACTATATGGTAATAAAGTTTCTAGTTTTAGCTTTTTTTATTATTATAGTTTTTAATATTGTATATAATTAAACAAATTACACAATAAAGAATTTGTTATCAATAATTTAAAAGGTTCGGGTTTCACTAGAAAATACATCCTTGATGAAAAATATAATATAAAAATATTTGAAGCATAAAGCAAAGTCAGCTGGCGTAGTGCCTAACTCGATAGAGGTTACTTTATTCAAAGAAAGTCAAGAAAATCCTGTATAGCCAATGTGCGGCGGCATCGAAATCGTTTGGTATTCAAAAGACGAATTTGTCTTGCTCAGTATATTAAAAATATATAACGAGTGTTTAAACAAACGAAACGCTTATTTTATCGGCAGCTACATCTTATTTGTTCTATAGTATTTTGCAATATATAACGAAATTATATACATTTCGATTTTTTTTTATAGAAGTGGGGGCAAACGAGCATGGCTCAGCTGATGGTAAGTGAATACCGCCGCCCATGAACAACCGCAACACCAGGGGAACCAGGGGAATTGCAGATGCGTTTCCGGTCTTATAAAGAGGAGTAATAAGTAAGGAGATGTAAATATGGCGACAAAGGAGAATCCATCCCATTGCCTTCTTAAATTTTCATAAGAGGTGATTAGGGGAAAAGCTACAAGTACGTGCTCGTGCTCATTGCTCATTGACGTTTTTTTTAAGTTACTTAACATCATGGATGTGGCGGCGCTGTCGTCGCGCCACAAGCGAAACACATCGAAGCCTAAATCGCGCTATCAAAGTTCCGAAATTAAAGCAGCATATATAGAATAGCTCCGAACTACCAATCGGAGCGCTGGCCGCTCCCCGGGTAGAACACCTTGCCCGGCGGGAGATCTCCCCTTTTCCTTCCACCTGCCACAGTGGTGACCAACCGACGTGATATGAACACGCAACCAACAATCTTCGGAAACTACAATTTCAAAAACTTCGTCATCTTACTCAAGTACCCCATTCATTCGATCCCGAGCAGACATTGTCTGCAGTCTTCACATTCTGCAAGCCATCTAGCTTTACAAAAAGGTTCATCGCAGCACTGGAATAATAATGCTTCCTGTTCCTTCAAGCTACTCTCTGCGCTACAGTGTTCGGCACGGCTCTGAGCCTTACTGCTCGCCTCTGCTTCACGGCACTCTCGCAGATTACTTGCCTTCTTCTCGGCTCATCGCAGACTACAAGGAAATCCCTGATACTTGCTCCGGCTCATCGTTCTCACCGGCATCACTTGCAAGTGCGTAGTACGGCATGCATTACACACCGGCATATCATTCGCACCGGCGTCACTTGCCCTTACGCACACAGCATGCATTCCCCACCGGGATTAAGGACGCACCGGCAATCGGACTGCACTATCGACCTCCGGTCTGAGCAGGGGGGTGATGTGGCGGCGCTGTCGTCGCGCCACAAGCGAAACCCATCGAAGCCTAAATCGCGCTATCAAAGTTCCGAAATTAAAGCAGCATATATAGAATAGCTCCGAACTACCAATCGGAGCGCTGGCCGCTCCCCGGGCAGAACACCTTGCCCGGCGGGAGATCTCCCCTTTTCCTTCCACCCGCCACATGTACTACGATCGCTAACCCATCTACTAAGGGTGGCGATTACATGAAATTCTTCCAAAAATGGAAGATTTACATGTCCAGAAGTCCGGTAATTAATAGGGCCTTACCTAAGAAATTGAAGTTTTGCAGTACTGGCCATTTCAAATCTAAATAATTTTTGTTTGGATGAGAATTCTAATTTCAAATTCATTTTATTTTAAAAACATGACTTTTTTTAAAGACTAGTCATTTTGTTAGGTTTTTATTGCATTTCAATCTTTTTCATCATTTTGGATACGTTGAAAATTCGAGTAATTATGGAATATGAGTACCGTCGTGCCTGCAACGCAGCACAAGTGGCATATATAATAAGTTAACGTAATTTTTGTTCTATATTTTTATTTCTATTAATCAAAGTAAGAACCCATGCAATCGATGCATTTTCGCCAATCCAGTGGCAGTTTATTGATGCCCTTCTTCTGTAAGAAGCCAGCTGGCCTCTCGGGTATTAAAAAAAAATTTTGTTAACTTATTTCATAAAAAACTGCAATAGGTATATATATGACGAAGTTTTTTCGATATCAGTTGCAAGGTACGTTAAATCATTAAAAATAAGTACAATTAGATTAAATATAGATTTGTGATATCTGTTAAAGAGTGAATTTTAATATTCCAATTTATTTTATTGTGTTTATTACATATAACAAGCATGATATTTGATTATGTTGGGTTTATTGAGTTCGTTATATGAGATACCAGTCTCATCATCTCATCTTATATTAGGGAACATATTTTGGGCTTTAGTTACAAATAATACTTAACATGTAAACTTCGTATTTATTGGAGATGTCGCCAAGTAAAAAGAAAATTTGGGACCACGCCGCGTATCGTGCTTATAATCCGGTCACACGTTAACAAATAGGATACTAAAAGGTAGCTTGGAGCGTTATGTCAGGAAGGAATGTTACAAAATTACAATATTTCAGTTAGTTTAACGCCAGTTTAGTTTGTAAAAGGCTTCTAAGGCTGTTAAGAAATGCTTACGAAGCTTCATACGCAGAAAGAATACCACAAGCCGTTTTCGATGCAAGGATTTGATGATTTAACCCAGACGCCGTAAAATCATTTTCATCTATATTGAACCAACAATGGTAAAAATAAACTTTTCTCCATACAGACTATTCGTTAAATATATACATTAGAATATTCACATTCATTGATGAGACTGAAATAACGGTAGTACTAACTTGCGGAATCTATGTGCTTCTATGATAATTTTTCGTCGAAAAAATAAAGTACAATATTTAAGGGATGGTACTACAGTGGGGCCTATAATAGACACTTGGTTACACGATAATCCCGGATATGTTTCGACTAATAAAACATAAGATTTTCCACACAGCATGCATCTGTGTGCATGCAAAAGCAAATACAAATATATGATGTTTGGAAAAGCTTATTAGCAATAAAAGTAAATTAGTTAATTGTATTTTTCATTTAAATGAGCTAAAAAAGTTGCCTTAAATGGTATATATCTCAAATTACATACCCTAAATATCTCTAATCAGGATACTTTCATGCTTGTATAGAAAAAGTGTATTCTTTTGTTATATCACTTATATTACAGAATTGGTAAGCACTATTGCTAAAATATATATAGTTTTGAAATATACGTTAAATCTGATTTATTATCTCGTAAAATTACCTTCTTACCTGAATATTTTTTTTTATATAGGATAGGGTGACAAACGAGCACACAATCCACCTGATGATGGTAAGTGGTTGCTGTGACCCATAGAAATCTACATCTATCCTCAATAAAGAATCAAAATGCAGATGCGTTGTCACCCGTGAGGACTAAGATGGAATGCCTCTTCTCCAGTAAAAAGGGTCTCCGGTTCTCTACAGTCACCATATGAAACACAGCAGCATTAAGCTGAAATTTTACGCTGGTATTCTGTCAGAACGTGGTCCTTCCCCGGTCGAGCCGACCCATTCGTGCTAAAACTATACAATTAATATAGCTGCAACATGGCTCTACCACGTAGTAAATTTAGTAATTATGTATTTTACGAGAAACACCCAAAAAATGAAAATGGTATCTCATATTTGACTTCTTTATGCTATGTTTTTTTCACTAGTAACGATATTGTTTATTTAACATAAAATAAAATAAATTATAATAATATATGAAGTAAAATTAAAATAAATTTAATTACTTTTGCAAATTCGATCAAATGAAAATCTCACAAGTAGTTTGAAAATCGACACGACTGCAGTTTCTAATTTCAAGACTGCACAGATCTGAATGCTTTCGGATTAAACCACAGCTGAAACTTTGACTTTTGCACCAAATTCATTTCAAACTTCTACGTTTCGAATGTTAAAATTTAGTCCGATCCAGAATTAACCAGTATCTTATGATATTCATAAAATTTTTGTGCTCCATAAATTAATAAGTCTTCATTCAATATAATAATATTAAATAGTAGAAAATCAACCATAATAAAGTGAGCTATGTCTTGTAAGGACATTTTAACGGGCAGACGAATTAAAATGATAATAAAACAAATTTTACGGATTTTATCCTGTTTAATTTAACCTCCGGGAGGAAAACCGGCGACGAGGTTCGCCACCCGTCACGTTCTGTCCCCCGGAGGGGCGAAAGTGGATTGCGGAAGCCCGTCTGGCTACTTTGAATGTAAGTGGAGGAATGAATGATAAGATGGATGAAGTTTGCGATATGATGTATGATAGAGGAATAGACGTGTTATGTGTAAATGAGACGAAACGGAAGGGAAAGGATGCCACTACACATGGCATGTATACCTCGTACTGGTTTGGTGTAGACGAGATCGAGCGGGCATGCCAGGGAGTCGGTATCATCCTTTCAGAAAGAATAGATCTTTGTGTGAAAAAGTATGAATGTGTAAGCCCGATACTGCTATGGAAGTGATGAAAGTGGGCTGCAAGAAGTTGTTTGTTTTAGGGGTCTACGCCCCAGACATGTCTAAGCCCACTTATATCCGAGAGCAGTTTTGGGAGTTGGTAAGGCTGATGCTAATGAAATGCAAGGTTAATGAAAATATTGTGATATTAGGAGATTTTAATGGAAGGGTTGGGGTGTGGAGGCTTGGTTATGAAAGGATATTCGGAACGTTTGGTGATAAAAGTATAAATGAGAATCGTGAAAGCCTTCTCACCGTATGTGTGGAAATGAATCTTCTTGTGAAGAACACTTTCTTTCGTCATAAGAAGATTCACACGTATACATGGGAAAGGAGGTGATGATAGAAGTATGATAGATTTCATAATTGTTGATGAAAGAATGAGGAGCGCGGTGGTAGATACAAGGGTTTACCGGGGCTCTAACGTAGGGACGGACCATTACTTGGTCTTATGCCAAATTAATGGTCTTTTCAGACGTTGGAAGCATCAGACATCTGTGTCTACCACTGCGTTACAGCGTATAATAGCATATAAGGCAAATTTTAATTTTAATTTTATTATTTAATATTATTTTTTAAAAACTTTATTTATATAGATGTTTTGTGTTTTCAATTGTTAAATCCATATACTGGCGTATAGACCGACATAGTGTGCAAGGGAGAAGAAAATTCCTTATTGCAAAAATGCAAGATAGAAAACGATACCAAATCTCATGACTCTGTAACCGATTTTGAATGACAGGTCGGCACAAGTCGGCAGGCAAGAAATAAGCTCCTGGATATTTTGTTATTTTCAGAGTGTAATTGGGGTTATATTTAGTAAGTAACTTTTTTCCAAAATGATTAGTTGTTCTGTGAATGACTGCGGTCTTAATAATAGAAATAATCCTGATAATTGCACATTTCACAGGTAATTTTTCAAAACGTCGTCAATGTAATAACGCGTTTATTTTTTGTTAAAATTTATGTTATATAAGTATACTGTTTAAAATATAGAATATTTTCAATTATTTTGTTAATTTTGATATTTTGCAAAGAAAAAAGTCACGTTGATAATTTGGATGAATTTGGTAAAAAACATTTTTATACAAAATATTTACATGTACGCTAGGGATTGACTCAAGTATATCAAAATTAATGTCGATATTTATCTTGAATATTTATATTGAATCGATAGACTTGCCCACACAACAACAAAATAAATCCACGGTTTGGGTTCTATAAATGTAATTTTATTTTGCCGGATATCAAACAGATTCCCTCTGGATTCTATAATTAGAAAAAATGGTTAAGGTTAATTGGACGGGTTGGTAGGAATCCAAAGAAAAACTCAACAATTTGCAGCAAACATTTACTTGAGAAGTGTAAAAGAAAAAGCAGAAAAAACAATTTTATTAAAAGGAGCCATTCCTACATTATTTGTACCAGTAAGTATAATATTGTTACAGTAAGACATATTAAAAATAAGAAATGTAGAGATTATCCTATTTAAGCAATTATGAACCCAACTGAGTATCTATTTATCAACCAAAAAAATGTATAACCTTATTTAACCACCCGCACCTTACGGTTATATTAGTGCAATATTCAGAACATCACGCTATTTTCCCCAAGAGGTTGCGCGGAGCTTCGGATTATATTCCCAAATCACTATGATAAAACTTTTAGCGTAGTTAAATTTAGTAATTCTTTTGAAGCGCCACTAGACGCCCGCGCATGAGATGCGCGATTCAATGTGCCAGGATAGTATAAATTCCATATTATTTGACACTCACAACGCTCGATGCCAGATTCAATCTTGATGGCCGACAAAATTGTGCCAATGGCGTAAATAGCGTGGTTCATAGTCTACAGCGTTAGTTGTAGAGAAGAGGAACTCGTGGTTAAGTAATAGCTGCGCGATTCAGTCGCGGTCAGTCCATGAATGAGTGACCATTTTCTTAACATACCGAGATTGAGAGAATAAAGAGTGCATCTGTATCCTCAGACTCTTGGTGTACTTTACTCTGTTAAGATCATTATATTTTAAAAATTCATACAGCTAAAATGATAATAAGTTTATTATTACTTTATACTTTTCAGGGACAGAGGAAAGAATATAAACATCAAGCATTATGAATTTTGTACTCCGTGTCGACGTTTTTTATTTCGCCATCAAAACATTTTATGAAATATATAAAATATAAATAGGTATATACTTAAATACTTATAATTAATTTAATTAACCTATTTATAGTAACCAATATGTTAAAAAGAAATTCCGGAGAAACTGTCCATGACAGTTAATATTTTTCTCCAAAGATCACAACTCGTAAATACAACTTTCCGATCTGATTCTTGTGGAGTTTTTTTTAGCTTATCGGTAGAGTCACCTGGGATTTCTTACATTTGAATTAAAATCCAATAAAAGGCGGGTATTTTCTTAAATATTTTTTACCGCTTCCTTTGTAATAATTTTTCTATAGTCCTGGTAAGTAAAATCTACATCATTAGTTACCGCACACAAAAAAAAATCAAAATTAGTCACGCGTTTTCGGGCTGACAGGTCGTCTATATGCCAGTATATTCTAAGTGTATGGTTAAATCTATATATAAGTGAAATTCCACTAACTGACTCATCACGCGATCTCTAAAACCATACATCCGATTGACTTGAATTTAGTATAGTTACTCATTTCGCAATGTAGACGCTCACTAAGAACTGATTTTACGATAGTCCAATCATAAAACAAATTCTTGATATTTTACATCCGTGCACCCAGCAAGCAGGCGGGTATCAGTTAGCTTAATTATGTAGTGTATTCGCATTTGGACAAACAATTTTAACAAAAAAATAAGGGTAAACATAAGCATGGCCGTCATTTGAATTCAGCTTTACTTAGTAAATAAGTACACCAATTATTTATTTTATTTATTTATTTATTATTGGATAAAAATTGTTACATTATTGCTATGCGGCACAGCGAAAAACCACGCAGGTTTGTGTTGCGTGCCGTTCCGTCTACATTTACATAAATGGGGATAACAACTAATATTTGTTAAGAAAATAACATTTCACTAATTTCATAACACTTCATTAATTTCACTTTTAAATTTATTATCCAGACCATTTATTAAGCGAGGTATTATGTATGCACTGGTGCGCTCACCATATTTATTTTTGGATGGTATTGTTATTTATTTTTTTTGAGTTACTTTGCGGGTCTGAATTTTGTTTGAGACTGTATGTTGTATACCTAAATTAAAGAATTGTTCTATACAAATCACCATTATAGATATTATATTACTCAAAAATGAAACTTAAAATTAGTTAAATAAGTACTATAAGGCCGGTCACGTACATACGGAATTCCGTTTCGGGATTCCTTTTCGATATTTCGATTCGGAGTTTCAAACGCAGCAAGTCCATATAAAATCTATGACCCGTCATACATGTACGATAGTGTTCCGTTCGAAATTTTGCGGGCAAAACGGGATTCCATATGAGTGTGGCTGACCCGTTCGGAATTCTAAGACGGAATCCCGTTTTGCCCGCAAAATTTTGAACAGAAAACTACCGTACGTGTGTGACGGAACATAGATTTTATATGGACTTGCTGCGTTCGGAATTCTGAATTGGAATATCGAAACGGAATCGTGAAACATTTTATCGCGTTTAATTAACTTATTTTATATTCCCGACGTTTCGGTTGCTTTCCAGCAACCATGGTCACGGGGACTGAGGTGACTGACGTCCCGATGTCAGAGTTAGCTCGGAGTACCTTCAGGTTTTTAATTATTAATTTTGGTCCGATCTACGCAGAACGAACTTACTGTGTCTTGAAGTCTTGCAGTGGTATGCTTGGGTATAGTTTTAATTTTATGAATTATAGGATCCCAAGCAGGTGGTAGTACCCAGCCTCCCTCTCTATTGAAATTAGGATGTTTTTAATTTCAATAGCCTCACGTATCATCCTTAGCAGGAATCGATGTTCTTTAGCGAGAATTTGTGGTTTATCAAATCTAATGCAATGGCGGGGGCCGTCAAGGATATGATCACAAACTGCAGACTTCCCGGAACGTTAGTACTTCACGTCAGCTATGTGTTCTTTTACGCGGGTTTTTATTGATCGTATTGTTTTTTGTATATACGAGAGACCACACTCACAATCAAGCTTGTACACTCCTGCATCTTGTAGAGGAATATTGCACTTGACGGATGGTAAGAACTGACTAATCTTCTTTGGCGGCTTGAAGAATGTTCTAATAGAAGCTCGCTTCAAGATGTAGCCAATCTTGTCTGTGACATCTCTGACATATGGTAGTACAGCAGGCACAGGCTCGACTGTGGCCGGCTTCACTCGGTAACTGTGAGGTAGGCGCGGGACGCGAAGCTTGTTGTCGTGCAGAACCTGCTTGACGTGCTGAAGCTCGGCGGCCAGGTGTTTGCTGTCACAGATTCCTCGTGCTCTCTGAAACAAAGATTTGCCCACGGTAGCTAACTGTGAAGGATGATGGTGGGATTAACCGTTTAAATATCGGTTTGTATGGGTCTTTTTTCTATACACAGTGTGACCTTTGGTGTTATTAGGATTTCGAATGACTAACACATCTAAAAGAAAAATTTGCCTCTAACTCCATAGTAAATTGAATTTTAGAGTTTATGGAATTAAGATGTTCTAAAAATGCAGTTACTTTGTCTGATGGTAAAATTGTGAAAAAGACTGTGGACTATGTGTTCGTCTGTCACCCTTATTCTATAAAAAAATAAATCATTACATTAAAAGTTGCTTAATTATTTTAAATATGCTTTAAGTTGCTAGAACAACTTTGCATCCCAAGCCCGCGCGCAATATAATGTAATGTATACTTACTGTAACATGCTCGCTAACATGCTGGTCGTCACTATGCCGTTTTCATTTTGATTTGTGTAAAGAATATGTATTTATTAACTAAAATAATTAAAAATTAAAAATTTTGTACAGCCGACTTCAATATAAGTTATTAAGAATAACTCAAAAACTATTGTACTAACCTTGATCAAATTCATATGGGACCACACGAGAAGTATCAGCTTTCATATAAAAAAGAATCATCGAAATCGGTTCACCCAGTAAAAAGTTATGAGGTAACACACATAAAACAAAAACATACGCGTCGAATTGAGTACCGTCTCCTTTTTGGAAGTCGGCAGAGAAAAATCGGATCCTGAAGAGATCTTTTTTAATTTTTATGATACTTTGTAGATTCCTATTATAATTTTTAATTTTAATTCTCAACAAAACTGATAAAAAAGACACACATCTTGTTTCTAATGGCAGTTTAAGTAAAATAGTTTATTAATGTTAATACTATATTTTGCTACGGTTATATTTTAATTTAAGGTTTTTTTCTAAACCGCTGTATAAATTGACCATCACATTTTATTTTTACTGTTCAATATATTATTTTACTCACAACGTGGGGTGAGTTCTAGCATGCATTGATTTAACGGGTAACCTAAATTATTGTCCTTGATCGTATAACGTGATCCAAGCATTTTTCGCTCAATTCCAGCTAACTTTACCAAAAACTTACACCATTATTGCATTTATCAGCCATTACAATAACTTTCCAGATTTATTTCATTTTCTGTACACACGTTATAACAATATTAATTCAATGTGTATACAATATGTCAATTTTGGTAGAAAAAGTGTGGTTACCAAAGATTTTTTAAATGAAAAATAGCGACTTACGACAAAAAGTGTGTCACGTAGGTGCTACGATTGGCTACAATCGCTAATTAACTTATCAAGTATGGAGAATATTCCAAATTCCTGTTTATTAATTATTAACGTACAGTTGAAAAAACTGACAATTGATTACCAATTTAAAATAATTTTAAAGAGTTGTGGATCCCAAATTTGAATACCTGGCAAAGCACAACATTTGTACACAAATACATATTGTTAGAATTGCTACAAAACTATCTTTACCTTATACCTATATTTTCTTCTCACATATTTATAACCATATTATTACTTAATCAATACTAAAATATTTGCAGGTTTTGAATAATTACAACTAAGCTCTCATCATTAAACCGCAGACTCGCATTAACGATATCGTCACAACTAGCAATCCTGCAATACAAAATAAATTATTCACAAGCTTTTCATACAATTGATACTGATTGACGGCTGCAATAATTACTGAAAATACGCCATTTACCGTTAGAGGTTTCGTATTACAATTACATATTAGAAAGTTGTCATTTAATATTCATTAAACATACGAGTATAAACGTATTTTAACATCAAAATTAAGTGAAGTGACAGCCATAAACATCCTTGGGATCCTCTCGTAATCATCATGGCGGCTGTGGCTGAATTACTTTTACATTTTTTATAGAAAATTAGTAACGTAAACAAAATTAGTATGCCAGTAACTCCGGCAATTTCTCCGACTTGACTCCGACTCGGACAAAAAATTACAATTAAAGTAAGAAACTCTGTGATTTGACAGGGTTCTTATTACTCAACAGACTTAGGTTAGTCAATTGAAAAAAGCAAGGCTTTCAGGCATTTCTCTCAACTAATTAAAAAGTTAACCACTTATTCCTACAAAATATTTTTAAAGCAATGTTTAAGATAAATTTACTTGCACGTATATTTACACGTGTATATATATGCATCCCCAATAATCGTATTAAATGTTTGTTTGCAGGTTGTCTTAATTTTTCAGGCAGGTCATTCCATAGACGCGTGACTTGGACAGCACACGGTGAAGGGGTATAAAGAGAGCAAGAGTCTCCGATGAACGAAGCTGTCTGTCATGAGTGTCGCGTAGGAATTGAAACTAATGTTTTAGATAATTTCGATAGTGGTTATCGAATAAAATAGAAAAAACTGTGTTAAGTATCCTAATGTGTCTTCGCTGACGAATTGAAAGCCATTTAAGCTGAGTGCGGAATGAGTGACGAGAAATAAAACGGATACAGCTATTGTCGACACGAACCAGCTTATCAAGGAAAAACTCATTAAGATCAGGAAAACATACATCAGCATAGTCAATAATAGGCAAAGGGCAAAATAAGAGATTGTACTAGAGTTATCTTTACCTTGACCGGGAGAAAGTTCCTAAGACGGTTCAAAGCACTGAGCTTAGCAAAAACAGAACCACAGATATTTTGAATTTGGGTAGACCAACATAAGGTTGTGTCAAAGTAGACACCTAGATTTTTAACGCTATCAGAATACGGTATGATAAAATTATCAGACGTGACAGGCGGAACGCAACTGACGTCAATCTTACACAATTGTTGAGCACTACCAATTATTATAGCTTGGCATTTATTGGGGTTCATACTAATACCAAACTTACGAGACCAATTGTGGAGACTCGTTAAATCTACACTGAGTCTGGCAATACCGTCAAATAAAGAGTTGACGTCTGCTTGAGTATATATTTGTAGGTCATCAGCGTAAAGATGGTAAGAACAGCTAAGTTGAGAAGAGAGAAAGTTAATGAAAATGGAGAACAGAAGTGGAGATAATATTCCATCTGGTGGCACGCCAGTTGAGAATTGACACCAGTCAGAGATATGTCACGACCATTTATGATAGCTTGCTGACAGCCACGAATGTAGGAAGAAAATCAGTCTACAGCCGCAAGTATTATAATTACTTAATACTCTATAATCATGATCAGTCACCATTCCTATAGTATAAACTCATTGCTATAATGTCATAAACCAGAAAAAAAAAATAGGCGAGAGCGTTTGTATGGAGACAAGACAACAAAGACCGCATTTCCTCTTAAATGTGTAGTTCTTTTCCGTTATTTTCCACACCAACAGAACACTCTTTATCTACGTTACGTTACAAATGGTGACAACTACACTCCACAGCTCCTCAGCATACTATACCAATATGTCTCAACCACACATTTAATCTTGTTTATGAAATGTTTGTGGCCGCACAAAAGGTGTGAAAGGAAATGTATTAGGAAGACTAGATTTTACATCAGATAAATATCTAAGAGTCATTTTGATGATGATTTACAAAAAAGGGTGTGGGTCCATCAGTTAGTTTGTTTGTGGACTCATCTACTTTTAAAAAAGAATAAGCCAGTGCTTGACCACAATCCCACCTGGTGGTTAGTGGTGATGCAGCCTTAAACTCTTTCCTTGAAGACGCCCAGATTGTATTCGGACGGAAAGATACACGTCGGTAAATTATTCCACTCCGTTGCTGTACGCATTGCAATAGACGAAGCAAACCGTTTGGGTCTAATACATGGAACATCGACAACAAAGGGATGAAGACCCGCCGACCGTCTGGTTGCCCGATTGTGGAAAGGAGAGGGAGGAATAAAAGCGCACACTCACCGAAATGCATCCTATAGAATACCGAGAGACTGGTTACTCTGCGCCTGTGCTCGAGGCTGACAAGATTGGTTTCAATCAAATCAAGGTCACTAATGAGCCTCTTAGCACGTCTCTCCACTGAGTCCAATGCTGCTAAGTGGAATTTTGCAGCACCAGCCCACATGTGACAGCAGTACTCCGTGCATGACCGGACTTGCTCTTTATATAAGGTAAGAAGCTGCCCCGGCGTGAAGTACCGCCACAACCTTGCAAGGACACCAAGTTTCCTTGCTGCTGCTTTGGTTCTGGACTCAATGAACCACCCATAGTTTAGGTACGGAGAAAATTCAATCTCTAACAAATGAAGGCGGTCAGTGTACTCCAAGGATACATTCCGGAAAGTAGGAGCCAAGGTGAGCGTTTGTGTTTTGTGAGGCGTTAAATCTCACGAGATTGGCATCGCCCCTGACTCGGAGACTGCCTGTAGTGTGAGACTCACACGCTCAACCATAGCCTCTCTTTCTGACTGGATTTGATCCCGACTGGCCCGGGCGCTTGGTTGGTATCTCTCTACAACTGTGCTGTCGTCTGCATACCCATAGATACTGGGAATGAGCAGATCATTTATATGCAGCAGGAAGAGAGTTGCGGAGAGAATGGACCCCTGAGGAACACCGGCGTTAGTCGCCACAGTATTGGATGAGCAGCCATCAATGACGACCCGGAGAGACCGTTCACTCAGAAAGTCCTTCACCCAGACAATCAGGCCAGGGGATAAGCCGTACGCCGAAAGTTTACCCAATAGACTAGCGGGTGATCCTCAAGGTACCGCATGAGCTGGCAGTTAATAATAGATTCCATTATTTTGGAGAACAAGGAGGTGATGGCGATAGGCCTGTAGTTGGACGGGTCTGAGCGGTCGCTTTTTTTAGGGATCGGGTGGACAAAAGCTGTCTTCCATGAATTCGGGACTACGCCTTGGGAGTAGGAGTACCGGAAAAGACGGTAATACGGTTGTCAATACGGTTTTCGTCGGGGTCGATCACCTGGTGATCTTCTGGTCTACCTAACCCATAGATGGGCTTAGGCAGTAGAGTCCAGGGGGAGGCGTTGGCCGTTAGTTTGGACCTTGCGAAGGCCTTCGATTGGGTTTGGCACAAAGCGCTTCTTTCGAAGCTCCCTTCCTATGGGCTTCCCGAGAAATAAACGCTGGTGTTCGATAAGGCTGAGTGCTATCACCAACGCTGTTTCTTCTGCATATCATTGATATGTTGCTAACTGGTAACATTCATTGCTATGCGGATGACAGCACTGGTGATGCTCTATACACCGGCCGTGCCAATATTTCTCGGGAAAACGTCGCCGACTACCGGAACAAACTTGTGTCTGAAGTCGAGTCTTTGTTGAACAAAGTCACGGATTGGGGGCGACTAAATCTAGTCCAGTTTAATCCTCAGTAGACACAAGTTTGCGCGTTTACCGCAAAAAAGTACCCCTTTGTCGTACCTCCTCAGTTTCAAGGCACTCCCCTTCTTGCCTCAGCCAGTATCGGAATCCTCGGAGTCGACATATCGAGTGACACTCATATGACTTGGTCACTGGGAAGAGAAGGCCAAATTGGCCTCTAAAAAGCTTAGCGTGCTCAGCAGAGCGGGACAGTAATTTATGCCGACACACCGCCTGCAACTTTACAAGGTGCAGGTTCACCCTCACATGGAATACTGTTACCATCTCTGGGCAGGGGTCCCCATTGCCAGTTCCTTCCACTTGACCGCATCCAGCACAGAGCGTCTCGAATCGTCGACGACCGAGTCCTTTCCGATCGGCTCGATTCATTGGCACTGCGAAGAGATGTTGCATCCCTTTGCATTTTCTTTTGCATCTACCATGGGGAGTGCTCTGAGGAATTGTTCGGATTAATCCCAGCCGCCAAATTTCACGAACGCACATCGCGACAGAACTCCCGATACCATCCACACCATCTGGATGATTGGCGGTCCCTCCCCCCGGCGTCGTGCACGTCACCTCACACCATCGCGCGATGAGCTCAGTCAAACGAGATTGGATGGCGTTTCAAATGACCATGTTTGGGCCTAAACAAACCCCCGCCCCGGACATAAAGAATTATGACCGCGAGCAAACCGGTAAGCAGGACAGGGTCGCGACGCACGTTGCAAGACCGAATCTACAACCAAAACTTAGGCGACCTTAGGCACCCCATCAGATCTTGCAACCTTAACCACCGCTTCAAAAATACAGCCCCAATGTGGGCAAGCCGTAGGGTCAAACCACCACTGAATGCCCTTCCTGGACATCGCAGCACCTAAATAAGTCCTGTTACTGGACAGAAGTCCGACGACCTCTTTCAAACACCTATCTGTGCCCCTGTGATTCGTTCCGCAATCCGACCGGATCAGGTCTGCAAATAGCGACGCGATACGAAGCGGCCCAGCATGGCCACAAAGGCTTCAGTGCAGAGGGTACCCACAAGTTCCACATGAACGGCGTCTGTGGAGAGGCAAACGAAATGCACAGATAGTCCTTAGTATGATTTTTCAAGCAAGTAGGCATAACCAAGCCATCTACCACATAATCATTTACTCAATTATGCGGCAGCTGATTTCGATCTGATAATCTCCCAACTAGCTAGCCTTTTAGACAAGTAGTCCTATGCTCATATTTCAACCAAGTTTCAAAAGCATCAATGTTCAACTACTGAATTAATTCAAACAAATTAATTTACCGATGCGCATAGATCAAACAGACAAATTAAACAAAACGATAAACGTAAGAAACAGCCCTATTTCTCTTTCCAAATAAATATCTTCGACAGTGCCAACAAAAATGTGAAAACAAAGTGAGGAATGATTCTTATTCCCTTCGGCACAAACAGGGTTATTCAATTTCAATTTTCTTTTCAACAAAGCAAACACAATGATCAAATACATTTACAAAAACATATGCACACGCATTCAAAAAGCACATCATTCAATTTCAATTTTCTTTTCAACAAAGCAAACACAATGATCAAATACATTTACAAAAACATATGCACACGCATTCAAAAAGCACATCATTCAATTTCAATTTTCTTTTCAACAAAGCAAACACAATGATCAAATAAAATTACAAAAACATATGCACACGCAATTCAAAGAGCAATTCAATTTCTTACTCACAACCGCCACAAATATGAAAGATTTCGCGGAAAACCCAAAAGCATTTTTATTTTTAATCTAAAGCATAATTAATTAAGTGCTCGACCAAAACCAAATCTAATAGTCCTTGACAGCGTAATCCAACGCTCCAGGGGAGCTCTAGTCTTCCCAACAACCAAGCGGAGGCCATAGCGTGCCGTGAACCCGAATCCAATAGAGCGCAAACCGTTAAACAATCTACACTCGGGTTGTACACCCTCACTGAGGCCGTCGGCAATAGAACAGTTTGACAAGTGAGCTGTTGACGGCTGAAAGGATTAGTGGAGGCAGCCGTGGTGGGAGCTAGGGCGGCAGCTACCTATCTGGGGCTGCCTGCATCAAAGGGGGGACGGTGGAACCCCAGCCGCGGCCGTGGATGTCGTGAAAGGCGTCAGAGGATAATTGAAGCAAAACATGGGCAGCAGCATCTTTCTGATAACAGAAAAACAACAATAAAAGAACTTCGGTAGCCAAACCGCTCGCCAAGCGAGGCAACTATGGCAATATACCACCCATATTTAAAGTTACGAAGGAATGCATTACTAGAGTAATGCATTCCTCCAAAACCCACTACACGGTGTTAATGGGAAACTTCAACGCAAAACTAGACACAAGAGAGAACGGTGAGCGGAAGGTATAGAATTTTGGAATAAGGCAATGGAACCCAAGGGACCAGCAGCTGCCCGACTTCATGGAGAAAGAGGGACTCTTTATGATGAGCTCTTATTTCCACAAGCGATCCCACAGGAAGAGGACCTGGTTGAGCCCCGACGGTTCGACAGAAATGAGATTGACTTCATTATGATGACCAGACGATAACTGTTCAGTGATGTCTCAGTAATCGCGAGGGTGAAAACCAGCAGCGATCATCGAAAATAGAAAATTGCAATGCAGTGGACGATATGAATGACAAGCTCGCGAAAACTGTCCATGCAGTCGGAGCAAAGTTTTGCAAGACCCGCCGGAGAAGAACACAAAAGCTCTTCAACCACACTCCTAAACTCATAGCTGTTAGACGGGAAATGAAGCTGCAGTCTTCAGTAGATTTGACAGCATACAAGCGACTGAATCGACAGATCTCCAAATGCATTCGGCGGAACTTACGCAACTATAATATTCTTCGTATTGAAGAAGCGATCGAGCAGGAACTAGGGCTCCACAGACTGCCTGCTGATCTGTCTGCCAGAAAGAGACAACTGTCGAAGCTAAAATCCAAGTGTGGCTGCGTCGTTTCCGGGTCACCTGAGATTTTGAGTGAGATTGAGAGGTTCTATGGGCAGCTGTACACATCTTCGTTGGAACCACACGCAAGTCTTATTCGACACTATTCCGATGATATTCTGGACGTCAGTCTGCGCGAGATTAGCTCTCCAGTGCCTTAAAAATAGTAAGGCCCCAGGCGAGGAGGGAATTACAACGGAGCTTCTGAAAGCGGTAGGAAAACAGATACTTGAAGTCTTTCAGAAGCTCTTTAATTCCGTCCTCCATGGTGGCACTACAAGCCGCGTCTACGTGCTGTTTTCGAGAGTCATTACAAATCGTCTTGCATGCAGAGTCGACGACTACCAGCCTCCCGCACAAACCGGTTCCCGAAAAGGCTTTAGCACCATAGACCACATACATACCTTTTGGCAAATTGTACAGATATCCGAGGAGTATAATTTGCCACTATGTCTGGCGTATGTGGACTATGAGAAAACCTTCGTCGGTATATCGAAGTGCTGAAGTTTTTGTACATTAAGGTTACGATGGCTATCCGAGTACAGAACCAGAGTATGAAACTTATCCAACTGCAAAGAGAACATGGACAAAACAAAGATCATGTATAACATCCATGTCACATCTATGCCTGTAGTTGTTGGAAGCACTAAGCTCAAAGTATGTTTACCTGGGACAAATAGTCCGACTAGTTAAGTCCAACTTCGACTGAGAGGTCAATCGACGTATTCAACTCGGCTGGGCAGCGTTCGGGAAATTACTGCACATCTTCTCGTCATTAAAACGAGACCGTACAACCAGTGCGTGTTGCCAGTGATGACCTATGGAACTGAGACGTGGTCTCTCTCTGCTGGCCGCTATTGTGGGGGCTATGCTCAGAGTTTCTCTGTGTGAGAAAGTTAGGAATGAGGATATTCGCAGTAGAACAAGAGTGACCAACATAGCCCAACGGATTAGTAAGCTGAAGTGGCAATGGGCCGGCCATATAGATCAAAGAACCATCAACCGATGGGGAAAAAGGTTCTTGAGTGGCGGACTCGTACCGGCGGATGAAGTGAAGGACGTTCACCCACTAAATGGACTGACGACCTGGTAAGACATGCAGGAAGTCGATAGATGCAGGTGGCTCAGGACCGTGCTTTGTAGCATTCCTTGCGGGAGGCCTATGTTCAGCAGTGGACTTGTGAAGGGCTGTAATGATGATGTTGATAACGACATATATATATATATATATATATATATATATATATATATATATATATATATTAAAATACCAACTGCGCCCGCTACTTAAATCGCGTGGAATTATTGACTATGCTTTAATTGTATTAAACGAGACAGCTATGTCATGTTTATCACTGCTAGGCTGTTAACTAAAAGACTAATTAAGATAGTTGGCTGTGTCATATCCATCAATATTTTTTATTGCCTGGTAAAATATATATTTATATAATATTTGAATTGAATTTAAAAATTGAGCATTAAAGCTTTAAATTTTGACGGCCATGAGTGCTTAAAACAAATAAGGTAACATATTCTTTACCCTGTCTAATAAGTACATACAACTATGGACATTACTATAATTAACACTTCATAACCTTCAAGCCAAAATACAATAGTGGATACCTTATTACTGTGGTGACAGATATAAGTAAGACATTATCTATCCAGACAAACAGGCTGAAAAATGACTGAAAAAATGAAACAAAACATAACTGATAAAAGCATGAATAATGCATCCAGTTCCAATCCAAACTTCATCAAGAATTTAAAGTCGGTGATAGAGTTATAATCAATCATGGCAAATGAGCACACAGTCTCACTGTTGGGAAGTTTAAGATATAGAACAAAATCTAACCTCGATATGGAATATAAAATTAGATGCGTTGTTAATCCTGAGGAATAAGGTATAATATCTCGTGAACAGTAAAAAGGGTCTCCAGTACTCTACATTCACTATACGAAACATAGCACCGTGCAGATGCTATTTGACGCTGGAATTCTGTGAAAGCGTGATCCCTTCTTCGCCGGTCGAGCCATTCGTGTTGCAACCAGGATTTAGTAGCAGGGTGGCTCTACCACATTTATTGTAGAGGAAAACTATATCCAGAGCTTTTAATAATGATACTCATCAATTACTGGCTCCTCTAATTTTTATATGTGCGGTACATATATTATATTTAAAAAATTCACTGGAGTTATCAGATATTTGGTTTTATCAGCTAAAATCCTTTACTGGACAAAACGTCTTATAATTTTATCCTTTTATTTTAACAATAAGGTCTAAAATTCAATTAAAGCATTTTCTTTGCGTCATTTGAGATCCCTCACCAACAAGGGTTTGTTAGCCTAAAAAGCAAACGCATTCAAAATAAATTACGACAGCGTTATTTGCGTCCGATGTCAAATGTTGACTGTGAAAACACAGCTGACATGCTTGACCTTATTTCTTTACAAACAGTCAATGTAGGTGTTGGAGACAAAACCATAGAAAAAAAGCACTAAAATATATATGACGGCATGATGGCGGCGTCATTGTACGTCGGCACCTACATATACAGTAAATCTCTTTAAAAATATTTACGTTTTGTATTATTTTTAAAATGTTTGCTTTTCGTTTCAATTTATTCGTCTTCATCATATCATCATCATTAGTCCATCACGCCCACTACTGGACATGGGCCTCTCCGGTTGGTGAGAGGATTTACCTTAAATTTTATGCTTGCTAAATGGATTGACGATCGCCGTACCAGATATTTCAGACCTTTCACGCTGCTCTCCGTCGCCGGCCTGGGTATTTTATATGAGATAATAATAATTTTCCTGGTAGAAGCACCTAGTCGCTTAAGCTCAGGTCGTGCGCTTAGCCTCTGGGCTGCAACAGCTCAGGACTAAGCAAAAGGCAAAGCGCTTGCTGTAGATTTCACAGTACGCAAGCAACCCGGGTTCGATCTCCACCGGCACCATAGAAATTGTTAATTGCAATTTTAAGTGCTGATTTACCACGTGCTCGTTGGTGTAGGAAAATTTCGTGAGGAAACCTGCATGTCGAAGAAATAAGAAAAAAATATTTCGAAGAAATGTGAAGTTTACTATCACACATTGGGGCAAAGCGGCGGACATTTCCTTGCCCTAAACCCTCTCACAAATGAGAGCAGGCCTGTGCCTAGCAGTGGGACGTAACTTTATTTTTAAAATCTTCTTTGCAATTTCCATAGTTGCTTCTTACGACATTCACGGGATGAAATGGGGATGATGGATTCCCTTACGCCGCAACATGGCACTGTCTTTTCATTAGGATATGAAATTTATATTATTTCATACTCGTATCAGATGGTTATGGAATAACTGCCTCGTCTGTCTAGAGGACGTAAACGCGATTGCTGATAATGAGGTCCCGGGTTCAAATCCCGGGTCGGGGCAAAGTTAGCTACTATTATTACGTTTTCCTGTCTAGAAATTCTCAGAAGCAGCCCAGGGTCTCAAAGTCACAAGGTAGTTTCACCCCATGACTCGGAAAGCACGTAAAGCTGTTGGCCCTGCGCCTTATCTCTTTCCGGTCGTGTTAAACGTCTATAGCCATCTCAACAGGCTATAAACGTGGTAGAGCCATACTGCAGCTATATTAGTAGCATAGTTGTAGCACGAATAGGTCGGCTCGACCGGGGAAGGACCACGCTCTCACAGAATACCAGCGTAAAATAGCAGCTTAACACTGCTGTGTTTCGTATGGTGCGTGTAGAGAACCGGAGACCCTTTTTGCTGGAAAACAGGCATTCCATCTTAGTCCTCATGGGTGACAATGCATCTGCATTTTGATTCGCAAACGAGGATAGATGTAGATGTCTACGGGGCAACAGCAACCACTTTCCATCAGCTAGACTGTGTGCTCGTTTGTCATCCTATCCTATAAAAAAAGAGTAAGGGAATAGAAAGTGCACCTGTGCTTGCGCATACCAATTACCAAGTTTCACTTAATTCTGTCCTGCACAGATGGCTAGTCTCCGTTGACTCGGCCACCTAGATCGAAATTCGATCTGGAGGACATTATTTATGGAATTTAAATATTATTTTACTGAAGGCGATAATCAACAATATTGATGTAGGACAACAAATTGATAACCACCACGTTAATAAATTGAAATAGGTTAACCATCGATTAATGCCTCACTATCACTGTCACAGCCTACTAAAGTTCACTGCTAAACATAGGCCTCCCCCATAGATATTTACCATAATTTCCACGCTGGGTAAGCCGGTTGACAACCGCAGTTTTATTATTTTTGGTCGTTATTAGGAAGACGCTACTGCCCTTCTCCTGTATTGTTTCTCTCTGTACGCCTCTTCCTCTGACCCCACGGGATGATATGGAGTCGTGACTATTCTTACACCGCCACTACACGGTAAATGTTTAACGATTATTATTAATATAATAAGCGTTAATCGATTTAACGTGATGGTGATGAATAAATGCAGACTAATTTGTCATCCAAAAATCTTTCTTAAGCACAAGATTAAGCTCGTACTAATTTAAACTCTTGTTTTGCTCATCATTGATAAAAAGATTGTTATTACTTAGATAGGAACCATCATCAATCATCAGCACAAGCTTGAATAAGGTATTTAGTTATGTAACTGTTATTAAATCCTACTTCTGCCTGGTTCATACATAACTTATAAATATATCAACATAATTATATGATTTTATTAAAACGTATCATACCATGTAGTGGCGTAGTAAGAATATGCAATATCCCATAACGTCCCGCGGATATCGTAAGAGGCGTCAGGGAGAAAGTGAAACAGATGATGGGTGGCAGCATCTCCCTGATAACAACTGAAACCGAGCGTAGCAACTATGGCAAGATTCTCCCTATGAGGCAATCTATGAGCGAAGACTCTGTTTAGCTAAGATTTGTTCTGGAAATATTTTTAATTATATCCTATCTCGTATTACATTGTGCAAACATTTTTTTATTTTTTTTTTATATCTTGTAAGCATGATTACGTGCAACAGGCCTTCTCCTATGCTGAGAAAAATGGATTAATAATTTATGACACAATTTTAAAACGTCTAAGTAACGTCATACATAAAATAATTTCATAAGTTTTTTTTTTTTAATTTATGTTAAAGACCTGTTTTCTAGCCGCAAGTTCTAATAATATTCTTATTGCAGCTTCTCTTGTTTTTATACACAATGCAATATTTTACCCTGCAGAGCATACCTATTTCCTCAAGAAATAACAAACAAAGATTATTCATCGTTTTTCCGGATCATTAATTTGACCAAGTCGCAAATCATGTGTGCTAATCGACAGTTCGATTAGCACTTTGATCGACGGTCCGTATCGCCGTCGCCAATATCTACAAAACTCCATAGAATACTTATGTAATTATACTAGAGGCAGAATTCTATATTAACATCATCTATACTTCATTAGGTGTGTGATTTTAATACGAGCGACTAAGAAGAATTATTTTCTTATGAACTTTCATCCACACGTAGTTTAATAACTCTGATAACGTTGTCGTAGTTTGTTTTTCTCTAAACTGCACTTGTATATTTACAGATTACGTGTTATAGTTGAGATGTCACCTTCAAAACTACAAACTGAAATATTTTTAATTTCTTGCATACTTTAACCGTAAAACTTAAAACGAAATTGTTCAAAAATTCAAACCCTGTAATTTTACATTTATCATAATATATTCAGCCGCGTGGGCGTTGTAAAAGGCAGCAGAAGGAATCTCAAATAGATGAAACAAAAATAATTTAAAAAAAAACTGTGTTTGCCAACTTGTCTGCCAAGCGAGGCTATTGTGGCTAAATTCAATAATCTATGAGGGAGGCTTATGTTTAGCAGTGGACTTCTGAGTGTGCGTAGTGGGCGTATTAAATGAATTTATGATACACTGGCTGTTCATCGCGACTTCGCCCGTGCGTAATTTATTACGATTGGATTTGATGAGTTTTAATTTTTTGTGCGGGACCCTAATTCTTTTTCTGAAATGAAAGTAGCCTTAGTTACTTCTTATAACATCAGCTATCTGCCAGTGAAAGTCCGGTCAAAATCGGTCCAGCCGTTTCGGAGATTAGCCGGAACAAACAGACAGACAGACAGACAAAAAATTTAAAAATTGTTTTTTTTGTTATAAGCACCGTAAATACTTTAATATGCATTTAGTAAAAAGCTGTTATTTTGATATTACAAACAGACACTTCAATTTTATTTATTTGTATAGATGTCCTGCTTACAAATGAATACGATTTTAGTAGTTAGCGCATTTTCTTTTGTTTATTATTTTGTATATTTATTAACATATTAAAAAATAAAATTAATAACATTAATTATCATACAGTCCTACTCCCCGCGGTGCCAAGAACGCTGGGTGTGTTTCCTCGCTGAAAAAGCCTTTGAGCTAGAAAAAAGCTAGATACTAGTCCCGCTATCGCAAATATTATGAACAGAGAGATAATTTTAAAAATAAAAAATTTGTACAACCGACCTCAATATAAATTATTAAAAACATCTGAAAAATATAGATCTATTGAGATCTACATGAGAAGCACCAGCTTTCAAATAAAAAAAGAATCATCGAAATCGGTTCACCCAGAAAAAAGTTATGAAGTATAACACACATTATAAGAAAAAAAAGAACATACGTTCGAATTAAGTACCGTTTCCTTTTTGAAGTCGGTAGAAAACATTCTCAATGTAAACGTAACACCAAAATGACCACAGTTTGAAATAAAGGATTTGAAAATTAATACAACACTGAGTTATAAATAGTTCTATATGGACAACCACAGAATTAATTAAATGACCCGTCACGAAGTTCTGCGGCAACAATGTTAATTTCACTTATATTTATAGCCCAAGGGTTAATTCCAAAATCCACATGGGTCCTAGTTGTATTTGATAATTATAAGCGTTGAAATTAAATAGGATTTTGAAAATCGAGATGAATTGTTATGTAACCTTTTATTACAATATAATGTAAACAAAAATAACAATGACTTATTTTTTGCTTGTGGTGGATATTATCAAGATTCAGTGAAGCAAGTATTGTTATAATAAAGAGTCTCGCTTGTTTATCATTTCTCAGCAATCAAGCACAAGCTTATACGACTTTGTATATGTAAAGTTTCAATTAATAATTAATTATTCATAGATCCATAGATTTGATAAATATCCAATCCTCGCAAATGAGAGAATGATACGCAAGGCAATTAAAATTTTAAAAAAAACCGGCCAAGTGCGAGTCGGACTCGCGCACCGAGGGTTCCGAACAAATCCGTAGGTATGAGTTTAAAATAATTAAAATATTTTTATTATATAATGTAACTGAAAATTTATGCTTTTCGCAATTTTTCCTTTATCTGTGCTATAATACGTTGCTTCGTACCAAATTTTAAGATTCTGAGTTCACGGGAAGTACCCTGTTTTAATTTCCCTTGCGAATGTCGAAAATTTGCGGCATAAACGGCTGTATCTTTTGATTGCGTTGGCTTAGAAGTTCCACGCTCCTTCCAAGCTCCACGCTTTCCTGAGAAAAAGGGTCTTGATAGACAGACAGACAGACGGACAATAAAGTGATCCTATAAGGGTTCCGTTTTTTCCTTTTGAGGTACGGAACCCTAAAAAAAACATTCAAATTTTAATAGAGAATCTGACAGGTTGTTGACATTTTCTTTCCCATAATTAATACAATTAAATCCAAACCCAAGCATACCACTGTAAAACTTCAAGATACTTGTAAGCTTATTCTGCGTTGATCGGACCAAAAATTTATATTCAAAATCTGAACGTAGGCCAGGTAAACTATGACATCGCTATGTCAAACACCTTAGTCTCCCCGTGATCATGGATGCTTCTATGAATGATTAAAAATAAATAAAAGTAAGTTAAATGAAACATAATAAAATCCGTAAAATTAGTTTTATTCATCCCCTATTTTCCAGCCCTTAGAGATGGATATTTTTGTTTAAATTTATTTAGCCAATATGAAATATAATCTATTTCCATTTCAGTCTGTAAAAGTCCACTGCTCAACATATTATGATTTTCCTACAGTTCGCATCATGGGGGTAATTTTACCATACGTGCCACGTTTGGCAACCATGGTTTTTAACAGTTTTGAGCTGTTATTAGGAAGACACTACCGCCCATTAGTTGTTTTAGCTTCCCTGTGTCACCTCTTACAACATACACGGGACGATATGAGGTAGTGGATATTCTTACAACGCCGCTACACAGCTAGGCTTTTTTTTAATTAATAAAAAAAATAATTTTATAAAAAAATAATTTTGATAAAAATTCAACAGGTTCATAATTGATAAAAATGTCGCGTGACATACCTACAACAAAAAATTTTTTACAATCGAATTGGAAAATTATTTTTTTAGTTTGTTAGTATAAGTTTACGGCAGACTACGGTGCTATATAAAAGAGCACATCAAATACAACAATAAATAAGTAACAATATAATAAAATTTACAGAGGTACTCGAGTTGCGTTAGCAAGGCACTGCAACTAGTGATTACATACTTTTTATAACTGAAGTGAAAAACGAAGTAAAGTCCACGTGATGTTGGCTTCTGCACCTTCAATTAATTCAAACAAAGAAGGCTACAGGTGTTTTCATCTATAAGGGCTAAGACTGTATGATGTATGATGATCTAATATAATGGTGATATTTGCACTATGAGTCTACAAATATTACCATTACCATCATCATTACAGTCCATTGCATCTATCGATACATACTACTATACAATAGGCCGTAAGCGGGACTGCTGATCATGAAGTCCTGGGTTCGAATCCAGAGTCAAGCCTAAATCGGTTATTTTGTCGACTGTAAAGAAAATCTTATTAGCAGCCCGGAGTGTGAAAATTGTTTGTCTTTCAAAGCACGTGATCATGTTGGTAATTAATCTCGCTCCGGTCGTCATGGCTTGCCGTCTCATAGGATTACGATAGTAAAGTAATAGAGAATGCACTTGTGCACTATAATTTGTGCACTATGTATTGCGGAAATGGCTAGTTTCCGTTGAGACTGGCTAAAACAACCAAAATTTGGTTCGGTCTGAAGGACGTTTTTTATTTTATTAAATTATTATAAGACCAGCACAAATTCGATCCCCTGATATTGTAAATTACAATTTGAAGAATAAACGCTGATTTACTACGTGCTTGACAGTAAAAGAAAAAGTAACAAAACCTGCATGCCTAAGAAGTATTCGAGATTTTTTTACTAATTAACTATATGACAGTCCACCTGAGACTGGTAGCTGTTGCAGCCCATGGACGCTTGTAACCAATATCAAATAAAAAGGAGGCTAAAATGCGTACAGCTCTAAGGACTAAGACGGAATGCCTCACAGCCTGTAATTTATACGATCTAAAGTCCCTAACTCGTACTGAAGGAACTCGGTGGCGTCTATACTATTTGATAAACCTTTCAGGTATAAGAGGTAGTACGTGCTCAGTATAGAACGTGTGCAGACTAGTTACTTTACTATTATAAAATTGCAGACATTTTAAAAATTGTATTATCACTGGTATTAAATTTGAAAAAAAAATACACAAAACTTGGAGCTGGTCTATATGTAGAAACAATCTTGTGAATAGCTGTACTGATGTTGATATTGATCAATATTTAATCTCGATGCTTACAAAGTAATTATTTATAAAATTATTTATTATATTATTTAATTTATTAAGTCTAAAATTTGTTTCATATATAAACTTTTCAGTGCCTTTATTTATTATCATAAAACATTGTTACAACAATGTTTTATATAGTAACGAAAATGTGCAGACATGATTACTCAATTATAAATATTAATAGGTACATTATAGATAGATATATTATTTAAATATTACGTACATTATCCTTTCATTTACTTTAATATGATAAAGACTCTTTCGACATTTAAGAATTAATTTTTTTTTTTTATAGGATAGGGTGACAAACGAGCACACAGTCCACCGGATGGTAAGTGGATACTGTGACCCATAGACATCTACATCTATCATCAATAAAGACTCAAGATGCAGATGCGTTGTCACCCGTGAGGACTAAGATGTAATGCCTCTTTGCCAGTAAAAAGGGTCTCCGGTTCTCTACACTCACCATACGAAACACAGCAGCGTTAAGCTGCTATTTTACGCTGGTTTTCTGTGAGAGCGTGGTCCTTCCCCGGTCGAGCCGACCCATTCGTGCTACAACTATACTGCTAATATAGCTGCAGCATGGCTCTACTACGTTAAAAAAATAAAAATATGAAATTAATATCAGAATATAGAAGAACCTTTGTCTTCGAAATGACAAAAAACGATCGTTTTCAATTTTTAGTAACTTAGCTTTTATCCCGTATTTTCAACTTTGGAAAAATAAATTAAATACACGGAGCTATATTCTCGTTAACGGTGCATTATAGACCTCAATAAAGCTACCTCACGTACGTAGTCTTTGAAACCTCACGTACGTAGCTATCGAGCAGCAGGTATACCTCATTTAATTGTTTACTTTTGCTTCTTTTGGCGTCTTTTCCCTCTAATAACTGAGTATTTACTAAGCCCTTCCCCACTTCTTAGGGTTGGCACCTCTTTTTACATTTTTTTCGCTAATATTGTTATTGAAGTGAACACGCCCAGATATGTGCCCATATACATACATATATACATAGGTATATATATATACCTAGTCAGGTCATAAGTATTGTCACACAGTAAAAACTTTTCTTTTAGAATGCTGACCACAAAAAGTTTATATGAAAATAAAACTATATACTTTTTAGAATTTTACTCATTTTTTAATTAGGAGTGGACGCTTAAAGAAGACCGTGTTGCAGTTATTGCGTTGCATCGTTGCGGTTACGCGCCAATTCAAATTGTTGACATACTGAAAAATTTGAATATAACCAAAAGATTCCTTTATCGTACCATCAAACGATACAATGAAGACTCTAGTGTAGATGACAGGTCGAGAAGTGGTCGCCCTCGGTCTGTTAGGACTCCAGCAGTGATAAAAGCTATGAAGGCGCGAATTCAAAGAAATCCTAAATCTAAGCAGAAACTGTTGGCCCTTCAGATGGGGTTAAGTAGAACCACGGTGAAAAGGGTGTGAAATGAAGACTTAGGGCTTCGGGCATATCGAAGAAAAACATGATATCGTTTGAATGCTCGTCTAATGGACCTGAGACTGAAGAGATGCCGCGCTTTGTTGAAGCGGTACGCGGGAAAAAAATATCGGAAAATTCTTTTTTCGGATGAAAAAATTTTTACCGTAGAAGAGAGTTACAACAAACAAAATGATAAGGTGTACATACACAGTAGTGAAGAAGCGAGCAACCGTATTCCGCGTGTCCAACAAGGTCATTTTCCATCCTCGCTCATGGTATGGTTGGAAGTTTCTTATTGGGGCTTAACAGAGGTACATTTTTGTGAGAAAGGTGTAAAAACGAATGCAGTTGTGTATCAAAATACAGTCCTGACGAACCTTGTGGAACCTGTTTCTCATACCATGTTCAATAACAGGCACTGGGTATTCCAACAAGATTCGGTGCCAGGTCATAGAGCGAAGAGCACACAAGACTGGCTGGCGGCGCGTGAAATCGACTTCATCCGGCACGAAGATTGGCCCTCCTGCAGTCCAGATTTGAATCCGTTAGATTACAAGATATGGCAACACTTGGAGGAAAAGGCGTGCTCAAAGCCTCATCCCAATTTGGAGTCACTCAAGACATCCTTGATTAAGGCAGCCGCCGATATTGACATGGACCTCGTTCGTGCTGCGATAGACGACTGGCCGCGCAGATTGAAGGCCTGAATTCAAAATCACGGAGGTCATTTTGAATAAACTTTAGTGTCATAAGAATCTATGTTTTGTTAAGTTAATTCTGGTATATAAATGGTTACATAATGAATAAACTTGTTTCAATTATTTTATATTAAACATGTGACAGAATTTATGACCTGACTAGGTATATATATAAGAAAGTTTTCACTTTTGACGTGCAGTGCTACGACTGACAGTTTCAGTTTCAGTTTTTAATATATTCGTATTGTTATGGAGTAAGCGACGATCTCTATTTTTAGAAGAACAAGTCTCCTAGTTATTTCTTAATGTGCTTTAAAAAGGCGTAGAATCCTTGTACAATGCGTCTTTAAAGCGCTCATGGACTTAGATAAAGGATGAACTTTCCTTAGACAGAAGTTAGATTACACGTTGAAGCTCAGTCTTACGCATTTAAATAAAACACATTAAATTTTTTTTAAGCCTCTAAACAATTAAACAGTAACCTCTGAATACATATCGATACTTTATATACTCATTCACACATTAGAGCACTTCACACATTATCAAAAGTCTACAGCTGAACATATATCTCCACATAAATCGTAATAGCCTTATAGGGGGAAGTTTTTTTTATAGAATTAGGGTGACAAACGAGCACACAGTCCACCTGATGGTAAGTGGTTGCTGTGGCCCATAGACATCTGCATCTATCTTCGTTTGCGAATTAAAATGCAGATGCGTTGTCAGCCTTGAGGACTAACATAGAATGCCTCTTTTCCAGTAAAATGGGTCTCTGGTTCGCTACACTCATCGTACGAAACACAGCAGCATTAAGCTGCTATTTTACGTTGGTATTCTATGCGATCGTGGTCCATCCCCGGTCGAGCCGACACATTCGTGCTACAACTATACTATTAATATAGCTGCAACATGGCTCTACCACGTAAACAACGTTTACTATAAATGCGACGCGTTAGTGGCAGGCGGATTCGCAATCGCAGTTTTGTTATTAATTTGGGTTGTTAACATAAATATACTGCTGCCAGTTTCCCGTTTCATTTCCCTCTGTCACCGTTATTTTATATATGTATATATTTTATTTACACAGAAATATATAAGGTACACAATGACATGATAATGATCCCCTCCTGTTTATTATCCTATATCCTTATCCTATTTATCTTATTCTGTATTATTCTATTCTATTCTACTGCTATTCATTCCAATATAGGTAACATCTATCAAATGAAAATAATTGACTAAAATGAATGACAGAGAAGGCTATTTGATGTTATTTTCTAGTATTACGAGTACATGTATTTCCTCTTGGTGCTTAGAAGTATTTAAAGTTGATTGCAGGCGTCTATGTACTGGAGTAGCTGCTTATCATCAGATGGACTGTAATTTTGTTTGTCGCTTCAATGTTATTAGAAAAAAACTTTCCCATTTAATATTTTAAAAATGTAGGCGCAATATTTTGATTAAGTAAATGAAGGCGATCGCTTTTTTAAAAGCCTATAAATGTAGGTTGCTTTTAGTCGTAATGAGCGGGGTCGAGATAAGGGTTTTCGTATTTACGATTCGCATGTACACATGTAATTGCTTTTTAAATAAATATTCCTTATAATATTTTTAATGAATATTTAACTTCTAGCCTTAATTTGGCTTTTGATTATAGTTATTATTTTAGTATATTTTAAAATTTTATATCTTTTAATCAATCTTAACTCACACATTTTTGCAGAAGACAGACCTAAATTAGGAAATATATAAGAATAGGTTAAATGTCTAGGAAATATAATATTAAAAATAATCAAAATTAAGAATGTATTTATTAAAAATTTCAAAATCCAAACTATACCCCAGCAATATTCCTCATATAAAAAAGATCATATCGATGGCAGCAAAGTAAAAACGGACATCTTCCAAATCGCAATTTTACAGGAGAGCAGATTTAGTAAAAAATTGTGGTCATTTTGAGACTTACGGACCGTTTAACATGAAATTTTCTACTAAGCATTAAAATAGCATTCTTAATGAATTATGTAATAGTTTTTATCGCTATGTCGTTGTTTTACTAAAATAATTTAGATGTTTTTTTTTACTCTAAAAACTTTGACGTTGAAGAAGACATCTGCCTGATATCCGTTTATAAGTTGTGATAAAGAAGCGTCCATTTCATTTAAAATATATAATAAACTAAGATAGTAATCTCCATTAATACTTTTAAGGGTGTTTAAAGAAAATCTAAGCAACATGCAATCAGTATTCCTCTTTTTTTGACGAAATTTTGCAGATGTCTTTATTTACTTTGCATTTAACATTTTATTCATTATCAATTAATGAGTTACCTACCAGGCGGACAAATTCAAATGTCCGTTTCTACTGCGATGTTTTTTTTAAATCGAGGGTAGATGTCTTCATTTACGTGCCAGATTTTCTTCATTATTTTGAAATTTGAAATAATTTTAATAGAGACTTGTAGATAGGGTTGATTTAGGCTCATTTTTGTAAAAAAAGCATTTTCATAAAAATGTAGATGTCCGTTTCTACTTTGCTGCCATCGATATGATAAAATGATGGAATATGTTAATTGTTTTAAATACTTGTGACAATAATAATAAAGTAAACAGCACTCAAGATGTAGTTTCAAGAAGTACATCCTGAGTTCTTTTTATATAGATAGATAATCATTTAACAAAAAATATCTCAAATATCTCAAATCTTAAAACATCTTGCGGCTACGAGGGAAGTGCCCTAAAATTGAGAATTTACGACAAAGGTGTTCTTTTTAGCGCTAAATTGTGAATTTGTATAATAATTTATTGTGTAATGGTAATAAAAAAAACGCCCGGAACTGATCAATAGAAAAGGAGTGGTCTTTCATTATAATAACGCCAGACCAAACACATCTTTGGGCACTTAGCAAAAATTGAGAGAGCTTGGATATAGTCCTAACCTTGCACTCTCATATTTTCACCTGTTTCGGCCTCTTAAGAATTCTTTGGACAGTGTTGGGTTAAAATGAAGAGAGAGCTGTCAAAACTACTTGTCGCATTTTTTTGATCAAAAATTTCAAGATGGCAAAAAGTTATCGAACGAAATGGAACATATACATGGTTATTTTTCAGAGAAATTTGGCTAAATTTTGAACTTAAGTTCAAATATATAAATTAATAATGAAATACTGTTATTGCAGTTTTTTTAAATGCAAATAAATAAGGCTTGTACTTTTATTTCAAATTATCCCAAATTGAATGTGATTTATGAGCAACAACGGTTTTGCCTACCGGTAGACCCTTACGAATGTGTGCGTGCGCAGTAAAATCAGTTAAAATAAGGCATTACCACGCATTTTAAATTTAAAAGATAAAAAGGCCAGAATTTTTGACATTTTTTTTCATTAATTTTTCTTCACCATTGGCTTTTATTATTTTTTCTGAACCTTCTCTGCGAATTTGGCCGGTTTTTTCAAAATAATCCTATAATTCAATGTAATTAAACTTGTAAATTGTACCTATATAAAATATGAAGAAACTTTTTCCCCGACCTATATATATAAATTATGTCTATCATCATACATCGGTATGATCGATTAAAACATAGCTCTACACGCGAATATAAAAATGTTCACGAAGTAGGGCAGGCCCCATTCAGAACGCAATCCATTGGGTACTGAAAGCAGCTTTTCATGTTTAGTACTCACGTATTCATGAAAGTTTTTAACTGCCAGGATTAAACAAAACAACAATGGTGGTTCCAGTTTTATATTATAATATTTTGCATATGGTAAAGTTTGAAGATTTATTTAAATAATTGATTTCTTTTATGTTATTATTATGAAAAACGTGTTAGAGACATGCAGCAGCTATATTATGGATGCAGCTCGAATGGGTTGGCTTGACCGTGGTAGCTACCACGCTCTCACAGAGTACCAGCGTGAAGCAGCAAAAAATGCTGCTGTGTTTCTTATGGTGAGTGCAGAGAAACGGAGACCTTTTTACTGGTTACGAGGCATTCTATCTTAATCCACAGGGGTGATAGTGTATTTGCATTTTGATTCTTAATCAAGGATAGATGTAGATGTCTATGAACTATACTTACAATCAGATGGGCCGTGTGCTTATTTGTCACCCTTATTGAACAAACAATAATCGAATATAAGCAAAAACATATAGCTATAATACTGATATAGTTGTAGCACGAATGGGTCGGCTCGACCGGGAAAGGACCACGCTCTCACAGAATACCAGCATAAAATAACAGCTTAACGCTGCTGTATTTCGTATGTTGAGTGTGCAGAACTGGCGACCTTTTTTACTGGAAATGAGTCATTCCATCTTAGTCTTCACGGGCGACAACGCATCTGCATTTTGATTCGTAATCGAGGATAGATGTAGATGTCTATGGGCCACAGCAACCACTTATCATCAGGTGGACTATGTGCTCGTTTGTCACCCTTATTTTATAAAATATAAATAAAAAAATCGGTCAACTGCGAACGATAACAACTGTGAACATGAATAGCGCTTTGTGCCATCGGCTTTCAACTAAATTATTAGAATTTTCAATCGGAGTTTTTATATTTTATCGATCATGTATTGATGATATTCTAAAAGGTTTTTACATTACTCTAAATGTAATAATAACCATAGAAATAATTTTCAACATTGGCTTTACACTTATCATCATATAATTATGTAGTAAATACGGTATAGAATATTTTTGAATGAAATATAATAAAGAATATTAACATGACGTTTTTTATAAAATAGGGGTAATAAACGAGCACACAGTCCACCTGATGGTAAGTGGATGCTGTGGCCAATAAATATTTACATACATCCTCGATTAAGAATGAAAATGCAGATACAATGTCATGCTGATTGCTGTTTTTTATATACCAATTCAAACTGAACTGAGTAAGTGGCGCAAATATGAGTCTCTGAGAGATGACTACATATTTGTTCCATTTGCTGTAGAGAATATCGGTCCGTGGGGTCCACGTGCGGTGAAGTTCATAAAGGAACTCCATCCGCGGCTGGTCGTTGCTACTGGTGATAAGAGGGCTGGTTCTGTTCTCGCTCAAAGGCTGAGTATAGCCATTCAGCGGGGAAATGCGGCCAGCGTTCTTGGCACGATACCGCGGGGAGTAGGACTGTATGATAATTAAGTTTCTAGTTTTAGTTTTTTTTTAATTATTATTATAGTTCTTAATATAGTATATCAAATAAAATACTTTTCATTAAATATAGTATTGTGTTTAATAATATGATTATATTGTACAATTGTTTGCTATACAAACTCAAAATATTTTTAGTCTCTAGTTATGCAGAAAGGAAAACCTCTCAGTTTTTGTGTCACCACTGGTATTGCCATAGGGAACGTATCAAATTAATTTTTACGTAGTAGGGCCATGCTGCAGCTATATTAGTAGTATAGTTGTAGCACGAATGGGTTGGCTCGACGGGGGAAGGACCACGCTCTCACAGAATACCAGCGTAAAATAGCAGCTTAACGCTGCTGTGTTTCGTATGGTGAGTGTAGAGAACCGGAGACCCTTTTTACTGGAAAAGAGGCATTCCATCTTAGTCCTCAAGGGTGAAAACGCATCTGCATTTTGATTTGCAAACGAGGATAGATGTAGATGTCTATGGGCCACAGCAACCACTTACCATCAAGTGGACTGTGTGCTCGTTTGTCACCCTATCCTGTAAAAAAAATTGTTTCGGGAAATAATTAATACAATATATATTAAAATTAAGTTTAATCAATAAAACCTTTTCAAAATACCTTGTCATTGCTTTAAAAGTGTATAAGAAATTGTTTGAAATTTCATAGTAACAGAAACAGAAAGAGAAACTTTTTTATTCAATATATATTATAAATAATAGTTATTAAAATTCACTCTCTTGTTTAATTTACCAATGGTTCGCCTAATATTTTAAGCCACTTTATGATGCTGCTTATATCCCGACGTGATAACATCAATCTGTATAATTTATGCGACCCCGCTTAGTTTCTGGTCTTCTTAGATAGAGGTTATAAATTACTCTTGCGCGCTAAAACCGCTGGGTGTTCATAAATTGCTAAAGCTGCTTTGTAAGGTGAAATATTATTCAATGTTTCTGGTAAATCATTTTGCAATAATAGCTTTCAGCGTTTAAGGTTTATTAATATTATTAATAAAGGCAAAAACAACGTTTAAATTTAAAAGTTTAAGTTAAAATAGAACGATGTATTCTCTTGTGAATGTGAATCATATTTTTGGTTTGTTCATGTGAGACTCTCCGTCTAATAATCAGTTACACAAAGCCTGTCGCTTCTCAAAGGGAGACACACAGGTATCGCTCAACGCTTACTACGAGGCCCCTGTCAAGCTAATATTTGCTTTAAGGGATTTACTTGCTCTCGGCTTAATTACTTAGTTACTCAGTATAAAGTCAAGCATTGGATTAATTAAAATAAGAAATTGAAGGAAGAATACTTGAATGCAAGTCAAAAAGTAATAACATTTACAAAGTAGATGCATGAAGTTTTTATTACGGAATTTTTAGTATAATTATTGTATTATATACAATTAAGGACCTCTTTTCTGCCTGTGTGTCCGCCTGAGTAGGAACCACCCTTTTATCTATTTCTGCTGCCAAATAATAGTGCCTGCACTGCTGTTTTCTAGTCTGATAATTACATGCTGTGAAACATTCCATCTGAGCCCTCAGAGGTGACAACGTATCTTTATCTGTTTCTGTATCATGTATATGTTTTTCGTTTGATGTTAGCTGTAGGTGTGCATGGATTTCTGTAACCACTTACCATCAGATACGCCGTAAGTTCGTTTGTCACTTCAGTTTTACTTACCATTCAAAATGGAACACAGCATTCGGTGAATTGTTGCTTGGTAGCAGAAATAGGTAAGAGAATGATGTCAAACCAGACGGATTCCTTGGCAGGAATGAAGTTCTAATGATTAGTAAACACATACAACACACACGAAATTAAGATCTCCCTTGACTCATACAAAATACCTTATTTCTTTATGCAGGTATTACATGACTTTAGTCCTCCTTCTCCCTTGCACCATCGGACAACTAGACGCTCAGCGAGTTGGTTCGAATTAAACGGTACAATCTGTCCTTCGTAATGCCTACAGCAAAAGAGTGTAACAATATGCCAGCGTCAGTCTTTCCTTCTAACTACTACGTTTCTATATCTGTCTTCAAGACTTTGATTATGACAGTGCGATTTACCACCTAGGACTATATTACTAAGTATATATTTTATTAGGACTTATCACGAGCAAAAAAGTTAACGGAAAATCGAAAGGAACTTATTTTATATTTAGGATTTTTTTATAAAGGTAATTATTAGCAATATTTGGAGATCTATGTTCAAAAGTGGTTATCTCATAGACTGTTTTAATAAAGACAGTAAAACAAATAAAAACACCACTAAATAAATGTGATTGTTAAAATTGACTTCTAGTTTGGGATGCTAAAAAGCCTTGTTGAACAAACCTTTCCGACACTTAAATCCCCTACGTCTGGTTATTCAGAAATTGAACACTTTTTCTCACCACTAGGGAATAAGAGGGTAAAACTCTGATTACAGACGCTGGACCTTTGAATTTGTTGTTTTGTTAATGTCAACTAACTGTATGATATATTATGTATTATGTTATAAGGCCATGTTAATTTTTTTTTACTAAACGAAAAAACTAAAACTATTGATATAATTACCATGGAAAAAAACAGATCACATCAATCCAAAAATAATGTGAGGACTTTTCTATAGCCATTTACATTCGTTGTAATACACAAGTTTTACATTTTAGCATGATATTTTCCATGTAGGTGAGACGGAGAATATCCACTGCCTCATATTATCGTTCCCTAGGGTGTTGTAAGAGGCAAGGCGACAAAGGACTACAACTCAAAATAATAAAAAAAACTGCAGTTGATAAGCCACTCAGCAAACGTGGCAAATATGGAAAAATTCCCCCTATGAGACAATCAATATAGGAGGCCTATATTCTGAAGTGAACAGTTACAGGCTGTAACGGATGGATGGATATATGGATGGTATTCCGACTATTTTGGTATCTGATTTTGATGAGGAGATTGCTTAAAGTATATTCGCTACGAATCACATTTGCATTAATAAAGTTTAAAGAAATGGTTTCTCGGTTTCTTTTTAATCTAAATCCATAGTCTACAATGGTATTAATTCCAAGTGATCTATCTACATTAACACTATGCACCTCCTCACTATAATATCTGGTAGAAGGACTTAGTGTAGTCCTTAACAGTGTAGTCCTTAACAGTCATAACTTTTTTAAAATAAGCCTTGAAATATTTACAAATAATCCGACTTAAATGGGTCAAAAATTACTCTCCGTCAAATTTTCTAAACCAATAGTATGTCGTTGTAAAAATATTATGTAATTATAATATACTGTATTATTATACTATTATTCGTAGAAATTTTAGTACTTAAAAATGCCAGAGTGGTGAGTGCACATACAAATTAATTCAATGGAGCGACAATGATGGTTATTGTACAAGGTTCGAAAAATTTTCGCTCTTGAAGAACCCTCAAATGCGATCTCGAGACGAGCAGTGTATTGTTCACTGGCATGTACGATCACAAGTGTGTATCGTTAACCCTCTTAAAGTTCATTCTTTTTGCTTGTTTTGTTGATCAATATGATTTTTATTCTAATAAGACATGATAACGTTTTGAGAGTTTAGCTATCATACATAATAACGATATTTGTTGCAATGTATTTTCCATTATCACCTCATTGGTGAAATTTGAGGAGGTAGCATTTCCTATTTGTTCTGAGTCCAAGATTCTACAAGCTCACTATGTCGGCGATACTTTCACAATTCAACGATCAAGTAAGTAACTGCATTTTTAGATCATCTTGCCTCCGTAAATTCTAAAATTTAGTTTAAAATGGAACAGGGGCAAATATTTTTTTAGCTTATCTGAAATGTATTAGTAATTCGGAATCCTGGTAACACCCTTAGCTAAACTGTGTATAAAAAAGACCCATACTAACCTAACCATCCTTCACAGTTAGCTACCGTGGGAAGATGCTGCTATATTATCATATCAGATGTGTCAGTCACTGACAAGATTGGCTGCATCTTGAAGCGAGCTTCTATATGACACATACTCCACGCCGTCCTTTCGGCGGCTTAAAGATTATTCGGTTTTTACTATCCGTAAAATGTAATAACCCTCTACAAGATGCAGGAATGTACAAGCTTGGTTGTGAATGTGATTTTTCTTATAAAGAATAGACCAAGAAATCAATGAAACTCCGCATTAAACGAATAAAACTGACAGATGCTCTTTGAATTTTGCAGTTTTTGAACACGTGCAGAACCGTGTCAGCTATTGCATGCCACCTTAAATCTTTGTAAAAGAGCATCGATTAGTACCATGTATGATTCGCGGAGTTATTGAAATTAAACTAATTCTGATTTCAGTAAAGAAGATGGGTGCTACAGTCTGTTTGGTATCCATTCAATAATAAAATTTAATCGTAACGCAATCATACTATTACAACACTTCCAGATACTATTAGTTCATTTTGTGTAGATCGAATCAAAATTAGTAATTTTAAAGTGGTGATAGGTGTGGTTAACTATGATATTGGGTCAATAAACATTTTAAACCCGCTATTTTAAAATAATATAACAACTACGATATTTTCGAGGGTTATATAATATATTGTAATAATTATGTCTGTTTATTTTTCTTTTACTTTTTACAGGTAAAATATCCAGTTCTCTTCACTCGCCATACAAATACAGTAGCATTGTACTGTTATTTCATGCTGATATTCTGTGGGAGTATATTATTTATTGTAATATTCAGCTTCAATTTATCAGTTTTTCGATCAGTCATCTTTATTACATGAAACTAATTTTTACAGATCTTATCGCGTTTAATTTAACTTTGTGGTCACGGGGGGAACACCGTTCGTAACTTTTTACTTGCCTGATTTAGATCTTAGCACTTCCTCGAATGTCCTTTTTTGTTGATATTTTGACACACGTAGGAATGAGATTATGGTCTCTGCATCTCTTCAAGAAATTTAAAGATGTTATATATCTTACGCGCTTGGTCTTGAGATCTTCTAATCAGCGAAATTTATTGGCTATTACCAGTCCGTACTGGTTCACATAATGATTTCTTATATTTACGCGAAGACTACACATTAAGTGAAACTAATTTTTACGGACTTTATCGCGTTTAATTTCATTTAATGTGTAGTCTTCGCGTAAATATAAGAAATCATCAGTCATCTTTAGTCTGGTGTATGAAGATGTTGTTTCAATGTACTGAAAATTTACGTTTAGTTTTAGTTACATTCATATCACAATGTTTTAATATACTTTTTGGAGAAATACGGCGAACTTAAGAGATTTTTCTTATACATAAGGGGGCCATAAGGGTCATTATTACTGCTCTCTGGAATCTTTTAAAAATTTAAAAAAAATTGAAAAATTATTACAGATAACAAACATAGCAGTTTACAACACATTTGAATTCTGAACAACTACGATAACTATTTAAAAGAAATTAGTTAACAAATGTATGCTAGTAAATGATATTAAACATTTATGTGTGTTTTCACAACTATACAGTAGCAGTTGGAGCAAGGTTAAAATTAAATTTAAGTTTCTTGAGAAAACAAATATGTACATACTTACATTTAAGCCTTGGAGCGTCTGAAGCAACGTGTAATGTGCAAGAGTGCTGTGCAGACGCACCCAATTACAAAACAACTGCTATTTTCTTCCTCTCTCAAGTTTATAACAATTTTATACATAATATACTTAAAAAAATGGTAATAAATTTTAGTACATGAGGAACCTAGAAAATATCTTTTGAATTAATATCCTAGAAAGCCAGTCACCCAGCCGCCATAATAGTCACTACTCCGTATTGTATTTTATATATATATATATATATATATATATGTATTTGATACATATATATACACACACATATACTTACTTTTCATCATCCTTGTTTAAATGGTTGACTGGGAGAATGCCCTATGGCATTAAGTCCGGTATATATATATATATATCACTTTATGCACGGAAATATAAATAAATAAATAAAATAAAAATATGGGACAAACAAACTGACGGTCCACTTGTTGTACACCAGCAGTCAACTTTAAACAAAGAAGACTACAGGTGCGTTATCACCTCTGATGAATAAGGTTCGATAAGATTCGATTGTTCACAGCCTGTAATTATACTGGCTGTCTACAACACAGCGGAACACAGCGGAACACAGCGGTGTACGAACTGCTGTTTGGCGGCAGATATAGGTAAGAGAGTGGTACCTATCAGGATGCACTTCTAGGTGGAAAGGAAGTCCTACCAGCTAGCATGTGCCATGTTTCCTTCATCAACGAGCACAGTCCTTCATCCAGAGCCATGCTGCAGCTATATTAGTAGTGTAGTTGTAGCATGAATGGGTCGGCTCGACCGGGAAAGAACCACGCTCTCACAGAATACCAGCGTAAAATAGTAGCTTAACGCTGCTGTGTTTCGTATGGTGAGTGTAGAGAACCGGAGACCCTTTTACTGGAAATGAGGCATTCAATCTTAGTCCTCATTGGTGACAACGCATCTGCATTTTGATTTGTAATCAAGAATAGTTGTGGATGTCTATGGGCCGCAGCAACTACTTACCATCAGGTGGACTGTGTGCTCGTTTGTAACCCTTATCCTATAAAAAAAAGAGGTATATCACTGATTCGAATCCGAGTTGGTCGCGTACATTGAAATGTAATAGCGAGCGCTTAGCCTATATGCGCTGAGAGAATATTCCCCAGAATCGACTTAGATAACTAACATGCTTACTATTACTCCAAAGTTCCAAGCAATCTGTGAGTGCACTCTGCGCGCTACATCTAGGTTTGAATCATTATTATCATCTCACAGAATACCAGCGTAAAATAGCAGCTTAATGCTCGTTTGTTCCGTATGGTGAATGTAGAGAACTGGAGACCCCTTTTACTCGAAACGAGGCATTCCATCTTATATAGTCTTTAACGCATCTGATTTTCTCGCATTTTGGTTCTTTATTGAGGATAGATGTAGATGTCTATGGGCTATATCATCCACTTACCAGCAGGATCCACCTGATGTGTTGTTTGCTCGTATGGTATTTTCCTATGGGGACACGCGACTAACACTGAAATTATGAATGAATTGAATTACACAGAAGAATATGAATTTTTACAGAAGAGGGCCATAAGAGCAATCTATGATTTAAAACCTAAAGACTCGCTTCGACAAAAATTAAGGAAATTAATATATTTATTTTGGCCTCTCAATACATTTTTGAAAATGTAATGTACGTACACAAAAATAAAAGTAGTTATACAAAAATAAGTGATATTCATTCATTTATAAATACTAGGACAGACACAAGCTAGTAGTACCAGTTACTCGATTCCACCGAATCAGTAATTCATACTTGGGCCGACGTATACGCTTTTACAACAAAATCCCAGGAAATACACAACATTTGACCTTGTCGAAGTTCATCCTAAAAAGAATTAATGGATGATAATAACCCCTTGGAATGAGGTGATCGCTGACAAGCTATTTCTAATTTGTTTTGTGTGATTAATTGTGTAACATAATATGTTACACAATTAATCACACATAACAAATTAATCACACATAAACAATCATATATTATATGATTGTAACCTGTTATTAAAAAAAGTCCCGCTTGGTTTCTTGCATGTTCTTCCCAGGACAGAGGTTTTGTTTCAAACCAGTGGTAATTAAACAAAAGAGTGACTTTCAATAAGTATTATTTATAATCTATATTGAATAAAAAAAGTTTCTGTTTCTGTTTTTCATCCATATTCTATAAAAAAATATTATTACAGCCCTGCACAACAAGTTCACAGCTAAACATAAGAAAATGGGAATCAAAGTTCTCAAATGGCAATATTGATGAGCAAATTTTAGGGCGGCCTCCCACTAGTTTGAATATTTAAATATCCTAACGAAGCTGAATAAATTATTTTTTTTTTCACTTAAGAAAATTCTACTTTATAGATAAATTAAAATAATAATAAAAATAAATTAACTAGATAGCTTATACCGTTTTATGTAAGTTACGTTAGTACATAGCCTCTACCATGCGGTAGAGGCTATGCAAATCAAAACTAAAGACCAAGAACTCCATAAAGGCTATTAAATGCTTTGTTCGAACTGCCAAAGATTAGACCTAATGTTGCGGCAAGTCGTCTACATGAACCTTTATTTAATCCTACGACAAACTCATATTACGAATTTTCTACTTACTACCTACTGCTTATAACTTTGTGGGTTACATATTTATAAAAATTATTATTTAGCAGACCTTACCGAATTTGAAATTTATTGAATAGTTGTTTGTTTTATGTAAATTCTAGACAAAAGTTTAAATGTTGAGATAAAATATATAGATGATCATAATATCACATTCCACGTGTATGCGGAATGATATAGAATAAAAATTCTAAAAACAGACATAGTGTTAACTTCACTGCTTACGCGTATATGTATATTATGTTACTTTTTAAATATATTTTGTACACAAGTAAGCACTTTGTATCACCTGTCCGTACTGTAAATGACAAGTCTGACCATTAATAATATTACAATTAAAAAAGTTAATTTTCTTATTGTCTGAAGTGGGATGCGTATATTATGATGTGAGAAACTTCGATTTTCAGGTGTATATTATACATAGTACTGGTGTAACTTCGATCGATTTGCCGCCATTTTACATATATTTTTTTAACGTGTTTGTTAAATTATATTATATAGAGAGGCGTTAAAGAATGATTTCTATATGTAAAATTCTGATGAATTGCAGTGATTTCTTTGCCTTATCAGGCATGAAGCCGTTAGGTAATTTTAAGATGCTTCAAAATATAGGAATCAGCCGTATGTTTGCAATCACATTTTTCACAGATAAGACGAGCAGTGACCTCTGTCCAAAGGGCTGACGAACAACAAAGCTCGAATATAATCCAATCTTTTTTATAGAAAACAGAAATGAACCCTTTAAGAAAATACAAAGAATACAATCGCGTGAAACAAAGATTTCCGAAGGAAAGGAAGATGTCGCGGATTAAGCATTATTAAGCATGTCCTGAAGCTAAGTGCTTACTGTCAGCACACAGGAAATAACTTAAATCAATTTCTGCATATTAAGAGAATAATTCAGTAAAGCCTCATCAGACCTGAAGACTGGTCCTCGTCCAGTCCAGATCTGAATCCGTTGGACTATAAATTATGATCATTACTAGAGGATATAGCCTGCGGAATACTTTATACCGATATTAAATCTTTAAATATATCTTTAGAGCTGGCAGTGACTAAATTCCCCGTGGAGACGGTGCGCAAATCTATAGATTCGTGACCTGAGAGATTTAATGCCTGTATCTAAACCACAGGCGGCCACTTTAATAAAAATTCTTTTGAAATAGTTAGACTAAGGGCATGTTTATATGACCCGCGCCGGCCACGCACAGGACCTGGACACGCGTTGTGCCCGCCTTACACCCACGTTCGCTACGCGTAAAGTTAGCCGACGCCTCGCGTCGGCTTATACATCTAGTGCTGTGAACTAGTGGCTTCCAGATGTCACAACGTCAGCACGTGTGCAATAAATTGGATTAAGTTAAAAACTACTATTATTAAAAACAACTAAGTTAAAAAAAGTTTTAATATATATGTATAAACGCCAGGCCTGTAATGTTTTTCTTTCATTTTTATAACTTGCAAGGGTTTTGTCCCACAGCACGCTCTTTTCCTCCACCAAAGAAATAAATGATTCTTTATCGATGTCATCCATTATTATTTAATTAAAAAACCTACCAAGCCACTAAACTTGAACACAGTCAATACAACACTAGCCGAAGCGCGGGCGCAAGGCGTAGCGGGGCGGGAGCAGCGCGTGTGCGCGGGGTGAGCGCGGGGCCAGCGCGAAGCAGGAACGAGGCGGGTGCGTGGCGTGTGCGAAGTGTGTGAGGTTGAACGTCAAAAAATACAATTTCAGATTTATTAATGTGTCATAAGACTCAAATCATATGCAACCAACAAATTTCAAAGCGAGTTGGACGCGGGTGCTGACGCGCGTGTCGTCTGAACGCGGCCTAATAATATTTAACAATTATTATAGACGAATAGTTATATATACATACTAGCTGACCCGGCGAACTTCGTACCGCCTAACAGTCGGTTATTATTTTTTTTTAATACTTATTCCGCTATAAGGACACCGGGTCAGCTAGTAAGATAAAAAAAGAAAAAAGAAAGTTGATAAGTCAACAATTACATTATGTCAAAAAATAAAAATTATAAAACACACGTTTATGGTATGGTATTAAAGTTCAAATTGACTTTTAAGTATTATTACGAATCTTTTGTATGATAATATAGAAAAGTGTTATTTTTAGGTTTTTTCAAGCAATTTTTTAAATATTTCTCCCCGTAAGAACCATGTTCGTACTTCAAGGAATATAATAAAAAGAGAATTAGCGACATCGGTTCAGCCGCTCTCGAGATTTGCGCTTAGCAACACATTCAGCGATTCTTTTTTATATCATATATATATATATATATATATATATATATATATATATATATATATATATTACAGAATATAACAGTATAAAACAGCAGCTTAATGTTGCTGGGTTTCTTATTATGAGTATAGAAAAGCAGGGACACTTTTTACTGGTAATTTTTATCCTAGTCCTTATGGGTGACATCATCATCATCATCGTTACAGCCCTTCACAAGTCCACTGCTGAACATAGCCCCCCCCCCCCCCCCCCCAAGCAATGCCACAAAGTACGGTCCTGAGCCACCTGCATCCACCGACTTCCTGCATGTCGTACCAGGTCGTCACTCCATCTAGTGGGGGGATGCCATACACTTCGGCTACCGGTACGAGACTGCCACTCGAGGACCTTTTTCCCCATCGGTTGTCAGTTCTTCGAGCTATATGACCGGCCTATTGCCACTTCAGCTTCCCAATCTGTTGGGCTACGTCGGCTCTAGTTCTACTGCGGATATCCTCCTTTCTAAATTTATCACACAGAGAGACCCCGCGCATAGCCCTCTCTATAGTAGTAGTAATAGTTCGTAATCATTTATATTGTAAAATTTATTTAAAAAAAAGTCCCGCTGGGTTTCTTGCTGGTTCTTCCCAGGACAGAGGGTTTTTTTCGAACCAGTGGTAAAGTAAAAAATGACTTTCAATAAGAATTACACATGTAATGTATATTGAATAAAAAATATTCTATTCTATTCTATTCTATAGCTAGCTGAGCGATCTTGAGCGTCCTCATACGGTTACAGTGAAGTACTACGTATCGGATCCATAAGTCATCACTGGCTACACGCACTAATTGTTCAGTTGGCTGTATGCTGTCAAATTTGTAAAAGACTGCAGCTTTATTTTCCTTCTAACGGCCATGAGATTAAGAGTGTGATTGAAGAGTTTTTGTGTTCTTCAGCGACGGGTCTTGCAGAACTTAGCTTCGACCGCATGGACAGTTTCCACGAGCTTGTCATTCATATCGTCCACTGAATTGCAGTATTCTAGGCACTGAAAATGTTTTTATGACTCGAGCTAAAAGGTTTCGGGACTTTGGATTATAGCACGATGGGAACGGAGCGTTGACTTCATTAGACGAGACACCTCCAACTTAACATTTAGTATCAGTGTGCCTCTAACCATTCGGTGATTGCTACCAGTTTTCACTCTCGCGACCGCTGAGACATCACTGAACAGTTGTCGAACCGTCGGGGCTCGACTAGGTCCACTTCCTGTGGGGTCGCTTCTGGAAGAAAGAATTCATCATAAAGAGTCCCTCTATCTACATGAAGTCGGCCAGCTGCTGGTCCCTTGGGTTCCGTTCCTCTATTTCGAATTTCCCTATCTTCAACTCACCGTTCTCTCTTGTGCTTAGTTTTGCATTGAAGTCTCCCATTAACACCGTATAGTGGGTTTCGGAGGAATGCATGGCTTTAGAGATATCCTCATTAGAGATTTCCTCCATCTCCTCATCAGTATGTGCTGAGGTTGGTGCGTAAACTTGTATGACCTTCAACGAATACCGTTTGATGATTCTGAGTATAAGATACGCAACCCTCATTGACACACGCACAATCTTTACAACGTTGGTAACGAGAGACTTGTGGGCGACGACATAAATATTGAAGAGCAAGGTGCTCTTCTTGCTCTTCACCTGTCATCTACCTGTCACCTAAATTAAACATAATACTGTTAGTGCCTCGTCTCGTTGTTTTAAAAAATATCTACTATTTCTTATAATATTTTATATGCTAATGTTTCAATATAATAATAATATTATTTTGGAATAATGTTAGTCTAGTTTCTGTGATGTTAATGTTGTTAGCCTATGCGTCTCTTACAGTATCTTTGTACTCAGGCCTTTTAGGATGCGAGCTTATAAAAAAGGGGAGGGGACGATTATTTATCTTGGTGCAACACTTCGTAAGTCACGTTGCCCCAAAATCGATAATCTAGGGGTGGGATAAATTGTGTTCAGTGATCACATTATGGTTACATCAACATCAACATCAACATAAAATTCTCCTTGATGCCACCGAAAAACACATTATGACATGGGTGAGTTGTCTATCCGTCGTCCGAACAGGGGCTGGCGGGCCCCGGCTCTGATGGCTAAATCGTTTCGTTCGATGTTCTGGGCGTTGAGAACCGCCCAGAACTTGCAAGTGTGGCGATTAACGCAAACCCTTAATAGGAGAGACTCAGATCCAGCTGCGGCCTTTTACGGTCCCAAAAGAAAAAGAAATAAATATTCTTTCTATGAAGTTGATTTATTTATACTATGATATAACTTTTCGTTGTCTATCTTTTTTCATAAATAATCCGTACCATGTACTAGCAAACTAATTTTCCGTTTGAAAGCTTTTCTATTTTCTAGCTCACAGAAGTGTTGTTTCGCTGGATTCTGTCTCCACATTTAAGTTTTTCACTGCTCTGTAAAATATAAATATATCTTTGATCAAATATAGATTCAAAAACATAAGTTAATATCCGGTATGCATTAAAATTTTTCAATAATTAAGAATTACAATAATATTTCGTATTGAAACACCGCAAGCCTTCTTTGTGCAATTATTTACCACTTACTTTACGACTTAGGGGCGTTCAAGAAAAGAACTTACTCCTTTTAAAAGGCCGGCAACGCATCTGTAATTCTCCTGGTGTTGTAGGTGTTCATAGTTGGGTATCGACACTTACTATCAGGTGAGATGCATCCTCGTTTGACCCACTTCTGTAAAAGTAAATTCTACAATTTTGACGGCTTATCGTGTAAAGCCATATAAGTTGTCTTATATAGTGATGATGCTATAGTAGTTTACTTGTGCTACGAGGGTAAAATCTAATTCTCAGGCATTTTTCAAGTTTGTATGTGACGTGATTCTGAACGGAATTTTTTTTTGATAAGATTGTATGTAGTTAAGATTTTTTTAAGCTAGTAAACGCAGTCAGCGTTTTGGCTCACTATGTTAACATCATTCTAAGAAGTAATTTATGTTTAAAATATTTTTTTTTTATATAAATAATGCGTTTCCAGTTTTAAGACCTATAAAACTATCTCCACACGTCCTAGGTTGACTCGGAAAGAATGCCTGGATGCACTAAATCCGCCTTATCCTTTTTTATTAAGGTATTATATAAATAATAAAAATATGTGAAATTTACGTGGTAAAGCCAGGCTGTAGCTGTATAAGTAGTATAGTTGTAGCACGAATTGGTCGGTTCGACCGGGGAAAGACCACGCTCTTACAGAATACCAGCGTAAAATAATAGCTCAACGCTGCTGTATTTCGTGTAGTGAGCATAAAGAACCGGATACCGTTTTTAATGGAAACGAGGCATTCCATCTTAGTCCTAGCGAGTGACAGTGCATCTGTATTTTGATCCATAATTGAAGATAGATGTAGATGTATATGGGTCACGTAATCCACTTACCATCAGGTGGACTATGTGTTCGCTTGAAACCCTTATCCTATAAAAAAATGTAAAATAAATTAATGTGGTTTTATTTTATTTTTAAAACATTACCTTCACATTCGGATTTTCTCCTGTATTGTAGAGACAGTTTACATATATAAATTTCACAAGGTTAAACATCCAGATCCGGTACAATTATTTGTAGGCCATACAAATACTTGTTGTACCTTAGCACTGGAGCTCATAGCTAAGCAAATGCAAAAAAAACGGTTATAACGTTTCTTCAAATTTATAAACAAGTTTTATCAATTTGAAGAACCTGACCACCGTTATTTTATTTTTTTAAAATAACAATCCCTCCACTAACACTTAAACTTTATTGTATTGTATTAAAGTTCAATATGACTTTTAAGTATTATTACGAATCTTTTGTATGAGAATATAGAAAAGTGTTGTCTTTAGTTTTTTTCAAACAATTTTTTAAATATTTCTCTCCGTAAGAACCATCTTCGTACTTCAAGGAATAATATAAAAAAAGAATTAGCGAAATCGGTCCAGCTGCTCTCGAGGTTTGCGCTTAGCATCACATTCAGAGATTCATTTTTATATTATAGATATTTAATTTGACTATTTACTGACCATCATCTATGATAGAACATTACTTTCATTATGAAACTATGTATTTTGGACATAATCTATTTTTCTGAAAGAACTCAGAATCACTTTCAATGGATATACCTTTGTTTGAAGTTAAGCGACACATAATACCTTTAACAAAGATATCTTATAGGTACAGATACTGTGTTGCTAACACACCGCACCGTTCATATTGACGCATGTGTGCGTGCATATCTTACGTACCATGGCTGCATTAATGTGCATGACTTCGGTAATAACAGTGCGAATCGATTGATCAAAAGTGTGATAGATTTTATATTTCATTCATATTGACGTACCTTTTTACGAGTATAACATGTGTGTGCGAGGCGTGTGCATTTGTGTGCGTGTGTGTATGGGGATATGGTTGGTTATGTTTGTTTTATGTAGGTACGAACATCGCACTAAAATATTGAAGATAAACAATAAAACCTATAATTAATTTAACAGTTAAAAATAATTAAAAAAGCACAGTAGATATTTATGTACGTAACCAAATTATATGTTTTTTGATTATCTTAAATCTAAATAAAGTCACATTAATAGATCCTATCCAGGCGACATCATGGCGGGTCGCTAATTTTAAATATTGTGTAGGTATGTAAATAACCTAACCTAATAACCTATATCTTACGTAACGAAGTAATCAAGAGATTTAAAATTAAAAACAAGTTAAGTAATTTTAAGCTATGTTTGAAACGTACATATTAAAATAGCATATCATGTTATTTAATCTTATAAACAATAAAATAATAAATAATTGCTTATTGAATATGCCAGTTGAATTTCCCACAAACAAAACGTGATTCAACGATGAATTTGTTCTTCCAACGTGGGCTTTAAATATATGAATACCTAACTAGTAAATAAAAAAAAAACACTATGCTACGGAAAACAAAAATAATGAAACACTCAGATGCATTTGGATTTTATTATTTAGAAGATCGAAAATATATATACAACCGCTATAAAGAGACAACTATGTAGCTTGCAGTAGCAAACATATGTATTTAATAACTTTAAGCTCACAGTACTGGGTCTCAATTATTTAGAATCAAAAAAATAAGAAATCGTAATTATTTCGGTCTGAATACGTTGCTGAGCACTTGCTTAATCAACGTATTTGTATCACCGCTGTCACGTTCAGTTATACATAATGAATGGGTCGGTAGGGAAGCATTGATACCTTTGTGTCAGTGAGCGCAAACACAGATACAAATTTTTCTTGTGATACGGCACAATGACATGCATGATAAAGTTAAAAGTAAAAGTTAAAGTTACAGCCTATATACGTCCCACGGCTGGGCACAGGCCTCCTCTCATTTCTGAGAGGGTTTTAAGGCAAAGAAATATCCGCCGCGCTGCCCCAATGCGTGTTGGCAAACTTTACATGTCTTCGAAATATTTTTTTTCTTATTTCTCAGATATGCATGTTCCCTCACGATGTTTTCTTTCACCGCCGAGCACGTGGTAAATCAGCACTTAAAATTGCAATTAACAATTTCATTGGTGCCGGCGGGGATCGATTCCGGGTTGTTCGCGTACTCTGAAACTTACAGCGAGCGCTAACCATCTGAGCTATCACGGCTCTCAACGTAAGTCATGCCTGTCATGCATGATACTGATGTAGTAATAAAAACCTTTAAGCACTTCTTATCACTACTACATTCTTATTTTGGTCGACATATATGTATAGATTGAATGAACGAATTTCGGTAATTTTTCAGCACATAAAGTAAATATAAAAAAGAATACCTTGTCATATCCCTCAAGTCAAAGGAAACGATTGATCTTAAATTCAATATAAGTCGTATATTCGCTATCTATCGATCCTAACGCTCATTCCAACAGGAATATGGAGTGATAAGCTTTGTATTTTATAAGTGAAATGAGAGAAAATATTCAAACAAGATATATTATATAAACATCCTATGATAAATTTATCTACACATTAGAGTACATTACCGTTACAGCATATCAAAGTCCACTGCTAAACATAGACCTCGCCCTAATACTGTCCCTAGCGTGGCAACTGTGGCAAATACTCCCTATATTTGCCATAGTTGCCACGCTTTACAGGCGGGTTAGCAACCGCAGTTTTTGATTCTATAGTTGTTATTAGGAAGACACTGCTGTCCATCTTCTGGTTAGTTCCCACTGTCGTCTCTTACAACACCCACGATCGATATGGGGTATTGGATATTCTTACATCGCTTACTATTCGTTTATTTTGAAAAATCGTTGTTTTCATTATTACAGACTGGTTTCCTCGCTTCGTTTACCTTCACTGTCGTGCACGGACTAATTTGTACTTAAAACAGCAATTCAAATATAAAACAGCAAATACTTTGATTATTTTCTCCGTATATACTCGTCACTCCGAGAAACAATTGCCAATTAAAATTTTCATTTAATCTGGAAATTTTATTCTGAGTTGGTTTCCAAATCATTAAGAATTAAACCATCTCGAATTTCGTAGAGGTATGAACAAAACCTTGAAAATTATTACTCTAAAAATAATTAGTTTTATATCTATTCTTCATTTTTTATTAGTTTTTAGTATATGTAACTAATTTTGTGATTAGTTTGAAAATATTAATATTGTATTAATTTCCATTAATTTATATTATAAAAGCAATTTCCTTTTTTTTATCAAAATTGACTATACCAACTACAGATTACAGAGATTGCTTTTGTATGTTCTTTACTATGACTCGCATTCGTGCAGATGTTTTAGCACTCTTAGCACCGACTTCCGAAGCAGTTTTATGAAAATTATTTTATTATTTTTACTTCTAAAAAGTCGCCTTTTACTTTTATTATAAAATTTTAAGTTTTTGTTATTGTTGAAAGAGTTTAGAATTAAGAATACTCGTAACCGACGAGCTTGCCTGCGTAGATATATGGATATGAAAGAAACGAGAGAGGTGTGTTAGGGTCGTGTCAAATAGAAGTCCGTAGCCTCAGCTTATCCCTCTGGGCAACCGGCGTGAGAGTTTATGTCATGTTTACATTATTATAATGATTATTATAGTAATATAATTTCCCTAATTTAATTCCTATTGACGAAGGTAATTTAAAATTGGCAATCCAGAGTAGCCGACAAAGTTCAATGGATGATCAAATTAAAACAGTAATGTTGTGCCGGTCATATAAATTGTTGATTCGACAACCAATGGGGTTCTCGAGTAGGGCGTCCCCCTAATAGACCAGTGACTAGAATCGGAGACCTTTTTTAGAGGTAGCATTAGGCATTCATCTTAGTCTTCAGGGATGACAACGCATCTGCTTTTTATTTCTTAATTTAGGATAGATGCAGGTGTATATAATTCGCTGCATTCACATAACAACAAGTTCGACATTACTGCTACATACATTACAGCCTTCAAAAGTAGGTCACTATTAGGCCTCTTCTGTAAAGTGCCTGATAGGGTTTGGTAATCAGGAGATGAGCATCAGGGCCTTCCTAATGACGACTAAAAAAGAACTGCGGTTGCTAACCTGCATGCCAAGCGTGACAACTATGGTAAATATCCCCCTTATGAGGCAATCTATGGGGAAGGCCCATGTTCAGTTGTGGACTTTAATAGGCTGTAACGGTAAAGGATAAGAACTTTATTATCTACCCGCTTCGCTTGTTATGTTACACAACACTTCACAGTGAAACGACAGTATCTTATGTATCTTTTGATTCAAATTCCAATACTCTTTGGGATTAGCTTTGTTCATTCCGTTACTTAAAACGGATTTTACTGAACCGTGTCTACTTTAAACGAATATTTAACAATTGAAATTGGGATATTTCTACGTATAATGTATGAATTCAAAGCATACAAAAATCATATAACAAGCATTATTATGAAGAAATAATACATTAAAAATTGGATGAATACTTTAAAGATATTTTTCCTTATGTATATTTTATTTTATAAGTACCCATTGCATATTTCACGAGAAAATAGTATTTTACAAATAGAAAATAGTAATTTGTTAAGACCATTTTTGAATTTAAGCCTTTTGTTTGATAGTTTCGTGTCGAGACCAGTTTTTTATCTTATATCTTGTAAAAATTGGCAAACAAAATTGAAAATATTTTTTTTGTTTATAATCGAAACGATATCTGAATAAAGTTTCCACAATTATCTAAATATTTGTTGAATTATAATATACCTATAATTATAATATTTCGTCGCTTCATTCTTCAGATATTTTAACCAAGAAGTCCCTTTCCCTTGCGTAAGCAACCACGCACGTCTTAGATTTTTTTCTAACTACCCCACTCAAATAATCTACAGTTGCTTCTCAAATATTTTAATCATTCCTTTTTCGTGTGCTACAGTGAACGAACATCTTCAAAATATAAAGTGTAGTGTGCTCCTTTCTAATAGAGATACTAACGCATATAAAGAGTAATAATGCCAAAGGGGAATACTGAAGATAAAATTGTATCCAAAATTGTGTCCAGCAATGGACTTTTATGGAACAACAAATAAATAAAGACAAAAGATGTGTGCGTGAGTTCGTGTCAAGAAGTTGAGCACGATTTCGGCATCACTTGAAATGTAGTACGTAGCATCTTTATTTGTAGGTTTGAGGCTACCAGATATTAAAAATTTTAATAACTTATATGTGTAATGTATTAATAAAATATTTAAATAAGTAACCTTCATAAGGTACCAATAGGCCTCTGCTTACCATTACAATTCAAATACCCGACATTATCCATATATTGACCTGACTTTATATGTCAATCATCAACTCAGTACCCACAAACTGATCGCTCAGCCAAGTGGCCACATCATAAAATTAAAGTTATTTTAAAACCCTCAACTTTTAATAGAAAAACGTTTTTGTCTGTATATACTTTGTAACTTCGTTTAAAAGCAAAGAAAAGTAATTAAGGTTAAAAGCTTTGAGCGATTGAAACTTTTAAAGATCTCCTGCCAAGCGTCAATTTTTTGTGAAATATTTTTTATGATTTATTTATTCAAACCATCAATCATTTATTTTTAATTTATATATGTTAGAGTCTCGTTACACCTATTATTCTGCAGCATCCATTTACCATCATGTGGACTGTGTGCTCGTTAGCCACCCTTATTCTATATAAAAAATCGTTAATGAATGACTGAATGAACTCCTTTAAAGTGTTGCAATTTATTAAAAGTTTGTTTAAAATTCTAATTATCGCTTACAGTGAGGTGGGCAGGAATTTTATATTTTTTTTGAAGAGGTATTAAATATAATTTAGAAATTAAAGGTTGTTATATAATATAATATAAAATAACTTCATCATCAACATCATTACAGCCCTTCACAAGTCCACTGCTAAACATAGGCCTCCCCCACGGAATGGCACAAAGCACGGTCCTGAGCCACCTGCATCCATCGAATTCCTGTATATCTTACCAGGTCGTCACTCCATCTAGTGGGGAGATGCCCTACACTTCGTCCGCCGGTACGAGGCCGTCACTCGAAAACCTTTTTTCCCCATCGGTTGTCGTTTCTTCGAGCTATATGGCCAGCCCATTGCCACTTCAGCTTACTAATCCGTTGGGCTATGTCGATCACTCTTGTTCTACTGGGGATATCCTCATTTCTAAGTTTATCACGCAGAGAAACTCCGAGCATAGCCCTCTCCATAGCTCGCTGAGCGACCTTTAGCTTCCTCATACGGCCAGCAGTGAAGGACCACGTCTCAGTTTCATAGGTCATCACTGGCAACACACACTGGTTGTGCAGTCTCGTTTTCAAGTTTTTAGGTATACCCGATGAGAAGATGTGCCGTAATTTCCCGAACGCTGCCCAACCGAGTTAAATCCGCTATAAAATAACTTATTGTAAATCAATTAACAAATTGTGACTTCGCGCGGCAGGGCTTTGTTTGTCAAAGCGGGTAATTTTTACGTATTTCATCAATCATGGTAAGTATCAATTGTATCAATGGTGGGCCCTTGAATAATAGGTGATTAAAAAAAAATCTTGTTTTACTTCTCCTGCCTGTAATTAATGGTATGGGCCTAACTGTAGTAGAGACATGGACCAGCTTCGTTGTAGGGCGGATTAATTTAATCGTCGGGTTTGTCTAGCAGATTGAAGATAGCAGCACCAAATGCCTCGTCGGTATTTAACGACGGGCGTAAAAAACACTATATACCACTATTTATAGGAAGTCGTAATTTTTTTTTGGAATTTCTTACAACACCCACGGGAAAAGTGAGGGGGGGAAGGGTGTAAGGTATAAGCGCCGTCTACACAGCTAAACTAAATAAAACACTTACATTAATATATTTTTCTCAATCCTAAAACCTCTTAGTGAGGTAAGGTAAGGTAGTGCTGAACTAGTGAAAGATGCAGTAGGTATTTGTCATTTCGAGTAAGCCCCATTTCGTGGACCCGGTAAGTAAATAACAACAAAAAAATAACCAATATCGCTTAAGCATCGCGCAAACCAAGCAGAGTACTGATTTTTCATGGGGGAGTTATTTTTACCCGTCTCACGAGTCAAGGACGTGTGGGGATGCGAATAATCAACACACCACATATATTAAATAACCGTTTATTTCTACGAAGTTTAAAGTCGTGGATCGGAGCGCGGACGAGCGGCCTCACGGCGTCGGACGGTCACATCGACTGGCGAGGCGGCGAAAAACGAACCGGTTGCTCCAGCGCAGCCGAGGGCTCCCGACGATTGCCGAACGGTCAACAGCTACGGCCGTGCTGCCACATCAGCCCCCCCGGAGATCTTTACGGTCGGTAGAAGTCCGTAAACTTCACTTTTCGGCCAGATTTTGTGGTTTAGGCCGAGCTGGGTTCTTTATGTAGTTCTTCGGAGGGCTCGGTAGAATCGTTGAGAGTATAGGCTGGTTTCAATCTGTCAACAGACACCGTAATAATTTTACCATTTACGTTAATTTTAAAAGTTTTTTTATCGCCTTCTATGACCTTAAATGGACCGGAATAAGGAGGTTGCAACGCTTTCTTGATAGCATCTTGCCTTAGAAACACGTGCGACGCCTTATGCAAATCTTTATGAATAAATGCATTTGGAGTTCCATGTCGAACGACTATTGAGGGTTTTAACTCTCTTATATGTGAGCGTAACCTGGATACGAAATCTGTGTAGTCAGTGACTTGTTTTAGGCTCGATATAAAGAAATCACTAGGTAAACGTAACGTCTCACCGTACATCAACTCAGCAGCCGATGCTGCTATATCCTCTTTCCAAGCGCAGCGTATTCCTAGAAGAACTAGCGGAAGAACTTCATACCAGTCCTTATCTGCGTGGCACATGATGGCACCTTTCAGTTGTTGGTGAAAGCGCTCGACGAGGCCGTTAGCTGCTGGATGATAAGCGGTGGTAGAGATGTGGAGAGAACCTATGAGTTTAGATAGCTCTTTAAATATGTGCGACTCAAATTGTTTTCCTCTATCCGTGGTTATTTTATGAGGACATCCGAAACGCAAGATCCAGCCACGAGTAAAGGCATTAGCCACAGTTTCGGCTTTTATATCCTCCAAAGGAACTACCTCGGGCCAACGTGTGAACCTGTCTACGCACGTTAAGCAATATTTATAACCGTGCGAAACAGGTAATGGTCCAATTAGATCGATGTGCACGTGCGAAAATCTATTGGACGGTGGCGAAAAAGGTTGTACTGGCGATCTAGTGTGTCGAAAGACTTTAGAGTGCTGACAGTCTATACATGCACGTGCCCATTCTCTACAGTCTTTTTTCATACTGGGCCACACGTACCGTTGTGCTACCAACTTGATTGTAGCTTTCGCTCCTGGGTGGCTTAACCCATGTATCGAATCAAATGCTTCACGACGAAATTCTAACGGCAAATATAAACGAGGAGACGTACCGGATATGTCGCAGTACAGTTTCTTCCCGAAGTCAGAAATGGCAACTTTCTGCAGCTTCAGTGAAGAATTGCCTTCTATAAATTTAACGAGGTCATTATCCTTTTCTTGTGAAATTTTAAATTTTTGTAAGTCTATTACGTTTGAGATAGCGTCTATCCGAGAAAGTGTATCCGCAATAATGTTATCGTCACCTTTAATATACCTGATATCTGTAGTAAATTGTGATATGTAATCAAGGTATCGAAATTGTCGTGGTGATAAATTCTGTGAATTTTTATTAAATGCTGATATAAGTGGTTTATGGTCAGTGAATAATGTAAACGATCGAGCTTCTATCATAAATTTAAAATATTTTATTGCCTCATACATAGCTAGCAGCTCTCTATCATATGGGTTATACTTCCTTTGAGCTGTGTTAAGCTTTTTGGAGAAGAATGCTAACGGTATCCAGTCTGAGTCATTCTTCTGTTGTAGAACTCCTCCTACAGCAGTATCTGATGCGTCCGTAACAATCGCCAATTCTGCTGCCGGATCGGGATGAGCTAATAAACTGGCATTTGCCAAACTTGACTTACTTTCTGCGAAACATTGTTCGAGTTTTGGATTCCAGGTAATGAGCGTAGATGGCTTTACATTTTCTCCTTTTAATAGAAGATGCAGCGGCGTCTGTACTTGAGCAGCGTTTGGTATGAATCGGCGATAAAAATTTAACATACCAAGATATCTTCTGAGCTCTCGTACATTTTTAGGTAATGGAAAATTTAAAATAGCACTGACCTTTTCTTTTGTGGGCCTCGTACCTTCAGCTGAGATCATGAAGCCTAAAAATTCTACCTCTGGTACTCCGAAGATGCTTTTAGCAGTATTTATGACAACACCATGCTCTCGAAGGCGCTCGAAGACTGTACACAAATGACGCTCGTGGTTAGCTTCACCTTTTGACGCAATCAGGATGTCATCTAAGTAGGGTAAAGCGATGTCTATGTCCCTAAGGATTTCGTCCATGAATCGTTGAAAAGTTTGCGCTGAGTTCCTTAATCCGTACCCCATAAAAGGAAACTCAAACAAGCCGAAAGGTGTAGCAATTGCCGTTTTACATACATCTTCTGGTGCGATTTGAATTTGATTATACGCTCGCACCAGGTCGATTTTACTGAACACTTGGCAGCCAAAAAGATTGTGTGTAAAATCACCTATATGGCGAACCGGATATCGGTCGGGGATTGTCTGGGCATTTAGCGCACGGTGATCGCCACATGGACGAAACGTGTTATCTTTTTTTGGTACTAAGTGTAACGGTGAGGACCATGCACTGTCGGAGCGCCGGGCAATACCCATTCTTACCATGTCCTCGAACTCCTGCTTGCCAATGCGGAGCCGATCCGGTGCCAGGCGTCGTGGACGGCAGAAGACAGGTAGTCCAGGCGTAGTGTGGATGAAATGGACGGTGTGGTGCTTCACTTCCCGTACAGCAGGATCTCCAGACGGCCGCGTGATTTCAGGGTACTGTGACAGCAGGCTATGATAGCGTGAAGTACCTGTAAACACTTTAATTTGGCACAAAGCAAATGATGAAGCAGAATAAGCCTTAGCAATAAGAGAGGTGTCTACTAAACGATGGTGTCTAGCGTCTACGAGCAAATAAAAAAATGAAAGAAAGTCTATGCCGATAATTGGTTTTGTGACGTCAGCTATCACAAATCTCCAACTAAAAGCGCGGCGTAAGCCTAAATCTAAATTTAAATTAACCCAACCATACGTAGCGATTGCTGAGCCACGTAGTGAGTGTCCACTAAGTATTGTACTTTTGTTTTAATGTCTGTCACGAATAAGCGGCCTGGTGAACGGCAGTCATCGGCCGCCATTATGGACTGCCCTTGTCGTTTCCCTGTGAAAACGAGCAAAGGGAGCGACACTTAGTTGCAGAGCTACCAAACCTCCAGTGGTACCAGCACTTCCATGTGCCAGTAGCAGAGCGGCTTCGTGAGCGGCGTTGACCATTGGGATGATGACCACGTGATCGGGAACGAGAGCGAGAACGTGACATTGTCAGAGTGGCCACCTGACGAGATAAGTCATCTAAGCGGCGCTTTAGCGTACAGTACACTGTAGCGGGTGGAAGGAAAAGGGGAGATCTCCCGCCGGGCAAGGTGTTCTGCCCGGGGAGCGGCCAGCGCTCCGATTGGTAGTTCGGAGCTATTCTATATATGCTGCTTTAATTTCGGAACTTTGATAGCGCGATTTAGGCTTCGATGTGTTTCGCTTGTGGCGCGACGACAGCGCCGTCACATCACCCCCCTGCTCAGACCGGAGGTCGATAGTGCAGTCCGATTGCCGGTGCGACCTTAAATGCCGGTGGGGAATGCATGCTGTGTGCGTAAGGGCAAGTGACGCCGGTGCGAATGATATGCCGGTGTGTAATGCATGCCGTACTATGCACTTGCAAGTGATGCCGGTGAGAACGATGAGCCGGAGCAAGTGCCAGGGATTGCCTTGTAGTCTGCGGTGAGTCGAGAAGAAGGCAAGTAATCTGCGAGAGTGTCGTGAAGCCGAGGCGAGCAGTAAGGCTCATAGCCGTGCCGAACACTGTAGCGCAGAGAGTAGCTTGAAGGAACAGGAAGCATTATTATTCCAGTGCTGCGATGAACCTTTGTTAAGCTAGATGGCTTGCAGAATGTGAAGACTGCAGACAATGTCCGTCGTGTGTTATGTCGGACTCGCACCAACTAAATCCTGTTGTTATACTTTTTCCGAATAAAGGCAGAGCCTGTTTATTTTTTGTTTTAGATTTTAAACAAAGGCGAGATAAGCAAGTGACAAACAGTATTTCGGGAAGCATCGATACAGCAGACATAAAGGCGTAAATTGTTTTAACCATAGACTTAAAATATATATTGGCGAAATTTTAACGGTATGACTTTGGTTGGCATTTTTGATTTTCCGTCAATATTTTACAGTATGTGATAGTATTTTTTGAATGACTCATAAAGTGACGATAAATTACAAGTTTCTAAATAACACAATTTTTCTTATTTATCGTACTAAATTGTACGTACTTACGGAAATCATTTATTCATGCTTGGATGTACAAACTTTAATTGCGATGGGAGCGAGTGAATTTTAAATTGCTCACAGTTGTTGAGGTTGTCATTAAAACGTATAGCGTGATTTAACGAGTGCAAGCAAAAATGCAAAAAAAAATGATAGCAACCTATTTAGACATAATTTCTTCACTCGCGTTGAAAGAAATGTAGGTCTGCGAGCGTGCAGTTCGCTATGTAAAAGTAGGCGGTTACTTGTTAACATTTACAGTTCACTGTAGTGTGACTGTGAGTAATAGAAATATGAATTCGTATATTCCATAATTTTAAGGTTGTTAAGGTTTAAGTGTCTTGCGAGACGTGTGAGGTAAATACACGGAAAGATCCAGTGACCTACAATAGATGACAATAGTTATTATTTTATATGACTAGCGATCCGCCTTGCTTTGCTTGGGTGGGATCTATTAATGTGGCGGTAATTATATTTAAGGTAATCTAGGACCATTTATTTTAAGTATCAATTTTTTTATTTAAAAAAATACTCCCACCATTTTTCGGACAAAATGTAGCCTAGATTACTCCTGGCATTGGTCTCTATCAGTTCGTGAAGTTTCATTACAACTGATTCAGCTATTCCGAAGATTAGTCCGGACAGACAGACAGACAAAAATTAAAAAAAGGTTATTTATGTGTTAATAGTATGCAAGTAACCACTTGAACTCAATATTAGCCAGATATTTTAATTTTATTAGTTTTATTTATATGTATAGAAAATAATAATACAAAATTCACAGTTTCACTCTTCTAATCGTTATTATATTTCAAATATAACATCATCTATAAATCTTGGTAAGTTAATCGCTTATCCTTTAATAAGGGGCAACAATTTCCCTGAAAGTGTTCTTATTGGCCCAAAACAGACATTTAGTTATTTATAAATAACAGTATACTGTTTCATTTAGTTCTTTCAGAAAGGAAATATTATTCGTAAGGCATTGTAAGCAATCTGAATACTTTTTCAATTATATACCTTAAAAATATAATACTTATTTAAATAAATTTAAATAATATTCTATTTTTTTATTTCATTTATTTAGAAAAAACAACAGCTCTTATGAAAATACAATTAAAATAAAATTCATAAATTATTATAACAGCCAATTATAGGTTTCCCCGTATAAACCTCAAATGGTATCTCCTAAATAAAATAAATAACTTTTGTTAATTTTGTTAAACTTATTTTTATTTTTAGACTCCTTCAGAACGAAATTCTACAGATAGAAAGAACATGAGCGTAAAAGTCCACTGCCGGATATTATGGGTCTTCTTTATTGGAATACGTACCTATTGATGTTGATGTTGTACTCGCACATTTTGATGTTATGAATATTGTATGATTGCTAATTTGTTGAATAATGTATTATGTGTATCTATCGACAGAACAGAATTCTTAAAATAAAAAATAACAACTTTCAGATACGATTATAAACGCTTCTGTAAGCTCGTAATTAAATCAAGAACTTAAGCTACTATAATAACTTATGCTACAGAGAGCTTAAAGCTTAAATTTCGGTTTCAGATGATATAACTCGAATTTGCGTTCGTATCATTCTGGAAATAACTTTCACGTTACTGTTATCATAATGTCTATGTGAGTTTACAGCTAAAATTGACACAATTTGTATGTATGGTGTATATTTTACTGTAAAAGCCCGTATTTAGGTAAATCTTAGGTTTTTGTTTTAAATCTTAGGATTTACCAACATGAGCTGGTAAATGTAAGGCTTGGTATAAAATGAGACGATTTTTCAGGATTTTGCCATTAGAGTTACATGCTAAATTTTAGTAAATGTTGATTTTGGAAATAAAAATATGTAATAAAAGTAGAAAGTACTTATTTATAAAACATTGAACCATGTTAGTCTGCTAGATCTTAAAATATTTTTATGATGACTTTTGAAAGTAGAATACTGTAAAAAAGACAAATATTTGTTTTCTTCTCAGAAACATAATACCTTCGTTGGCTAAGCTTACTATTCATTAATTTTTATCATCATCATCATCGTTCACAAGTCCACTGCTGTACATAGACCTCCTCCAAGGAATGCCACAAGGCACGGTCCTGAGTTAACTGCATCCATTGACTTCCTGCATGTCTTACCATGTTGTAACTCCATCTAATAGGAGGCCATCCTAGACTTTGTCTGCCACTGACTGGTGAGCGGAGAGAAGTGACACGTGTAAGGGGGAATGAGATGCTGCACACGGTCCGCGAGCACGATAAGGCGCCAAACATTTGTAGAAATGACTATTTTTACGTGTCTTTGAGGTAAAACCTAAGATTTACTAAGTTAATGCTAGTAAAGTTCCGAAATTAACGATTACTACAGGACAGTTTGGACTTTTACCATTAAGAATTAGTAAATTTTAGGTATTACCAGAAAATCTTATGGTTTACCGTCCTTCTAACTTTTACAGTAACATATATATGTCGCAGCAAACCAGCTTAACTAGTCGTTCAATTAACAGCTTAACTTTTGCCATTTGACGAGCGGCCTGAACGACATTCAGCTGATACGTCTAATACAACAATGTACATATTTTGTAATATTAGCTACATTAGATTAAGGTGTGGCTGAGGTGGCCCTTGGGCCATCCTAAAGATGCATACATTTATATAATATATCAAACAGAGCTAATTAGCACAGACCAGCGACCGTCTCGTTATTAATAGGGTGACCATACCATGTAATACATGTAATGGCTAGGCTGATAATTAAACGGCTAGTTAAACTAGTTGGCTGCGACATATATCATTAAAAAACTACGTGGAAATGGCGCGATAATTTCAGTTTTAACAGGTTTGTTCATTCATTCATTTCATAGATTACTCATAAGGGGGATATTTGCCATAGTTGCCATCCTTGGAAACCGGGTAGGCAATCGCAATAATTTATTTTCTGGTTAGTATTAGGAAGACCGTGTAGGGGCGGTGTAAGAATATCTACTACGTACGGGACAATATGGGGTAGTAGATATTCCTACACAGCCTCTACACGGTCAACACTTTACATTATTATTTTAATGTTCCTACCTCTTATCGTGTTTCTACCCTGATCGGCTGGATGAAACGTTGATTCTCGTATATGCGACTATACTGTGAATATAACAATGTCAAAAATTCAATGGCTTGAATCCATTAATTCATTCCATATACATTGTAGCAATTGCCTTCCTGGCATCCTCTGCTCCTTAAGGACAAGGTCAGAGCATAACACCATAACCATGTATTGGTCTACGAGTACGTGAAGGCTTCTTACATCATCTTCTCTACAGTCATGTTCCTTCCTACATCATCTTTTTTACAATTAATATAAGACCTTTTGTTACTGAAGGAGATTAAGTAAAGTGAAAAATATAGTTTGCTACGGTATTCAAACATTGTTTGCTGAAAATGTTAGCACAGCAACAAAGTAGCGAAATAGGCTAAAGACACAACAAAAAAACAACGTTGAAGTAAAAGGATACATTATAAAAGCAAACTGCTAGGATCTGATTAAATCGAAAATGTTCATACATTCTTAGATGAGTGCCAGCCTAATTCAGATTGTATTGATTCAGTCTATAAGGATGCTTGTTTGGTTGTTGATTTAAAAAGATTTACGATGATATTGATGGTACGATGTAGATCTACAAAATACAGGATTGTTTATGTTTTACTGTACATAACCAACTCCAATTGATGATTATAATATGAATGATCGCCCCACCATGCCGAATGTCTCGGTTCACGTTTAACCGACTATGCGGGGAGATTTGTTTATGATTTGCCTGGGCATATGATCTGACACAACTGATTACTTCGCCTTCGCAGATTCCAGATATGGAAGATCATGCACTTTGCCTGTTGGACTTTCTGCTGACTTCTCATTCGGATGGATATCAGGTCTCTGTCAACGCCCCTCCCGGCTTTTCGGCCATTGTCTGATCCGAAGAATGATGCTACTCACGTACCCATAGCGGTTATGTTATGCACGCTGCAGTAGATTGGATGGGAATTTCTTTGTATCCTACCTTTTCTGTAAGCCATGCCTTCCATCTCTGCACAGGGAGGACGACTCACTGGCCCACGTCGCAAAAGTGAAATATTTCATGCTCCGTTTTTGCGTCCAACTCGACTCTCGATGACAACGCGGGATGGTAAGCGGTGTTCCCCACACCGCAAACACGGCACGGGGGTATAACACCGCCAGCTTCCTGACTCAGGAAGTTGGAGTAACGACTCCTGATTCTGGGAATTTCTGGACAGAAAAGTTTAATAACTGATTTTGGCCCAAAGATACATAATATAATAAGATCATCGCCTAGAATTTCACCTACAGGCAGATAACGTAATCGGAAGACAATCTCATGAGGCAATAACCTTAAATATTCTTAGAGTCCACTTTTGATCATAGGCTTTCCCATTGATTGCCCCATAGGCGAGATTTTGCCATAGTTGCCACAGTTGACAGTCGAGTTGGCAACCGCAGTTTTTTTTGTTATTTTGAATTGTTATCAAGGAGATGATGCTCCCCATCTCCTGTTTCAGTTTCCCTATCGTATTGGATAGTGGATTCTTACACTACATTTTTTTGAAAATTAATCGATATTATCGTCCTGAATTTGTAAGAATCGTAGACGAGTGTCTATAGTAAGAAACGTTCGGAATCCAATATCTATAGCATTCTAATTAATAATCAATAATAGGACGGCACCGTGGTGCAGTGGCTTAGCAATGAGTTGCGAAATGAGTTGTTGCAATCCCGCATTGAATTTTATGGCTTACAAAATCATTGTTAAGGATTTGGATGTTAGTCCTTGTGTATTTTAGGTATGTAAACTGAAAAATGGAATTTTATAATTCAGTTTTCACCCACTTCCTAACGTCTGAATACTCTAAAATTTTGCACACGTATTAAGATCCGATAACTTTTTAAATTATTTATGTCCATGACCTAGTTTATCTGAGTACGATTATCACACCTCAAGGTGATTGTGTTCGTGTTGCTTCAGGTTTTTCAAACTTTTATATTATTGCAACATTCATTGAAGCATAGCCAGCAGTACAACATGTTGTAAATTTCACTGCTGCTCGAGAAATTAATTTGTGAAATTTCTCCAGCTTCCCATTACTCACATCTACTTTGGAAATATATCGAGTAACTTAACTTAAGAAAGTTTTGTTTAAAGGCTAATGAACGAAAACACTTGGTAATTTTCGTTGTAGCGAACGAGATTTTAAAATATATTGCAACAAAATTTAATCGGATAAGTACATTTTGAGAAATATAAAAACGGAAATATCATGAAAAACAACCAGTCATCAGTTTTAGAATAATTTAGTCATGGCGATGATCACACACAATTCCAATCGCCGCTTTTTTTTTAAATTAAATTTTCTTAATTGTTATAAGGACCTGAGCATTTGCTATAATTTGACATGAGTAATTTGATTTAGATTCCCGCCGACACTAAGTTGATATATGCTCTGTAATAAAGGAAAACGTCAATAGTAGGTATTTCGAAAAAATATTAACGTTATACACGTAGTTATATTGTTATACGATTTATTAAATTTCATATTTAATAAATTATATTTAATAAAATCCTACTAGGTAAGTAGTACAACTTCAACCGAAAGGTCACCAGATTCATTCAACCCAGCTGGGGATTGCGAGACATCTTTTCTCTTCAAATTCTTCAAACTGGGTAAGATACATCATTTTATTTTATGGAGCGTAAATATTTTCAATTTTTCAAAACTTGAAAACAAGAGTGTACAAACAGTGCTTGTGGTTAGTTAAAAGAGACTGTTCGTAGAAGTATGGGTATAGCACACAGTCCTATTGATGGTAATTGAATTTGAAGCTGTGTCCCATATACATTAATATCTATACTTGATAAGGAGTCAAAATGTTGATGCGTTGTTACCAGTAAAATGGTATAGGTTCTTGGTACTTAATTCAAGAAAGCCAGCAACATTGTGCTGCTATTCCACACTGGTATTCAGTGGATGTGTGGCTCAGCCAAAACAAACCAATTCTTGCTGCAGCTTTATTTTGCTACAATTTTATTATTTTACATAAAACCAAAATCTTAAAGGTTAACTTATTGTTTTCGACGCTGTTATATTAAATTACCACAAATTATTCGATAAGTGAACGGTTGAGTACGCGAACTTAAAGAGCTTTTGCTAGTTTAATTTAGAACTAGTTTAATAAATCCTCTTCGTTTTTTTAGTGGCCACAATCCTAAGGGACTAACTTAGATCAATTACCGCTAACATACAATTACTTTTCTTCTTCTTTACTTTTCTACGTATTATTTTTAATTATTAATTTTGAATGAATCAAAATTTTCGGCAACAGTACGTGAATCAGAGACAGTAACAATAACAACGCTGCATTTGTAGGTGACACGCAACATGTATGTAGTTATGTTTTATTTATTGTTTGTTTGATATTTAAAGATTCGTCAGTTACCATGCCTTGAAGATACATCATGACTTTTATAATCGAAGTAGTATTTTTTACGTGGTAGAGCCATGCTGCAGCTATATTTCTGGTATAGTTGTAACACGAAGTGGTCGGCTCGACCGGGGATGGACCACGCTCTCACAGAATACCATCGTAAAATAGCAGCTTAATGCTGCTGTGTTTCGTATGGTGAGTGTAGAGAACCGGAGACCCTTTTTACTGGAAACGAGGCATTCCATCTTAGTCCTCACAGGTGACAACGCATCTGCATTTTGATTCATAATCGAGGATAAATGTAGATGTCTATGGGCCACAGCTCGAAAATGACCGCGCCAGGCTCTACTGGGACCGTGCCATTATCACAGACAGGACTATTCGACTATTGTGCTGATGGACCGGGCACAATCAAGAATATTTTTGGTCGACATTACTATTTCTTATGACGAGAAACTCGTGAAAGCCGAAACAGATAAGCGAACAAAATATCTTGACATGTGGGGTGGTCTGCCGACCTAAATTATTCCTGTAGTCGTTTTTGCGAACGGGCTAATCCCAGTCAGCCTCTCAGGTTATCTGGCGCGACTAAAACTCCGTGACGGACCGCTCCGGACTCAGATGCAGAAGGCGGTGCTTTTCGATACCGCCCGTATTGTCCGCCGGTTTCTTTCTCTTTCTTCCTGACCCTTGGCCGTTTGGTCTCGCTTGGTTTGGCTTCCATCTGGCTGGGTTTTTATTTATTTATGTATTTTTTATGTATTTATTCTATTTTATTGATATTTATGTATGTTTATATCTTTCGCTTACAATTATATATTTAAACAGCCCAACCAGATGAGAAAACTTTATTGATAACCCAAATAATAATAATACTTGAAATCAGAAGGGTCACGCTGTACTGGGATCGGTCAATCATAAAGAATCACTCTTTTTCCATAAAGTCGGCCAGCTGCTGGCCCCTTGGGTTCCGTTGCCCTATTCCGAATTTCCCTACTTTCAGCTCACAGTTCTCTCTTGTGCCTAGTTTTGCGTTGAAGTCTCCCATTAATATCGTATAGTGGGTTTTGGAGGAATGCATGGCTCTAGAGATATCCTCATACGTTTCCTCTACCTCCTCATCGGGATGTACTTCAGCAAATACCGTTTGGTGGTTCTGAGTATAAGGTACGCAGCCCTCGTCGACACTCTGCCAATCTTTACAACGTTATTAACGAGAGACTTGTGGACGATCAATCCGACACCTCCTTGGAACAGATGGTCGCCATCCCGGTGATAGAATAAGTTGCCAGATTCGAGGATTACCGTGTCCTCCCCCTCTCTTCGGACCTCGGATAATCCTATAATATTCCAGCGCAGCTTGTCTATCTCTTCTTCCAGCTCCAGGATCTTCTCGTCAGTCCTCAGGGTGTATGCGTTATATGTTGTCAGGTCGAGTCGTCTTATGTGGCAACCGAACCTCTACCGGAAATTCTTACCACCCCATTCCCCGCTATTAGCATAGTCGCCACCGTAGCCAGGAATAGAGGGGCCGCCGGGGACTGGAGGCCGTCTTTTTGTAACTTTTGTCATGAGGGGAATATTGCCATAGTTGCCACCCTTGGCGAGCGGGTAGGCAACCGCAGTTTTTTGTGTAATTTGCTGTTATCAAGCTGCTGCCCATCTTCTGTCTCAGTATCCCTCTGTTACCTCTTACGACGCTCACGGGAAGATATGGGGTAGTGGGTATTCTTACCGGTCACTACACGGGGTCACCACCGGAAAAATCCACCTGAAATTAGAAATTTTTGACATTGATTTCAGGTATTTTAGTACAGTGCTACGATAGCATTGTATTATGTATATTAAACGACCCCCTTATCTTTTGTATAATACATGCAACTATACTATAAATAACTATAATAAATCTTCACGGAATTACTATTAATTTGATTAAAATTAAAAAGAAAAAGTTTATCGACCAAATTGGCGATATATTGAAAATGGGCCAAATTAAGAGTACCTTTAACCGACGAGCGTGTATGCGTATAAGTACGAGTATATAGATGTGGAGGAAGCGAGAGAGGTGCGTCAGGATCGTGCCAAATGGAAGTACATAGTCTCTGCCTACTCCTCTGGGTGACAGGCGTGGGTGTTTATGTTAAAATTATAACAAAACATTTGAAGTTAAGGAAATATTAGATATAATCTGCCCACCTTAACGCAATGTTAACCGTGTGTTTAATTTTAAGACTTTAAATGTCTTCTCTTGCCGTAAATTGGTAATCAGATTGGATGTTTATATTCAGCGGAGTTCTGGAACTCATTTACATTTTTGCTAATGAATACGTAGAAATTATTTCTTAACTCCATAACTGCTTTTATAAAACTACTTTTTAGGTTCCATATATGTGTGTCACTCGAGATCCTTTCTTAACTAACAGTTATAGGTTTTTCGTGCTATATGCCCGGTCTATAGTTACTTTAGTTACTGATCCGTTAGACAACATTAGCAACTCTGATTCTACTGCGGATATACTCGTTACGATTATTTTACGCAGAGAATCTCTGAGTGTTGTCTTCACTGACGTTAAGAGTCCTCATTCGGACAGCAGTGAAGGAACTTGTCTCAGATGTATTTCTTATCTCTGGTAAAATGCACTGTTTGTACACTCTTGTTTTCAGGTTTTGATGAATATGTGTAATTACCCGAACTCCGTCCAGCATAATTGGATCCATCGATTAATCTCTTGGCACTCGTGTAGCAGTAAGCGAAGTGTACGGCGGCACGCCACTAGATGGAGTCGACCTGGTAATATATTCAGGAAGTTGATAGCTGCAGATATTTTAGGTCCGTGTTATGGAACATTCTTTAGTGGGTAGGTCCATGTTTGACTGTGGCCCAGTGAAGGGCTGTAATGATGATGAAAAATTGTCAACCACAGAAAAGAAGATCCAACATCGCGTAGTAAAACGCTCATAAATTAAAGCCCTTAATAATCCATGACAGGTAATTTCACAATACGCAAGCTACCTGGGTTCGAGCCCGACGGTACCAATGAAATTGTTAGTTGCAAATTTAAGCACTGATGACTATTCGCTTCATAACCCTTTTAGAAATAAGAGGAGACCAGTGCTCAGATTTGGAAGGCATGTATTGTTACTCTTTTTATACGTTCTACTAGAAACGTGTTTTACGATGGTACGGAACCCTTCACGCGCGAGTCCGACTCGCACTTGGCCGACTTTTTTTTAAAGTGGGGGCAAACGAGCTAATGACTCACCTGATGGTAAGTGAACCGCTACCCATGAACATCTGCAACACCATTTGCAGGTGCATTGCCGACAGTTTAGAAAGGACTAGGCTTATTTCTAGAAGGTCCCTGGGTCGTATTGGTCCGGAAAAACCGCTGGAGATATTAAATTCCACAATTTAGTCGTGCGGGCTTGGATTAGCGCTTGACAATTTTTCTAAGTTTTGATATTTATGTTGCGCCTGATTTCGATGTTAATTGTTTTTCTTTTTCATTAATTTCAGCTCAAAATTTGAATTTTGGACCTACATCAGTATTCCGGTAACCGCATGTTATAATTATGTATGCCACATTTAAATCATCTGAATAAAATAATCTCAGAAAAGAAGGTGTGACAGAGACCGAATTTATGCAATAAGTCCATTTTGCTCATTTTAGCACAAAACACCAGTTCTTTTTTTAAATATACGCGAATCTATGATTTGACTACCACCAAGGCGTCGTCCTAATACAATGCCAAAGCGCGATCATCGCAAGTTCGCACGAATTTTGCTCGTACGAACACGCGATCAAACATACTGATCTCGAATAGGTGTCGTAATAGACAATCGTGCGATGGCATCGCCCGAATTTATTGTTTGAAAATCTATTCGCGCGAACTGAGTTTGTGCGGACGCGTGATCAAACATATTGCTATCGAAGGTGTCTGTCTATACGTGGTAGAGCCATGCTGCAGCTATATCAGTAGTATAGTTTTAGTACGAATGGATCGGCTCGGATGTAGATGTCCATGGGCCACAGCAACCACATACCATCAGGTAGAATGTGTGCTCGTTTGTCACCCTATCCTATAGAAAAATATTGACATTCGAGCGATAATCGCGTCGTGTTTTTGGGCAGCGTGGTCAAGGACAGGGACCCAAACTATATTGATTGTGAAATTCACCAAGTATCGGTCTTATTTCCAACAAAGCACATTACGACCCATATCGTGTTTTTCATTGCTGTCAAGATCAGCGGAATAGGTTATCCATATATTTTCAGAAAGTAAAAACTTGACGTTTCGACGTCCAAGCTTAGCGCCAATACCATGCGCAAACTGCAAAGTGAAGCGAAATCCGCGGCCGCTCGCATCGTCCATTCACGCGATGATCGTGTATTTGCGTTCTATTAGGACACCCAGTTTTTAATATCGCTCAAGCACGCGATGATCGCATCGCTTACTCGCGCGATGATCGCGCAATCGCTTTGTATTAGAAAGACGCCTAAAAGTGTACTTAAACATATAAAAATTAAATTAATAATTCGTTCTGAAGTTTGAGAGTAAATGTGAGTTTTAACGAAACTGCGACCCATTGTTATGAAATGTAACAAAGGAAGACTAATGAATGTTACCTCTAAAGATCCTGATTAAGATACTCTACTGTCTTAATTTAAGTTTTTCCCCGCGAATTTCTCCGCGTGGAATTTATTACGATTTCATGGGTTTTAAGTTTTTTTGGGACGTAGTGGAGCATTGGGCTTGTGTATTTTTGGTAACCAATACAACTTCGGTGGTTTAGCACACGTAGGTAATTCTTTTTCTAAAATATCCTACGTTACTCCATATAACATCAGCTATCTGCCAGTGAAAGGTCCGTCAAAATCGATCCAGTCGTTTCGGAGATTAGCCGGAACAAACAGACAGACAGACAGATAAAAATTTTTAAACTTTTTTTGTTATTAGTATCGTATATACTTTCATATGCATTTAGTAAAAAGCAGTTAGTTTAAAATTAAAAACAGACACTTCATTTTTTATTTATTTGTATGTATGTATTTGTATAGATTAGTTCCTGTTTGTGTTATGGGCATGAAATGAGCATTAATCGTTAAACAGACACGAGTTTAAATTCAGAATAACGTTATTGACGATTATCATTTTAACATGTAAACAGCCATTATATTTTTTGAGTTTACGGTTAAAGTAAAACATAACTTTCTTTCTTTGAACTCCGACATAAATATAAGGTTAAAGTTATTAAAAATTACCTTGCGTACATATACTCGATAAAATAAAATGATGTGTCTTACCTAGTTTGAAGAGCACCTCCCGCCCTCCCTCAATTGCGTGCACCATCCCCGTCACCACTAATCCAAATACCACTATTCCCAACACTACTACTCTAGGAATGACACACCAGTTACGACAATGCCACACGTGTTTCGCCTCTACACGAGGCATCTTCAGGTGATGTAGACTCTGCGATGGTTGACCGGTAAGTGTAAGCGTAGCAGCTTAGCACCCAAAATTAATATCGTCACTGGAAAGCCAATACTATTTAAGCGCCAATTTGGCCAAAATGAGTTATATATATCGTTGGATTGAATTTTTTTTTCTGCGTCGATTGGTCTATATTTCGTGATGATCTGAGCACTTTTTTGGCGCTTAAGCACTGCAAAAGTATGGTATTTATCATAATTTTTATGTTTTGACAAATACTTATGTAATACAAATTATGATTAATTTTTAGTCGTTGTCAGTTTAGTATTTTTCTTTACTGACAACAGACATTTCAATTAATTAAGCAACTCAAAGTACTGTAGTTTAAGTCATTGATATAACTTTAGTATTTTTTGCTGGCCGTAAATACTAGCATATATGTAGATAAGTAACTTTGCCTTATGTAGAAATTGATAAGCATGGCGCGTTAGTATATTTTGTTATCGCAGGTTTCTTAGAGGGAAATGTATTTATTGCTGTTCGAAGTATTCTCCGCGAAATTTGACACATTTTTCCATACGATGGAACCAATCATTGAAGCAACCATTCCTTTCGGAAGTTGGGGTCTCCAAAATGGCCGTTTTGTAGGCGTCCACAGCTTCTTCAGGTGATGAAAATCTCTGTCCTTAGGGAAAGTATAGAAATCATTAGGGCTTAGATCGGGGCTGTACCGTGGATCGTCGAATAATTCTATGTTTTCTTGCTCTAAAAACTCTTTTGTTCTGTGTGTGGTGTGAGAACTCGCATTGTCGTGATGGAGGATGATGCGGCGGCTGCAGTTCTCTTTACGGAGTTCAGAAACAACTTGTGGCAAACAGATGCTAGCATACCATTCTGCATTAACCGTTCTTTGTCCCTCAAGAGGAATAGTCGTAACGTGGCCGGTTTTGGAGACAAACGTGGCCACCACTATTTTTGCAACACTCCGTGAACGAACAATTTTTGTTGGCTTTAACTCATTTTCGAACACCCAAACTCGTGACTGGTTTTTTGTTTCGGGTTCGTACGCATATATCCAGGATTCGTCACCTGATACGATATTGTATACAGCATTTGAGGATCCTGCGTGGAATCTTTCGACAGTTCTGACGCACCAAATAACGCGAGCCGCTTTTTGCTCTTCACAGAGCGAATGCGGTATCCATCGGCAAAACAACTTTTTTACACCTGATTGTTCATGCAAGATTATTTGTATTTGACTTATGCCAATATCTAAAGTTGCCTGAATTTCGCGGTATATCACATGTCGATCTTCCTCAATCAGCTTACGCACAGCATCAACGTTTTCTTGGATGACTGCAGTTTTTGGACGACCTTGACGGGGATCATCACTGAGCTTGACACGTCCACGTTGAAATTCAGCAAACAGCGATAAATTGTGGTTTTGGATGGGGCTTCATCACCAAATGCAGAAATCATCCGGTCAACACACTGTTTTTGTGTTAAACCACTTCGAAAGTCATAATAAATCATCGCTCTTGAATTTTCTCGAGTCAATTCCATTTTCTCAACGACTAAACAAGTTTGACAAATTCTTGTGACAAGACCGAGAATCTTTTTTTAAATAAATAAATGGTATACGATTTTTAAAACAGGAACAGTGGAAATATTCCATTCCCGATACTTTTAGTGCAGCCTATAGAATGTTTTACATTCAATGAAATCGAGTAATTATTTTAATAAGTATGGATTATTTTACTCCACAAAATATTAATAGTTGGTTAAGCATTTAGATGTGAGAAAAATGTCAAAAAATATTCAGTTAAGTCTTTTGAAATTAAATTTTGTTTTGATTATGATTGTTGGACGTAATTATATTTTGATTTACAAAAAGTTTTAAACACGCCATATGGCCAAAGTATGTTATCATACTACAGTCGCAAATTAGCTGTATATAATCTTACTTTTTATGAGTCCAGAACTAGAGAAGTCTACTGTTATTCTTGAACTGAGACAGAAGGCAAGCGTGGAGCTAACGAAGTGTGCACCATCTTAGAAAAATATATCAAGATGGAGACGATGGTACGTCAGTCAGACATCTTTTGTTTTATAGCGATGCGTGTCCCGGACAAAATAAAAACAGAATTCTTCTTGCATGCATTCATACTCATCAGCAAAATTACAAGAACATTGCGAGCATTCAAATGAATCATCTCTATTTGTGGAAACTTTGTAAATCAAAAATATTTTTTTATAGGATAGGGTAACAAACGAGCACACAGTCCACCTGATGGTGAGTGGTTGCTGGGACCCATCGACATCTACATTTACCCTCAATGAAGAATCAAAATGCAGATGCGTCGTCACCTGTGAGGACTAAGATGGAATGCCTCTTTTCAAGTAAAATGGGTCTCTGGTTCTCTACACTCACCATACGAAACACAGCAGCATTAAGCTGCCATTTCACGCTGGTATTCTGTGAGAGCGTGGTCCTTTGTTCCAGTTGTATGCTTGGGTGGGATTTAATTTTATTAATTATGGGATCCGAAGGAGATGGTAGCACCCAGCCATTCTCTGTATTGAAATTAGGATGTTTTTTGATTTCAATAGCCTTGCGAAACATCCTCGGAATGAATCGGTGTTCTCTAGCGAGGATATGTGATCTATCAAATCTAATGTAGTGACGGGAGCGATCCTGTACGTGTTCACAGACTGCAGACTTTTCGGAACGTACAAATAACACACTTAAAAAAACTAGTGACCTCATAAAATAACACTCCGAAAAATTAAATCTAGACGTAAAATCGACAATACCTACGTGTGCTAAACCACCGAAGTTGTATGGGTTACCAAAAATACACAAGACCAATGCTCCACTACGTCCCATAGTGAGCCAAATCGATTCACCAACTTACAGATTGGCTCAACACTTAGCGAAAAAACTCTCACCGCTCAAGGGACATACAAGAGCATACACAAAGGATTCCTACTATTTTGTCAGCGAGATTAAAGACTTACATCTGGCAGACAGTGAAACTATGGTTAAATTTGATGGGCAGTCGCTGTTCACATGCTTACCTGTTGAAGACTGCATCTCGATTGTTACTAGAAGGCTGGAGGCAAACAACATGCCCGTAGAATAAGCAGTAATACACAGACACTGCCTTACATCTGGCTACCTATTCTGGAAGGAAGAGTTCTACAAGCAAGTAGATGGTGTGGTGATGGGCTCACCTGTATCTCCTATTGTCCCGATATATTCATGGAAGACTTTGAGGAGAAAGCCCTGCTTACTTCTCCCGTAAACCCAAGATTCTACAAGCGGTACGTAGAAGACACTTTCACAATTCTACCTTTAGATAAAGTAACTGCATTTTAGATCATCTTAACTCCATAAATTATAAAATTCAGTTCACAATGGAATTAGAGGCAAACAGTTCTTTAGATTTTCTAGATGTGTTAGTAATTCGGTATCCTGATAACACCTTGAGCCACACTGTGTATAGAAAAAAGACCCATAGAAATAGATATTTAAACGGTGATTATCATCACCATCATTCACGTTTAGCTACCGTGGGTAAATCACACCTGGCCGCTGAGCTCCAATACGTCAAGCAAGTTTTGCACGACAATATGCTTCGGGTACCGCGCATACATCATAGTGAACGAGTGAAGCCGGCCACAGTTGAGCGAGTGCCTGCTGTACTGCCATATGTCAGAGGTGTCACTGACAAGATTGGCTGCATCTTGAAGCGTGCTTCCATTAAAACATACTTCAAGCAGCCGAAGAAGATTAGTCAGTTTTTACCATCAGTCAAGTGTAATGTCCCTCTGCAAGATGCAGGAGTGTACAAGCTTGATTGTGAATGCGGTCTCTCTTATATAGGACCAACCAAAAGATCCATAAAAACCCGCGTTAAAGAACACATAGCTGATGTGAAGAATCGACACTCCGGGAAGTCTGCAGTCTGTGAACACGTACAGGATCGCCCCCGTCACTACATTAGATTTGATAGCCCACAAATCTTCGCTAAAGAACACCGATTCTTTCCAAGGATGATTCGCGAGGCTATTGAAATCAAAAAACATCCTAATTTCAATAGAGACGATTGCTTGGTGCTACCATCTGCTTGGGATCTCATAGTTAATAAAATTAAATCCCAACCCAAGCATACAACTGCAAGACTTCATGATACTGTAAGTTCATACTGCGTAGATCGGAACAAAAATTAATAATTTTTAATCTGGTGGTAGCCGTGGTTAACTATGACATTAGGAAGTCATACACCTCAGTCCCCCCCGTGACCATGGGTGCTGTAAAGTGCTCGCAACGTCGGGAATATAAAATAAGTTAAAATGCGCGATAAAATCCGAAAAATTAGTTTTATTTAAAAATTATTAAAAAGTATTATAAATTTAAAGTTTATTTTACACAATAATTATACACAGGTTTAGTAGATTTTTAACACTATTTAAGTATTATTTTCCAAACTGCATGATTAGATACAACTTCTTTTTCACAAGGTATTCAAAATATATTATACATATCAATTAAATCTCTTCAAAAATTGTGCCAAATAATAGGTAACTTAATACATAATTATTATTGTAGATTAATAATTAAATTATTTTGCGTGACTTTTGACACAGGTTTGTCATTTTTTTATTATTATTTTTCATTAAAAGTGATTACTAAGCAAGTTCATATTTTGTTTTTTCTTCCTTCAAACAATACAGTAAAAAGATTCAATGTAACTCGAATTAGGAATTATAGTATTCTTATTTATTTTGTTTGCTGCTAGTACAATTATTGTTAGCACAAGTACTGTCTATATCCGTTAAGAGAAAAACATTTAAATTTAAATCATATGTCTTTTATATATGTCTTTTTGGCTTAACAATGGTACCAACTTTTAATACTATACATCGCTTTTCCGTACGGTCTTGTGACATGTTATAATGTTTAAGTACTATTATCCTGAGACCGTTATCAATCCGTAATGCGTGTTAGTACTTTTTCCTTTCATACATTGGAAAGGACGTTAGTTGTTAGTATTTAAAAAAATATATTATGGGGATAAATAGTTTCTGCTTACGAAGTGTACAGAGCAAATGTACTATAGTGACAGCTATCTTCTGAATTACAAGAAATATGCAGAATATCTCGATTCCAGTACGTAGATAATAGAATCACGATTATTTTTTTACTTTTATTGTATTTCGATATCTATGATATAATTAGAAAAACGGTTAAGAATGGTTTTGTAAAAAAAAAATTTAAAATGGCCCTACTGTAAAATTACCTTTTGGCGTTTAAGTAGTATCGGCTTTCCAGTGACGATATAGGAAAAGAAAAATGCAATTGCTGACTAAGGTTAAATGACGGAAAAATTCTGTAGATTAAATAAATGCTTACTAAGATTTTACTGCGTTGTAAAAAGGTGTATAACAGTTCGTAAGGATTAATATACTGTGCCTAATAATAACGCTCTATAATCACTTTTTCATTTTCAATAATATTTTGTGACCAAATAAGTTATTGTGGCTTATGTATAAGAAATAGGTATATTATATTGCGAATTTTTATAGATCGAATAAAGATCTTTGAACTTTTGTAGATCATTTTATTCACGTATTCACTATTATATAATTTTTTAATAAATTCAAAAGATAAGAAAAGTAGTAAAAAAGAATATGAAAAATTATTTCCCATGTGTAAAATAATCCCTGTTGAAACACGGTTAAAATAATTAATAGCAATAGAACATTATTATACTGACGAATATAAAGTACCTATTATTAACACTTCCAACACGCGTAAGGTAAGGGAAAAAAATCTTGAAGAGCCTAGTGCAAATAACTATTATCGACAGCGCTTGAATAAATACATTGTACCCAGAATCTATGACAAAATAAAATGGTCAATAGAAACCAAATAAAATAAAAATAAATTAAGCAAAAACTTATTAAAATCCTCTCTGAAAAGGACATTGTTAACAGAGATATTTTTTTTAAAAAAATACTGGTAATGCTATTAAACATTACTAATATTCCATTTAACCACTTCTGGTAAGCTTAAAATGCTTGTGTTAGAAGTGGTTCACGACAGTAGTCGAATGGTGGATTCGAACCCACGACCTTTCGAGTTCGCGGTCCCCACCCTGCCATTAGGCTACTGACGCTTAACTAGCTATAACACAATACATATTGTAACATACTTTTATTAATCGCTTTTTATGTGTGATTTATTTTATTTGTTTATTGCTTTTGTTGTTTATTTTTTTATTTATTTCTTTACTTTTATAATTTCTAAATATTATGAAATTGTAGTAGGTAACTATGGTATAACTATCTTTTATTGTCTTTTTGTTTAAAGTAATTAATTGTATTTGTATAGGTGATTGTGCATAATAATATATAGTTTTAAGAGCGTGTTCTCGCCGACAAACTGATTGCAGTTTGGCGATAGAATAGTAAAAATAATGTACTTACTTTTGTATGAATAAATAAATTGGAAAAAAAAACGTATCACTAACCATTACGCTGGTGGACGCGGAACAAGCAGTTCGGGGGCGCTTTTTCTTCTGATTTACTAAACAAAAATATTAAAGTAAATATTATTTAAATAATACTAAAGACTTGCTGTGTGCTCTGCTCATACTATTACTCATAAATCTGGCTATAATATACAAAAATAATTTTTCAAATCGGACTGGTAGTTCCAGAAATTAGCGTGTTTAAACAAACAAAAATCTTCCGCTTTATTACATAAATGTATAGTAATATAGTATAGATCTAAAGCAAAATAAATGTCATTTTCATAAAAAATAAACAATTACATCTTACTCTAAGATTATTTGTTTATTTTTTATTACATACTACATTATAAAGTAACGTCAGTTATGTTTCAATTAACGCTCTCACCGAGCAAATTCAAGTTAGGTCAGTAATGAAGATATCAGCTTAATATACTCTTTTTTACTGTGATTGCTTTCAGACAGTAACATAATTTTTTTATTTTTTTAAATTAAAAATTTTCTCCTGTATCATGGAGTTAGTAATATACATTAATTGGACAAAGACGAACATCCAGACCTGGAACAATTATTTGAAGGCCATAGAAATACTTGTTCCGTGGAGGGTTGCTATGCTTAGTTCAATGATAAGCTACTGCGCCACGGAGTCGTCATCCTTGAATACTTGTCAGGGTTATAGGATTTATTTCACTCACAAACCTAGCAGAGATTTATATGAGGACCTCACTTTCTTTAACTTTCCTCAAACTAATGACTAGACATACTTTATTTTTCTCCTTTACTAAATTAGAGATTTAAATATTCGTGAGCTATTTAATTAAAAAGGGAGGCTTCAAATTTACTTTATCATGATTAGAGTTCATAGTTCTCCTTTGGAAATTTTCATGTACTAATTTATTTGTATATATATTTAAATTCATGTTTTCTACCGAAGCAAATGATTTATTAGTAAATGATCAATGCATGTGGCCCCGGACCGCTTTTTGTGGCATTTTTAGGGGAAGCATATTATGTTCAACAATAGACCTGTGATGGGCTATAATGATGATGGTGATGATGTAATGAAAACATTAATATGTTTACGCCCACCCTTGCTGGACCACAAAGGAGGTGCGACGCGCGGGCGCGGGAGGACAGCTGAGACGGACTGGCTGGCAAAAACTACCGCCGTGCATTATTATACTTAACGCGGCTATATCTACATCATTATTGTAACGAGGATTAATACAGTTTTGTCATAATTATATATATTTGTTGGAAGAAATTATAAGTATTCGTCATAAAGAAGAATTTTATTGAAGAGCGCCGAATTACCGAACATAATTTTGGTGACCCCCGACTATGATGTGGATGACGCAACAGGAAGGCGCCAGAAGTCCCGGAATAAGTGCATAGTGCCGGAATAAGTGGTAAACACGGACCCGAGGGAAGTACGCCCGTTCCTAGTAAATCTATTCATATCCTTGTCCATATAATTGTGCTCAATTTGTGTAAATATAGTTCGTTAATTCCGGTGCCATCGTTAGTTATACTTACCCACATAGTTCGTTGCATAAACAATAAATTGTACTTAATCTTCGTAAATAAGCAACAAGTAATATTTAAATAACTTCATTTTCATTCGAAAGTAAACAAAGGTCAACATTAATATCGTAAAATCATACAACTTAGTGTAAATCTTAATAAATAACTTGTAAACACAGTGTCTACAATCGATATTTTATATTCGTTAAATCATTGATTTCGCATTAGAATCATTTAAAATATTAATACAAACATATAGTTAAACATATCGGCTAACTATTCCAGGCATTTGTTGGGAGTAAGCGGGCGAGAAAGTAAGTGCTTTCTTCATCGACACGGCGGACCTGTTTCCTGCTACCGTACCGTGTTACACCGTGTCGCTGCGCCTGCGGCCGGCCGGTACAAAGGTCAGATCGGCGGCCAAGTGACCGGCGCATTGTTTACGAGGTTGGATTCACTTCATATTTTATTTACAAGTTAATACTTGTTTGCTAGTTATTTCGCCCACATTATGTCCGACTTAAAAGAACTAATAAAACAGAGGGGTAACATTCGCGGCCGAATAACAATATTCGAAAAGTATTTGACGCCATTAACGTTAATTAATACTGAGTCTGAGCGCAACAAATTAATAAATAATGAATTAAATTTGAGATTAACAAAATTACAAGAATTATCGTACAGTTTCGATGAAATTCAAAGCAAAATTGAACAATTAGATCCCGATATATCGAAACAGTTGGAAGAACGGGAGGTAACCGAAAACCAGTTCTTTTATTTGATTGCTCAAGCTCAAGAGTTTTTAGATGCATACACAGATAGTAAAAATAAACATAGGGATGATATTTCATGTCGTGGTAGTACTACATCTGTTACAAATCATAATATAAAACTGCCACCGTTGAAAATTCCTCCCTTTTATGGCGATTCAAATACTTGGCTTCAGTTTCGAGACATGTACTTGTCTTTGATACACAATAATGAAAAAATAGATGAAATCAGCAAGTTTCATTATTTAAAATCATATCTGGAGGGACCCGCTCTGTCAGTGATTAACTCTGTCACTGTTTCAGCCGATAACTATGAAATCGCTTGGGCGTTGCTCTGCGATAGATATAATAACAAGCGTCTTTTAATAAACGAGCATGTTAAATGTTTATTTTCGATTGAAGCGCTTCATAAGGAGTCCGACCGGGGCCTGCGCAACCTAGTCGATACAATTTCGAAAAACCTGAGTGCGTTAAGGGTGTTAGGCGAGCCGACTGATAGTTGGAGCACGCTTATTATTTATATTGGGTCATTGAAGTTGGATTCCGTGACCGCGAGAAGTTGGGAAGAGTTCCGTAGCAAATTGGAAACGCATAGTTTGGACGACTTCTTCGATTTTCTTCGTAAAAGGGCAACTGTATTAGAAACAGTCTACGCCGCTAAAGCTACAAATAATAATAAAACAGAAAATCGTCAAAACTTTGCGCGATCGAAATCGTTCATGTCTACTTCGCTCGATTCACCATTCCGTGGTCATTTTTTGGCATGTAAACAAGATCATAAGTTATATGACTGTCATAAATTTAAATCTATGTCAGTCGAAGAACGAAACGCCCATTGGGGGGAAATATTTAAAGAGTACAAAAAATAAAGTACACTGTCACTTCAGTCGAGACATACAACAACAGCTCGTCAAGTTCTGGGAACTTGAGGAGGTTCCTGTTAGCAAACCTTTCTCAAATAGCGAAGATTATTGTGAAAATCTTTACAAAGAGACCACTCACCGCGAAGCAAACGGTAAATTTTGCGTTCAAATACCTCTTTGCGATTCACCAGATGTTCTAGGCGACTCGTATAATATGGCTGAAAAGCGTCTACACCAAATGGAAAGAAAAATGAAAACTAAACCAGTTTTTAAACAAGAATATACTAAATTTATGCAAGAGTACGAGTAAGAGCGCTTAGGACATATGAGTGAAGTTAGTAAGCCAGAGCGTGGATACTACTTACCTCATCACGCTGTGATAAAGGATAGTAGCGAAACAACGCGTCTCAGGGTCGTTTTTGACGCGTCAGCTAAAACAACAACAGGTATCTCGTTCAACGATATTCAGCACGTGGGCCCGGTCGTCCAGGATGATTTGTTTTCAATCCTGGTACGATTTCGGCAATATAAATACGTTGTGACAGCTGACGTGGAAAAAATGTATCGACAGATTTTAATACAGCCTGAACAACGGCATCTCCAGATGATTTTATGGCGTGAGCATGAGGACGAACCGATTAAGATATTCCAACTCAATACGATCAGTTACGGAACCTCCTCGGCTCCCTTCTTAAGTACGAGATGTCTAGTTCAGCTAGCTGATGAATGTCACGACAATAGGATTGCTAATATCATAAGGAACGATTTTTACATCGATGACGTAATTACGGGAAGTAATTCGAAAGAGGATCTACGTTATATAATAAATTCTGTAACAGATACTCTTCATTCAGCACATTTGTCATTGCGGAAGTTTCGTACTAATGTGGCTTCAGTCCTCCAGGATAACTCGAACTCCCTGATACCCAAGGACTTAGATTTCAGTGCCCAGTCCAGTGCATTAGGACTTAAATGGGATCCAAGCACAGATACCTTCAATTTCCATGTCGACATAAAATTTTCATCAACAGCCACTAAGAGATCAATTTTGTCAAATTCAGCTCGATTATTTGATCCTCTCGGATTATTAAGTATATGTACCATAGTGCCTAAAATAATCCTTCAAAAACTGTGGATGTCTCAGGCAGATTGGGATGATCCTATTCCTGCAGATTTAGCTCAAAGATGGTTCAACTTCGTATCAGGGCTCAGGTGTTTGGTAGAACTTCCAAATACCTAGATTCGTCCTCGATAACGACCCTAACGCTATTGTTGAGATGCATACATTTTGTGATGCCTCACAAGATGCATATGCAGCTTGCGTCTACGTTCGTTCAATCAGTAGCTCAGGCAATATAACTATAAATCTACTGTGTGTTAAAACAAAGGTTTCTCCTATCCGAGCTCAAACCATTCCACGTCTTGAATTGTGTGGCGCCTTATTAGCGGCACGTCTGAGCTCGAAGGTACTAAAGGCATTAAGATTAACATTCACAAATATTTATTACTGGACAGACTCGTCTGTTGTGCTTGGGTGGATTCATACAGCATCACAGAATCTTAAAAATTTCGTGTCCAATCGTGTCTCAGAAATCCAAGAACTAACAGCAACTGGTTCCTGGAGGCACGTTCCAGGTATCCTAAACCCGGCCGATTTAGCGTCACGTGGTCTAAATCCCACCCAAGTACACGATGCCAGTTTATGGTGGCATGGACCTTCCCTTTTAGAGGATAGTCCATCGGCATGGCCAGAAGTTATAAAACCTACTCTCCATGTACCTGAAATTAAAACTTACACAACTAAGCCTAAACCTAATAAACTAACTACCAAAACTACAACATGCACTACAGTTACATCTAGCAGCACAACGACAAACACTTCTGATAAACTAGTGAACTTTGAGAATTACTCAAAATTCACGAGTTTACAGCGAAGCTTGACTTATGCTTTGCGGTTTATCTACAACATAAGACACTCTAAAGATAAAATTACAGGACACCTCACTACAGATGAAATTGAGAAGTCCTTGCATCATTTAATCAAACAACACCAGGAGGAGTGTTTCGAATGCGAACTTAATCTACTAAATAATAAAAAATGCTTACCTTCGAAATCACGACTTTTATCACTCAGACCATTCGTTGATGAGAAGGGCATTCTCCGAGTTGGTGGTCGTATTCAAAATTCACCTGAATTCTTTAGTAAAAAACATCCCATCATACTTGAATCAAAGATTTTGGCAACGCATCTGCGATTCCCCTGGTGTTGCAGTTGTTAATGGGCGGCGGTAGTCACTTACCATCAGGTGAGCCGCATGCTCGTTTGCCCGCTCTCCTATAAAATAAAATAAAATCAGTTTACAAAACTATTGTTTGTTCACGAACATAAGAAATTGTTCCACGGAGGTGCACAGCTTCTGCTGACTAACATCAGACAATTATTTTGGCCCATCGCGGGAAGGAGATTAGCTAGATCTACGGTTAATAATTGTAGAATATGTTGAATATTAAGGGCTAAAACTATAACACCAATAATGGGAAACTTACCATCAGCTCGCACGAATCCTAGCTTTGCGTTTGAAGTCGTGGGTGTCGACTTCGCTGGCCCATTTTTGACACGTGACCGAAAGGGACGTGGTTGCAAAATTATAAAAAGCTATTTATGTATATTCGTGTGTTTTACAACGAAAGCACTTCATTTAGAAATTGCATCAGACTTGAGTGCGGAGGCATTTATTATGTGTTTAAATCGCTTCATCTCTCGCAGAGGCAAACCTAGCGAGATCCATTGTGACAATGGACGAAATTTTGTGGGCGCAAATAATGAGTTCAAAAGATTTCTTGAATCATGTAGTGAATCAATCTCGTCATATGCTGCCGAAGAATTCATAAAATTCAAGTTCTCGCCCGCTTATTCTCCGCATTTCAACGGACTTAGTGAAGCCGGTGTTAAGGCAGCTAAGCACCATCTAATACGTATGGTAGGGAATACGCATTTAACTTTTGAGGAGTTAGCGACTTTATTTTCACAGATTGAGGCAATATTAAACTCCAGGCCCTTAACTCCCCTATCATCCGATCCGACAGACTTATACCCATTGTGTCCAGGGCACTTCCTGATCGGCAAGCCGCTCACTTCTCTACCATCTCCCGTACTAATCGATACAAACCCAAGATATCTGGCTAGATATGAACTCATCGATCAGATACGTCAGCAATTTTGGGAGAGATGGCGCACTGAATTTCTAAATGAGCTGCAGCAGCGATCAAAGTGGCGCATTAGTCAAGGACAAATTTCCGAAGGCGATATGGTGGTACTCAAGGAGCCCAATTTACCACCACTCAAATGGCGCATGGGACGCATCCATCGGCTGTATCCAGGGACCGATGGCGTTGCACGCGTAGCAGATGTCAACACTTCAAAGGGTGTCATCCGGCGTGCAGTTACAAACCTCTGTCCATTGCCCAACGAGCAATGACCAAGAAGATACCTCGAAATCCCACAGTCTTCGAGGGGGGGGGAAGATGTTTACGCCCACCCTTGCTGGACCACAAAGGAGGTGCGACGCGCGGGCGCGGGAGGACAGCTGAGACGGACTGGCTGGCAAAAACTACCGCCGTGCATTATTATACTTAACGCGGCTATATCTACATCATTATTGTAACGAGGATTAGTACAGTTTTGTCATAATTATATATATTTGTTGGAAGAAATTATAAGTATTCGTCATAAAGAAGAATTTTATTGAAGAGCGCCGAATTACCGAACAAATATGTTCAAGCAGCATTAGGTTTAAACATTAAATTTAAACAAACTTGCATGTTTTACACACCTAGTAATATGATAGATACAATAGATAGAAGAAAAAAAAATAGAATTTATATCAATTGTTTTTAGTATAAAGATACTAAAGAATAGTATTAATTTCTATCATTCATTTCGCCCATACTAGACGCTATGATATCTTTTTTTTAAAGTATAGGGTGACAAACGAGCACACAGTCCACCTGCTGGTAAGTGGTTGCAGTGACCCATAGACATCTACATCTATTCTCAACAAAGAATCAAAATGTAGATGCGACCCATAGACATCTACATCTATTCTCAACAAAGAATCAAAATCTAGAGGACTAAGAAGAAATGCTTCTTTTAAAATGGTAAAAAGAATCAGTAAAAAGTGTCTCCGGTTCTCTACACTCACCATACGAAACACAGCAGTGTTAAGCTGCTATTTTACGCTGGTATTCTGTGAGGGTTATAAACGTATCTATACGTATCTGTTGAACGTTATAGCTTTAGTCATAACGTAACGTATTAAAGCAATTCGAACATAACGACTATATTATCGGCAAACGGAGTACGAGTAATGTATTTTAATTACAATATCAATAGCGAATACATTACTCATCTTCCATTAATCCGTGATGTTCCAGTCTAGAATCTTTAAGACGTTCTTCAATGCAGTAGCGCAGAGTTTCGGTGACTCAACGTCACCCTGTCTGACAGCAGCCTATAGTTGGATAGGTTTTGTACTTTATTCTGTAGTGTTGAAGACTTCAAAATTAGGACAGGAAAATTAAAAAAAAAAACACTACAATAAATTAAAAAATTGTAAAATATTCGTTCAAGAATTATTTATAAGGTACAAAAAGTTTTTTGAAGTTTTAATAAAGACGAACAAAGGTCTCATGAACGTGGGCGTTTAAATTTGTGAGAGTACGAGTAAATTAGCTTTTTCTATTCAATTGGTTTAAAAGTACAATGAATATTTCAATATCACTTACTTCTCTTTAATAGGCTTAAATGATTTCATTTCACAAATTGGAATTACTATATATATTATACCTACTTATATTTGTACGAAGTACTTATTATTCTAAAATTCAACATTTTGGTACACGCGTTGCACATATTTACACTTATTGTAACGAAGCATATATTGTACTATTGATGTGCTGTTAGTTGGGTAAGTGCATTAAGCTGTATTTTGTTCTAGTGGCATGCTCGAAGTTTCTCTGCGTTAAAGAATTCGAAACAAGGATCAGGCCGTAGTGGGACCGAAACCGAGATAGCACAAGGGATTCATCATCATCATCATTACAGCCCTTCACAAGTCCACTGCTGAACATAGGCCTCCCCCAAGGAATGCACAAAGCACGGTCCTCAGCCATCTGCATCCATCGACTTCCTGCATATCTTACCAGGTCGTCACTCCATCTAGTGGGGGGACGCCCAACACTTCGCCTGCCGGTACGAGGCTGCCACTCGAGAACCTTTCTTCCCCATCAGTTGTCGGTTCTTCGAGCTATATGGCCGGCCCATTGCCACTTCAGCTTACTAATCCGTTGGGCTATGTCGGTCACTCTGGTTCTACTGCGGATATCTTCATTTCTGAGTTTATCACGCAGAGAAACTCCGAGCATAGCCCTCTCCATGGCTCACTGAGCGATTCCGAGCTTCCTCATCCGGCCAGCAGTGAAGGACCACGTCTCAGATCCGTATGTCATCACTGGCAACACGCACTGGTTGTAGAGTCTCGTATTCAAGTTTTGAGGTATACCTGACGAGAAGATGTGCCATAATTTCCCGAACGCTGCCCAACTGAGTTGAATCCGTCGATTGACCTCTCGGTCGAAGTTGGACTTACCTAGTCGGACAATTTGTCCCAGGTAAACATATTCGTCAACAACTTCGAGATTAGTGATCCCAACAACTACCGGCATAGGTGTGGCATGGACATTAAACATGATCTTTGTATTGTCCATGTTCATCTTAAGACCTAACGGTTGGGAAGCACTATTGAGGTCATTGAGCATAGTGCTTAGGTCCTCCAGCGATTCTGCCATAAGGACTATATCGTCGGCAAATCGAAGGTGAGTGATGTACTCGCCATTGATGTTGATACCGTATCCTTTTCAGTCCAGAAGCTTGAAAACGTCTTCCAATGCAGTGGTGAAGAGTTTCGGGGATATGACGTCACCCTGTCTTACACCTCTCTGCAATTGGATAGGTTTCGTACTTTGGTTCTGTACTCGGATAGCCATCGTAGCCCTACTGTACAAGAACTTCGGCACTTCGATATACCGACAGTCCACTTGGCACCGCTGAAGGGACTGCAGCACCGCCCGGACGGGCGACGGAATCAAAGGCTCTCTCATAGTCCACATACGCCAGACATAGTGGCAAATTGTACTCCTCTGACTTTTGTACAATTTGCCGAAGAGTATGTATGTGGTCTATGGTTCTAAAGCCTTTTCGGAAACCGGCTTGTTCGGGAGGCTGGAAGTCGTCAAGTCTGCGCGCGAGACGATTCGTAATGACTCTCGAAAACAGCACGTAGACGCGGCTTAGAAGGGAAATCGGTCTGTAGTTCTTTAAGAGAGCGCTGTCGTCTTGAAGAACAAAACCACTGCACTTCTGCTCCACGCCTCCGGTGTAATGCCACCATGGAGGACGGAATTAAAGAGCTTCTGAAGGACTTCAAGTATCGGTTTTCCACCCGCTTTCAGAAGCTCCGCTGTAATTCCATCCTCGCCTGGACCAGGGAACCCAAGGAGCCAGCAGCTGGACGACTTCATGGAGAAAGAGGGACTCTTTATGATGAACTCTTTCTTCCAGAAGCAGCCCCACAGGAAGTGGACCTGGTCGAGCCCCGACGCTTCGACAAAAATGAGATTGACTTCATTATGACGACCAGACGACAACTGTTCAGTGATGTCTCAGTGATCGCGAGGGTGAAAACCGGCAGCGATCACCAAATGGTTAGAGACATATTGAACCTAAACGTTAAGTTGGAGAGGTCTCGTCTAATGAAGTCAACGCTCCGTCCCCTTCGTGCTCTAATCCAAAGTTCCGAAACCTTTCAGCTCGAGTTACAAAACCGTTTTCAGTGCCTAGAAAACTGCAATGAAGTGGACGATATGAATGACAAGCTCGTGGAAATTGTCCATGCGGTCGGAGCTAAGTCCTGCAAGACCCGCCGCAGAAGAACACAAAAACTCTCCGATCATACTCTTAATCTCATGGCTGTTAGACGGCAGATGAAGCTACATTCTTCAACAGATTTGACAGCATACAGGCAACTGAACAGACAGATGTCCAAATGCATGCGGCGGGACTTACGCAACTTCAATACAGCTCGTATTGAAGAAGCGATCGAGCGGAACCAAGGCTCCAAAGTCTTTGCCAGAGATCTGTCTGCCAGAAAGATCTGACTGTCAAAGCTGAAGACAGAGTGTGGCAGCATCGTTTCCGGGGCACCTGAGATTTTGAGTGAGATTGAGAGGTTCTATGGGCAGCTGTACACGTCATCGTTGGAGCCACACGCGAGTGTAAGTAACGATCCAAGAGCTAGTCTTATCCGACATTATTCCGATGATATCCCGGACGTCAGTCTGAGCGAGATTAGAATGGCTCTCCAGCACAAGGAATTATTAAGCTGAAATTACAATAGGCCGGCCATATAACTCGAAGAACCGATAACTGATTGACAGCCAAGTACCGGTAAGTGTAAGGCTTTCCACTAGAAGGAATGACGATCCGGTAAGATATGCATGAAGTCGATGTCTCTATATAATGAGGGATGATTATGTCCAGCACTTAATTTATGAATGATTAGTGAACAGTGTGTTGATGCCCTCTAGGTTACGCTTCCCTTTCAAAAGTCTGTGGAGTTTAGGTTAAGCTTTTCTGAAAAACTTTACTGCCACGACACACGAGCCAGGGTGCACCGCGTAAAGATGAGGTGGATATTTGGAGATGAATCTGTCATATTCTTCCTAAGCCTCTTTTGAAATTTTTTTATATTTTGCCGTACTGTGGTTTTCTCTATGCGAAGGCATATACCAGAAGTGTTCATATATATTGAGTATACCTTAATCCCCAATGAAAATCAGGTGAAAATTTTAGGAGTTATTTTGGATAACAAAATGACAGGAATTCCTCATCTATCATATATTGCTTCCAAATGTGAAAAAAACCTCAATGTAATCCGATCCCTATCAGGTGCTTGGTGAGGTTCCCGCCCCTACTCCCAAAAAGCTTTTATACAATGCTCTAATAAGAAGTCATATTGGCTATGGCTGCTTTTTAATAGAGCCATGTAGCAAAATGGCCCTTAATACCTTGGACAAAATTCAATCAAAATGTCTACATATAATAACAGGTGCCATGAAATCTACTTCCATTTCCGCTCTTCAAGTTGAATGTATTGAGCCTCCTCTATTTCTACGCAGACAATATCTCTCGGATAGGTTTTTGTTCAAAGCTGCTTATTATTTACACCATTCTCTTCTCTCCAAACTTCGTTCCTTGTATCAGTCGGTCAGGGACTCTCCATATTGGTCCCACAAGAATTTGCCATGTATTATGAAAAGTTATATTAAATTAGTCAATGTTCACTCTCCTGTTTATCAATCCCGTAGTAATCCACTTTAAATATTCCATATGAGGCTCTAATTTTCAACCCAGACATTATTCTAAATTTTGGAATAGATAAGAATACTATTGAGGCAAATAACAAATTAAATATACTCCTCCTGAAAAATTGGCATGATTGGTTAATTATGTACACTGATGCTTCAAATTTAAGTGACGCTAATCTCTAGTTGGGTCCGCAGTGTGGATCCCTAACTACAAGATTATTTTAAATTTTAACTCTCCGCCTGACTCATCTGTATTCACAGGTGAGTCTTTAGCTATCTTTGGGGCAGTCTTTAATGCGGAATATCACAATCTGGAAAGGATTCTAATTTTCTCAGACTCCCTCAGTTGCCTTCAAAGCATAGCAGTCCAGTCCAGTCCTTTTCACTCTAAGGTAAAATACCCCCTAATCTTAAATATTAGAAAGTCTCTGTACAGCTGCCATTAAAAAGGGCTTAAAATTGTCTTAGCTTGGATCCTTAACCACTGCGGGATTCAGGGTAATGAAATTGCGGATCGTTTAGCTAAAGAAGCCACCAAATCTGGCTCCCTCCCTAAACAATGCCTCTATGCATATAACCTCCTACCAAAGGCTGGATCCAGCCTACTGACCACATGGCAAAGTAACTGGCATCAGTTTAAACTTTTAAAATGTAAACACTATTTCAAAGTCCAAATTAATATCCCATCAAAACCCTGATTTTTTCAATGTCGTCACTTTAATAAAACAATCACCTCTACTGTTTGTCGCCTTCGCTATGGACATGCTTGTACTCCGGTACACTTGGCTAAACTAAGGATTTGGGATAGCTCAATCTGTGAATGTGGGCTAGACGAAGGATCCGTAAATCATCTGTTCTTTGAGTGTCCTAATCTTTCTCACTCTCTCTATGATACCCTGCCCAATTACATCCCAAGTCCTGTAAATTTCCAGTATTTGTTGTCCCTAGTGTATACTCCTTTTGTAAATATTTTGTTCAATTTTATTCGTACTAATAATATTAAACTGTAAAATTACTAAACCAAAATTATTTGGTGATGGTATTTAAAAATATAACGTCTTTTGTTGTAGATTATGATCCCACTCGTAAAATTGAGAACTCTTTAACGTAATAAATATTAGTAGTCACTCCCATGACTGACGACTTGACACTGACAGAATTCTATCAAAAGAAGCCATAATTTAAAAAAAGAAGAAGAATTTTTGGACTGAATAACAATGTTCTCGTGACCGAATTTCGCTTACGGCGGCCAGAGAGTAGCCATCTGCGCAGGACAGGGTTATAGTGCGCGAGTCGGTGCGCTAGCACAGGTGCTCTCCTCCACTTATACCCCTAATTCTCATAGTCCGATAGGACGGAAATCCGATACGCCTAGAGAGAGATCAATGACATGACCATTGGCTTTATATGCATTCTGAGGCACGAGGTTGAAACAGCGACAACTTACTGAATTCGACTCTCTGGCCACATCAGCAGTGCAGCAGTCGTGCTTACAATCATCAGATCAACGAGGGAGTAAACAGTATATAACATAAGCTAAGTCTTTTTAAATTTGTATTCGATGATTAAAAACTGGCCAAGTGCGAGTTGGACTCGCGCACCGAGGGTTCCGAACAAATCCGTAGGTATATAAGTTTAAAATTATTAAAAATATTTTTATTACATGATGTAACTAAAAATTTATGCTATTCGCAATTTTTCCTTTATTTGTGCTGTAATACGTTGCTAAATTTTAAGATTCTGAGTTCACGGGAAGTACCCTGTAGGTTTTGATACCCTTGCGAATGTCGAACCTTTGCGGTATAAACGGCTGTATCTTTTGATTGCGTTGGCTTAGAAGTTTAATTTTTTCACAGCTCCAAGGAACAGTAGAATTGAGTATTTGATATGAATTTCAGCTTGATACCTCCACGCGTTCCTGAGAAAAAGGGTCTTGACAGACAGACAGACGGACAACAAAGTGATCCTATAAGGGTTCCGTTTTTTTCTTTTGAGGTACGGAACCCTAAAAACTGTTTTTTTTATAGGATGGGGTGACAAACGAGCACACAGTCCATCTGATGGTAAGTGGTTGCTGTGGCCCATAGACATCTACATTTATCCTCGTTTGCAAATCAAAATGCAGATGGGTTGTCACCCTTGAGGACTAAGATAGAATGCCTCTTTTCCAGTAAAAAGGGTCTCCGGTTATCTACACTCACCATACGAAACACAGCAGCATGAAGCTGCTATTTGACGCTGGTATTCTGTGAGAGCGTGGTCCTTCCCCGGTCGAGCCGACCCATTCGTGCTACAACTATACTGTGTACTGATATTGTTTTTCCAACTTTTTTTATTGGTCTTTCAAATAATTCATAATTATCATAGTAGCTTTTAACTTGTAAGTATAAAATATGTGCCAATGAAAAATTTTTTTGATTCGTAAACGTTAAAACTGAGGTATAAAACTAAATTGTGATTAATGCATTATTTTCTACTTCTATTATATTTCTGTGTTAACACAGCCAATACTACTATTTTATTTTAATATTTGAAAAACATTTATTTACATAACATAAAATACAATTTTTATTACATACAATATTAAAAACTATAATTAAAAAAAAAAACTAAAACTAGTAACTTAATTATAATCCCCATGGTATCGTGCTAAGAACGCTGGTTACGTTTCTCCGCTGAATAGCTATACTTTGCCTTTGAGCGAGAAAAAAACCAGCCCTCTTTCAATTCTCATTCATTATAATATAAAAAATAATCATAAATGCCATAAATAATCATTAAATTCAGGTTTAATACTAAACTTAACGGCATGCCCTAAGAGTGAAAACAAAATATTTTAAAAGACTATTTATAATGAAACTGCTAGGCAGAAAGATAAATGTAAAAAAATTAAATTTAAAAAAAATTAAAATTATTTTACTCAACATTCTCATTTGCCACTCGAAACAGAATTCGTAATTACTTTGTACACTGCACAGTGAACTTTTTTATATATAACAAGCGCTTCTTTCTTACCTAGGCTTTGTCTGGGTAAGATCTATTAATGTGGCGTTATTTAGATAAACAAAGGCTATATATTTAAAAAAAAAACAATTTTTTAGTATAAAATATAGACAAAATCACTCCTGGCATTGATTTTTTTCATTACAATTGGTTCAGCCGTTCCAACGATTAGCCTGAACAGAAAGAAAAGAAAAAAGACAGAAAAGACTTTCAAATGGCTTTATGTCTTAAAACTATGTAAATAATGCCCTCAGTTCAAACATTTTAAGTTTATTTATATGTCTATACAGGCAACCTCGACAGGCTTCAACTCGATAGTATTAATGGAGCGTTTGTCGATGGCGATTGCAAGACCGAGAAGAACTTCGAGAAAGAGAAATTCAGCTTCGCCTTTAGCCTGAGGACCAGTTGAAAACTGGATTATTCAATAAGGTAAATTAGAGCGTAAATAAACAGCAACACCGTCACCTCCCCGATCGGTACCGTCGTTACGAATCAAATGAAAACCTGGAAGCGAGTAGGATGTTGATGGAAGACATGGTTTTAACCACGACTACGAAACAAACACAGCGTGTATGTTTTTGCTATTAAAACTAGACAACATGTCGGGGTAATAAGCAGGAATACATTGAGTATTTATGTGCATAGCCTTAAAATTTTTGTTAAATTAAATAAAAACGTAATATTTATAAAGGATGCAATAATTTTAAAGCTATCAATGCTGCTTAGTCTATCAGAAACAGAATCAAAGAGGAAGAAATTGGAAATCCAAACGCTGTCATTTGAAGAAATCATATTAAATTATACCTGATTACTAAATATATGTATAAAATAAATAATTCAAAAATAAATAAGTCATGAGTAAACTACCTGCCAGCAGTATGGAAAGAAATGTAAAATTAATCTAACAATAAATGAAGTAACGGAACGTTAACATACGATAGACCATAGACTTAGAATATGATATGTATACATGCGATAGACACAGAAGTGAGAGGTGTCAATATCAGATGAGTCTAGATGTGACACTACGTTAGTACATCTAGCAATTAAGGGTATGTTCCGATATACACAGCGAGCATTTCTCAGTGCTATCACTGGTGAAAAATTCGGTCCGTTATGGACTGCCAGTATACTGCCGCAGTACCCTAGGGAAATATTATATGACATCATAAATCACCTCCATTTTTGTACTGTAAGTACTGGCGGTTTCGAGGTAAGGGGCACCTTTCAGTACTTTGATCACGTGATCAAAAAACATAACAGCGCCGAGAGATCTAACAGCTTACACGAATTATTGTTATTATTGTAAATTAATATTGTTATTGAAATAAAATCGGACATTAAGTTTTAAAAGCAATAATATTCAAATAATATTTTTTCTTTTTGGACAGAAAACGTGTACATGATAAATATTTTCATTCGAAAACTGTCGCAAAATATGGAAGACAGTAGGCGGAACGGTTTTAAACAGTAACCATTATAGCAATCTAAAAAAGAACTTCTTCATAGTATACAAAATAAAGTCAGACTTTACAGTAGTCACAGTCTACATACCTTACTAAACTTTTATCACTAATAATAAACATTCCTTTACTTTAAAAGAACTTTAAAAGAAATATTATACTAACAATTAACTACCTTACAAAACAAATAATAACGTTATACCAGTGAGGTAGGGCACGGGCAGCTACGGTTATCGAGGTGTGGTGCACTATGTATACATTTTAGAAAAAAAAACGGTTGACAAATAATGTTATTTAGGCGTTAAAAAGCATTTATGCCAGTTGAAATAAATTTTGCACCCTACATCAAGATTTTGCTTACAATAAGGAACGACTGACCAATGAGCCCGTCTGATTTTTTCCTGTTTCCAAAGCTTTGAATCTTTTAAAACCATAGCAAGAAAATTCTCTAAAAGAGATAGAACAATGACACAAACAACAGAAAAATACCGTACCGAGAACTGGGTCCAATCCTTGTGTAACTGATTGTAACCTCGCTTACAAGCAGGTACGTAATGATTGGACCCTTAGTTTGGGTTTGCTTTGAAGATCCATTCTATTTGATACAGCCTATAAAAGTCCCCTGCTAAACCTCCCATAGATTGCCGCAAAAATGCTGCTGCCAATTTCCTGTTTAGTTTTCCCTGTCGTTTCTTACGACACCTACGGGACGATAAGGCGTAGTGAATATTTTTACTTCGCCACTATACGGTCTTTGATGAGAAAGACAAACAGATTTTGATGAGTATTATTAATTCACAGCGTCACCATATTTCTGTAATTTGGTTTTCAAACGTTCTTAATAAATGTAGCTAGGTGGTCCTTGTTCAGTTAAACAATAATCATTCTTAGTAGCTCCTACTAATACCATATTATTTTATATAAAGTAATACAATTATTGAACAACGGTATTTAATAATTTATTTGTAAAATTGATAGCATAAAGACTATTGTGTTTAATGTTTAATTACTTAGAGGTCTAGAAAAATAAATTCGCTTTATTTCTTTATTTGATAATTCTAAAAAGTAAGAAAGAAGCGGAGGGAAAGTTGCGTTTAAAGTTAGAAGAAAGCGAGCTCAATAGTTTACAAAAAAGTTTTGCTAGAGATAACGCCAACATAACTGAACAAGAAGTGATAAATTGAGCACGTTTCGCCTATCACTCTGATGCTTCGGAAAGTTTTATGTTCCGTATAAGTCTACATCAGGGAGATAAATTGTAATAAATAATAAGCAGAATATAAAAACGCTATTGTATGAAATAAAATAATACTTTTAAATAGTATGCCACGAACTGACTACAGTTTTACTTGCTTGAAATAAAGATGTTTTCTTTTCTAGATGGCATTGAATTAATGTTCAAATGTAATATATTTATTTGATAAAAGTGTTTCTTTAAGATTAAAAAACTATTTATTTTTATTATATTAATCCATTTAGAATCCACTGATATACGTAGATTTGTGTCACACACACACACATACAGACAAACAAATGATCCTTGCATTTGCCACAGTCAGTACGTTCGGCAGGTCGAATAGCGACGGCAGTATCAAAAATTTCAAATCTTTGTTGGCCCTCCACTTCGTCAGCCTGAATCATCACACATGAATCATACACAAAAGCCCCAAAATATTCTTGAGGTGTCTTTTGTTTTAGTATTACTACATAATTCTGTGTTTCGTGTGGTGATTGTGGAGAACTGGAGACGCCATTTTACTGATTACGAGGCATTCATTCTTAGTGTTCAGGGATGACAACGTATCTGCATTTTGATTATTCATCGAGGATAAATGTAGGTGTCTATGGGCCAAAGCATTTTCTTACCATCAGGTGGATTTTCATTTGTTTTCACATAAAACAATAGATATTTATCACAATAAAAGGACAAAACAAAAAAAGATATTCCACGCTGCAAAAGCGAGAAAGATGAGTTTGCAATCGAAGCTTTTTTATTAATTTATTGTTAATAATATACGTAAATTATTTTGATTTTGCTATTTTTCCTTATCATTTTTATTTTTATTTTAATGATCAACTTTTCTAAGACCACCGATGCAGATGTGCGTTTGATGCAGTACTAAACGCCGGACGTAAAGGAAATATTTATACTTCCATATTTTGGAAGCCATGTGATCTGTCTGGACATTTTCCATAGCTACCTCTTACGATATCTCTATCCCGGATCGGAATCGCCAAGACCGTGGGCTCGGAAAAAACGTAGAAAAGCACAGCCTTCCCTGCCCCAGTGGCTCCCCCATCGACCACGTATTAGTCGTAGAGGGAGCAATTACGGCGCATCGTAATACCGATACTCCTCTTTTCCCACTGCCCCACTGCCCCACCACCGCCGCAGTATCAGTGATGCGCCCCGCAAGTCACAGAGGATAGAGCCAGTGGTATTCTACTCCACTTCTGCGACACAGCCTCAACGGGCGTGAGGACAGGATTTTTGTGCTTCTTCCAGTTTATGACTCAAAAATCATAATATCTCCTGTACAGTCTATTTGTTCATCTGTCACAAGTTATTTTCTTTCTTTTTTTTTCTTCGATTTTATATATTTTTATGTGCATTATTTTTATCTGTTTAGTTCGATCTTGGAAAACAAATTTTCTATCAATTTATTTTAACAAACCAGTATAATACTTACATTTTTCTAAAATGTAACCTAGCCATTTCACTAATAACGAAACGTTCCATTTTAGTCTTCGGGGGTGTCAACGCATCTGCATTTGAGTTGGGCAGTTGAGTGATGATGGGCACATCATTCACTTCCCATCAAGAACTGTATGTACTGCGCCCTTACTATCTTGTTGGATGTTGGCTTGTAGAATTTTGTTGAAAGACTCGAAGATCGTAGAATTGAATGAATTACATTTTGATCTATGATATAAGAATAACAATTGTATATTATAATCACCTTATTCGCCTAAATTTATTACAAAAAAGTGGTATATAGTATAGAGTGTATTTATAGAAACATCAGGAACAAACACAGGCTAGTGGTACCAGTTTCTCGACTCCACAGAGTCAGTAATTCATTCATAGGGCAATGTATACGCTATTACGTCAGTCCCAGAAAATTTACGAGGCCTCTCTATTACGAGTTCTTATAATCTAAATGATTATTTGGTTGATAATAACCCCTGGGAATGATGTGGTCGCTCCCAAGTTGTTGCCTAAATAAATCTTGTAAATAGTACAATCTGTCTTATTGTATAATTTACTTTAGAAAAAAGTCCCGCTTAGTTTCTTGCTGGCCAGGACAGAGGTTTTTTTCTGAACCAGTGGTACAAGTAACAAACTATGTATATAAGTTGAAAATTACAGTTTCATTTCCTATCTAGAATCCAAGAGATTGAGCACATTTTCAAAAACTGTTGCTTTTTTTATGCGACGTGTGGCGACGTGTCTCACAAATCTTAGTTCATACCGTACTAAAACTTTTTACGAGCTTGTCATTGATATCAAGCATTTTTATTATATTACTACCGTACCTATTTTTACCGGAAATTATTAACCTATTTGTCTGGGGTTTTCACATATTTTTACTCGCATCAAGGTATTTTAGAGTGTCTAAAGTATGTTTTTGGTGTATATTATTAAAGCAAACTAAGCCGTCATATATGACAAAATAGTGTTGTACTGGAAAGTAAGAAAGAAATTAAATTATAAAAACAAACAACTACACATGTTATAAATAAAGATGTTCAACATAATAATAACTACAAAACATAAACCTAAGTATGAATAAAATAATGTAACTATAAGCTATACAGGGTTATTTTGCAATATACACCCAAATTTGCAGAGCAAAAGGTTCGGAATAAGTAATATAGGCAAATTATGAAGAAAAATTAATAAAAACATCTCAAACATTCTGTCCTTTTTATATTTTAAACTCCAAATGCGTGGAGATGCATCATTTTAACTGATTGTCATCCAAAATCATCTAAAGCTTTTTTTTTAAATTTTACTACACACGCACACATACGTAAGGGTAGATCGGTCAGAAACGTTGTGAATCGATCGCACACAGAGGAGCGCACGTACGCATCGTTATTGCATAATTATTGCAATACGTTGCCTTACATCTGGCTACCTATTGTGGAAGGAGAAGTTCTACAAGCATGGAGTAGCGATGGGCTCACCTGTATCTCCCATTGTTGCCGATATATTCATGGAGGACTTTGAGGAGAAAGCCCTGCTTACTTCTCCCGTAAACCCTAGATTCTACAAGCGGTACGTAGACGGCACTTTCACAATTCTACCTTTGTAACTGCATTTATAGACCATCTTAACTCCTTAAATTCTAAAATTCAGTTTACAATGGAGTTAGAGGCTAACAATTCTTTAGATTTTCTAGATGTGTTAGTAATTCGGTATCCTGATAACACCTTGAGCCACACTGTGTATAGAAAAAAGACCCATACAGATAGATATTTAAATGGTGATTAACATCACCATCGTTCACATTTAGCTGCTGTGGGTAAATCTTTGTTTCAGAGAGCACTACGGATCTGTGACAGTAAACACCTAGCCGCCGAGCTCCAACACGTCAAGCAAGTTTTGCACGACAATAAGCTTCGGGTCCCGCGCCTACGTCACAGTGAACGAGTGAAGCCAGCCACAGTCGAGCGAGTGCCTGCTGTACTGCCATATGTCAGAGGTGTCACTGACAAGATTGGCTACATCTTGAAGCGTGCTTCCATTAAAACATATTTCAAGCCGCCGAAGAAGATTAGTCAGTTTTTACCATCAGTCAAGTGTAATATTCCTCTGCAAGATGCAGGAGTGTACAAGCTTGATTGTGAATGTGGTCTCTCTTATATAGGACAAACTAAAAGATCCATAAAACCCCGCGTTAAAGAATACATAGCTGATCTGAAGAATAAACGCTCCGGGAAGCGTGCAGTCTGTGAACTCGTACAGGATCGCACCCGTCACTACATTGGATTCGATAGACCACAAATCCTCGCATCCTAATTTCAATAGAGAAGATGGCTGGGTGCTACCATCTGCTTGGGATCCCATAATTAATAAAATTAAATCCCAACCCAAGCATACAACTGCAAGACTTCATGATACTCTAAGTTCATACTGCGTAGATCGGAACAAAAATTAATAATTTTTAATCTGGAGGTAGCCGTGGTTAACTATGACATTGGGACGTCATACACCTCAGTCCCCCCCCCCCCCCCCCGTGACCATGGGTGCTGTAAAGTACTTGAAACGTCGGGAATGTAAAATAAGTTAATATACGCGACAAAATCCGTAAAATAAGTTTTATTTAAATTTTCCTTTTCTATTCTTCTAGCTTATGAAATAACGTTTATCGATGCCATAAAATATAGAATTTTAATGAATTCAGTTCTAGGTACTTATCGGTAATATAAATATTATCTAAATAAGTTTCTCCTTTAATTAAAATTCGGTATAATTTCCTCTAACAACCGTTCATTGGGTATACTCGTGAGCAATTGAAATGGGTTGGTCGGTCAATATATTCATGTCTCTCGGCATATGCGTAAATCAAAAAATATTTAAAAAAAACAACTAAACAACAATAAAACAAAAATAAATATAGTTGGGCCCACGTGCAAATATCAGGTTTCCTGATTATGTTTTCGATTAATTTTTTCGTGTCTAGGTACTCGAAATCAACAATTCGGTATTCGGTCCAGAATGAAGTACGGAAAAAAACCGAATGACGTCAATCTAAACCAACCCAAACGCAGCGTCCGCGTACATTTTTTGAGTGCCGCTACACACGAATTGTAATTTCCATTCAGAATGCGTTAGTGCGTAGTTGACCGTACCCTCAGGGAAAAAAGGGATGAGATGGAAATATAAATTTTACTGGAGAACAAAAAGTACTGGTTTTATGTGAATAGATTTTTGTTTTTTCTCCGTTGAATCATATATTGATAGATATATTCCAACGAAATCTATATAAAGATAGTACTTGAATCATTACTCACGCATACGTGTTCGTCCAATTATGGTGCGTACAGCTGTCCTTAGAACCTCTCAATCTCAGATGCCTCGCACATTTCCGTGTTCTCCACCAGTTTTCTCCCTCACAATTACTAAGACATCGAAGAATTGTTGGCTTCTGGTAGACACAATGAAGTCATTTAAAAATATGTTTAACTGCTATTAAATAATACATTTAATTAAAGGCAATCTTCTTAACTTAGAATTATTAGAAACTTTATACGTGATAATTACACCGACTTTTAATAAACGTCTATTAATATTAATTCCCGAGTACATTTAATGCTGAAACTATGCTCAAGTTCTTGACACTCACTCGCGCATACATTTTTCTTCTTTCTTTTACAGCCTGATGTTCACTGCTTTGTGGCATTCCTTGGAGGAGTTTTATTTTCAGAAATGGACTTTTTCTTCAGAAGCTGTAATGATGATGATGATGATGAAGATGATAGACGTACATGTATGCACATAAAATTAGGTTGTTGATGGTTGATGGAGTGATTTGAGGTTCATATGAGAGCGTGTACTTGCAATAAGTTGAGCAAAATGTACTCAGCGTTCATCTTCCTTTGTTGGTCTGAATTAATAATTATACAAAAACTAAAAAAGAAAGTAGAAGTAATTTAAAAATAATTTATTGCATCTGATATAACATAATTAAATCCCTCTGCCCTTAGTGTAAAAATAATGATATATATATATCATTATATAGGGTATTTTTGAAACGCTCCCGAAAACAAAGACAGACGACTGTACCAACTATACCTTTGATGATGGGTGAAATATAAAATGGATCCTGATGAAAAAAAAATCATCTGTTCACAACGTTTTATTAGATTTATTCATGCTCTATTATGTTAGTACAGCTAAATGAAACGATAATTTCATAAAAATAATAATGAAAATACTGAAACATAAAACAAGCAGTGGAATTACTGAATTACAATCAGCTGACTAGAGGTCAATGTACGCGTGAACGCCGAATTCACGGGGCCCAAAAATAGCGGGCCATACCACAATACTTAATAATTTACAACACTTGTCTAGATACCTAACTTATCTACTGTTGGCTGGGCGACCTTGAGCTTCCTCATACGGCAGGCAGGTTGTGGTCCCCCCCGAACGCGTTCCCGCCTTGTCGTGGCGGGGGGCTTAGTAGCCGTGGCTTGGTCACCCACGGTGAACAAAGAGGAACCCCTTGGCTGGCCCGTGGTGTAGGGCCGGCCCGAGGTGGCCACTCCGAGTGGGCTTGGGAAGCCCACTTCGGATGTGTGTCGGTGGACTGCGGTGAGAGGGGTGTCCGCTCCCCCTACCGCTGCAGCCGAGGTGGAGTCGCGGAGGAAGAGGAGTGTTGGTATGGCGATGCGCCACTCGCCCTATCCTCCGCGACTCTGACGGGGCCGCATCGTTAATGATGCGGTGGTGGTGGGGCTGCGGGGGGAGAGGAGTGTCGGTATTGCGAGGCGCCGCTCTCCCTACCCTCCGCAGCCGAATTTTGGTTGGCGGCGGAGCCATAGACCAGATCCGCCGCTGGGGTCAGGAAGGCTGGTGCTTCTGAGTGCTGGTTTTGCCTGGCCCCATGGCCTTCGCGCATCGGACACGGGGGCGTCTGTTGCGCATGTAAAATTGGAGGCCGAGGAGAAGGGCGCGCCATGTATTCTGGTGCGCCTTACCTGAGAAGGAGATGGGGGAGGAGTAGTCCTCTCCCGAGAAGGGGCTGCCATGCGGCGGCCAGCGCAGGTGGGGCCGCGGATGTATGCGAAAGCGTTCCCGTGGCCCTGCCAATATGCGACGAGGGTGGAACACCATGGGGTTTTAGTCGGTGCGAGTCCGACATAACCCGTCCCTGCCCCCGCGAGGCGGGTATGCGTAGGCATTTCCCCATGTAAAAAAAAAGGCAGGTTGTGGTGATACTTAATTACTTGTATAATGTTAAATCTCTAAAACCTACAACTAGGACAATAAATGACTTATTCTGTTCTATTCTAACTTTGATGACCGAAGGGGAAAAAATCCTCGTACAGACGACTATGGTGCTTGGTTCAGCCTCGGGCAGCTTGCCTTACAAGATAGAGCGATGACCTAATAAAATATGCAGCGCGGCGGTGAATGCATGTCGCTCAGGACGTACTTTTTACATTTCACACGTAGTAGAGCCATGCTGCAGCTATATCTATACATCTATACAAATAAATAAAATTAAAGTGTCTGTTACTAATGTAAAAAATTACAGTTTTTTTTACTAAATGTATATGAAAGTTAACACAGTACTTATAACTAAAATACGATTTTCAAAATTTTTGTCTGTCTGTCTGTCTGTCTGCCTGTCTGTCTGTCTGTTTGTTCCGGGTAATCTCCGAAACGGCTGGACCGATTTTGACGGGACTTTCACTGGCAGATAGCTGATTTCATAAGGAGTAACTTAGGTTACTTTTATTTTAGAAAAATAATTAGGGTCCCGCACAAAAACATAAAAACCCTAACACGCGAGCGAAGTCGCGGGGAACAGCTAGTTAGTAATATAGTTGTAGCATGAATGGGTCGGCTTGACCGGGGAAGGACCACGCTCCATATTTTTAGTTCACATGACACAAAGTGTCGCCATCTAGTGTCGAATATATTTAATTATATTTGAAAGCCGACGCAAAGAGATTTTACTAGAACTATTTTAATAAATTAGGTGTAAAAATATTTACAAATGTAATGTGATGCCATCCGTAACATCAGAGCGTCTATCTGAGTAGTTTTTACACAATAAAACACAACACTTCATCCTTTTCTTCTTAATACTACGAAAATACACCGATTTGCGATTTTTTCAACACATAAGCGCACAGGAAGAATGCTGACAGTATACTAACTAAAGCCACGCCCACTATGATGACGTCAGGACCTACTTAGAATCACAGTGCACAGTTGCTTATGCCGTCTCCCCTTTGTATTAGCTTCATGGTCTACACTCACCATACGAAACACAGCAGTGTCAAGCTGCTATTTTACGCTGGTTTTCTGTGAGTGCGTGGTCCTTCCCCGTTCGAGCCGACCCATTCGTGCTACAACCATAATATAGCTGTAGCATGGCTCTACCACGTAGATGTATAGCACTAGTATGGCACTACCTTGTTGTGTAATGAATGAGATCATTACACAACAAGGCTGACAATCGAGCACACAGTCCACCTGATAGTAAAAGGATGTTGTGGCCCATAAATATACATCAACATTTATCCTTGTTTAAGAATCAAAACGCAAATGCATTTTCACCACTGAGAGGGCTAAGATGGAATGCCCGTTTCCAATGAAAAGGGTTTTAGGTTCTCTACAATCACCATACGAAACACAGCAGAATTTAACTGTCATTTTACAATAGTATTATGTGAGAGCGTGGTCTTTTCTTGGTCCATCCGACCCATACGTACTAAGACATTAATAGAGCTGCAGCATAGCTCCACCACGTGTAAAATGCATACATTTGTTTGTAAATTACAAGAAAGTCAATGCAAACGATATCAAGTTCGTGTAAGAATAGAATTAGATGAAAACTCATTCTGTGAACGACAAAAATAATTACGCAAATTATTATTTTTATTTTTTTTGCCTTTTTATAAGTCTCTTATGGAAAAAACAAAAAGAAGTGCGTAAAAAGAAATAAGGACAAAGAGAACATAACCGTCAAGTTTGAATTATTAATTCACGGCTCTTTTAGTTTTCTAAGCGCGTTGGGCGTCAGGCACAAAATATTTAACAGCAGTGGAGCTTTCCTGCCTTTAAAAGTCTTCCTATTTTAAAGTTACAACAACTCAGGAAGGATGTTGAACTTTTAAAATGAATGAATGTTAAATATTTAGTAAGACTGATTCCTTTGCATTTTTTTATTTTATTTAGCTTGTCTTTGTTACCTTACGTCATATTATTAATGTTCCTAGCAGACATTATGTTCATAATATTATGATGGTTTGCAAGATGATGTTGTGACCAGGATTAAGAAAGGAATGCTTCGGTGGTTTGGCCATGTAGAAAGAATGAATGAGGAAAGAGTGACAAAGCAAATTTATGTTGCAGAGGTGAACGGCATAGTCGGGAAGGGTCGCCCTAGGCGAAAGTTTATCGACCAAATTGGCGATATATTAAAAATGGGCCAAATCAAGAGTACCTTTAACCGACGAGCGTGTATGCGTAGGTATATGGATGTGGAGGAAGCGAGAGAGGTGTGTCAGGATCGTGCCAAATGGAAGTCCATAATCTCTGCCTACCCCTCTGGGTGACAGGCGTGAGTGTTTATGTTATATGAACATAATCAGACTATGTGTTTAAGCAGTCGATGAACATACTTGCAGCCAAGGCGGGGTAAATTTCAACAAAAAAAGAACAATAATTGCGGCACAGTTTTCACTGTCGCCTGTGATATCAACAAAAAAATGTACACATTTGCCAATGTGTACATTTTTTTGTCTCCATCTCGATAAAAATGTGTGAGTTGACTCCGTCTTATTATAGTGAGATAGTACAATAAGTCATACAACCACAAAGTTAATAATCCTACTTGTCTATTAGTATCCATTTTTTACCTCTTCATATTTCAAGAAATACAATATTTATTTCGAATCCCAACTGTTTCGAAAAGATTTTCGGTACAGTATCATAATGGGGTGACAATTTGATATTTACTCCATAGTTCTAATATGGCTACATAAAACAATCCCAAGTGAATAATATGAGTTATATTTCTTTAATAATATGTTGTGTTAAAATTAATAATATACTTTTTTTTTGACAAAACCAATCATTCCACTAAGATTTATAATTTAAACTCATATGAACCTAGTTTAATTTTTATAAAGTCCTAGAAACAAAAGCAAACGTTTTTTACGGTTTAAAAATATTATAGATTTGAAAATGAAAATACTTATAGCATACATTTTACATTTCCTATATATATCTGGTATTTTTATTATATTGTAATAAATTGTTCCACCTCTGATGCTAGAAATTATTCTAAAAATTATTTAAATAGAAGAACACACGCGCGATACTTTATACTGCTAAAACAAAGAGTATAGTAATATATAAGGAAGTGCTAAACAAGTGGGAAATAACTATTCCACCTTCTTTTGTTCGTATTTCCTTTTATTTTTTAACCTCATTCAAAACAATATATATACCACTACACGTATTTCTCTCAATTTAGTTATTTCCTTGTCACATATTTTATCTTTTTTACGAAAAAGTCGTGTATAAAATATCACATTTTAATAGATTGGAATATGTTACCTCTCTTATTTTCGGAGGCACATAATGGTGACGCTCAAATAAAAGTGATTTCTGTCGAGTTTTATTGTACTTTGATAAAATGAATAAAATTTCACGTAAGGGTAAATAAAGACCCTCGTCAAAAGCATTCTGTCTACATTTATCGCATAATCAAAATGGTATACATAACATAATAGCATAGGAGCGTGATTTAGATATTTCTAAGTATATTAAAATTGGGCAGAAGACATAAAAATGTTTGCAATTATTTCTTCATCAAGAGACGTGGAAGCACTACGAAATGATCTAAGTAATTTAATTGATTATATATATAACGGGAATGAATAAAACAATGAAATTTTAATAATGACTTAAATAGTTTAAATAATATCAATTCTAATGTTTCATCTTAATTTCATTAATATTAATTTAGCCATAAAATTACTTAAGAATTTAGGATTATTTATTATAGTTGTATTTCTTTTAATTAACCAATCAAAAGCCAGAGGTTCATGGCTTGATTAATACGGTGATCACAACAACCAATCAGAGCGAGGTTCGCTGGTGAAACGCCTCGAGCGGAGTCGTGGTGCGACTGGATGAAAACAAAGACAAAAAAAGAGGAGCGGATAGAATCGGCGTGTGGTACAGTTTTGTTTTTTCTGTTTTGGTGTGTGATGGTGTATGTCTGTGTCGCATTACGAACTCGCTGCTCTTTTATTAATTTTAATATTCTCTAATAAAATTTACTTAGTGTTATTTTCTGTAAAGTTTAATTTAAATTTAAATTAGTAAAAGTATAAACAAGTTTATTTTTCGTGTTGTGTGTTGTGCTTGTATTTACCCAAAATGTCGCCCACAAGACCTGTTGATAATAATGCCTTCATTGAATGCGACTTTTCTTCGACATCAGAAGTGGGATCATTGCAAGCACGTAATTTATTTAGTGAACTTCGAGGGATGATAATTACCGATGGCGTACTTTATTCGAAGCGTAATACATACAGTAATAGTATCCAACTTCTCTTGGAGGCCTTACATCATAAACCACAAGATAATATCAAGGACTTTACGCGCCAGAATTTCATCCTTAAAATGAAGATGCTGATGCTCAAGCTTCGCTATCAACTGCAGATATCTGTATTAACGAGTACCAAATACAGGGAAGTCGATTGAAACCTATTAGGGTTGGCTATAGATATCCGGTACTTGATTTTAGTTATGTTTTCAACTTAGGAGGCTTGTCAGGGTTAAGCATGAACATTTTAAACTGTTTTTGAATGTCGGAAATGCGTTTTTAATTAATTATGACAAAAATAAATTTCAATAAAAATTCCGTATAACGAAACGCAAATATGACAATTTTGTATAGTGTTATGAGATTAGATGTCAAAAACAGATGCAAAAAGTGTGAATCGGAACGGTTGTTGACGGCCATGTTGTCGGCAACCGTAAATGTCAAATATAATATATTATCTATGATGTCAAATGTTAATTGTCATTCCGTTTCTCTAGTAGTCACGCGAATGTTCTTTTTTGTGCTTAGTGCTGTGTTTTCCCTGTTTTTTCGACGACTTCTGCTCTGTTTTTGGACTTCTTTGATTGCCCTTACGTTTGACCTTGGCTTTGTTTCTGGTTTTGATTGGATTGCATTACTTTGGACTTTGGCTTGCTTACCGGACCTGAGAATGAGCGATTACGAACCCGTAGCGGGGCCTTCTTCGGCATCTGACGCTTTACTCGAGGAACCATCACACATCGACGAAGACTTCTCTGACGACGGCGACTATGTGAAGCGTCGACTATACGTGTCTGAGATTATGTTCATGTGGAATCTGTCGGATATTGTGCGTGAACTTGGAACGAACGAGCAATGTGTTCGATATAGTGAGGATGAAGGGCTGGTCCTAAAGGAACGAAAGTGCGGCAAACATAAAACTAATATAAAAATTTCATACTCAAGTGGCTGCAAATCGCTTGGTACTTTCATATGTGCTAAAGCATCCTGTAAGGGGAAAGCTGGAGGCAGTGGAGTTAAAATCTCACGACGACAAGGGACTTTTTTTGAAAATGTAACTCTTGATATGCCCCACATATATTACCTCATATATGCATATTCACAAGGATGGTCTTATAATCAAACAATCCATGAAGACCCATATAAACGACAGAGACAACAATGTTTAAGCCCAAATACAATATGTGATTGGTACAATTACTGCAGAGAGGTAGTTGTTATTTACTACCTCGAGAAACAGAATCAGTTTACTGGAAAGATTGGTGGCCCTGGTAAAATTGTACAAATTGATGAGAGCAAATTTGGAAAACGAAAATACAATAAAGGTAAATATAAGTATGATTATGTTTACACCTTTTTTTGTCATACTAAATGTCTAATATTAATTTTATTTGTTATAGGACGTCACATCGAAGGCCACTGGGTGCTCGGTATGATAGAAGATGGGTCTGAGGATCTCAGACTAGAGGTGTGCCCGGACAATATTAGGTCTGCTGAGGTACTGGTGCCGCTTATACAGAGACATGTGGCGGCGGGTACCACAATTCATACTGATTGTTGGCGGGCATATGATTGTTTGGCAGAACACGGGTACACACATAAAAAAGTTAACCACTCAGACCCAGACAATCCATTTGTGGCTGAAGATGGGACTCATACACAACGAATTGGGGGCTTCTCCTGACCCCCCCCCCCTCCCCATCCCCCTCCCAACCTCGTAGGCGAGTACCGGATGTCTATAGTTTAACCAATTATTATTAGTAAAGCTATGTAAGGATCTGCTGCTACACAGGCTCATAGGCCCACAAGCTGCTTATCCTAATATGTTGTGGGCAGAATTTAAAAAAAATTTTTTTTTCGTCTTGCTTTAATACTGTAGATACATGAGCAGTTATAATTTTTAAAATTTTCAATTGTAAACCGCATGATGGCGAATCACTTGCTTCATACTCGGCCAGATTATTTTCTTTACTTACATATGTCTCGATGGACTAATTTTATTTTATTTAGATAGTATATTTTATGGACTATTGACTTTGGACTATTTTATTTAGCTGTATCTACAATTCTTGCCCTAATTGGTCAAATTTAATCGCGCTTATAACGCAAAATAATTACAGAAGAAATAAATAAGCGCTATAAAATGCAACGCAAATTGATGGCATTTTCTTATCGATAACGGACGGTTCAAGAAACAAATACGAACTGAGATACTTATATACCGGATATCAAACGCTCAAAATTTTCAAGTTTTGCAATGAAATGTTATGCTTGCGGAAAACTTGGTCACAGATATTATTTTAATTTTAATATTTACTTCAGTCGATCAAATGAGAAGACTAAATCTACCTCAATTTCCGATATTCTTTTAATAAAAGTGAAACAATGATCAAACATGTAATTAAGTGCTACACGTGTGGGTTCGGCGGTCACATGGCGTCGCGATGCTTAAAACATAATCGTCTGAGGTAGTAGTATACAGCAACAGGCAACAACGTCGTCGAATGTGGAGAGGAGAGTTAATCTGCGCGGCTTGAAACCTGTCACCGGAGTTATTACACAGTTTGGTGAGAAATTTCATTTTGTTTTGATTCTGGAGCTGATCGTTCCCTTATTAGAGAAACTACAGCCAATAAATTGTCTGGCAAACTACAGCATGCTATAATCACTATTGTTGGCAAGTCTCAAGTAATATGTAAATCATATTTTTTTTTTTAAATTGTAACTCTTTGCAGCTACACCGTAGAAATATTATTTCACATTATACCCAATATATATTTGAATAATTATATTTTAATAGGACGTGATTTATTAGGGCTATGTTTTATAGTAGAACTTTCATCCGATGATCTAACAGTTAAGAAGTCTAGCGTTGTTAATATTTGCGAAATAGGTAGGCCTGTGACTACATTTGATAATATCGACCCTGATATTGTCATCCATCGTTCTAATTATAATTTAAGGGAAATTCTTCATAGTTTTGTAAAGCCGTTTGTCGAGGGAACGCCTACTAGTAGAGTAAAAACGAGAGAATTAAAAATAACATTAGTAGATACTAATAAAATTGTGCAGAGGAGAACTTATCATTTAATTGTGAACGTGAAATTGTTTGTAATAAGTGTAATGAACTTTTTGTAGCAAGTGTGATTCATCCAAGCAAATCTCTTTTCCCGAATCCTATTTTGTTAGTTAGGAAGCGTGATGGATTCGACCACATATGTGTATACTATAGAGAACTTAATTTTAATAAATTTGGAAAAATTAGCGGTGGTGATTCGGTTAAACATTTTCGACTTTATTTGTACGGTAGATCATTTACAGTATGATTGTAACTCATTGAAGTCATCAAGAACTAAAGTTGATCTAACACCCAGGGTACATCGTTGGTGGACGTTTCTGTAAGCCTTTGATTTTGGGGTAGAATATAGAGAAGAAAAAAAATATCCCATGTCGATTTTCTTTCTAGAAACCATTTCCCAATACAGAAAAAATTAATTGTAAATAATGAAGTTATAAAAAAAATGTAGAGTAAAAATATATTAATATTACTGGGTTGTCAATAAATTGGTTGCAAACAGAGCAAAGGCTAGATGATCCCGAATGTAATTTTATATAATGTAGTTTATTTATAAAATTTAAAACGATGACATAGGTTTAGAAAGTAGCCGGCTTTATGAAATTCTGTACACTAAAATTCAAAGAATAATCGAAATATGTGGCTTCCTATTGTACTTAAAACTTTTCGTTGGTCAGTTATAAATCATATTAATGAATCCATCATACACTTGTGACGAAAAAAAACATTAGAAAAAAAAACTTACCAACATTATTGGTTTCCTAATATGGCAAAATATGTTAGAAAATTTGTTGAAAACTGTTATTACCTGTAAAGTGGCTAAAGAAAAATCTGGTAAATAGCAAATTGTATTACATCCAGTCCCAAAAGTTAATATACCGTGGCATAAAATTCATATAGACGCTACTGGCAAGCTTAATAGCAAAAGCGACTCAAAAGAGTACGTATTTGTACTCATTGACTCTTTTACTAAATATGTGTTGCTAAGTCACTCGTTGCGAATAAACGCCATGAGTGCAGTAGAAGCCAGTAAAGCTTCAATAATACTTTTTGGTACTCCTGTAAGAATAAAAGCAGACCAAGGTAGATGTTTTGCAAATACTGAATTTAGGGTATTTTGCAACAATCATAATATTCATTTACATGTTATAGCAACTGGTTTTAGAATGCTTTCGACGACGTACAGGTCTCTTTAAATAGTACAACATATAGAGTGACGAAAGAAAGTTCACTAGAATTTTTGATTGGGAAAGTTGCAAGACCTTTAAGTTTAATGGCAGTCGATGATCATGAAATTGAAATTGACTTGGAAGAGTTGCGAGGGAGGGCTGTAAAGTTAATGCAAAAAACGCTAGCATTGACAAAAACGGTTTAATGCCAATAAAGCAAAAGTTACATCATTTGCTGTAGGAGATTATATTTTGATTGAAAATCATGAGTGAATCAAACCAAATTAGATCTTAAATATAAAGGTACTTATATGGTAACTAGTAGACTATCGTAAGATTTGGTCTCTATTTCATTTTTTTTAATGTAAGAATTTAATGATAAGAAAGTATGATTTGGCTTGATAGCGGAGTGTTATGGTATAGGAAGCTGCTTTGACAGCGGAGGCTGCTTTGACAGCGGAGGCTGCTTTGACAGCGGAGGCTGCTTTGACAGCGGAGGCTGCTTTGACAGCGGATGCTGCTTTGACAGCGGAGGCTGCTTCGACAGCGGAGGAGGCTGCTTCGACAGCGGAGGCTGCTTTGACAGCGCAGGCTGCTTTGACAGCGGAGGCTGCCTTGACAGCGGAGGCTGTTTTGACAGCGGAGGCTGCTTTGCAGCGGAGCCTGCTTCGACAGCGGAGGTTGCTTCGACAGCGGAGGTTGCTTTGACAGCGGAGGCTGAATTAATAGCGGAAACTGTTTTGTATGGGGAGTCTGCTTTTAGAGCAGAGGTTGATAATATGGCAACATTGGCTGTTTGGATAGTGAAAGCTACTTTAAAGTAATAATTATTATTTATGAATGAAGGGAGTAGCTTATCGTAGTTTTCTTTTTCTATTTGTAGATTAAAATAATATCGATCAAAAAGCATCACACGAGGACGTGTGAAATGTCAGGAAGGCCGTAACGGGAATGAATAAAACTATGAAATTTTTATAATGACTTAAATAGTTTAAATAATATCAATTCTAATGTTTTATCTTAATTTCATTAATATTAATTTAGCCATAAAATTACTTAAGAATTTAGGATTATTTATTATTGTTGTATTTCTTTTAATTAACCGATCAAAAGCCAGAGGTTCATGGCTTGATTAATACGGTGATCACAACAACCAATCAGAGCGAGGTTCGCTGGTGAAACGCCTCGAGCGGAGTCGTGGTGCGACTGGATGAAAACAAAGACAAAAGAGGAGCGGATAGAATCGGCGTGGGGTACAGTTTTGTTTTTTCTGTTTTGATGTGTGATGGTGTATGTCTGTGTCGCATTACGAACTCGCTGCTCTTTTATTAATTTTAATATTCTCTAATAAAATTTACTTAGTGTTATTTTCTGTAAAGTTTAATTTAAATTTAAATTAGTAAAAGTATAAACAAGTTTATTATTCGTGTTGTGTGTTGTGCTTGTATTTACCCAAAATGTCGCCCACAAGACCTGTTGATAATAATGGCTTCATTGAATGCGACTTTTCTTCGACATATATATATATTTAATTTAATTGATACCTATAACAATCTCGATCACAAACCTATAAAATGCTCAGTTGTCACATTTAGCCCATAAATCCAATAAATTACTGTACGATTACCAGATTCGAGGCCAATCGTTGTCCAGAGAGTGATCCGTACGCAATTTGGGAGTTATACATGACTCGAAACTTTTGTTCGACAAACATATTGAAAATATCATTGGTTGGTCTTCCAGAAATATAGAGTTTGGAATGCGGTGCTCTAAAATCTTCAAACAAATTAACGTTTTGAAAATTTTGTACTTTTGCTATGTAAGAAGTATTTTATATTTTGCATCACAAGTATGGAGCCCCCAATACAATATCTTTATAAATGAAATTGAACGTACTAAGATGAAATTAATTAAACACTTTTGCTACCGAGTAAAATGTCACTACAAATCTAACCTCTATTTACGACAAATTTAGAAAATTCCATCTTTTACCGCTCGAAATAAGAACGCAAATAGCGGATATTATTTTTCTACTTAAGATTAAAAATACAAGCAAGATCGACTGTCTAGATCTACTTTTGAAATTAAATAATTAATTTAGACCTATTCAACACAAGTGTCATTTTGGCAAGACGAGTTCTCAGTTTTCGACCACAGCCGATGATTTTGTTTTTAATTTGTTTATCTGTAAAGTTTAGTTAATTAATGCGCGATTATACCTAATTAAGCTTACGGTTGGTGCGATAGTGTTATTGACTATCGGTAATTCACCGCATGGAAATATTTAGTTTCCCATAGTTTAATTATTTTCTACCTTGTCTGTTTATTGTTAGCCGAGGGTTTCCCGAATAAAATATAATAAAGTAACTTATTGTAAGTACCTTAAAATAAGTACGAAATCATTGGCCTTGCCCGTGCCGCCTTACCTCAGGCTACTCAAAACATTCTGAATATGACCTTAATTTAAACGACATAATTTTGACATGGGTCGTCTTCGCCGCATAAATGTCGGTGAGTTCACTATTCACTTTGCCTGTACACATAACATGACATGAACCACTTTTTGATTTGAATACCAGGCCTTCAATAAGAGAATTTATTTATATTTTTGATATCTACGTTAAATTTTTTAAATAAAGAGTAGATTAAGATTATATAAACATTTATTATAATAAGTGATGAAAAGCCTTAAAAATGCAATAAGCTTTTTGTGAATAAAAAAAATGTATATCTCTTTTTATACCCTTCGTGCGTTAAATCACGATGGTAATTTTATGCTTTAGTGTATAATAATAGTAATTCTAATAGTAAAAATGCTGCTCAAATCAACTTATACAAACATCGTTATAGTTTTTCATCAATTTTCGTGAGTAACAGCAAGTAAGCGCATTTTGTTAATTAAACACGATAATTTGGGAAAGCCGCAAGCCCATTCGACATAATGCTAATCATTCAGGGTGTGGTGCATATTTACCGTTAACTTAAAGAGAAACTGCTTTGTTTTATTGGTTCTAAAAATTATTTCATTTTAGATCAGTACCGAGATAAAAACTACATTTATTTGTGGTCTGCATTTTACAGTATTAATTTATAATAATTATTTACGCCTTAAATTTTATGACCTATGTTGATTTGTAATAAAGTATTTTATATTTATAATATCGTACCAGTGAGCGAAGTGTAGGGCGGGCCCCCTATGTATGTAGATTGAGTGACAACAGAGATGCAGAAACTCCATGGATGCAGATCGATCTGGACCGTTCTTTGAGGCATTTCTTGAGGCTGGTCTGTGAAAAGCTGTAGTTAATTAATGATTGCTAGATTTAAAAAAAATACTTAATACTGGCTGTTCCCTGCGACTTCGCCCGCGTGTAATTTCTGGATGTAATGAATGGATTTCATGGGTTTTTATTATTTTGCGCAGAACCTAAATTCTTTTTCTTTTTATTAAATAAAAGTAGCCTAAGTTACTCCTTATAGCATCAGCTATCTACCAGTGAAAGTCCTGTCAAAATTGGTCCAGCCTTTTCGGAGATTAGCCGGAACCATAGATTAAGGTAATCTATGGCCGGAACAAACAGACGACAGACAGACAGAAAGACGGACAGGCAAACAAAGATTTTAAAAATTTTGCTTTTGTTATAAGTACCGTATATAATTTCATATGCATATAGTAAAAAACTGTTATTTTGACATTATATATTTTAGTGTTCACCTCACCTGCACGTTAACTTGAACGACCTACTATGTAACATATGAGCTTAACTGCCCCGTTGATCTAATAGTACTTAGCGTTATTACTGATCATGTAGTCTTGCGTTTGATACCAAGACCATCCCTGATCGAGCCAAAGTCGGGTATTGAGTTTTTCGAATGAAATTTCTCTATATCATTCCGAGTTGGCAGTGTTTCACCCCTATGCCTCGAAAAGCACGTAAAGCCATTGGTCTCTCTTCGGTCCTGTTGCATTGCCGTAAGTAACATCGGGCATTGAGAGAGAGGGAATAGAGTGCACTTTTACTTGCACTCACAGTTGTGCACTATAATACTTCCCTTAGATTTTTGTTGTAGAGTTTTGTTGAGGCTAGCGGCCGGCAAAATTAGATCGAACCTAAATCAGTCTGAAAGATATTATAATTAACGCATGAAGTTCTACCTACCTACTTACAGTACGAAATCTATCTAAATGTGTAGAGGAATCCCACAGCCTGATAATGACAAGCAGCATCACCAGTTGGAAATTAACGGCTTGCAGCTACTTGCTGATCAGTGTGTTGGTAGAGCTCAACACTCTGTATCATGCTTATATAGTGAGTTAATGGAAAACAAAACTTTCACTCACTAATTTAAATGTACTCGTACTATTTTAAAATTGTAGCGCAAATAGAAAAACTTTCCGTGCATACTCAAATTTAAGGTACATTTTAACAAAAACAAAATACCTAATTCATCGGACGAGGCAATGTCACTAAGTCTGTTTGAGTCAAATGGTCTTGCGGCTTCTCATTAATTGTGATTTTAATTGGAGGCTTTCAAAAACATTTCAAGGTAACAAAATAAACTATTGCACACATCGAACGCGAAGCACAGATGTAGTGCTCAATTTTTTTCTACTTTTTTCAAATTTTTAGCATAAATATAAAATACCAGCTGTGTCCCGCGGTTACACCCGCGTATATCAGACTTTGAGCCGCGCGACGTGATATGACACATCGCTCATGTAGTTCAATCATTTTAGCTAAGAAATTGGCAAGGTTAATGGACTTTTGTATATTGGCATATGTACGTTATAGAGCGAAGTTAAATTTTATCCACTCTCCCTCCCCCTCCCGGTAGAAAGTTACCCCCCGTGTCCCATAAAATGTCCTTAAGCGCGGTTTTTTCAGTTTTAAAGAAAACCGTACAGGATACATGAAAAGTGTTACCTACACACTTAGAAATGAACCTTATAAATTCAAATTCAAATTCTTTATTTGCTAGTAAATAGGTACAAAAATATTTAGTTCTTGGTGTAATCATAATGTGTTGAGAAAACCTATTTAGCTGTTTTCAACAGCATGCAAATCTCCAAAATTTTTTAGAATATAATTAGTTTCTAAACTTAATCCTTAGATTATTAATAAGTCATCGCGCGGTCAGAGTGCGCGATGACTTATCAATAATCTAAGAGTGCGTACAGATTAAGTAACATGTTGTGTAACTCTTGTTTTATAACACGTCCACATTATGTAACATTGTTTTTCAACATTGCAACATATAACAATACTGTACACATTAGAATAACAATGCAATATAACAATGTTATATGACATTGTAGTTATATAAGGTTTTATAACATTCAGCCTTCACATTACTGAAACATGTTATATAACATGTTGTTATATAATGTTTACGCACCTTTAGACTTAATCTATACGCATAATGTACACGCCCCTAGCTGCCCCAACCAAGGATGACGGGATTAGGGCCCATGAGTAATCCCATCGACGAGCAGTAGAAGGACGGGGCCAGAATATGGCCACGTGGAATTTCCTAATTACAATAAACAATATGGGAGAAAGCTAGAAACACGTAGTACTTACCATTATCCGAAGCTAACTTCGCACCAAGGCTTGGGCAGGCCGTGAGTGTATGTAATAGTGGATGGCGAGTAGTGTACAGTGAGGTGTGAAGGTGTGGGGCCTTGGCAAGCATAGGCGACCAGCTGCGGCCGAGTTCCAGGCTGCTCCAAAATGCTGCACCGCTTCAGACTGCTTCGGCGCCGGACCACTTCTTCGTTCGTCACGACAACAGTCCATTAACTCTATCGTACTATTAACTAACTTACAGAAGCGACTAACTCTCGTTTATTATAAAGCCTAACACACAAAATGAACAGGGAGTGTCCGGATCAAAGGTCACTACCGTTTCGCGTAGCATCAGTTATTTCTAGAATATCAAAGGCCGCACTAGCTAATATTGTCGAATGCACTTATACAGATTCTGAGTCGGACACAATGAGTCCCTGGGAAGCTCTCCAGAGGAATCCCACAGCCTGATAATGACAAGCAGCATCACCAGTTGGAAATTAACGGCTTGCAGCTACTTGCTGATCAGTGTGTTGGTAGAGCTCAACACTCTGTATCATGCTTATATAGTGAGTTAATGGAAAACAAAACTTTCACTCACTAATTTAAATGTACTCGTACTATTTTAAAATTGTAGCGCAAATAGAAAAACTTTCCGTGCATACTCAAATTTAAGGTACATTTTAACAAAAACAAAATACCTAATTCATCGGACGAGGCAATGTCACTAAGTCTGTTTGAGTCAAATGGTCTTCCGGCTTCTCATTAATTGTGATTTTAATTGGAGGCTTTCAAAAACATTTCAAGGTAACAAAATAAACTATTGCACACATCGAACGCGAAGCACAGATGTAGTGCTCAATTTTTTTCTACTTTTTTCAAATTTTTAGCATAAATATAAAATACCAGCTGTGTCCCGCGGTTACACCCGCGTATATCAGACTTTGAGCCGCGCGACGTGATATGACACATCGCTCATGTAGTTCAATCATTTTAGCTAAGAAATTGGCAAGGTTAATGGACTTTTGTATATTGGCATATGTACGTTATAGAGCGAAGTTAAATTTTATCCACTCTCCCTCCCCCTCCCGGTAGAAAGTTACCCCCCGTGTCCCATAAAATGTCCTTAAGCGCGGTTTTTTCAGTTTTAAAGAAAACCGTACAGGATACATGAAAAGTGTTACCTACACACTTAGAAATGAACCTTATAAATTCAAATTCAAATTCTTTATTTGCTAGTAAATAGGTACAAAAATATTTAGTTCTTGGTGTAATCATAATGTGTTGAGAAAACCTATTTAGCTGTTTTCAACAGCATGCAAATCTCCAAAATTTTTTAGAATATAATTAGTTTCTAAACTTAATCCTTAGATTATTAATAAGTCATCGCGCGGTCAGAGTGCGCGATGACTTATCAATAATCTAAGAGTGCGTACAGATTAAGTAACATGTTGTGTAACTTTTGTTTTATAACACGTCCACATTATGTAACATTGTTTTTCAACATTGCAACATATAACAATACTGTACACATTAGAATAACAATGCAATATAACAATGTTATATGACATTGTAGTTATATAAGGTTTTATAACATTCAGCCTTCACATTACTGAAACATGTTATATAACATGTTGTTATATAATGTTTACGCACCTTTAGACTTAATCTATACGCATAATGTACACGCCCCTAGCTGCCCCAACCAAGGATGACGGGATTAGGGCCCATGAGTAATCCCATCGACGAGCAGTAGAAGGACGGGGCCAGAATATGGCCACGTGGAATTTCCTAATTACAATAAACAATATGGGAGAAAGCTAGAAACACGTAGTACTTACCATTATCCGAAGCTAACTTCGCACCAAGGCTTGGGCAGGCCGTGAGTGTATGTAATAGTGGATGGCGAGTAGTGTACAGTGAGGTGTGAAGGTGTGGGGCCTTGGCAAGCATAGGCGACCAGCTGCGGCCGAGTTCCAGGCTGCTCCAAAATGCTGCACCGCTTCAGACTGCTTCGGCGCCGGACCACTTCTTCGTTCGTCACGACAACAGTCCATTAACTCTATCGTACTATTAACTAACTTACAGAAGCCACTAACTCTCGTTTATTATAAAGCCTAACACACAAAATGAACAGGGAGTGTCCGGATCAAAGGTCACTACCGTTTCGCGTAGCATCAGTTATTTCTAGAATATCAAAGGCCGCACTAGCTAATATTGTCGAATGCACTTATACAGATTCTGAGTCGGACACAATGAGTCCCTGGGAAGCTCTCCTGCAAGGAATGCGCGTTACAAATCCTAGACAGAATATTTACTATCCGCGCCTAATTATTCCGAGTTCCCTAACAAAATTGACAGTGTGCTGACGTTAGCACCGCTGACAGACGACTGCTGCGCTTGCGTGTTCTATGCACGACCGAAAGTCAAACCGGTACGAATGCACCGCGCTGAGCGCCCCCTGGCGTTAGTTCCTGAAATTAGCGTTTGGCGTGAACAAACCCCCGTCCCGGACATAAGGACCAATGTCCGCGAGCAAACCGGCAAGCGGGACAGGATCGCGACGACACGTTGCAAGACCGAATCTACACCAAAACTAGGCCACCTTAGGCCCCCATCAGATCTTGCAACCTTAGCCACTGCCTCAAAAGGTTACAATATCAGTCGCATTACCTACCTTACTGCATGGTGGTTGCCCGGGCCGTCGATGCGGAAAGTCTCACTGGAAGTGCCCTCCCAAACATGAACAGCACCAGCGGCGCTCCTTGGCGATAGTTCGCCTCGCCGGAACCGGCTTACCTAATAATTTCGCGCATGACGTTACCCGGTGATCAGATGCTCGACAATAGGAGCAGGGAGGGGGTGGGGGGGTTGACGACGACTTTCCTGGCGGATTCAGCCTCTCACTGGGCACGGCTCGTAAGTCGTCAACGGTGCCCGTCGCGTTCTCGATCTGCCGGCACTGCTCCTCCAAAAACCGCAGTAACCTGCTGCGGTACTTGGAGGATTACTTCTATGGAAGGGCGGAATATAGGAGGCCTCGTCCCCGCCGTACCTCTCCTCAAAATGGATTCAAAGGTCGAGAGGTAGACGGGACAGCACGATGCGGAGCAACAAAAAAGCCCATTCGCCCACTGGTAATTCCAGCCGCCTCCAAGTATTACAGGCCACCAAGACTGGATCCAACAGGTCCGGACGTAGTCTGGCCGTACGGTACCGTACCGTACTACAGACCTGATCCGGTCGGATTGCGGAACGAATCATAGGGGCACAGATAGGTGTTGAAAGAGGTCGTCGGACTTCGGTCCATTACAGAACTTATTAAGGTGCTGCGATGTTCACCAAGGGCATCCAGCGGAGGATGACCCTCCGGTACCGTACTGTACCGTACCGTACCGTACAGTACAGTACAGTACCGTACCGTACCGTACCGTACCGTACCGTACCGTACCGTACCGTACCGTACCGTACCGTACCGTACCGTACCGTACCGTACCGTACCGTACCGTACCGTACCGTACCGTACCGTACCGTACCGTACCGTACCGTACCGTACCGTACCGTACCGTACCGTACATAAATGAAAATAACCCCTGGGACACGGCACGGCACTGCAGAACAGAACAGAACAGAACAGAACAGAACAGAACAGAATAGAATAATTTTTTATTCAATATATTATTACCTATACTTAATTATTAATTTTTTATTACATAATACTTTATTGAAAGTCATTTTTTATTTACCACTGGTTCGGAAAACACACCAGTCCTGGGAAGAACCAGCAAGAAACCCAGCGGGACTTTTTTTTCAAATATATTTCACTTAACAATAACTTCGTTTATACAATTTTTAAACTGTTTTTCATAGAGCCAGCATGGTGGCGATCACCTTATTCCCAGGGGTTATTTTCATTTATGTATTCCTTGATATTATAATAACCCCTTTTTGTACAGTTTTTCTTTCTTTTAAACTTGTTTATTGACAAACTTTGAATATGCCATATAAATGAATTACTGAATCTGTGGAGTCTAGTAACTGGTATTAAATTATGTTTGTTCCTAGTGTTTAAATTCCTTATTTTTATTAAAGCTATTTGTGTTTTTATGCACATACATTACATTCTCATAAATATATTGCGATGCCATAGTTAATATGTTTATTTCTTTAAATTTTTCTGTGAAGGACTCTTTACAATTTAGGTTATAAATCGCCCGTACGGCTCTCTTTTGCAAAACAAATATACCTTCAATATCAGTCGCATTACCCCATAGCAAAATTCCGTAAGACATTACGCTATGAAAGTAACTGAAATACACTAATCTAGCTGTCCATAATGGTTCATATGAATGAACCAATATGGACAAATGATGACATTTATTTATTACAGCCTATCAAAAATCCAAAGTTGAACAAAGACCTCCCCCATAGATTGCCTCGTTAAATAATTTGCCATAGTTACCAAGCTTGGCAGGGGGCTGGTAACCGCAGCTTCTTATGATTTTGAGTTGTAATCAGAGAAATGTTGCTCTCTATCTCCTGTTTCATTTCTCTCTGTCGCTTCTTACGTCACCCAAGGGTGATATGGGGTAATGAATTATTCGTAAACGGAGTTTTTCAGATATTATTATCTAATTACGTAATTTTATAAATAGTTTATCTTATCATTAAACCTGTGGAGTTGTATTACAAAGGTTTCTATGTTGCGTTCCATTTTAATATTCGTCGTAATAATAATAAAAATGTCCTCCAGACAGAATTTCGGTCACGGCGGCCAGTGTCAATGTCAATACTGATATAACTTTATGTACCTTTAAAATATGTCACATAATGATTAGGCTTTTGTAATAAGTAAATTTATAAATAATTTATCTATCTATAATATAAAAAGGTGTTGCTAAGTGCAAATCTCGAGAGCAGCTGAACCGATTTTGCTAATTCTTTTTTTATAATATTCCTTGAAGTACGAAGATGGTTCTTACGGAGAGAAAAATTTAAAAAATTGCCTGAAAAAGTTTAAAAACAACACTTTTCTATATTCCCATACAAAAGATTCGTAATAATACTTAAAAGTCAATTTGAACTTTAATACCATACCATAAAGTTTAAATGTTAGTGGAGGGGTTCCGGGAAGGCAAAACAATTGAGTGACGGTGTCCCGAATAGCAAAATAAGTATTAAAAATAAAAAAATAAAGAATCGACTGTTAGGCGGTACAAATTTTGCCGGGTCGCTAGTATATTAATATAGCTGAAATAATTTATTTACGTGGTAGAGCCATGCTGCAGCTATATAAGTAGTATAGTTGTAGTGCGAATGGGTCGGCTCGACCGGGGAAGGAACACGCACTCACAGAATACCAGCGTAAAATAGCAGCTTAACACTGCTGTGTTTCGTATGGTGAGTGTAGAGAAATGGAGACCCTTTTTACTGGAAAAGAGGCATTCCATCTCAGTTCTCACGGGTGACAACGCGTCTGCATTATGATTCACAAACGAGGATAAATGTAGATGTCTATGGACCACAGCAACCACTTATCATCAGGTGGATTGTGTGCTTGTTTGTCACCCTATCCTATAAAAAAAATAATGGAGCAGGAATTTCTCCTGTATCGCAGAGATGTCTCTATATCCTCTATATCTATATCTATATACTTATATTAAATATCGACAAACCTCGGAATAATTTATAAGTGGTAGAGCCACCCTGCAGCTTTATTGTGGTTGTAGCACGAATAGGTGGGCTCGATAGAGATAAGACCACGCTCTCACGGAATATCAGCGTAAAATACTATGTTTCGTATGGTGGATGTAACCGGAGACCCTTTTTACTGTAAATGAGGCATTCCATCTCAGTCCTCAGTGATGACTACGCTACTGCATTTTGATTCTTAATCGAGGATAAATGTAGGTGTCTGTGGGCCACAGCATCCACTTAGCATCAAGTGGATTGGTTTGTCACCCTTATGTTATTAAAAATACTTGTAGGCGACTGCGCCACAGCCTAATTGATAATCATCATTGCATTCTTAAGCTGACGAATATATAACAAGATAATAACGGGTACTTTAGTAATTTTTCTATTCCGTTCTTTTGAAATTAGACATAACTACCAAAAAAAAGAATTACTGCACTACTCTTTTTCGTCAGCCATATTAGTCCGCTGTAAGTAGGGATGATTTGCCTTACTCACCACGCTGGGCAGGATTGATAGCATTGTATCTCACGTTAGACGAAAACAATTTACAGCACTTAAAAATATAGATCTTTACAGCTTTAATATAAAGTCGGTTATTTTTACGTTAACATGCGTTGATTTGTAGTTCTTGTTGCCACGATTTATTCTTTTTGTAGGGACTCGACGCGATTTAGATTTTTTGGGCTCCGATGCGGATGTTATCTTTTCAATCATATGGATCTCTTTTTATAAAGTACCTATTTCCTTTATATACAACAAAGTTTCAAAGTGTACGTAATTAGGTAAGGGACAATATGTAGGTACTACGTACACATACTTCAACGTAACTCGTACGTAGTATTAATATTTTTACACGTTACATTGTAAAATGTACAAATGTGCCTTTGTTGTAACTAAACCACTCATTCATGTACTTTTTTAAACAAGAAAAGAGAGAATTTTTATTAAAGTCTATAATTGATGACTAACATGTTTACGTGATTCATGCAGTCCATGGTCCATTCAATCAGAAAAATCCGACAGAATCGAAATTTTTGTAGGTAAGGAGATTTACTTACTAATATTAAGTTGCGAATATTTTGTTTATAAAAAACAAGTAAGCGATAACGTTTTTGAGTGATACGTAACTATAAATGTAGTCAATATCAAAAGTCTTATTTATTCTATTTGGGAATATTATACACAATTATTTTGTAAGAATAATGCAATTTTGAATTCAACGTTGATACGCGATTTACACTTCGTATGTGTAATGAAATATTTATACATCTAAAAAAAATAGAACTGTTTTAGTTCTTCATGAACTTGCTGACGTTTTCCTTTTGTAGGGACCCATTGGGTTTCACTTTGGCCTTTTTTAGGGTTCCGTACCTCAAAAGGAAAAAACGAAACCCTTATAGGATCACTTTGTTGTCCGTCTGTCTGTCTGTCTGTCAAGACCCTTTTTCTCAGGAACGCGTGGAGGTATCAAGCTGAAATTCATATCAAATACTCAAGTCTACTGTCCCTTGGAGCTGTGAAAAAATCAAACTTCTAAGCCAACGCAATCAAAAGATACAGCCGTTTATGAAGCAAATTTTCGATATATGCAAGGGAATCAAAACCTACAGGGTACTTCCCGTGAACTCAGAATCTTGAAATTTGCTACGAAGCAACGTTTTATAGCACAGATAAAGGAAAAATTGCGAAACGCATAAATTTTTAGTTACATCATATAATAATATAATATAATATATAAAATAATAATCATAAAATAAAAATATTTTTAATAATTTTAAACTTATATACCTACGGATTTGTTAGGAACCCTCGGTGGGCGAGTCCAACTCGCACTTGACCGGTTTTTTTTATACAGTTGTCATTCGGCTAATGTGTCCAGCCCAGTCACATTTGACGGGTATAGATTTAGTTTAGTTCTCAAACTAGGTTAAAACTTTAGTCTAGGTAAAAAGGCATCTGTAGTGTTTTTAGGGTTCCGTAGCTAATTGGCAAAAAAACGAAACCTTTATGGATTCGTCATGTCTGTCTGTCTGTCTGTCTGTCCGTCCGTATGTCACAGCCAATTTTATCCGAAACTATAAGGACTATGCTGTTGAAACTTGGTAAGTAGATGTATTCTGTGAACCGCATTAAAATTTTTACACAAAAATAGAAAAAAAAAAAAACAATAAATTTTGGCGGTTCCCCATACTTAGAACTGAAATTCAGAAAAAAAATTTTCATCAGACCCATACGTGTGAGGTATTTATGGATAGGTCTTCAAAAATGATATTAAGGTTTATAATATCATTTTTTTCTAAACTGAATAGTTTGCGCGAGAGACACTTCCAAAGTGGTAAAACGAGTGTCCCCCCCCCCCCCTCCCACGCCCTTTAACTTCTAAAATAAGAGAATGCTAAAATCAAAAAAAAATATATGATGTATATTACCATGTAAACTTCCACCGAAAATTGGTTTGGACGAGATCTAGTAAGTATTTTTTTTAATACGTCATAAATGGTAAATTATTTTACTTGCTGCTACGGAACCCTTCATGGGCGAGTCCGACTCGCACTTGGCTGCTTTTTATTGTTTAAAGTTGGCTGCAGGTGTCGATGAACTGTAGTAGCCACTTACCGTATTGTCGTCTATAAGTGTGTCTGTCACTTAAGTTTTATAGATATACTTTAGATTTCCTACTTTAATATCAAGCTATTGTTTTACTATTTTTTTATGTTATTATGCCGTGTGGTAGCGACAAAAGAGAATCCATTACCCCATGTCATCCTGTAGATGTCGTAAAAGGCGACGTTTACCTCTGTCGCATCGACTGAAATAGGATATAGACAGCAGTGTCTTCCTGAAAATAATAATAAAAAAACAAACGTGGTGACTACGGCAGATATCCCCCCTATGAGGCATTCTACGGGGGATGCCTGTGTTCAGCAGTAGACTTTGGTGGCTGTAATGAATGAAAAAAATATGTTTTTATGTGAATCAGTACAACAATGAATTCTATCTAACTTGAAATAAACTAAAAACCTTTGTTCTTAGTAGCATAGATAGATACAAGATACAAAATTTATACAATAAAATTATACGATAGCTTCTAAAATGCAAATTAAATCGGGGAGTGCTTGAATAAAAAGTTTTCGTTTCGTTTGTATTTTCACTAGAGACAAAGGCAGTTTTAAATAAATTTGTACATGAACGTTAATGGAGTTTTCTTTTTTAATTTCTGTTAAAACCTCTTTTAAAAGACTGATCTCTATATATAAAAATCTCACGAAAACTCGAAAATGGCTCGACCGATTTTGATGATATTGTTTGTGTGTGTTTGAGTGACCCACTCTTGGATGTCTGGATTTACAATTCGACCCTGTAGGTGGCGTTGTTGTCGAGATTCAGTAATCACGCGTGCGAAGTCAGGACGGGTCGCTAGTATTTAATAAAAACAATAACATATTCCACATACGAAGTGAAACACATCTATAGAATGTGACTTTGTACGTTAAACATAATTTAACAACTGTCATAATAATTAATAACACTTCACCTCCTTGATTACCAAGGTGACAAAAGAAAACTTTTTTCTGGGTTTCTGTTTTAATCCATTAATTCCGATGCTAGGCATCGCAAAACACCAAAATATTCATTCTCAGATTTTTTGGTTTGCTTTTGTTTGTTTTATGTCGATAAATACGTTTTGAAGATTTTAGTTGCTTTAACGGGCAGCAAATAGCACTTTTATGAAAAATTTGAATTTATTAAAGCAAGTCGGAAAAACATTTCTTTACCAAAAAAAAATGAACATAGTTAATATATAATATAATAAACATAGTTTAACCTGCGAATTCGGCATCAAGATTTTTATGTTTGACTGATTGACTGTGTTAGGTGCAAAAATACTTAAGAAAGTAAGAAGGTAAAATTAAAATCACTAAACTCAATAGCTGATATTATTAAACAGAAAAATCATCAAAATGAAACCAAATTCATCTCAATTCACATGTTTTATTGCATTAACAATATTTTAGAAATATTTAATAACTGTTTTTTTTTTATAGGATCGGGTGACAAACGAGCACACAGTCCACCTGATGGTAAGTGGTTACTGTGACCCATAGACATCTACATCTATCCTCAATAAAGACTCAAGATGCAGATGCGTTGTCACCCGTGAGGACTAAGATGGAATGCCTCTTTGCCAGTAAAAAGGGTCTCCGGTTCTCTACACTCACCATACGAAACACAGCAGCGTTAAGCTGCTATTTTACGCTGGTTTTCTGTGAGAGCGTGGTCCTTCCCCGGTCGAGCCGACCCATTCGTGCTACAACCATAATATAGCTGCAGCATGGCTCTACCACGTAGAAAATTGTGAAAGCTCTGGATCAAATTTGGAAGGTTTCCAATATTTAAAGGGATTCTTTCACAAATTATCTGAAGCTAAAGTAAATGCGGGTATTTCCATCGGACGACAAATAAAAAAAAATAATGAAAATAATTACACAATTACTCAATACTATTAAAAACAAGCCTGGATCAGTCTTAAAGAAGTAGTAGTTAATGGTTTTCACGGAAACAGACCTGACAATTATCACGACTTTATGACTGAAAGCTTTAAAATGATGTCCCATAAACTTGATATGTTACGCAGAAGAGCGAGGAAAGTGTTTTTACCAAGATGAGATGGCCTTTGAATGACGCTACCAAGGGCAGTAAAACGAGAATATGATGGGAGGAAACATTTGGGTTCGTACAAGTATAAGAAAATCACTCATCATCATCATCATTACAGCCCTTCACAAGTGCACTGCTTCCCCGAGGAATGCCTTGGAGTTCCTGCGTGTCTTACTAGTTCGTCACTCTATCTAGTAGGGGGTCGCCCTACACTTCGCCTACTGGTACGAGGCTGCCACTCGAGAACCTTTTTCCTCATCGGTTGTTAGTTTTTCGAGTTATATGGCCGGCCACTTTAGCTTACTAATCCGTTGGACTATGTCGGTCACTCTGATTCGACTACGGATATCCTTATTTCTAAGTTTATCACGCAGAGAAACTCCGAGCATAGCCCTCTCCATAGTTTGCTGAGCAACCTTGAGCTTCCTCATATGGTAAGCAGTGAAGGACCACGTCTCAGATCCATAAGTCATCGCTGGCAACATGCATTGGTTGTACAATCTTGTTTTCAAGTTTTGAGGTATACTTGACGAGAAGGTGTGTCGTAATTTCCCGAACGCTGCCCAACCGACTTTAATCCGTCGATTGACCTCTTGGTCGAAGTTGAGCTTACCCAGTCGGTCTATTTGTCCCAGGTAAACATACTTGCCAACAACTTCGAGCTTAGTGCTCCCAACAACTACCGTCATAGGCAAAGCAAATCACTAAAAATTTACATTTTTGAACTTGATTTTTCATTATTTTACATTTTATAATATTGTTACAAATCATTATTCTTTGATTAAAAAGACAGAGAAAGTGTACAGGAAAACAAAAATTCTGACTGTAATTTATAATAAATTATGAAAAAGCAGTAATTTATCGTAAAATTCGAAAAATTGTTTTGGTTTCCTCAAAAGCAAACTTTAATCGAAAACATTTTTCGATTTATCAGTAACGTAGAAGAAACCAAAATTTGATATTCAGAAGACCGGTGTTATAAATTAAAAATTTTATATCGTGTTTAATTTTGAATGATTTTATAAATTAAATACAATAAATGAATTACTTCCCTGGTATTCCGCTTGAAATCATATATATAAATTTATATGGTTATAATAATAATAATAATCTTTATTGATAAACATTTTACATTCACAAATATTTACAATGGTCAACAGCCCCTAAACTAGGATATTATACCTGTATTTCAGGGGCTAGATTGTTGATTCGAATTATTTAGATAAAGTGGCATTTCTTTTTGTTTAGTTGTACGAGTACATATCTTAGCAAAATCTTTATTTAACATTTCGTTAGTATGGGAATTTTAGAACTATTATTAACTGTATTGTTTATGCCCAAAAATGGTCATTTTGAGACGGCACCCAATCACGTTCGACTTGGAGAATCGGCCGATGGTGCCAGGTGTCACGCGTGTCGCGGGGAGGGGGCAGCGGAAGGCGACTCCCCAGCGTTTTGGCGCTGTCGGGCGAGACAGTAGGTGACAGTAGCTCGCTGGCAGCGGTGCAGTTAATTGCCACACCTCGGTTGCCGCTGCCGAAGTTTCGCGCGACCGATTTTGGGGTTACGGTCTAGATTTTTAGAATTTGTGCGTGTTCCTTCGCTACGTAATTGTGGTTTCGTGAAAACCGCCTCAGTTTAGTTTGTCTAGGTTTTAAGTTCTTGACAAGAGGCTTGTATTGTATTTGACTGATTAAAGTAATTTCGTTGGAAAGTAATTGCTCCAATTATATAGTGATTGCGCGTTGAAGTGCATTTTACAATATTTACCTTGCTCGGGTGACGTGGATTCCGACCCTCGAATTCCTTTTCGACGCGTCGCCTGGTTGATTGTTTTGGAAATCATTGTGTAATTATACCGTCGCGTTAAGAGCCTTTTGTGTGTTGACTCAGTAGCTAGTTTACGTGTCAGCTAGGTTGATTTTGAATTCTTATTGCGGCGTGGTGTCTAATATCGAACGCGGGAGCTTAGTTGTATTTGTAACGCTGAACCGTGTGACTCATGAAGAGATCGCGTTAGTTCCCTGATTGTAATTTGGTGATAAATGAATCTGGGACATTGAGTGTTGAACTTTGACTACTGTTCGTTACTTGTGTCGGATATCACGCGTTCGATTCTACGATGAACGTTGAATTAGTCGAGTTGAAGTTAGTTAAATGTACCATAAAGAGGATAGACTGAAATAGTGAAATGAAGAAAGAAATTGTCCATTGGGGAGACCTGCAGGAGTGATGCAGCATTGTGGGGCAGCATGGAACAGGCCGCTACCAGGTCACCTCAACTGGGCCAGGTCATCCACATATACACACCACTAAACACCACTGTACATACATCTACTCTACCTACGGCCTGACCGAGCCTTGGGGCGGTCTTAGATTCGGATCCAGGTACGTACTATTTATTTTCCTAGCCTTCTCCCTACAGTGTCGTATGATAGGTCATTTTTCCATATGGCCATTTGGGCCCGAACCCTCGGCTGCCCGTCGAGGAGGCTACTATGGGCCCTAGCCAAGGCGACCTTTGCAGGGGCAGCTGTGGGCCGTATCATGTATTATAGTTTTCTTTTCTTTTTATTAAATATTTTACGAAATAATATCTAATTAAACGCTCGAAGATGATTTTATGTTAAAAATGAACGTTTTATTAACACTTGTTAAAATATTAATACACCGTGTCATCATAGTCGTAGTCTGTTAGTAGTTGATCTTGAGTGGGGACTGGGGACCAGAAATATCCCACAGAACGATTATAAAATTTATAACACCATTAAGACTTAACGTATTTTGATAATATCTATGAATAAACAACGCACTGAATATCTACAGCTCAATTCCATCTACAATACATCGTATCACCTTAAGTTTGAATAAACATAGTTACGTATACTTGCATATTCGGGTTCTAGGTATCTCTTGATACTGTAATTTATAGCTTTGAAATTTGATATCGAATTTCGATATCCAATGTCAATACTATAACCAGAAAATGAAAAATACTCGAACGTGTTAATAAGTATTAATTAATTAACACTAAATGTTAAAAAAGTTAGTGGTTTTATTAATAAAATAATTTTAAATGTTTGATTGGAGTTCAGTATTTTCTTTTTCATCTTTATCATTCCAATAATATCCTTTACTGTATATGAAACTCTCTTATTGTAGGAAGTAAGTACCAAAATCGTCATGCTTAGCAGTTGGATTGCCGATCGCTGTACCAGATGTTTATCACCTTCGACACTGTTTCCCGTACCCGCTCTGAGTGTTTAGTGAGAAGTGTGGTTATATCCATTCCATCGTCACTCGAAAATCATAAGGTCTTTGTGGCATATCCTATACTCACTTCTAACACATGAGACTGTGACGGAATGCTTTGATTATTACGCCTCAAACTACACTAAACAGTAAAATATTCAGATTGGTGTAAATACGCTATCCTAAATCTTCCTGTCAGGGTGCTTATTAAATTAAATACATCCAATATAAAGGCGAAAGCGTCACAAGTCTACTGCTAAACATAGTAGGCACAATCGGCGGGCGGTTTTGTAAACACTTTTTTGAGCTGAGCACAAATGAGCTGTTTTCAGCAAGATGCACCCCTCTCCTGGTTCAGTTTCCCTCTGTCGCATCTCACAGCACTCACAGGGTGATATGAGGTAGTGGATTCACTTACGCCACTACTACACGACATAAAATGTCAGCAAACTTAAAGTAAATTTCTGATATTGTTGTTCAATAACTTGGCTAAAAGTTATCACGAAGAATCACTTATAGGGCACCAGTTGTAACACACATTCCATTCATTACGGCTTATAAAAGTCCACTGCTGAACATAAGCCTCCCCCATATATTACCTCATAGTTGCCTAGCTTGGCGAGCGGGTAGGCAACCGCAGTTTTTTATTGTTTTCAGTGGTTATCAGGAAGTTTCTGGTCCTCTTCTTCTGTTTTAGTTTCTCTCTGTCACCTTTTACAAAACCTACGGGACGATATCGGGTAGGGGATATTTTTAAACCGCCACTATACTGTTTGGTAAATGTAAAAATTATTTGGTTGGAATTCGTAGCTAGCACCCGTAACTTAGCTAAGCGACCACTTAGCCACGATAGGACTAATTATTTTTATACTGGTATTTTATTATTTATGTAGCAAAAACTATTGCGACTTAGTTCAGAATGGATGTTCAGATTCATGTTCAGATGGATGAAATTTTTACAATTGTTATTGTTTTCATATTTTTAACATTACCTACCACCGATCAGAATGAGCGTTATTTAGGGCACAGCTTGATTAAGCCGCGTGTTTACACATGCACATGAGTTTTTACTATGATATCACAATTGATTGCTTCTTGCCGTGGTTGTTACCGATTATTCGTCCATTATCGCCAGTGTCGAAGATCGGTTCGAAGGACGTTATTTTCCGAATAATTAATCCATGAAACATAAATAGGATTTGTCCTCGTTATTCAAATAACGTTACTTTAAGAAAAATAAGTCTACCAAAATAAGCCGCAAGCAGTAAAGCCTTACGTAAATGAGAATATTCCAAAGACAAAATGTTTCTCTTAAATTAGATCGGCACCTGAAATGGACGGATTTTTAATATGTACTTTACTGGTAATGAGATTACACTTGATGTGAATAAAATGCCGAGGCTAAGTCAAAAATAAAAATCTTCCAGAAAAATAAAACCCCTTCAAAGCAGTAATCTTAGGCATAATACCTTTTTTATTTTAAGATGATTTCTATTGTTCTACAAAACAAGATTGTGGTTGAAAAGAATAATCTACTTCTGCTTTATCAGCTCGTGACAGTCCAACGCTTGACAAGGCTATCACCATGATAGGAAGGACTTGCTTCGTTTGACTAGCGGATTGCACTATTATTAACTGTTTTAAACACCTGTAAATAAACTGAAATGTAATTATAATGCAAAACCAAAATCTATTTACTGCTGTACATAACCCCCCCCCCCTCCCCCCTCCCTCCATAGATTCCTCATAAGGGCGATATTTGTCACAATTGCCACGCTTGGCAAGCGGGCTGTCAATCGCAGTTTATTAATATTAGTCGTTATTAGAAAGAGACTGCTGCCCATCTCCTAATTTGTTTCCCTCTGTCGCCACTTACGACACCCACGGGATGTTATGGGGTAGTGGATATTCTTGCACCCCCACTACACGCTACAAAACAAAATCATTTCATTACAATTAAACATACCGACAAGCGTTGCCAAGACAGAAACGTGAATCAAAATAATTGGCTCTACGAAAAAAAATTAAATGATGACACAAGCATCTGTACGTTGCAGGAATTAATAATGAAACCGCGTAAAAGTTATATCTAATGAAAATACTCATAGTTTTTAGGTCATGTCGAGAGCATATAACATAGTGTGGTCTAGTTATTTATATTTTTTAAATTAAAAAAATACGGAAGTAATGCGAATGCAATTAAGCATATCTCGCCTCCTGCCGGAAAAGACAGAACAACGCCTGCTGGGCCAGCTAGTCTTTTATAAACAATGTTTGCGTCGGAAAGTAAGTGCTTGCCGTAAATTTTGTAGTACGTAAGCAAACCGAGGTCGAAGCCGGGCAATGTTATAATTAATTTTTTTATAGGAATTTAAGTGTCGACTTACTACTGGCTTGACGGTGAATATTATGATTTCTTCCATTTAGATTGAATAGATATTTGTTCAAAATTTTAATAAGGATTAACTAAGAGATGCACATTAAAAAAAGTATAATTTTAAATAGGTCACGCGTCATGCTAAGCAACCTCACAGCCATCTAAGAGGTTTCACGCACTTATGGTCTGAATTTTGATGGTCGTGCTTCTGTGTGAAAATTAAAAAAGGAAAATGTTTAGACAAGAGTTTAAGTTATAATTTAATGTTTCAACTGTTTTCTTATTCATCACACTTTTTGTTAAGTTAAGAAATAGACTCCTTCCTGCTATTATTTTATAGAAAAATCAAGCTTATTCATTACATTTTTCATTACAACCTACCAGATTCTCACTCCTGAACAAAGACTTGTCCCATAGATTGCGCCATAATTGTGATATAACCTATTAGTGGACTTACGATTTTCTTGAAATATATGAAATTTCTCAGAACTGAGGATTCCGGCACGATGTTCACCTCCACCGCCGAGGTCATGATAAATCAGTTTACATTGTCATTAACTTCAGTAACGCCAGGCATGAAATTTAGGTTGCTAGCACCTCGAACAAATTTAATATGAAATTTAATATAACATCTAAACTCTGAGCTATAACACGCATTTATGAAACTTTTTTGTCCTATTTCAACATTATTTTAAAACTTATTATTTATATATACATATAATATTTATAATATCATTATTATCATTAGAGTAACGTCTAAACGACGTGACGGATTGATCACTAACACAGAACACAATTTATGTATTTAAATTTTATGTATGTGTTGCATGTATATATTAGAACTGAATTATATCATGACAACTTAACTGCCCAAACTCACTTTCTGTTCTACCCAAGGTTAGCTGGTAAAGAATGCCATATAGCATTAAGCTCGCCTTTTGTGCAAATATTTGGTGCAATAAAGAATAAATAAATAAATAAACACACGCACCAACTATATAACAGATGAATGAATAAAATGAAACATCTTAACAAATTATGAAGTACGAAATGTCTTTACGATTCCATTTGAAATCTAAAAGAACAATATTAGTGTTTGCGTGGTACACACATTGACGATCGTGCAATTTAATAGCATACACTTACAAAAATATTTTAATATTAACCGGTTTGTATCATAATTTACAGCTTGGTAGCTGCAGGGCCACAAGCTCATAACAGCACTAAACTATTAATCGTATGGCCTATTATTTATTCTGTGGTTAAGTCATTATTATTCCGGGCTTGGATGTCTTTCAATGTGCAATTTATGTAAGCCGCCGTATATATGTAAAAGACTTTCATTTCTTGTAAAATTTTAAAAAGAGGGATAAGAAATTAGAAAGATCTCATTTTGATAAGTACAGAACCAAAGAGAATAATAAGAATAAAAATGTCTAACGTGTTAAATCGACATAATAAAATGATACCGAATAATACTAGTATCAATATGATAAAATAGTAACATAGTGTCATGTTTATGAAAAAAAAAAACAGGAATACAACTCTTAAAATATAGTAATTATGTTTTTGACAATCATTATATTTTATACACGGGCAAAATATTACAACGCATTTTTATGAGCAAACGCGTGCCGAATTTGTCATATAAATATTTGATATCGCGTAGGTATGCCTATAAAACCTGTGACAAACAACGTCGACCTCAATAAAAACGACGCGCGCGACTTTCACCATGCATACTGTATGGAAAAGTCAGACCCTTCGTTATTTATTAAAACTTACTCAGACTTTAGACTGAATCAATCTAAATTAGTATTGTAGAGTTTCTAGAAAGAGATTGAAAAACCTTTTTCTAAAAATTTGACTAAGATTAGGTATACATATAAAATCAAAACTAGGAAGAGAACGGAGGCAAAAATACAAAGTCGTATACTATAACTAGTGTATTAAGAAAAATATTGCAACCAAACTTTAGCAATATTTCTTCTTAATAACTGGCTTTACGGCTCTGGGATCTAGCCCTTCTGAGCCTGAAGTTACAATATATTATAATATCCTTCATAGTATTCTGCTGCAACTTGAGCCAGCAGACAGCTGACGGTTGGCGATGGTATCTCAAGGCGCCTAAGCAGACAGACACCTTATTTTGAGAATCATATCACCATCAGAGCACTTGTTTCACAGTTTCCACTAATAGTTCACATGCGCAGACACTTAATACACAAAATCGCACCACTTTTACATATCAAAGTCCACTTCAAACCATTATTTAAACAATAATACAGGAGCAGCAAACCGCCGCCGGTCAAATTCCCGCCAAAACTCCGCTTTAGCAATAATTAGCAACGCTTGAAAAATCAACGTATAAAAACAGTTAATGACATTATATACTGTCAACTGTCAAAAGACCCTTTATTATTTGATTGACTGATGAAGAGCTATCACAGAGCCACTTATTTTGAGTTATAATAGTGATCATATTAACCGGATGACCATATTACCCTCACTTTTATACGTGGTAGAGCCATGCTGCAGCTATATTGTTAGCATAGTTGAAGCACGGATGGATCGGCTCGACCGGGGAAGGACCACGCTCTCGCAGAATACCAGCGTAAAATAGCAGCTTAACGCTGCTGTGTTTCGTATGGTTAGTGTAGAGAACCGGAGACCCGTTTTACTGGAAATGAGGCATTCCATCTAGTCCTCACGGGTGACAACGCATCCGCATTTTGATTTGTAATCGAGGATAGATGTAGATGTCTATGGGCTGCAGCAACCACTTACCATCAGGTGGACTGTGTGCTCGTTTGTCACCCTTATCCTATAAAAAATGGTACCCTATTGTGTGTTTTATGAGTGAACAAATTTATAGTAGGAGATTTTGAGTTGAAACCATTCAAGCGATTGTCACATTTATAACTAATTGAGATTTATGTGAAAATAAAGGTATATTTAGGGTCAATTTTACTTGGTGCACACAGAGGAAAACCAGCGTCAGGCTCACGAGCTTGATTTTCAGATAATCTGGAGACCTCGTTGGCCCAGATGTGATGAGATGCGCATAATGCACATATAATAGGGATAACAACAGGCTTCATTTTGTGGTACATATATTATTTTCTTATATATAGCTGCATAGGGCCAAAAATAGTTGCGCATATTTTTTATTTTGTTTCTGTTAAACATTTTATTATTTTTATTTAATCTACTCATATAAGAATCTATTTCTGTAGTGCTTATTTCTTATATTAATTATCTGTGTGTATATGTGTGAACTCTTCTCTGCTATGCTAATAAATTTTTCTTACTATGTTTTTTTTAACCTTTTTTTTAAGAAATCGATTAAAATCATCATTAACATATCGCTTTTCACGAATAAAGTTGGACACCTTAAACTCTTCACGCATGAATATTTTTATAACATCACGTAGAATTTACATCGCACAATAAGTATCGACACTTTTCGTCGCCTTAGTACGATTATATTAACTAACCACTAATCAAATATACCGTTTGTATGATATAACCGGAAGAAAGCAAACATCATATTGTTCATTTGTTTTTACTGTCATGATTCAGCAGTTTCACGCTTAGATATAATATTAGTTTATGAAAACTTAAACAACATGCATTGCTTATCAATACTAGGTCATATTAGTAATGAAAATATATCCTATTGTACCTTAAAATGTTGTTCATTCATTATTTGCTAGCTTTTGCCTGCGTCTTCGTCGGTGCAGATTTTATACTTTAAACCATACGTGATCCATCAATAATCACACTTTCATAGTAAATTCCATCACCCTCTTTAGGTATGATTTTCTGTAGTTTAAAAGATAAAGTTTATCTACTTTGAAAATTAGAAGTGATAAAAGTATACATTTTTATAAAAATTAATTTGTTACTGTAAAATATGTATAGCAAATAAAGTGTAAAATTTTATTGTATTTATGCTTCACTATATTGATAATAATGATTTACACATAGAATATAGATATATACCGTCGCGGTCTTATTTGACTTACTTAACACTTATCGTTATATTTTGGCCAATTTACACAATGTCTTCATGAATTGTAGCCTATGTGTTGTTCTGATGTATGAGCTATATTATTGTAAAGTTTCATTAAACTCCATTCAGTAGTTTTTGCTTGAAAAAGTAACAAACATGAATACATCCATACATTGTCATAAACTTTCTCGTGTATAATATTAGGAGGATTATACCTTATCAAACCTTATACAATGTATAGAAACGAAAGACGATATTAATGTCAAAACATTGAACTTCAGTCTGTTATAGATTTTAGACGTTTGAAAGTGGACGCTCTATTAAATTCATACATATGTGTACCTACATATATACATAGATACATACAGGTCAAGCTAGTATAATATCTTATACGTGGTAGAGCCATTCTACAGCTGTATTAATAGTATAGTTGTAGCACGAATGGGTCGGCTCGACCGGGGAAGGACCACGCTCTCACAGAATATCAGCGTAAAATAGCAGCTTAACACTGCTGTATTTCGTATGTTGAGTGTAGACCAAATATGAATATGACAAAAAATTTTCCCTTTTTGGAGCAAATTTATAGTTATGATCGTAATGTACCAGTGGTTAAAAGAATTCTTAGAGGATGCAGCTTGCTAAAACATTGTCATGCACTATTCAAAATTGTTTCACTAAGAGCAAAAAAAAATATATACACTATGCTAATAGTGAAAAGAGTTGGCAAAAATTATTTACTTTCGCGTATTCCCATTTTCATTTTGATAAAACAATAAATAAATCAATTATGTCTCAACTAAAAGAGACATCTTTTCAAAATTAAGATTACCCAATTAATACTCATTTATCTCGACCACGTCGTAATGAACTATGGCAGACTTTCATACATAAAATTAGTTGAGAAGAAATGGTAGCGTCTATATATCAAAAATATCTTAAAATGTTAAGCGTCAGTTCCTGAGTAACTTTGTCAAAGAATTTTGTTCTGAGAAGGCGTCATAAAATAGATATTTAGGTTTGAACCTTTCTGGGTTATGTCTTATGTTACTTGGAAAAAGTCATGCGTCCTGTGGTTGTTTGATGTTAGTTTAATACATTCACAACATAATGCACCTACCTACATAATTGAGTTTTTAGATTATTGTGTCTCGATTGTATATTTGCATACTATAAATGTATATTTCTGGCATGGCTTCTGGGCCTTTGTGCCATACATTAACATTTTGTTTTAGCTAGTGTTGCCATAATATTAAATGGAATTGTTACATAATACTATGATTGAGATAATATATTATTGCAGGAAGTTCTTTGTAAGAGACTTAATTTAACCATATCACTTTTATTTTTATTATTACTAATAATAATAATAATACAAAAATATTCTGTATTTGTGTGTAGTGTTGCTAATCTTACAAAGTGTATACGAAAACAGTAAAAATATAGTATTTACTATAATATATAGACTAGTAAATGGCAACACTTGAATAGTGTAAAATGATAAAAGTCATTTGATATTCCTAAAACGTATGTGTTTTTTCTGTGGCTTTATTTCAAATACATTTATATTTAATGATTTCTTATATTTACGCGAACACTACACATTTTTAAATAAAACTAATTTTACGGATTTTATCGCGTATATTAACTTATTTTTAACTTATTTTTATATTCCCAATAGATTCTACAAGCGGTACGTAGACGATACTTTCACAATTTTACCATCTGACAAAGTAACTGCATTTTTAAACCACCTTAATTCCATAAACCCTAAAATACAATTCACAATGGAGTTAGAGGCAAACAATACTTTAGCTTTTCTAGATGTTTTAGTCATCCGAAATCCTGATAACACTATTGGTCATACTGTGTACAGAAAAAATACCCATACCAACCGATATTTAAATGGTGAATCTCACCATCATCCTTCACAGTTAGCTACCGTGGGAAAATCTTTGTTTCAGAGAGCACGAGGGATCTGACTTCGAGCAAGTACTGCAAGACAACAAGCTTCGGGTCCCGCGCCTACGTCACAGTGACCGAGTGAAGCCAGCCACAGTCGAGCGTGTGCCTGCTGTACTACCCTATGTCAGAGGAGTCACAGACAAGGTTGGCTACATCTTGAAGCGAGCTTCCATTAAAACGTACTTCAAGCCGCTGATGAAGATTGGTCAATTTTTACCATCCGTCAAGTGTCATATCCATCTACAAGATGCAGGAGTGTACAAGCTGGATTGTGAATGTGGTCTCTCGTACATAGGACAAACAAAAAGATCTATTAAAACCCGCGTTAAAGAACATATAGCTGACGTGAAGCACCGACGTATCGGGAAGTCTGCAGTTTGTGAACATGTTCAGGATCGTCCCCATCATTACATTAGATTTGATAGACCACAAATCCTCGCAAAAGAACACCGATTCCTCCCAAGGATGATTCGCGAGGCTATTGAAATTAAAAAACATCCTAATTTCAATAGAGAAGATGGATGGGTGCTGCCATCTGCTTGGGATCCCATAATTAATAAAATCAAATCCAAACCCAAGTATACCACTGCTAGACTTCAAGATACTGTAAGCTCATTCTGCGTAAATCGAACCAAAAATTAATATTAAAAAACTGAAGGTAGCCGGGCTAACTATGACAGCAGGACGTCAAACAACTCAGTCCCCCGTGACCACGGGTGCTGGAAAGCACCCGAAACGTCGGGAATATAAAAATAAGTTAAAAATAAGTTAATATACGCGATAAAATCCGTAAAATTAGTTTTATTTAAAAACATTTATATTTGAAAAATCATAGAAAAATAATTAAACTCATTTTATATATAAATTATTTCTAGACGTAACCATTTTTGTCAACTATTTTTCTGCCCTTGTTATTTTATTTAAAAAAAGTAGAAAAATATTTTAGGTAATATATCTTAGGGAAGTAGCGTGATAATATTTCATTTATAGACTAAAGTGCTTTTATTTAAGCCATAAATTATTGTGTTTCAGGGAAAGACGCGGGGTACAGCACATTTAAAATCAATATAAAGCTATGTAATATAAAGACTTTTGAGTGCTGTAGAGATCTGTTTAGGTTTTTTAATGAATATCTCCGCTCCGCTACATTCACAGCCGGATTTTCTAGTGTCAAATTGTACGGACGGTAAACTGTTTAAAGGTAAAAGGGGATTAAATATACATATTAAACGATGCCATAGTAAAAGTATTTCGGCTTCACAGCCTACTATTAGTAATTTCTATAGTACGCGGGAAGTGTGACTGTATGATTATCAAATAAGTTTTTTTTTTTATAGGAGAGGGGGCAAACGAGCATGCGGCTCACCTGATGGTAAGTGACTACCGCCGCCCATAAACAACTGCAACACCAGGGGAATCGCAGATGCGTTGCCGGCCTTTTAAAAAGGAGTACGCTCTTTTCTTGAAGGTCCCTAAGTCGTATCGGTCCGGAAAAATCGCTGATGGTAATCGATTCCACAAGGAAGTCGTGCGAGGAAGAAAACATCTTCTAAATCGCACAGTGGTGGACCGCTAATCATCCAGATGGTGTGGATGGTATCGGGAGTTCTGCCGCGATGTGCGTTCGTGAAATTTGGCGGCTGGGATTAATCCGAACAATTCCTCAGAGCACTCCCCATAGTAGATGCGAAAGAAAATGCAAAGGGATGCAACATCTCTTCGCAGTGCCAATGAATCGAGCCGATCGGAAAGGGCTCGGTCGTCGACGATTCGAGCAGCTCTGCGTTGGATGCGGTCAAGTGGAAGGAGCTGGCACTGGGGAGCCCCTGCCCAGAGATGGGAACAGTATTCCATGTGAGGCCGAACTTGCGCCTTGTAAAGTTGCAGGCGGTGTGCCGGCATGAAATACTGTCCCGCCCTGATGAGCACGCCAAGCTTTTTAGAGGCCAATTTGGCCTTCCCTTCCAAGTGACCACGAAACTGCACATCACTCGATATGTCGACTCCGAGGATACCGATACTGGCTGAGGCAAGAAAGGGAGTGCCTTGAAACTGAGGAGATACGACAAAGGGGTTCTTTTTAGCGGTAAACGCGCAAACTTGTGTCTTCTGAGGATTAAACTGGACTAGATTTAGTCGCCCCCAATCCGAGACTTTGCTCAGCAAAGACTCGACTTCAGACACAAGTTTGTTCCGGTACTCAGCGACGTTTTGCCGAGAAATATTGGCACGGCCGCTGTATAGAGCATCACCAGTGCTGTCATCCGCATAGCAATGAATGTTACCAGTTAGCAACATATCATTGATATGCAGAAGAAACAGCGTTGGTGATAGCACACAGCCTTGTGGAACACCAGCGTTAATAGGCTTGTAGTCAGAGCATGCACCGTCTACAACGACCTTGATGCTCCGATCTGCAAGGAAGCTGGTGATCCAATTGCACAATTTCTCGGGAAGCCCATAGGAAGCACTTGACCGCATCCAGCGCAGAGCGGTTTGAATCGTCGACGACCGAGTTCTTTCCGATCGGCTTGACTCACTGGCACTGCGTAGAGATGTTGCATCTCTTTGCGTATTTTATCGCATCTACCACGGGGAGTGCTCTAAAGAATTGTTTGGAGTAATTCCAGCCGCTCAATTTTACTACCACACATCGCGACAAAACTCGCGATACCATCCACACCATCTGGATGATTGGCGGTCCACCATTGTGCGATTTAGAACATGTTTTCTTCTTCGCACAACTTCCTTGTGTAATCGATTGCCATCAGCGATTTTTCCCGACCGATACGACATAGGGACCTTCAAGAAAAGTGCCTACTTCTTTTTAAAAGGCCGGCAACGCATCTGCAATTCCTCTGGTTCCCCTGGTTCATGGGCGTTGGTAGTCACTTACCTGCAGGTGAGCCGCAAGGTCGTCTGCCCCTCTCCTATAAAAAAAAGCGAGCATACAGTCCACCTGATGGTAAGTGGATGCCGCGGCCCATATATCTATATATCTACATCTATCCTCGATTAAGAATCAAAATGTTTGATATTGGTTCTGTGAGAGCGTGGTCATATTCTGGTCTAGCCGAATCATTCGTGCTGCAGTAATAATATAGCAGCATCATGACTCTACCACGTACAAGTTTTATTATGTGTTTAGCCTGTTCATTCTGTTCTGATTAAAAAAAATAGTTGTTTTGTATGAAAAACTGTTTCATATTGGTGTTTCGTGACCATTGGAAAATCATCGTAATCTTGCTGTACCAAATGATACACCCAAAATTTGTAAAAAGTACATTTATGAGATCTTATAACCTTCTGACCAGTATTTTCGGTTGTTATTAGGTCTTTCTCTATGTTCTTACGAACTGTCGGCCAACAAAATACACGTCGAATACATAGTAGAGAATTGCACGAAAGTAATACGTAAATGTTAATACATATTATAATTCAAAAATATACTATTCGTATAAAATATAGTTAGATTCCATTATTGATTGAGTTTACACAAAATAATACTACAAAATAACAGTAATCATGTTTACTAAGGACGTTCTAATTTTGCGTTTACACCATTACTGCGGTAATAGTAATTTACCAAATCAAACACAAATAAATGATTTTGTATTAATACGATACTATATTTTACTCGTCATTAACAAAATTGTAAATTGCCGTACAATAAAAATGTTATTTATTATATCTACTCTAAAAAATCTCAAAAAATTGCCAATGTGTTTCATCCAACCTGTAGATTACGAATCTGACATAACAATAAAAACTTCATAATAGCACATTACCCGTTTTTGGTTGGAAAAATATGTTTGTACATAATAAATACTAAACACTGCACATAGTTAATACTAAAAGTATTAAATATTTACATGTATTTTAGAGTATATCCAAAACTAAATGCAAAAAAACAAAAAAAATTACAAAACAAGTTTTTTTAGAAATAAAAAATAACCAGTTTTTAATTTAGTGTAGATATTTTTTAGGACAGAAAATTATTTTATAAAATTGGTAGTTAACTAAAAACTGTATATAGTTAAAAGGTCTAAAAGCTTTCAACCTTAATTACTTTTCTTCATCACTTGTGAATTTATTACTCACAAAAAGCGAGATAAGTGTTTTTACTGCAGTATACTCATATAAATATCCTTTTTCCTAAATGAGAAAAACACGAAGGGCATAACGCACGATTTTGTGTTTATGATCCAAAAGTGCGATCAAATATTTCACTACAGTACCCCGCTTCTTAAACGTTATTTCAAGCTTTTTCGTCGTTTACGTACAACTTTCTTTCAATTTGTAACTAAACCAACAAAGCGTGCTTTCTATTTCTTTGTTTGAGTTTTTGGTTCAAATCTTGGCGAGAGAAAAGTTGCTACCGCGTACAAATCAGTTACGTCGAGTATAAGGCGCTTTTGAAATACAAGCGCGTTAATGCTTCAGCTGTACATTGGTTAGTTAGTTTTTTCTATTAAAATAACTTAATCTGGGTTAAAACTTTATATAAATGAAAGTGTCAAACAAGGTAACAATCAACCTGCATTTATCTTCAAACAAAGAAGATTTGTGGCAGAAATAGATCGAGGGTGAGAGCAACAATAACGGATTCCGATTCAGAAAAGGAGTCGTAACACCTAGTATTTGCTGGATAACTTTATAAGAACTGCAAATTATATGACGTTATAAACCAAAAACATTTTTATAGGATAAAGGTAACAAACGAACACATTCCACCTGATGGTAAGTGGTTGATGTAGCCCATAGACATCTACATCTATTCTCGATTAAGAATTAAAATGCAGATGCGTTGTCACCGATTGTGTTCGATTATTTCGAAATGCCTGCTGCAGCAGGTACAGCGATCGCCAAGAAGTCGAAGTCAGATCTCCGGTAGAAGTGGCAATGGTCCGTACTTATAGCTAGAAAAACTGACGACCGATGGAGAAGAAAGGTCCTCGTACCGGTAAGTGAGTATAGCGCGGACTCTTAATAGTGGCTCCATATAGAAGGAGTGATAACCTGGTAAGAGATGCAGAAAGTCGTTGAACGCAAGTAGCACAGGACCGTGCTTTGTAGCATTCCTTGAGTGCGGCTTATGTTTATCAGTGTACCTACTTGTGATTGTTGTAATGATGATAATGATCAAAATCATCTTGTTTGTGTGCTTTGTGGTATTCCTTGAGTGTGGCCTATGTTTAACAATGTACTTGTGATTGGCTGTACCTAATGATGATGATGACGATCATCATCGTCAGGCATAAATATAATTTAATGGTGCAATAATAATGTAAACATTTTATTTAATATTAAAATAATATTAATTTTTGAAGAACACTAAAGTTTAAAATTCTCTTTTACTGCACAGAGTTCAGCAAACTAATGAGCAGCTACAAGGGTGTTCCAGTTTGCGTCATTGTTAAACGTGACAAAAGATTTGTTATTAACCTCAAAACTAACAGAAGTGCAGACTACTGCCTAAGCATAATTATAAACTGTATTATTGTCCTCACTTGTTATATACATAATTTAAAATTAATTTTTTTTACAGCCGACTTCAATATAAGTTATTAAGAATAACTCAAAAACTATTGACTTGACCTTGATCAAATATATATAGGACCACACGAGAACTACTAGCTTTCAAACAAAAAAGAATTATCGAAATCGGTCCACCCAGTAAAAAGTTACGAGGAAGTTACACATAAAAAAAAAACAAAAAAACATACAGTCGAATTGAGTACCGTCTCCTTTTTGGAAGTCGGCAGAAAACAAAGCTTATAACATCCTTATACTGTGAAACTGACTGCCTAGTTGGTCTTTGGTCGTGAACCCGAAACCTCATGGTTCCGGGTTCAGTTATTTGTTTTTTTTGTCAAGACATTCTCAGTAGCAACCCGGAGTCCGGAAGTTGTCGGTATTTCACCCACGTGACTCGGAAAGTACGTAAAGCCGTTGGTCCTCCTCTGAACTCTCTCCGGTCGTGTCAGCCTGTCGTTCCATTAGAATAGGAGAATGAGCAAATAGAGAATGTGCTTGTCTACAAACACTTATGCACTTTATTCCTGTCCTATTCAAAAGGCTAGACTTAGATGAGTCTGGCTGTTGTGACCGAAATTTGTTCTGGATGACATAACTGTGAAAATTAGTTGTGTCATTACTGAGTGAACAATTAAAATCCACTTATGTTACAAATTTAATTTTGGAATAAAATTACTGACACAGCATGATTAGTTGCAACTGTTAGATATAACAGTGTTAGATCCACAGAACACTTAATATTTAGGTGTTCTGTGGTTGGATCACTGAGACCGGTCCGTCGGATAACCAAATATCGATTTGAATTATACTTTTGCTATGGTACTAAAAACAGGACATCACAACAGTTTTTATAGGAGAAACGAAAGAGTTTAAGTTGTTTTTGTAGAAAGATAGAAATTAAGTAATTTAAATATTTAAACAACTTCCTTAAGTAAGTTATCTTGTCCGAAATGTAAAATATTTTAGAAATTTTTATTTTATGAAAATATTTAAAACATTGGTAGGACAGAGATTTGCCATGTAATGTAGAAGAAATGTCTACCAAATACCTCGCTGGGGCAAAGACGAGCGACCTTCGCCATATGTCGGAAAAAAAGTAAAAGGAAGAAAAATAACTTGAATATTTTTGGATTAAAAGTTAAAAAAGATAAACAATTTCAAGAATATGTGAAGTCTACGAACACGCATTTCGTCAACTCGACTAATTATTTTATATGGGTAAAAGCTATTAAAACTGATTATTTAAATTGAAAAAATAAAATAAGAAAAACGTCTTTGATTCGCAAACTACAAACCCCCAAAACATAAAGTGCAACCTGACAAGATGAGACAAGAGAACAAGAGAACAAAATATTCTTTAGCCGGAAAAATACGTTAAAAATTACGTTTTTTACCCATCGCAATTTGCCAAAAACAAAATCCTTTTTGGCAAAAGAAAATTTTTTGCTATCCATATCAGTCTCGCACACTTAATGTCCCTCATTTTTTATCCATATAAAACGCGCCCTTTCCATTATACCACAGAATAAATAATAGTACATAATACTAACACTTGTCAACTCAACAACTTGTTACATAAAATAAATTCATTAACGAAATACATTAATGTATTATTACGTTAATTAAATAAGTTGATTATAAGTGGAGACCGCAGCCTGTGAACACTTGCAATTAAGTTCAAACCAAGAATGATGATGTTTTCTCAAAACCTCTTACTAAACTGGCTCTCTGTACTTTACAAATTTGAATACGGCAACAAGTATATTTCTGCTTAGTGGCTAAGAAAAGTAAGAAAGCCGGCCTGACAGACTCAAGACAGAAAGGGTCACAAATTCTTCACATTTTAAATTGTATGGTTAAAAAAATACGTATTAATTAGTTACAGAATGCCGTAACGAAAATAATTATATTAAGAATAATAGAAAACTCAAAATAACCATTCGCTTGGATATGGGCCACATTAATAAAAAAATAAAACTAAGAAAGTTATTCCTAGTAATATCCACAAATATGCATAAAACGATACCAACTAATTAATTTAATCTCTCCGGGTACATAATCTTCCAATCCTACATGGGGTAACTTAATATCAAAGTTCGTGAACTTATTACCATACCAGTAGACAATCAATATATTACACTAAAGGACTTCTCTCTTGATTATAATTTTGTTTGCTCAGTATTTAAGTTGTATTATTTCTGATATTATATTTCACATTAATCTGTTGGACGCCATTACGAAACACCTCAATAAAAGTCATCATTGTCTGCCGACTTCGAAAACGGAGACGGTACTCAATTCGACTGTATTTTTTTATGTGTGTTACCTCATAACTTTTTACTGGGTGAACCGATTTCGATGATTCTTTTTTTATTTGAAAGCTGGTACTTTTCGTGTAGTTCCATATGAATTTGATCATGGTCAGGCCAATAGTTTTTGAGTTATTCTTAATAACTTATATTGAATTCGGCTGTACAAAATTTTTAATTTTTAATTATGATATTATTACACGACTTCAAAAACGGGTTTAACACTCTATATCTTTGTTAATTATGAACCGATTTTAATGATGCTTCTTTTATTAAATAAGATTTACTTCAGAAGTTGTCCCATATAAATTTGAAGAAAAAATTTCGCCTCTAAAGATTTTTAATGTAATTATTAAGACGAAGGGTATGTATGTGGTCTATGGTGCTAAAGCCTTTTCGGAAACCGGCTTGTTCGGGAGGCTGGAAGTCGTCAAGTCTGCGCGCGAGACGATTCATAATGACTCTCGAAAACAGCACGTAGACGCGGCTCAGAAGGGAAATCGGTCTGTAGTTCTTCAAGAGAGCGTTGTCGCCTTTCTTGAAAAACAAGACCACCGCACTTCTGCTCTACGCCTCCGGTGTAATGCCACCATGGAGGACGGAATTAAAGAGCTTCTGAAGGACTTCAAGTACCGGTTTTCCATCCGCTTTCAGAAGCTCCGCTGTAATTCCATCCTCGCCTGGGGCATTGCCGTTTTTAAGGTGCTGGAGAGCCATTCTAATCTTGCTCAGACTGACGTCCACGTTGCCACTATGTCTGGCGTATGTGGACTATGAGAAAGCCTTTGATTCCGTCGAAATTTGGGCGATGCTGCAGTCCCTTTAGCGATGCCAAGTTGACTGTCGGTATATCGAAGTGTTGAAGTGCTTGTAGTAGGGCTACGATGGCTATCCGAGTACAGAACCAGAGTACGAAACCTATCCAATTACAGAGAGGTGTAAGACAGGGTGACGTCATATCCCCGAAACTATTTACCGCTGCATTGGAAGATGTTTTCAAGCATATATCGTATCAACATCAATGGCGAGTACATCACTCACCTTCGATTCCTGACGATATAGTCCTTATGGCAGAATCGCTGGAGGACCTAAGCACTATGCTCAATGACCTCAATAGTGTTTCCCAACGGATAGGTCTTAAGATGAACATGGACAAAACAAAGATCATGTATGTCCATGTCACACCTATGCCGGTAGTTGTTGGGAACACTAAGCTCGAAGTTGTTGACGAGTATGTTTACCTGGGACAAATAGTCCGACTAGGTAAGTCCAACTTCGACCGAGAGGTCAATCGACGGATTCAACTCGGTTGGGCAGCGTTCGGGAAATTACGGCACATCTTCTCGTCAGGTATACCTCAAAACTTGAAAACGAGACTGTACACCCAGTGCGTGTTGCCAGTGATGACATACGGAACTGAGACGTGGTCCTTCACTGCTGGCCGGATGTGAAAGCTCAAGGTTGCTCAGCGAGCTATGGAGAGGGCTATGCTCGGAGTTTCTCTGCGTGATAAACTCAGAAATGAGGATATCCGCAGTAGAACCAGAGTGACCGACATAGCTCAACTGATTAGTAAGCTGAAGTGGCAATAGGCTGGCCATATAGCTCGAAGAACCGACAACCGATGGGGAAGAAAGGTTCTCGAGTGGCAGCCTCGTACCGGCAGGCGAAGTGTAGGGCGTCCCCCCACTAGATGGAGTGACGACCTGGTAAGATATGCGGGAAGTCGATGGATGCAGGTGGCTCAGGACCGTGCTTTGTGGCATTCTTTGGGGGAGGCCTATGTTCAGCAGTGGACTTGTGAAGGGCTGTAATGATGATGAATGATGATTAAGCCGACATTCGAGCTTTCGATTTCCCTAAGTCCACTCAAAAGGGTTAACAATTTGACTTTTAATAAAAAAATAGACAACTTCAAATAACTAAATAAAATAAAATAATTTCTGCATAAATGATTCAGAAGTCAGGGCTTTAAACTTTAATTCTTAGCACCGACTTTTGAAGCTATTATCCGGAAATAATTTCATTCTTTTAAGTTCTTTATTTTTTATTATAAGTCTTAATTTATGGGTGACAGTTTGTGATATCGTTATTTGATGTCCAGATAAGTATTTTGCATATATGAAATATGCAATTACGAATAAATATATGTTTCTAAACTGAAATGAAAACATTAAACGAGCATTTTTAGCCCAAGCTGTTTCTCGGACAGTCAGCGTGATCTCGTAGGCCTAGATTATGAATTTAATTGTATTTTAGAAGCTAGTGCAGTTACCACTATGAAAATAAACTTAAAAAAAAGACATACACAAAGCACCATTTGATAATGTCGTCGAATAATCATTACTAACTACTTACATATAAAATATCGTGGATGCCCACTCAATAGTTTTCACGTATATTATAAATTGTAAGTATACTAAGCCTAGACAAGCAGACAGACAAAAATTCTGAAAACCACTGCTTTGAATTAAATATTCTTTACATAGATTTCCGGACGTGGGTTTTCTGTAGACATATTATATGTATAAAAACTAACAAGTAAAGCTACAGTATAGACATTTCTTGTTTGAAAGATGAACAATGAAAATGATACTTTTAAAAATTTTACAAATTGCCTTTGTTATTTCAGAATGTATCAGCTTTTATTTGTAAAATTTCTTTCTTTAAATATGGAATATATGACTATATCCAAGCAATTAAAGAGAATGAAAAGCAATGAATACGATTGACAATAACTCTTGCTCTAACCCCAGATGAGACTTTTCATAATATTATGTCGCTTTAGCACGCAGTAGAAAAGTTGTTTTAAACTAAATGATAGCTATTTTAATATAATAATTAGTAAATTGCTAACTCTCTCATCATTCTAGTCTACACATATAAATAAAATTGAAGTGTCTGTATATAATTTTGATATAACTTGTTTCTGTTCTATTAAGGTCATGGGTTATTTGCATTTTGTTAAGGTATAACTAAGCATTTTAAATATTTTTGTCTGTCTGTGTCTGTCATTGCATCTGCTATCCGAGTTATATTTTTGCACATACCCTTTTATTAACAATGGGATAAAGGAATAAATATCCCTATGTTTGTCCTTACGAATATTTGTGACTTTATATCTATCGAAAGCTGTCGTGTGATCTTAATTCACTAGAATATTAATTGTCATCATCATCGTCATATTCGTCAGAGAATCCACTATTATTTTTCTTAACAGCTAAACGTTTGATTTTTTTATTTATATCATCGGTATGAAACAATTATCTATTATTGTATGTCTAGTATTCAGATATAGGATTTTTGACGGTAAGGCCAATCAAAAAATTTAAATTAATTTTCTTGGTATTTTATTTTTCGTAACATTTTGCAATGAATTTATCGATACAGAAAACAAAATTAAAAACAGACTTCACCATTAGTTTTTATGTAGATGTCTATTGTACAAGGTTGTATGTATGTTCCTTCTAAAAAAGTGGCCGAAGCGAACGGGCGATCTGTTGTGTCGTCCTCAAAAATTAAATAAAATCAGTGGTAAAAAGTACGTTGAATATCCCAAAATGTCATTTATTACGTGCGCAAATAGTGGTATGACTCTTTAGTGGTGTGTTAGTGTCTAAAAACTTTGTTTAAATACTAAACTTTGATCAAAAACTTAACGAAAAGTGATTTTTTTTTCATATGAAGGTGAATGTTAATAACTTCTCGTAAAACAAAAAGGTAACGAGTGTTTCCAGTATCTTAAATGATTCGTGTCCGGAACATAACACTTAAATTCACCATTTATTTAACGAGCCAGCTGGCCGAGTGGATAGTGCGACGCGTTAAATCCAAAACGACGTGAGATCAAATCCACGATATCTTCGACTACTTTTTGTATGTTCTTATGGACAGCCTTCATCAATTTGTGTATAGTAAACCTGAGGAAACAGCAGAGCAGTACACATAAAAGTAATATAAATTGATTGTTGGAGAGTAAGCATATTTAAGATGAATACAAGCAATAGTAACATAACATTCAAGCGCATGCGGCGTTATAATTCCGAAAATGATGTAGCACGCTTGGAAAGCTCAATTACCAATGATTCCGTTATAATGTATGAGGATAGTATAAGAAGCCTTCCAGATGTATCTATACATAATAGCTCACGGATGATTGAATTGGAAATGCAAATTGAACAACTGAAACAAACGCTTCAAGTTGCTAATATAGAAGTAGATAACCTAATACTACAGAACAGTGACTTGCAAAAGGAACTAGAAAACTGCCAGATGGTGATAAAATCACTAAGAGCCATACAAACTTTAGGACCCGAAAAAACACGCGGTATGTCACCCAAGCCAGCTGGCAGATTAAACAAAACTCAACTTTTTATTAAAATTAATAAAAATGCAGTAACTCAGACCGATGATAATCTGAGCTCACAAAACATTAAAATAAAAAGAAATAGAAGAATTAAATTGCTTTTAAAACCTAAAATCAAACATGCAACTAAAAACCTTCTAAAAAAAGTTAAAATACAAAATAAAAGGCTGCAAAAGCTACAGAAACAAGTGAAAAACTTAGAGATAGAAAAGAATAGAATACAACATAAATTATCAGAATTGGAAACACATACTAAACTAAAAACATCAACGAAGGTCCAGAAAAAACAAGAAATAATAAAAAAGCAGGAAAACGACTCTTTAAAGCTGCAAAAAAAAGGAAATATAAATATAAGTATAACATCAGAAAAAGACAGGGCACAGAGAGGAGAAGGAAAAGAGAGTACAAAAATACTGACAAGAATAGAAATGTTTTCGGACAGGATAGGGAGTGGACTAGCAAGCAAATTATTGCGAAAATTGGAAAATACAAAAATAACAAATTACTGTCAACCAGGCGGAAATCATAAACAAATATTGAAACACTTTGAACTATACACCAAAGATTTGAAAGAAAATGACTTGGCGGTAATACTAATAGGAAACTACGACGACATTAAAATGGAGACGTCATATGTGAACGAGATTCGAAGAATTGTGAGCAGTGAAAATAGAAAATTCAACATTTTATTAGGAAGTGTAATGTATGACAACATAAATGATGATAAAATATTCACTATTAATAAAGAACTCTTTAATCTGGCTGCAGTATCTGAGAATGTCAGATATCTTGAAATAAATGTAAAAACTAAGGCAAAAGTAAAAAATATCGTGATTGAGGAAATTGTTAAAAGTATCAAAGATAGTCACTTTAATGCTTCGTCTTGTTTGCACTTTATAAAATTAAATTCTAATTTAAGTTGTTCACAAAATTTTTTAGACAGGACCAAGACTCCGTTAACTGGTTAACGATTGTGCAGGCTAATATCCAGAGTATTAATAATAAATATTTAGAGCTGGAATTATTAACCGAAAATACAACTTGTGATGTGCTTTGTCTAACAGAGACTTGGACGAATGAATTAAAGTTAGGCGTAGTGAATATCGAAGGCCATATACTTGTGTCATATTACAATAGGATGTTATTTGAACATGGAGGAACAGCTATTTTTGTTAGCAATACACTTGAATATAAAGTAAGACATGACATTGTAAAGTTGAGTTTTGAAATGATTTGTGAATTAGCGGCAATTGAAGTAAAATCATATAAATTAGTTATTATTTGTGTATATAGACCTGATTATGATTATTTAATATTCGAAGATATAATGACTAAAGTTATCGAAAAAATAGGTAAAGAAAACAAAAGAATTGTAATTACAGGAGATTTTAATTTAAATATATTGAAACCAAATAATAAAGTACGCAAATTTTTAAAACTACTAAGTGAATTGAAATGTAAATTTGTCTTAAATGAGCCAACCCGAACTAAAGGCAAGTCTTCCACATGTATTGATAATTTCATCTTAAATGACGATGATGATTTTCAGTATCACAGAGGTAAAGTATTAGAAGTAAAATTATCAGATCATAATGTCATAGAATTAAAGTATAAATTGAAATCTAAGTATCCTAAACCAAACGAAAAGACAGAGGTCAGATCTCGAATAATATCTCAGGAAAATATAAAATATTTTCATTATTTGTTCTGTAAAGACTTTGAATGTGTAAGAAATTATATAAACTTGAAACTTGATGCAAATGAGAAAATGAACATTCTGATACACTATATAAACTATTGTTACTACACTGCATTTCCATTAAAAACATTTAAACCCAGAAGACACAAGCATAAACTAACAACCAAAGGTATTTTGATATCTAGAAATAATCTTCAAAAACTTGAAATATTGCATAACTTGTATCCAGATAAAATTAGTAAATCCAAACTAAATAATTATAGAAAAATATATAGAAAAGTACTTCAAACAGCTCAAAAACTTAGGAACGCATCTAGAATTAAAAATTCCACAAATAAAATTAAAACCACTTGGACAATTATTAAAGAACAAAAAAATCAAATAGAAACACAAGGTAAAAATAAAATTACTAAAATTAAAAATCACAGTGGAGACATAATCACAAATAATAAAAATATAGCAAACAGTTTCAATGAGTTCTTTTGCAATATAGCCTGTAAACTTACAGAAAATTTAGACATTAAGGTTGATAATTGTAGCAAATATTTAAAAAACCCAACAAAAAATAAAATTTTCTTTCCTAAAATAAATAAATCCGAATTTTGGAATATTATTAATAGTTTAAAATGTAAAACATCAAGAGACATATACGATATGTCAACTAAAACTATTACAGAACTTATCATCCACAACAAAGACATGTTTGATATAATTTTGGAAGTCTTGAATGATTGCATCACAGATGGGATATTCCCAGATAGCTTAAAAATAGGAAAAATCGTGCCACTGTTCAAAAAAGGAGGAACTACTGAAATCGGGAACTACAGACCGGTGTGTGTATTACCAGTTATATCAAAGATTTTAGAAAGTGCTATAAAATCAAGGATATTAGACTACTTTGAAAAAAATAATCTATTTACAGACTGTCAATTTGGTTTTCGCAAAAGAAGATCAACCGAAATGGCTATTAGAAAAACAATATACTTCGTATTGGACGCTTTGGATGGATCACAGAAGGTATCTAGCATTTTTTGCGATTTATCCAAGGCTTTCGATTGTTTGCGGCATGATATCTTAATTCATAAACTGAAATTTTACGGATTTGAAGGAAAAGAGTTGAGTATAATGCAGTCTTATCTTAACAATCGAATTCAAATGGTAAATCTAAATAATACTAAGTCGGATCCACAACATAGTTACATTGGCGTACCGCAGGGCTCCATCCTGGGAACATTGCTATTTTTAGTATACGTGAATGACCTTGCAAAAAATTTACCTGACTGGGCGATGGTTACACTATTTGCGGATGATACACAAGTTGGTATTAAAGATAAAAACGCATTTCAAGTAGCCAAGAAGACAGATGAAATTTTAAGTATACTTAGAAAATGGTTTGAAGCAAACGGAATAATTTTGAATGCAGAAAAAAGTACCATAATTAATTATGCAAGTAAAAAAACAAATAGAGTCATAAAAAGTGAAGTCACATTTTTAGGGTGTACTCTCAATTCCACTTTAAGTTATGAAACACATATAGATAATGTTTGTGAAAAGTTATCCAGTGCAAATTACGCCTTATTTAAGCTTAAGCCCATTATTGACAGGAAAACTCTAATATCCGTCTATTTTGCATATTGTCACTCAATTATTAGCTACGCGATTACGATATGGGGTAATGCTTCACAAATTGAAAGAGTACTGATTTGTCAAAAAAGGTCGATTAGAATTATATATGGATTGGAAAGATGCATCAGCAAGAGCCTATTTCCAAAAAGCGAAAATCATGACTGTCGTGTCGTTGTATAATTTACAGTTCGCTTCTAGAAGTGCACCAGCAAAAAAGTGAACTATCAATGAAGATGCACGTACACAACTACAATTCAAGAAATCGCGAAAGATTAGTTGTTCCAAGAACCAGATTAGTCAAAGCGTACAAGCAAGGTTTTCCATTCAAAATCAAAATGTACAATAAATTGCCTTTAGAAATAACAAGACTTCCATTAAAAGCGTTTCGAAAAGTGACAAAAACGTTCTTTTTGAATCACGCTTTCTATAATATAGAAGAATATATGAAATGTTCATTTTATGACTTGCGTGACATGTAAAATAATGTAAATGTAAATGTAGATGTATATTAATTTGTGATTTTAATAATTTAGCGTAATCTTAAATCATTTGAATTGTAATTTTGACGTACCAATGTTATGTAATACGAAATGGCCAATAAATAAATAAATAAATAAATAAATATGTTCTGTTATTTCGTTCTGGGAATTAAATGTCTCATAAGCTTATTTTTTTATAAATGTGTATTTGCGGCACTTTACTCGATTTTCCATGAAACAACTCGATATAAAGTACATTTGTTAACGAAATGTAAATCAGATTCGAGTCTTTGTTGAATACAAAGATTTGATCTGATTACGAATTCAACCCAAAGCGGGATTACGTTTAAGGAATGGAACTGGAAATATTTCGAAGCTTGTATCAACAGCCGATATATAAATTATAAGAAAATAAAAATAATAAAAACACTTTAATTACAACATTAAGCTTTGACAGTCCTTGGTGCGTACAATAACCAGTGGTTGTAAAAGGCTGTAATGATGATGATGATTATCATTTTGTTATCATGTTGTGTTTGATATAAGGTGTGCACTAAAAATTTTAATTTGAGTAAAAGCCTATTACCAAGAAGTAATCTAATTAAGTAATTTCCTATACATAAGCTATTATGTGGAAATTATGGTATTCGTTTTAGTTTTATGAAGTCGACTTTTACTGTTTATTAATGTTTATATATTTTTATCTATTTGAGTGGACGAAGGAATATCACAAACTCAAGATTACAATAAGAATTTAATCTATATAGTTACATTAAAAACTCCATCCTCTATTTTCCACCTTTGGGGGCAGATATTTTTTCTAAAATAATATATGGGAGCACCCTTGTAGTACAACCTATTTAATAAAATCAAGGATCATTAAAATTGGGACACAATTGGCGATGATATCGCATAATATACATACAAAAAACATAGAGCCCGTACATATGTACAGAGCAAAATTCATTTTGATTTTATTCTGATAGGTGCTATAACACAAAATATCAATAAATTGATATACAAAACTATTAAATCTGGATTATGAAATAAAAGAAATATTCAATTTAAATAAAGCAAAAGCGAACTTTAATCTCAAAAGTTTATCAAACATTCCTGCGCTCATCTTACAGCACTGCAAAGCATTCGGACAAAATCACCTTTCATTCATCAGCAAACAGATCGCATTGGAATGCAGCGTCAAAGAGATCATTAAGCGCAATGAAAGTTCACGAGACCTAGATCGAGCTACAGTCCGACACTATTGGAACAATAAACGGCTTGTGCTTTCTGCTCCGACGGAAACTGTACCGTAAGAAAGTCTGCACAGCTAGTCATTCAGATCGCCATTTTATTACATTACAATATGAAAGAATAAATCAATATCTATAAAATAAAAACCTACGGTTGCTAACCCAACTATGGCAAATGTTCCCATTACGTAACATCACATAATAATAATAGCTATGGGGAGGCCTATGTTTTTATACGTTGTAGAGCCATGCTGCAGCTATATTAGTAGTATAATTGTAGCACGAATGGGTCGGCTCGACCGGGTGTAATGTCGGAACTCGGAAGGTGCTGAATGAAGGAGACGTGTTGCTTGTACAAGAACTTTAATTATACTGAGTTCTATTCTATACTTAATACTAATTTTATAAATGTATATTGTCGGAGGTAAAGGGGAGTCTACAGGGCACTACACCTCCCACCGACCAAAAAATAAAAAAAAAATTAATGATTACATTTTTTTTTTATAAACTTTTAAAAAATATTTTTCTTATATTTTGTTTTACATTTCAAGATACTTTTATTTAATTCACTTTTTTATTAACTTTATATATTTACTTTATTCTTCGGTAACTATTATTTATTTTTCATTTTACTGCATGGCATTAAATATCATTAATAATAATATTCATCAAATAATTGTGTCTTTTCTTTCACGTACACAGCTCGCGTATACATCATTAAGAACATGGCCAATGTATATAGTCCTTTCTATGATTCTCATTTCAGTTAATAAAATAGTTACGTACGAGTAACTTAACTTAGTCATAAAATTATATGTCATTTGAGAGAAGAATTATTTCCTTTACATATACATATTTTTAAGAATCGAGGCTCACTATTTAATCATATATCATAAATAAACTATTTAAATCCTTTAAATGCTTTCCTAAAAGAATAATTTCAATATATTATAAATCTTATAATTTACTGAGGTCATTCAATTTAACCAAAAATTTAATTATTTCATTTCATATTAAGATGAACAGAACAAAGAAGTCAATGTTAAGCCACGTAATCATTTTCAATAACAATAACATAATCACATAACAAAAGACAGATCAAAATACAAATTGCGATCCCAGCTGCGTAAGCGATTTGTGACACTTTTGTTTTCAATTCCAAAGTACGTTTATGGGAAAGTTTGCGATTACATCGTATGATGTTATTATTACATACATATATGGATACGTGTAAAATAATAGATTTATTTTTATGATTCTTATTTATACATAATATTAGATAGTTACTTTAATTTTACATCCATCAAAAAAAAATGCGTTATTTTTTTTTTAATTACAATTTCTGGGAGTATGATATTTACTATATCGTTTACAGAAAATAATTGAATAATCACTGTAACACATATCAACTTTACACAACAAAACATTAAAATTTAAACATTCAAAAGAACAATTTTTGTTTTTAAGTAGGTTATTACATAAATTTAAGGTCCTTGCTTTTATAAAAGAAAAGAAAAGCTAACACTTATAATTAATACTTAATAGTTTTAACTCTTTTCAAATTGAATCTTACATTTAAATAAAATTTACTATAGGAAAAAAAACATGTGATATAGAGATATAAGGAAATGTGTCAATGAGAAGGACACGTTTTGCTTACTCGGTTCAATAGTTTAGCTTGATTTATTTTTTATTTTTACATTTAGTTAACTATTAGGTATTTATTTAACTTCTTTATCAGATATTCTTTATTACAAAATTTTACCATAGCTTTCAAAATGTTTTATTATGAATACACTTAAAATGTATCTGAAAATTCTGGCATTAAACACCTTTTAATTTACGTATTAAATATTTTACATTGCATTGTGTCATAATAAATTTACATACATTACCAAGTATTCATTATTATAAATGTTATTTATCATTAAAAGTCGTAAACGCATTAATACCTTTTTAAGATTACATGACTCCTAAGAAATGTGTTTATCTCATTTGAAATATAGATTTATGAAAACATAGGTTATTACACAAATATAAGTTTATATAGTATTTTTGGTATATAATAACATAATATTTGGTTTTATTGTCTATAAAAGAAAAAAATATTACATTATGAAACTTATATAAGTAATAGCGGATCGATACTGTTTCGACTTGATTTTAAAAACAATATATTAACCCAATTTAATTGAAAATTGTTCAACTTTTACATAAACAAGAAAACATGATATAAAATATAAAATTCAAGGTTAAATTATTATTTTAAGGAAAAAAAATCTTGTAAATTCATATAAAATATACGCGAAATATATGCGCGAAAATGTTTTTTTTTCATATTTAATTATTGATGTTTTTGTGTACATGCGGTTGTGTGTCTATAATTACAACATGTTTAATTTGTGAGTATTAAATAATTGTTAGTTGGCTGAAATGTGCGCCATGCACTGTACTTTATTGTATAAATATAATATTTATACTCTACTCTGATTACGTTCGTATCTCTAATTTATTTCAACATCTCCTTCCTATTTTTTTTTTATGTTGAATTTTGAACTTTGATTAATTGATTCTATATAATACGAAACAATCTTTTATAACTATTCATTATTTTTATAACGTAATTATTATTATTTCGTGTATAATATGTACCTATTGCAATAATAATTTATATTATGATTTTATTTTATTTTAAGCCCTATACTCTAAATTATTGCGATTATGGATAAAGTATATTATTTGCTATATGATTATAACACGTGTATTATATTAGGTATTTATTTAATTATACATGCAGTTATGTGGATCGATCCTATAGGTACTACATGTGCAACTAGTAGGTAGCATTTTGGGTAGCATCCTAGTAAAGAAATGCAAATAACTACCTATCTCACTTTATAGATTTGGTCGGGGATCCCCTTAATACCTTGTATGTAATACATTTTATTTTTTGTCATGTCCTTTTATGATTTAAAATTTTCTCATTTCATTGTACTTAATTTCATACCAGTACGACTACTCCTATTTACTTTGTTTAAATTATTAGGCCTTAAGTTATACATATATGTATTTATATTTTCTTTTATAATTCTCGTATGTACATACTTTCTTTCCTTTCATAATAATTTATTCCTTTTGACCTTTTAGCTAGCTTAATTTGTTTTCGTAATTCTATTCACTTATATATTTATTTATTTATTAGATATCGGGAATCGGAGTATTAGTTCACTTCATTTATATTTTATTTCGTGATATTTATCACGCGGGTACTTTATAAATATGGGCCCCCCATTTACTTGGGTATTATATTACATTTTCATAACATTCATTTCATTTTATTGGTACATTAACTTTTTTTTTTATCATACTATCTCAAGGTAGAACTGTACCTTGGGTTGTGCGCACAACCTTGAGGTCAACGTTTAAGTCATTTTAAAAGACTCCAACAATTGTCACGGAGGAAAACTAAGTTCACACTATGATCCAATGAAGGATGTGACCCCTATGTACCATTATTAAGGGTAACAAATTTAAGACTTCTCTGGTCCCCAACAGTACTAATATGAGTAAACTCGTTCACATCTCGTTTGTACTGAAGGTATTGTTCCCTAGTACCCGTTACTTCCGATTTTATCATCCAATCATGGAAACATACCCTGCTCGAGGACTATATGCTTTACCAGTGATGGACGTTCCCGTATCTCTCCATGATTTATTTATCAAGGTCATTATAATATGTTTTATTTCTATTCTCTTAATAAACCATTTTGCTTCTTTATTTATACATGACCCGTGTTTTTTTTTTTTTTTACATCTTAATATCTGTTTGGGTGTATCGGGTATTTTTATTCACTTGCATGCTCCACTTCCATATACTAATTTGCATTATTCTCGCTCATAATGAGTTCCATACCAAGAGTTTAAGCATTCATCAATATTTGGGTGATCAGTCCAATATTGAGGAAACTTAGCAACTCGATCATTCGTATTCACACTTTCGAACATTCTTTTCTTCCATTCCTCATATCTTTTAATTACATACATTCTAATTTTGTACAAATTGGATAACATTTTTGTCAGTCTATTTTTTTTTTGCCGTTTTTAACTGTTAGGGAACATTATTATTAAACCTCTTAATTATTTTTATTTTATTTTACAGTATTTCATTATTTTCATATTTATGTTACACGTTATTATTATTTATATTTATTATTATCCACGTGTTTACAGGTCATTTCTTATTTATTTTTTGATATTATTATTTTCGTCTTTATTAGAATGTTGTTATGATTTATTTTTATGCACCTGTTCATATATCGCATGTTGCTCTCTATTGTTTTAAGATAAGCTCATTGCATAACATGTCATATTTATAGATATATCATTCATAAGAAAAGTTTAGCATACTTATTATATTCACTGTGTAAAGATTGTTACATTTGAATTTTGAATTGAAATTGAATTTAACTTATCTAGATTAGTTTGTGGTCGTTAAAAGAAAAAGTGTTATTTTACTATAAAATATGAAAAAATTAATTTATGATGAACTATAGTAAATTTAAGGACATAAAAATGTAATAAATCACATTATTTCATTAATTTTTGCACGACACAGTTATAAAATAATATAAGACAATAACTGAAAAAAGTGAATATAAAATCGTCTTGTACCTTAATAAAACATGCCACAGAAGTGCATACATAACTTAATTTATAATTATTGCTTTTTAATTATTTTTTCAGATACAGTAATAAGATATTAAAAAATCAATTGAATCGTAAATTATCTGATAATTACTTTCAATTTAAACATAGGTGTATTAAATATAGAATATTTAATACTTAAATTCATAAAATATAATAGCAAAAAGAACATAAAACAATCACAAATTGATAAATAAAGTTTTTGATGGAGATAAAATCACAAAGGTGGGAAGTTACCTCTTAATATCTTCTTTGTACTTTCTGACTCAAATTTCACATTCTTCTGGGCTAAGCTTCCTAGGGTACAACTGCTGTTCCTTTCTTCATTATACTTCTCATAATTATCAATATTAAGTATTTTATTCTTCATATTACCTTTGAAATTTTCATAAAGTTTATCTTTTTAAGTTGATCTTCATTAGTTTATTAAATACTTTCTGTAATTTTCTTTAAAAAAATAGTAATATCAGTCCTTTTCTTATATTCTTATTATTTTTCGTCACGTCCGGTATTGCCGTTAATATTTTTTTCATAATTTAATTTAGATTTCTTATAATATTTTTTTTCCTTTTAAGTAATAGGCCGCGGCGGTGCGCGTGCATTGTCGCAGCGCACCGCCTGGCAGGGTCGCCATGTAATGTCGGAACTCGGAAGGTGCTGAATGAAGGAGACGTGTTGCTTGTACAAGAACTTTAATTATACTGAGTTCTATTCTATACTTAATACTAATTTTATAAATGTATATTGTCGGAGGTAAAGGGGAGTCTACAGGGCACTACACGGGGAAGGACCGCGTTCTCACAGAAAACCAGCGTAAAATAGCAGCTTAACGCTGTTGTGTTTCGTATGGTGAGTGTAGAGAACCGGAGACCCCTTTTACTGGCAAAGAGGCATTCCATCTTAGTCCTCACGGGTGACAACGCATCTGCATCTTGAGTCTTTATTGAGGATAGATGTAGATGTCTATGGGTCACAGTAACCACTTAACATCAGGTGGACTGTGTGCTCGTTTGTCACCCTACCCTATAAAAAAATGTTTAGCAGTCGATTTTAATAATAGGTAATGAATGAATACAAAATATATAAAAATACATACAACATACATATACAATACACGTCATCGTTGGAGCCACACGCAAGTGTGAGTAACGATCCAAGAGCGAGTCTCATCCGACACTATTCCGAAGATATCCCGGACGTCAGACATAGTGGCAACGTGGACGTCAGTCTGAGCGAGATTAGAATGGCTCTCCAGCACCTTAAAAACGGTAAGGCCCCAGGCGAGGATGGAATTACAGCGGAGCTTCTGAAAGCGGGTGGAAGACCGGTACTTGAAGTCCTTCAGAAGCTCTTTAGTTCCGTCCTCCATGGTGGCATTACACCGGAGGCGTGGAGCAGAAGTGCGGTGGTCTTGTTCTTCAAGAAAGGTGACAACGCTCTCTTGAAGAACTACAGACCGATTTCCCTTCTGAGCCGCGTCTACGTGCTATTTTCGAGTCATTAGGAATCGTCTTGCGCGCAGAATTGACGACTTCCAGCCTCCCGAACAAGCCGGTTTCCGAAAGGGCTCTAGCACCATAGACCACATACATACCCTTCGGCAAATTGTACAGAAGTCCGAAGAGTACAATTTGCCACTATGTCTGGCGTATTTGGACTATGAAAAAGCCTTTGATTCCGTCGAAATTTGGGCGGTGCTGCAGTCCCTTCCGCGCTGTCAAGTTGATTGTCGGTATATCGAAGTGCTGAAGTGTTTGTACAATAGAGCTACGATGGCTATTCGAGTACAGAATCAGAGTACGAAACCTATCCAACTGCAGAGAGGTGTAAGACAGGGTGACGTTATATCCCCGAAACTCTTCACCGCTGCATTGGAAGACGTTTTCAAGCTTCTGGACTGGAAAGGATACGATATCAACATCAATGGCGAGTACATCACTCACCTTCGATTTGCCGACGATATAGTCCTTATGGCAGAATCGCTGGAGGACCTAAGCACTATGCTCAATGACCTCAATAGTGTTTCCCATCGGATAGGTCTTAAGATGAACATGGACAAAACAAAGATCATGTTTAATGTCCATGTCACACATATGCCGATAGTTGTTGGGAGCACTAAGCTCGAAGTTGTTGACGAGTATGTTTACCTGGGACAAATAGTCCGACTAGGTAAGTCCAACTTCGACCGAGAGGTCAATCGACGGATTCAACTCGGCTGGGCAGCGTTCGGGAAGCTACGGCATATCTTCTCGTCAGGTATACCTCAAAACTTGAAAACGAGACTGTACACCCAGTGCGTGTTGCCAGTGATGACATACGGAGCTGAGACGTGGTCCTTCACTGCTGGCCGGATGAGAAAGCTCAAGGTCGCTCAGCGAGCTATGGAGAGGGCTATGCTCGGAGTTTCTCTGCGTGATAAACTCAGAAATGAGGATATCCGCAGTAGAACCAGAGTGACCGACATAGCCCAACGGATTAGTAAGCTGAAGTGGCAATGGGCTGGCCATATAGCTCGAAGAACCGACAACCGATGGGGAAGAAAGGTTCTCGAGTGGCAGCCTCGTACCGGCAGGCGAAGTGTAGGGCGTCCCCCCACTAGATGGAGTGACGACCTGGTAAGATATTCAGGAAGTCGATGGATGTAGGTGGCTCAGGACCGTGCTTTGTGGCATTCTTTGGGGGAGGCCTATGTTCAGCAGTGGACTTGTGAAGAGCTGTAATGATGATGAATGATGATTAAGGCGACATTCGAGCTTTCGATTTTCCTAAGTCCACTTAAAAGGGTTAACAATTTGACTTTTAATAAAAAAATAGACAACTTCAAATAACTAAATAAAATAAAATAATTTCTGCATAATAGATTCAGAAGTCAGGGCTTTAAACTTTAATTCTTAGCACCGACTTTTGAAGCTATTATCCGGAAATAATTTCATTCTTTTAAGTTCGTTATTTTTTATTATAAGTCTTAATTTATGGGTGACAGTTTATGATATCGTTATTTGATGTTCGGATAAGTATTTTGCATATATGAAATATGCAATTACGAATAAATATATGTTTCTAAACTGAAATGAAAACATTAAACGAGCATTTTTAGCCCAAGCTGTTTCTCGGACAGTCTGCGTGAACTCGTAGGCCTAGATTATGAATTTAATTGTATTTTAGAAACTAGTGTAGTTACCACTATGAAAATAAACTTCAAAAAAAGACATACACAGAGCACCATTTGATAATGTCGTCGAATAATCATTACTAACTACTTACATATAAAATATCGTGGATGCCCATTCAATAGTTTTTACGTATATTATAAATTGTAAGTATACTAAGTCTAGACAAGCAGACAGACAAAAATTCTAAAAACCACTGTTTTGAATTAAATATCCTTTACATAGATTTCCGGACGTGGGTTTTCTGTAGACATATTATATGTATAAAAACTAACAAGTAAAGCTACGTTTGTACGAAGTACATATATTTCCATGGTATAGACATTTTTTGTTTGAAAGATGAACAATGAGAATGATACTTTTCAAAAATTTTACAAATTGCCTTCGTTATTTCAGAATGTATCAGCTTTTATTTGTAAAATTTCTTCCTTTAAATATGGAATATATGACTATATCCAAGCAATTAAAGAGCTAGCTCTGCAGTGCAACAATTATGAAAAGCAATGAATACGATTGACAATAACTCTTGCTCTAACCCCAGATGAGACTTTTCATAATATTATGTCGCTTTAGCACGCAGTAGAAAAGTTGTTTTAAACTAAATGATAGCTATTTTAATATAATAATTAGTAAATTGCTAACTCTCTCATCATTCTAGTCTACACATATAAATAAAATTGAAGTGTCTGTATATAATTTTGATATAACTTGTTTCTGTTCTATTAAGGTCATGGGTTATTTGCATTTTGTTAAGGTATAACTAAGCATTTTAAATATTTTTTGTCTGTCTGTGTCTGTCATTGCATCTGCTATCCGTGTTATATTTTTGCATATACCCTTTTATCCCTATCCCTATGTTTGTTTGTAAAGCTGTCGTGTGATCTTAATTCACTAGAATATTAATTGTCATCGTCATCGTCATATTCGTCAGAGAATCCACTATTATTTTTCTTAACAGCTAAACTCTTGATTTTTTTAATTATATCATCGGTATGAAACAATTATCTATTATTGTATGTCTAGTATTCAGATATAGGATTTTTGACGGTAATGCCAATCAAAAAATTTAAATTAATTTTCTTGGTATTTTATTTTTCGTAAAATTTTTGCAATTAATTTATCGATACAGAAAACAAAATTAAAAACAGACTTCATCGTTAGTATTTATGTAGATGTCTATTGTACAGGGTTGTATGTATGTTCTGTTATTTCGTTCTGGGAATTAAATGTCTCATAAGCTTATTTTTTTATAAATGTGTATTTGCGGCACTTTACTCGATTGTCCATGACATAACTCGATATAAAGTACATTTGTTAACGTAATGTAAATGAGATCCGAGGCTTTGTTGAATACAATGATTTGATCTGATTACGAATTCAACCCAAAGCGGGATTACGTTTAAGGAATGGAACTGGAAATATTTCGTAGCTTGTATCAACAGCCGATATATAAATTATAAGAAAATAAAAATAATAAAAACACTTTAATTACAACATTAAGCTTTGACAGTCCTTGGTGCGTACAACAACCAGTGGTTGTAAAAGGCTGTAATGATGATGATGATTATCATTTTGTTATCATGTTGTGTTTGATATAAGGTGTGCACTAAAAATTTAAATATGAGTAAAAGCCTATTACCAAGAAGTAATCTAATTAAGTAATTTCCTATACATAAGCTATTATGTGGAAATTATGGTATTCGTTTTAGTTTTATGAAGTCGACTTTTACTTTTTATTAATGTTTATATATTTTTATTTATTTGAGTGGACGAAGGAATATCACAAACTCAAGATTACAATAAGAATTTAATCTATATAGTTACATTAAAAACTCCATCCTCTATTTTCCACCTTTGGGGGCAGATATTTTTTCTAAAATAATATATGGGAGCACCCTTGTAGTAAAACCTATTTAATAAAATCAAGGATCGTTAAAATTGGGACACAATTGGCGATGATATCGCATAATATACATACAAAAAACATAGAGCCCGTACATATGTACAGAGCAAAATTCATTTTGATTTTATTCTTGTAGGTGCTATTATAAAAAGTATCAATAAATTAATATACAAAACTATTAAATCTGGATTATGAAATAAAAGAAATATTCAATTTAAATAAAGCAAAAGCGAACTTTAATCTCAAAAGTTTATCAAACATTCCTGCGCTCATCTTACAGCACTGCAAAGCATTCGGACAAAATCACCTTCCATTCATCAGCAAACAGATCGCAGTGGAATGCAGCGTCAAAGAGATTATTAAGCGCAATGAAAGTTCACGAGACCTAGATCGAGCTACAGTCCGACACTATTGGAACAATAAACGGCTTGTGCTTTCTGCTCCGACGGAAACTGTACCGTAAGAAAGTCTGCACAGCTAGTCATTCAGATCGCCATTTTATTACATTACAATATGAAAGAATAAATCAATATCTATAAAATAAAAACCTACGGTTGCTAACCCAACTATGGCAAATGTTCCCATTATGTCACATCACATATTAATAATAGCTATGGGGAGGCCTATGTTCAGCAGTCAATTTTAATAGTATGTAATGAATGAATGACGAATGAATACAAAATATATAAAAATACAGAAGAAAAACTAAAACATTTTGTCGATAAGTAGTATCAAATTGTATAATTAGTGATTACTCAGTGACAGGTAATGATTTTTGATGAACAGATTCACTCAAAAGAAAATTATTTTATCCATTGTGGAACCCAATCTAGTTTATACAAACGTATTACGAAATCCGCAGTAAAATAAACTGACATAACCACATGGACCACAGTCATATTATAAGTCGTATAACCAACAGCGGATGAGAGAGCCCCCCCCCCCCGTTACCCCATGAGCCTTATAGAAACTGTACCACCAGATGTAATTACGACTGAAGAAACGGGAGTTAATGAATTCATGTGGCACAGGAATGCATAGCATAATTAGCAGTATCTTCAAAGTATTTACTCCTCAGATGTGCAGGTTTCCTAATGATTTTAATTTCACCAACGTACATCTCGATAAAACTCGCGTTACCATTCACGTCATCTGAATCTTGGCGATCCACTACTGTGCGATTTACTGGGAGCTTTCTTCCTCGCAAGACTTCTTTGTGGAACTGTTTGCCACTGACAATTTTTCCGGATCGATACCAGTTAACTCCGGTTACTCCTTTTTGAAAGGCTGGCAACACAAGTGCAATTCCCTTGGTAACTTACCATAAGGTGAGCCACATGCTCGTTTGCCCCCTCTTCTAAAAAAATACAAAATATTTTTGTTTTATTACAAAAACTTGCTCAGGCATATCGCGATGCTACAGATGACAATTCGGTACTTTATGTTCGATGCTTCCGATTCACCTTCTACTGCATTTTTATTGGCATAAATTACATAAGACTGATAAAACAGATATTTTTAAAGAAGTTTTTAAGTCATGGCCAACTTTGTCTAAGAATATCAATTTTAATCAGCTCCGAAAAATTCATCATTTCTATCCCTTCTATCCGTCACGTCCTCAAAGACATAATTTGTTATGATTATCATTCTAAACGGACCTTCTTATTACAAATGGGATGACCCTTACCCTCGACTGACATCAAAATGAGTTTTAAGATTGCTCTACATTAAATGTTATTAGCTGGAGCTAAGTAAATTTAAAGATTTTTCTTTATTTGAATTAATTAGATTCTTTACCAATAGTTAAAAAGATATTATTATTATTTCGTGTAGTGTTATTTTTTTTTTCTCATTCAGTTTTTAGAGCCGCGGTAGCTCAGAGGCTATGTGCTCGCTGTTATTTCACAGTACGTGAATAACCCTGGTTCGATCCCCGCCGGCACCAATTAAATTGTTAATTGTAATTTTAAACACTCATTTACCACGTGCTCGATGGTGAAGGATAACATTGTGAAGAAAACTGCATGTTCAAGAAATAAAATATTTCGATGATATGTGAAGCCCACTAACTGGCATTCGATCAGCGCGGATTAATGGCTCCATAACCCTTTAAGAATTGAGAGAGGGCCTGTGCGTAGCAGTGGGTGGTATAAAGGCTGCAAATTTACTCTACTTGATATGCATAAATGGTAAAATATTAAGACGTACACAATAAAACACAAATGAAATAAATAAATCTGTCACTGTTTTACTATTATTATTATCTAATTCATAAGTGAGTGTGTGTGTGCGTGCGTGAGTGCGTGCGTGCGTGCGTGCGTGTGTGCGAGCGTGAGTGCGTGCGCGCGCGCGTGTGTGTGTGTGTGTGTGTGTGTGTGTTGGGCGTGATGATCTTGTGCATTTTTCCGCAATATTTTAATTTGTTTCACGCGTATTAAATATTTGCTCGTGAATTTTTTTCGAAAGTGCAAAACAATAATTAAAACTTATTTCTTTTAATGCGAAACTTCGAAAACAATCTTTCTTTATGACGATACCAGTTATTTGTTATGCAATAAGTAATTTTAACTAAGCCAGACTGCGGTGCAGCGAATCTGAACATGATAAAATCGATACCACCGCTCGGGACTCACTAATCCAATTGTTTGTATAGCTCTTGCTTATATAACTTCCAACAAAATATACTATTTTAATTTGAATATTGTGTAGGTTTCCAGTGCAGAACTTTGAATTAAAATAATTTCTAATGTCCTTTGGTAATGTTTACTCCACTGACTGGAAAGATTTTAGTTGGTTTTGCTAAAAACTCTTAACAACTTTTACCTTTCAAACGGAAACACAATAGTATGAATTGTAAACCTACAACAGCTTTACAATTGATTATAGTTTATTAACAGTGTTACTAGGAGCCCAAGCACGTAGTTAAATAAACAACTTTCACTATAGAGAAATGCAGACAATGGGCATGAAGTGATTTTGTTTAACAAAAAGTTGAAGCATTACGTCCCAAATGTAAACCAGATGTTTGATTCTTTATTAGATAATTTCAACCATCATTTTGATAAATTCAAATTTCATCACCATCAGTCATATGCTCGCCTGATGGTGATGAATAGAATATAATAGAAATAGGATCATTTTTAAATTACAAGAATACCGATTTAAAGTAATTTATGTTCTTATCACTGGTTAGGAAAAAACATTTCTTTTAGGAAGAACCAGCAAGAAACACAACAGTCATTTGTTAAAAAAAAGTATGTTGAAATTATAAAAAGATAGAAACAGTATGGTAGCGATCAATTATGTGGTCTTGTATATTACAGTTATAAAAGCATATAATACATTTCTCCACGAAGGAATTACTGACTCTGGAGCCGAGGCACTTATATTACTACTTTGTGCATGTTCCTAGAATTTATAAAATTTATCTATTGAATAAAACTACTTTTACGAATTCTATCACGTTTAATGTATTTATTTTTATTAATTCCTTAATATCCTTACCTTAATATCAATAGTTTCGAAATATTGTAAAATATTTCAAAACTATTGATATTAAGAAAACAGCAGATCTATGGGTTATTTCTGTTAAAGTTATTGCGTCCATAATAGATGCGATCGCACCCCAACTTGCTAGTATCGAATCTGGTGTGTTTCCTGATTTAATTAAACATTAAATGAAACTAATTTTTACGGATTTCATCGCGTTTAATTTAACTTTTTAATTTCCGACGTTTCGGGTGCTTTAGAGCACCCATGGTCACAGGGAACTGTGGTGATTGACGTCCCGATATCAGAGTTAACCCGAAGTACCTTCAGCTTTTTTTAATTATTAATTTTGGTCTGATCTAACCAGAATGAACCTACTGTGTCTTGAAGTCTTGCAGTGGTATGCTTGGGTTTAGTTTTAATTTTATTAATTACAGGATCCAAACATGTGGTAGTAACTAGCCTCCCTCTCTATTGAAATTAGGATGTTTTTTTTTTAATTTCAATAGCCTCACGTATCATCCTTGGCAGGAATCGATATTCTTTCGTGAGAATTTATGGTTTATCAAATCTAATGTAATGGCGGGGCCCGTCTAGGATATGATCATAAAATGCAGACTGTAAAGCACCCGAGAACATAACGTCGAGAATTCGTAAAAATAACTTAATTAAACGCGATAGAATCCATAAAAGTGGTTTTATTCAATGTGTAGTATTCGCGTAAATATAAGAAATCATTAAAATTTATCTATTTAACAATAAAACTATTTTTGTTTTGGTACATATACGTACATTTAGTTTTCAATTTTGATTTTGTATATAACATTTAATAACAAATTGTTTTAAGATATTATAATTATTATACGTATAAGGAGCTTAAGTTGGTAAGTCTACATAATTATAGTCATACGGTAATTCAAGCGATGTGAAACGTACGACTGAGTTTTGCTCTTAGTGCCACATGAGGCAAGCACTTAGAGCGTTCTCTTTTCAGCTAATAACCTACTTTAGTCTACATGCGTTGTCTGGAATGGGTGAAAAAATATTTGCTTGTAGTTACCGACTGTTAAAATGTGTATCATATTAATATATATATATATATATATATATATATATATTCTCGCCGACAAACTGATTGCAGTTTGGCGAGAGAATAGTAAAAATAATGTACTTACCTTTGTATGAATAAATATAATAAATAAAAAAAATATATTATAACAATGTGTAATAATTATGTTATATTATATATGTTATATATATATTTCCCCAATAATAACATCTGAAGTAGAGCAATTCAAAATAGCCAAGATAATTCAATTTACAACAATTACACCTTTAATTACTTTTATAAAAATAAACAAACAGTGCATGTTACCAGTGACTTACAGAAATGAGACGTAGACTTCCACTATTGGCCGTATGAGGAAGCTCATAGTCACTCAGCAAGCTACGGAGAGGACTATGCTTGAAACTTCGTAACGTAACGTAACGTAGAGATTATTCGCAAAAGAACAAATGTAACTGACATAGCTCAGCGGATTAGTAGGCTGAAGTGGCAATAGGCTGACCATATAGTTCGAAGATCCCATCCAATGGCAGTGAAAAGTTCTCGAGTGGCAGTGTCGTACTGGCAAGCGCAATGTTGAGCGACCCACCACTAAATGGGGTCAAGAGGTTCTGGTGGCTCAGAAGCGGTCCAGAGCCATTTGTATCCATATACTGTGATTGTGGCATTCTGTGGGGGAAGCTTATATTCAGTAGTTGATTGGAGTGCATCATCCACATCATGACTCCTTTCTCAAAAATGATGTGCTTAATTTAAGAATTACGAGGGCGACATCGAAAGTTTTTAGGAATGGCCACTTGTAAACGATATAATAAAAAAAGTTCAAATTTTGATAATGGAACTCTTTGCCAATATCTTTGTGTATGTATTTTATTAATTTACATTTGTTTACGATTTGGCGGCAAATTGAAAATTGTCTGTGTCACGTCAGCATGAAATCTTCGTACAATTTGTTTGCAAAAACTTCGGGAGAAACTACCTCGCAGTAGGATCCTCCTTCACCACGACAACGCCTCGCTGCACACCGTCAAGTAAACAATCGACTACTTACTTGGCGACGTCAGACGTGGAATTACTGGGTCACCTGTCCTATAGCCCCGACCTCGCACCTTGCGATTTTTATTTATTTCCGAAAATAAAAGAAAAACTTCGAGAAAGACTTTTTATGGACGCTGAGGAAGCAGTGGCTGCGTTCTAAAATGCCGTCGAAGGGACCGTAAAGGACGAGTGGGCAAAGTGCTTTTCAAAGTTGACAAGAGGAGAAGAGGCACACATAAAAAAAACATACAGTCGAATTGAGTACCGTCTCCTTTTGGAAGTTGGCAGAAAAAAACATAATATTCTATGAAATGCAAATTCTTTTTTACAGACATTTTACATTATGTTTGAGTAATGACTCGGCGACAGTAGAGGAGGTATTGAGTGACTTTGTAGTCAAGATCAGAATGTCAGTAAAATAGAGTTCAAAGGCCGTTGCAACGTCTTGATCTGATTTTGTCAAATTATTGTTAAAATTTAATTGAAAGTTTGAGTTGTGTAGTTTCGTCTTGTCAGTTTCACTATTGATTATACTCCAAGTCATTTTAATTTTATTAGAGGCATTCTTAATTTTGTTTCTTAAATATAAAGACGTGGCTGCACAACACAATCTTTTATATATCTTGGAATATTTTTTTACATATTCTCAGAACGAAACACTAATAAACGATTTGCGTCTAATGAGTGGGTGGATTTTATGTTGATAATCATTAGTACGATTTTAGTGGTAATTCTTTCTTACCGGCCTGTAAAAGCACGACTAGATATGCCGATTTTTCTTTATATTGTTTAAGTACGTTACATTAAAATAAGATTTTTTATTTCCTTAACATTTACGAGTTAATTTACAAAATAGTTTTATAAATATTATTGGGGCCTTTTCGAATTATATTCCAGTTTATTGTTACATTTATTTCACCTAAATCATCACGCTCAGCAGATGGATTGACAATCGCAGAACCAGTATATCACTTTTGACGTTGATTAATTTAAATAGCGGCCAGCCTCTGCAGAGTCTACTTCACCTGTCGTATTTTCGAGAGTGGTGTGTGGTGTCTAGTGTGGTGGTACTGGGGATGGTAGTGCTACGATTGACGGCGAAGGTGTGCGCGCGATTGAAGGAGGGTAGTAGGTTCCCTTAAAACTGGGCAGGACAGATCATTTTCTTTCTTTACGCGGAATTAAGCAAATGAATTTATAACAACCCCGTTGATTAATTTGTTCTATTCAAAGATGATTCTGGATTAAGTATTGATTGAAATTCGATTATAATCACATTTAAAAACTAAAAACATACAGCTCGATCCAAAAGTCCTACGCCAAAGCAAAAGGTTGTAATTTTTTTCAACTGTCAACAACCATATTGCGACTATACCTCAAAGCCGTATAATATGTCGTATCTAAAACACTGGTTCTACTTCTGTTAGGCATTTACATTATATATAAGATTTTTTTCGTGAAACAGTTATATCCTACTATATACTACTAATTATAGCCTACCAAATGCCATTGCTGATCCATAGGCCTCCCACATAGATTGCTTCATAGGAAGAATATTTGCCATAGTTGACAAGCATAGCAGGTTTGCAACTGCAACTTTTTGTTACTATCCAGTAAAGTCACAATATTATTTTATTACGCTAAAATTTTATAATATGAAGTATTATCTTTATGAAATAAAACATCTAACTACGAGTGAACTAGGGTCAGCATCTGGGTCCACAACTAGACCAGCTGCATACAAAGACATTTAAGTAATAGTAGTAATAGACCGGACATCAGCAGCAAAATTGTCGTCTGTAACTTATGTCCGATTTAGTTGTACTATTTATTTATAGGATATATCTCCGATTTTTGTCATTTAGTCTTAGTGACATCGTCAAAAAGTCAAGACGCATTCGTTTCATATATTTAAAAAATATTTTTAAAAAAATATGCCCGGTTGTGCATTAAGATATTGTAAGTCACGATATGGAGCAAAACATGAATGTGATATCGTTTTATTATCGTAAATATAACATATATTTACCGAATAATGTTTAAATTTTATTATTTCTAGTAGATTGTTCTAGAACATTTATTTTTAATGTAATAAGCGCCCTCTGTTATCCAGTAAACGTCACTATTTAGTTACCAATTTTAATTATAAAACAATCATGTATATTTTCTATTAGTATATCGAAAAGCATTTCAAACTTAGTAATCTTCAACAACATTATCGATACTTTGATATCGAAACGGTAACATTCCTAAAACGACGTTATATTTATTAGCGTCACCTACTGGGGTTGTTGTCTTGTGCTTAGCGTTGTTTTGCTATATTTAGCTAGAGGGTGCCACACGCTCACTAGCTCAAAGTTTTTGTATATAAATATTCCCAATGTCCGCTCTATAGTATACCTATATATTTAAATCTCTTTGGCTGCATAGTACCATATTATTAAATTGCCAACAAAGTTACTTACGGATGCCAAGTTTCGGTTCAATTGAATGACAGCAGTTGCTTCAAAAATAGATAAAAACATTTATATTATTTTTCTACGTGGTAGAGCCATGCTGCAGCTATATTATGGTTGTAGCACGAATGGGTCGGCTCGACCGGGGAAGGACCACGCTCTCACAGAAAACCAGCGTAAAATAGCAGCTTAACGCTGCTGTGTTTCGTATGGTGAGTGTAGAGAACCGGAGACCCTTTTTACTGGCAAAGAGGCATTCCATCTTAGTCCTCACGGGTGACAACGCATCTGCATCTTGAGTCTTTATTGAGGATAGATGTAGATGTCTATGGGTCACAGTAACCACTTACCATCAGGTGTCCACCTGTGTGTGCTCGTTTGTCACCCGATCCTATAAAAAAAATATCAGAAATTCATTCTAAGAAAGCTAAATGTCGTAAAATAGGCAAAATAAAATATATAATAATAAAGATAATATTTTGCATATGTATTAAATATTCTTTTTTTACATTAATGATGATGATTAAATATTCTTTTTTTACAAAGGCAATTTTTGTCTAAATCTAAATTAGGTCGAGTAAAATAGCTATTAGTAAGATAGCTATTGAATATGTTTAATGGTAAACCATAAACATATCAACAGGCATTTGCATGCGTGCTGCTTGACAACATACATAATCTTTATTCTTAACAAGGCACTCCTCATTTCGCTCAGAAATTGTTTTCTTCCATGGACAAGCTGATGTTTTGATACAAATACCAACAGATTTTCCACAGCTCTTAAGTACAAAATCTGAAATATGAACAGATTTTCGATTATTCTATACATGCTTACATACATATTATTACATTTTTTTTTAATAAAAGGTGAAATTATTACAGAATCCTATCAGCTTAGAGGCATATACTTAGACTACTTTTCTCATTTATTCCCTACTCGAAAAGAAGCCCGTTTCTTATCAGTAACGGCGACAGTAGCAGATTGGATTTTAAACAACATGTATAGCGCAAGTGCAATAGATCAGTCCCACTAACCGAAGCAAAATATACAATAATTCAATATTTGCAGATCAATTGTAAATATACATTTTTATAATTTTTTATAAAATGATATTCTTTATAAAAGTTACTTTTTTGATTTTCGGCCACCTGCCTTCTTTCTTGATAATTATCGTAATCTGTGACGTGCGGTTGAAACGAATATATTTGATTTATCGCAAAAAACACATAAAATACCACCATGAAAACGAACATGGTTGCAGAATCAATTATAACTTGATGTTAAATAAGCTATTCGATTTTTGAAATCCTATTATTTGATATGATCATTAAACTCTTACTGCATCAGGCGGTAACATATTTTTCTTAAAAATTTAATAAAATTGTGCTTATAAACGCTTATTTCTCAGATAATATAAGTCCATTAATATGAATAAAACATATTAGATTTTTCTCATGTTTGGAGGTAGTAATTTCAGTGTTCGACGCTTTATCTCTGAATCGCTAAATACACAGCCATCTATCGGCCACCATAAAATCTTCTAAGTCATTCCTTAAGGCGTCTCTCAGACACTCACGTAATGTACTTGCAATGAAATAGGTTTGGGTGAGGAATTCCCTTTTTAGCCATAGGGCATAGGATTATCTAGCAGCCACAGGATTCATGTATGTTTATTTTTTAAATAATTAGGTGCTGTATGAAACATTTGCTGGGAAGACAATATTTTGATGATAATACTCAATTTATAAGCTGTCGAGCCTAGATTAAGTAAGCATCATTGATGACCCTCGCCTCTGCAACCAATTTTTGCTATGATTTCATCCCACACGTAGTTCTTCAACTATGACGAAGTAAGAACGGGTGAAAGATGAAGCTTGAGCTAGCACAGTTATATTATGTATGTATATAATTTGCAGTTAGAAACTTTCAATATTAATCAGCCATTTCGATTAAAATCACCAAACGTTTTGTTTTATTATTGTTATTTATTTGTTATCTATTAATTTCTAGCTTCGTAATAAAATTTAAGCTTATATCCTCATCACTTTTCTTAATGAAAAGATGCGAGAAATATGAAAATATTTTTAACAGTTGTATTGCAACTGCTCCAATATTTTACCGCTCAAAACCAGCATTCGTTTTGTGCTGAATCATATATTTCCTGTCATTGATATCGTTTCGACAATATTTCATAAGTAAAAGAATTTATAAAAAACAACTGCAACAATATATTTTCCATGTCTAATATAATAATTAATAAAAAGTAAAACATATAAGGAATATCATCATCATTATCATTCATCATTACAGCCTTTCATAAGTCCACTGCTGAACATAGGCCTCCCCCAAGGAATGCCCCAAAGCACGGTCCTGAGCCACCTGCAGCCATCGACTTTCTGCATGTCTTACCAGGTCGTCACTCCATCTCGTGGGGGATCTCTCGGTCGAGGTTGGACTTACCTAGTCGGACTATTTGTCCCAGGTAAACATACTCGTCAACAACTTCGAGCTTAGTGCTCCCAACAACTACCGGCATAGGTGTGACATGGACATTAAACATGATCTTGTTTTGTCCATGTTCATCCTAAGACCTATTCGTTGGGAGACACTATTGAGGTCATTGAGCATGGTGCTTAGGTCCTCAAGCGATTCTGCCATAAGGACTATAACGTCGGCAAATCGAAGGTGAGTGATGTACTCGCCATTGATGTTAATACCGTATCCTTTCCAGTCCAGAAGCTTGAAAACGTCTTCCAATGCAGCAGTGAAGAGTTTCGGGGATATAACATCACCCTGTCTTACACCTCTCTGCAATTGGATAGGTTTCATACTCTGGTTCTGTACTCGGATAGCCATCGTAGCTCTACTGTACAAACACTTCAGCACTTTGATATACCGACAGTCAACTTGGCACCGCTGAAGGGAATCAAAGGCTTTCTCATAGTCCACATACGCCAGACATAGTGTCAAATTGTACTCTTTGGACTTCTGTACAATTTTCCGAAGGGTATGTATGTGGTCTATGGTGCTAAAGCTCTTTCGAAAACCGGCTTGTTCGGACGGGTGGAAGTCGTCAAGTCTGCGCGCTAAGGAATATACTAAATATATAATATAACGATTAGATTTTCCCGTGACTTCCCTCGTGTGGGCACTTTACACACATTATTAAAATTTGGCGAAGATATAATAAACAGTTACTTGAATACAGACTGGAGTTATATTTGGACACAGAAATGGAAAGCAAAAAGGATACCTAATCGTGAGAAGTGTCATATAAAGCTCTTTGAAGCACCATTTAAAACATATTTTAATCTTTATTTTCAAATTAATTTTATTTCATATTTTCCAAAGCTTTTAAAATTTCTACAGTGTATTGCTAAAAGATAAGAACAAAATGGTATCGTATTTCATAGCCTTCCTTTAAAATTTGTCAAAATGAGTTGTTTAATTGTAATTCATTTCTTTTGACAAAAATATCCTGTATTTTATAGGCTTTCTTTTATTTTCTTCTAATTTAAGTATGACAAATGTTTACTGGTGACGTTCGATCTAGTATCTATCCTCAGCCCCATTCATTGGCACCATAAAATATAGGCTTTTAAAGAACGAAGTTCCACTTATCGGTTAAATAAATATAGATTCTCCTTTAAGCAAAATTCGGTATATTTAATATTCACGGTACTTTTCCTCCAAATCCCGTTCATTACGTCTACTCGCAAGCTATTAAAAAAGGTCGATCACAGCCTCCTTCATATCCCCCAAAATATAAATCTTAGTTTAATGATTAACAGTGTTTAATAGCCTAATTTTAAGTTAAAGAGCATGCCATTACTGAGGAAAATCATTTTTGTTTGACATCTATTTTGAATAACACTTTTTTGAAAGTATTTATTTTAATTTTATCACTGTTTCTGAAAATAATATGTGAAATTTTGAATAGTTTTTTTTCGATAAATAGAGTCTGATGTGCTCTTTGGGTTAACATTAATGCGTGTAATTTCATATGTTCTCGAAATTTTTTAAACTTCTCAAACATCCAAGTTTACTCACGTAGTTTTTTTCACCGAAAATAAAATTTCAGCTAACAATTTCAATGGCACTGGTACAAATAAAACTATTATAGATAAGCCCACGTGCTATTAAGATATAAAGGCGAATGCAGTTGGTAGTCACGACAAAGCAGTCTATTATATTACAATACGACTTATCGGAAATTGCTTAAGTTTGATGTATCTGCCCAGCATTAAATAAAGCACAATCGTTTAATTGACAAAATAAGTCCAGTAACAAACGTCTAAATAACTAAAATTAACCAATACAATTTCTTTCTATCTCCGTGATGCAAATCGACGTAATGCACACAAAACGGTTTAAGCTCGTGGAAATCTTATTACCGGTTACGCGGAAACGAAATCAGGGCCGTGCTTTAAAAGTAGGTCGTGAGATGAATTCTACCATTTATATTCTGAAATGGCAGTAATTTTGTTCGGAAAATGAACTTAAGTGTATTTGAACAATTAAAAAGTTCTAAAAATACTTTATTAAGCACAAATAATTGATTTACACATACCAATTGAGCCCTAGCTCCTGGACTAGGAGTCCTGTAAATCAGAAATTTTCCCTTCCATATATAATGGCACAAACATATAATGTTTGATTTCTTCAGTAATTCTTTAAAAAAATTGAAGTGACAAATAAGTTTACAACCAACCCAATAATAAGTGGCTACTATAGTACATGAACACCTGTAGGGTGTACAAGAACGTTTATTACGAATTATTTAAAAAATAGTATAGATTTCTACAAACTTTTAATCCTTAGTTAATGATAATATTTTTAAATATGAATAAGTGTTTGTTATAAAAAAATATAATTTTAAGAAATTTGCCTTTCTTCAAAGACGCCTTGTACCCAATTTAAAACAGCAGTCAAGTTATTTAAAAAATTAAAAAATCAAGACTACATCAACTTTTGCTTGCACAGGAAAAAGCGTTATAATATACTGGATAATTTTAAAACTTTATTTTTATTTTAGCAGTTTATACTTCTAAAAGCAAAATTTTAATATTTCGTGCCACCTCGAACTTACGAAGCCACTCCCGCTGGTCGATGTATTTAAACACGATAAAAGATTTACACTTCGCATTCGCCACGGACGTCTACCCAAGCCTTTGGAAAATGGAAAATGAATAGTGGGGATTGGAAGACTTCACAAGTTAAAAAAACCTCTGTACAACGGCATCAACGTATATCTCATATAATCATCTTACCATCATATAAGTTAAAGATAAACTACGAATATATTAAAAGCATTTCCTTATTGCTAGTAAAAATGTATCGTACATTAGAGCATTAAAATACATACAATTTCATAAGTTGATCCCTGCTAGGGAGTACAGGGAGCAAAGTGCTTCGGTAATTGGGTTTACGATGTACGGTGCACGTACCGATTCTGTGAACGTAATATTGACCTAACAAAATTATGATATCTTCCGAATTTGATAGACCATATTTGTAGACATGATCATCAGTTTGTTAATAATGCTAATATCCATCTTATCACAAATTTTATTTACATTTTGTATTATTGAAATAGGTATAAACAAAATTAAAAAAAAAAACTATAATGAAAAAAACTAAAACTAAAAACCCCACGGACCGATAGTTTCTGCAGCAAGTGGCACAAATATGTAGTCATCTCTCATAGACACAATTTATTTTGAATTACAGAAGGAGATGCTGTAAAAGGGTGAGAAATATTTAATCTGATAAATAGAGCCTTTTAAGTGCTTGCATGTATAACCAGACAGAGAGGAACTACTCGCAATCACCGGAGGCACATTAAAAATCAGTTAAACCTACCGAATTTATTATACAAAATTATGAAACATTAACACGAAAAAATATTTTGACAGAGATACTCCCCTAACATAAATGATTTTTAGATTATATTTATTAATCATTAAAGTACTTAAATGTTCTACATCGAAACATACCTCCTCCTTTTTGAAGACAACATTGCCTAAAGGTAAACAATTTAATTGATTTTCCTATTTTACCTGTGGTTTGCTACTGACTAACGAAAGCCCACCGGCAGTACCTTCAAGTACAAAGAAGGTCCTAGTTGTAAGACTGACTGCAAAGAAACCATGATAATATTATTCTGGATATAACTACTGTTTATTAACGTTCTTGCGCCATATTGCCAGTGTAGTGCAATGTTAGCGTATTTTAGATAAATTTTAAATAGATAAAATATTTATTCCGCGTTTCGACTACTGTCGCGAACCATATCTTTTTCATTGAAAATGCTTTATAAGAAGCTCTCACAAAATTACGCTGGCTAAATAACAGCATAATGCCATTGTGTTTTTCATTGTTACTGATGAGAGACAGGATCTTTTTACTTATTTTATTCTATTTTAGTTACCAGAGGTAATAGTTCTATTTTCGTTAGCTGAAAGCAAACCGAGATGATTATCACATGAACAAAATTGTAAGTCATAACAAAATATTTTTAAATCTTAAATTTCTTAAAAAAATCACTAAAATGCTCTGAGTGGAAATATAATTATTTTACAATAAAAACGATTCGAATGAAATCTTAAGTATCTTGTTTCTGTGACATACGAGTAAAACATCCGTTCTAGTTTTATTTAATTATTTTCTTTCATTTAAAATTATATTATTGTTATTAATTAAACAAGAACTGCATCTTTTCTTACCCATTTACCTGTGTAACGTAATCAGCTGTAGTTAAAAATATACTTGTTTTAGCTTCATTTTAAATTAATCTTTTACCCTATATATAATTACACAGAGTACAGTAAAAGCCTACGTATAAATGTCTCACATTTTCCAATTTCTAAAAAATCCAAGCAGGGATACGAGTAAGTCCGGCGCGCTGTCACACACAATGCGTGATGGCGAACTCCACAAAATATAAAAAATATATTTTCGAATTTTTTTAAATTTTATATTAAAACTAGCTGATACCCGCGACGATTTGCCGCTGAATTGCTTGATATATTAACAAAAGCTTTGTATCTACGAAGGAAAAAATATGAAAAGGACAAAATTCCTTTTTAAACAATGTTATTCGTTGCTACGTTTGTAGCTGAAATATATAAGTATAAATTATCTGGGTTAGTAACGCGAGAGCAAGCAACGTACAGTTGATCGTTGTTTATTAAAACTTTAACAACTTTATATTAAATGAAGATATTGCAATATTTTTTTAGATAAGAGCCAAGCGTCTAAGTAATAAAACCTAAATTAAATCTATCCAGTAGTTTTTCCGTGAAGCGCGCACAACTACAAACCTCTATCATTTCATTTATATAAATTTCTTAGATTCTTCTTTTATCTACATTTTGCCATTAACCGCAACGTACGTCGTAAGTCAGCACCTAAAAATTCAGACACAAATTCATCGTTCAGCGTAGATCAAACTTTTATACATGCGTACTAAAGAATTTTGAGGCAATCTCTCATCCTATGATCCAGCACGTCTAAAAATAGTATATAACATATGAAACCTATTCAGTCAACTTGCTGAACACTGTAATAGTTAAGTGCTTTAATTACTTCATTATTAATCTTTTTTTTTTCAAATTACTATCATTATCTACCTTCTTTCTACTTCTAAACGTGCTTACGTATTTACATGAAACTGAACCATTGCTATACAACCTTTAAAATCGTAGTTGCATTGACTGAAATGTTAAATTGAGACCGGAGATTACGATCCCCTGTGCTAATTTTACTCACCGGAAAGTGAACTTGACGGCAATAACAGAATGACAATGTTATGCACGTGTTGCAAAGACATATTCTTACCGCATATGCATAAAATATTTGACTTACTCTACCTGAGGCGTAGTAGGTGAGCGCTCGCCATAATTTCCACAGTATGCGATTAACACGTGTTCGATCCACGCCGGCATCGATGAAATTATTTATTGCAGTTTCAAGTACTGATTTCCCACGTGCTCGGTGGTGAAGGAAAACATCGTGAGGATACCTGCACGTCTGAGGAATAAAATATTTTGAGATGTAGAATTCACCAATACGCATTAGAGCAGCGCAGCCGACTAATTGCTCCATAACTCTCTCAGAAATAAGGAGAGTGAGGGGAGAGACGTATATTAACACTAACTTTTTAACCTAAACGAATTAAATGACACGACTATTTTTGTCTATTTTCTACCGACTTTAAAAAGGAGGAGGTATATTTTTTTATGTGTTATTTCATAACTTTTTTCTAGGTAAACCGATTTCGATGATTCGTTTTTTTATTTAAAGGTTGTGCTTCTCATGTAATCCCATATAAATAAGATCAAGGTCTGACCAATAGTTTGTGAGTTATCCTTAATAATTTATATTGAAGTCGGTTGTACAAAATTTTTATTTTTACCACATATTTTTAAAATAAATGTTACAAACTAGCACACCGTCCACTAGAGGCTAAATGTATGCTCTAGTCCATAGATATCTACGTCTATCCTCGATTAAGAAGCAAAATGTAAATTCTTTGTCACCTCTGAGACTTAGGATATAACGTTTCTTCACTAAAAAGGGTCGCCAGCTCTCTACAATCACCATACGAAACACAAAAGTATTAAGCTGCTATTTTAAGCTGGTATTCTGTGAGAGTGTGGTCTTTTCTCGGTCGAACCGACCTATTGGTGCTGCAACCACCACGCTGAAGCTATATGATGATAAAAGTCCATAATGATATATTACTATATTCCAGAATATTTTCTTTGTTAAGTATTTATTCGATTTTTTTACTATTACAAGCATGTCCATTAATTTTTCGTACACCTGAATAAATAGAAAGAGGCAATGTTTCTGACGTTTAATTTCCCCGGTGCCGCACCACGATGTCGGATGACAATCAGTTCTTGGAAATAATAGCACAAATAAATTGCTTTTCAATTTAAAACGCAAACGATATATTATATACTAGCTTTTGCGCGCGACTTCGTCCACATAGATATTATACTTTAAACCATAGGTGATCCATCAACAATCGAACTTTTATAGTAAATAACATCACACTCTTTAGGGATGATTTCCTTGATCAAAGCTATCCTATTTCCTTCCCACCGGGACTTAAACTATCTCGATACCAAATTTCATCTAAATCGGTTCAGCAGTTTAAGCGTGAAGCGGTATGTTTGCTCACGCGGCGATGAGCGATGTTTTCCCCCATCTCGCCCTCAGTACGCCCGACCGAACTGCGCGCGCCGGACCGCACAATTTTATGTCGTCGTTTTTCTTAAAATATTTGACCAAATTACGTAGTTTAAAAGACAAAGTTTATCTACTTTGAATATCAGAAGCGATTAAAATATTTATTTTGATAAAATCTATTTGTTACTGCAAAATATGCATAGGAAATGAAGTATCAAACTTTATTGTATTTATGGTTCACTATTTTGGTAATAATGGCTTACATATGAAAGATAGATATACTGTCGCGGATATTTTTGTAGAATTCTTTAGAAGGAACAATTCCATCGTACATTATATATGTGTAACTCTTACAGTTTTTGCACCCCACGACAAAATAGCTCGCAGGTGACAGATTTTTCCCGACTACAATATCTTTATTAATTATAGCCCATGTGTTGTTCTGATCTATGAGATATATTATTGTAAAGTTTCATTAAAATACATTGAGTAGTTTTTGTGTGGAAGACTAACACACATCCATACATCCATACTGCCTCACAAACGTTCACGTTTAAAATATTATTATATTATTTGTAGTAGGCTAAGCTCCATAGGTAAAATTTGAAAATAACAGATTTTTTTTTCATGCGGTACAGGATTTTGCAGCTGTATTATAGCTGTAGCACGAATGGATTGGATTGACAAGGATTACAGTAAGGAAGAAGAAGTGGAATCTCTGTTTTCTGGTAACGAGGCATTCCATCTCGGCGTCAAGGGTAACAATGTCAAATTTTATTATATTTTTTGTTATAAGACGTTACCAGCTCCCTACGATTTTCTTCTATACCGTGGAAGCGTTTGACATAAATTGCACATGAACAGACATCCAGAACCAAAGCAATTATTTGTAGACCATGCAAGTGCTTGCTTCGTTTGGGATTTGAAACACGTAGCCACTGCGCTACCGAACCAGTACAGTCTGTAGAGCACATCATGCCAAAAAATTAAAACTAATTTTAGAGCGTTAAATGCCATTAAAGATTACTAATTATAAAAAAAAAAACATTTGGACACATAGAAACATAATCTATACTATAATAGTATAAAGAGACAGTGCGAATTTTGTGAGTTTGCGTGTATGTGGAGGGTAATCTCCGGAACCAATTCACCTATTTAAAAAATTCTTTTTCCATTTAAAAGGTACATTATTCTAGGTTTATATAGGCTACATATAAGGTATAGATATAATTCTTAAAGCCAGGTAAATCTCGGGCGGGCCGCTTGTATGCAATAAAGTGCAAATTATTATAAAAATGAAAGCTTTATGGATTAGGCCGTATTCATGCACAGCATACAGGCAAATTATAAATTGATCGATTCTTAACTCTTATTTAGTAAATATACCCAAGATTTTAATGTTATTTAAAATAATCAATGCTATTTTGAAATACCAACAACCGCAAAAAAGATTTCAAAATAACATATCCGTTAGTATTAACCCAGCCATAAGTATATTATTTCGGCCGTTTACAATGGGTCACACCAACATGTTCTAATTTGACAATAATACCTATATAGCTTTAAAGCTATGTTTATGAAAATAACAATAGTTTTTGTTTCATCCAAACTGGTGCAGAAATACGAAAGTTATAACGTTTTGAAGTTTCGCAATTTTTTAAATTTTTACCCGCTCGTTCTCTGTGACGTGACTTCACAATCCGACAGACCGAACGCGCAGTAGGTACTTGCTAAGTTCAGTACTAACCGAATAATACTACTAAGTATACGGTCGTTTACCTACATATTATAACGAATGTCAGAGTTAATGTCCGGTTGACTGTATTAGATGACATAATACTTATAATAAACCCAACGACTATATAATAATTATTACGAATATTATTTAAGATGAATAATTTCATCTAATAATCTAATATATTATTATGAATAATGTAATCAATGAACTATTAATAATATTTGACATTTGTATGCCCATGAGGCTGATCACAGACTGAACTTTATTTGTGTTTAAAAAAGACCTTTTTGTAAACACAAATCACATATAAACTATTTGATTTGATCTATAAACTAAAGTATTGAACATTTAACGTTTAAAATGATTAAATTTATATATATTGTCAGGGTGTGTAGAAAAAAAGCTGTAAAGAAAGAAGAAGAAAATGAAAGCGGGCTTTGAAAAAAAAAACAGTCAGATGATATGCCAAAAGTGGAAAGTTTTATGATTTTTCAGAAAGTTATGATTTTTTATCATCAGAAATGCGTGAAATAAAGCTCTAAAGGTAAGTTACTAATAAAAAATTACGAAAAGTATACAGCTTTACCATTGATTAGTAACTAGGCAGTAATACATAGGTAGGTATTAACTGACCGAACCACGAAGTTGCACATGATTTAAAACGACATAAAATGAAAAAAAAAAACTTACTTAAACTTACTAATGCAGTGAGTATTAATCAACTCGTACTGTTATTTAGTAGCTAGTGACACGTGAAGAAATTTTGTTGGTTACGTAGTTCGTCAGTGGTTGCAAACATATGGTCCTAGTTTTACTTTGACTTTTTTTATCAATATGGCCCTTGGTATTGTGGTTATGTCACAATAATTCTGCCAATGTCCGGTCTTTGGTCTGTCACACTTTGTCTTGAGACTTTTCGGTGTGAAAGGAGTTAGCGGTTATTAGGTGAAAATGTGGATAAAAACAAAGCAACTAAATACATGAATTGTGGACCACACAATATAGAGCAATCATCTAGTTGTAGGAGGGGAATACTTTGACTTAATTTTGAATAAACTGATTGTAGTATTACGTTGGTAGTTGGTTCCTATTCTGTTTTGAAAATGCAATGGTCGCAAACATTCAATGCGTGTAATACTAAACTGATTTTGATGAAATTTTGCATTAAGGTGTAACTTGATCTACAGGATTTTATCTTCTCATATCGGACTTTTAGTCCCACGGAGCGTGATATAACAGAAATTAAAAAAAAAACAGAAAATAAAGGTTACTGATAAATAAATAACATTATAAGAAAAACATGGAGTAATAAATATGGAGAGAATAAGAAAAATATAACAATAAAGACTACTGGTGGCTTCGACGTGTCGATTTATGACGTCACATCGCGATGCGGAGCAAAGCGGTCGCACTTACCGTAAAACACCACTTTACTCATCAATATTTTAGTCATTTTTAAATATAGAAAAAAATAAGAATACCGTTGAATTCGTAATTTTTTATACAACTTTTTGATACCCTTAACAAAATTGGGTGGCTAGACCCATTCGCGCGTGCGATTTATTACTCTTGCACGAAAAAAAAAAACAATAAACATTTATTTTTATTATTATATATGTATTATATGAGCATATTAGTTAAATATATGTTACTCGTACCGGTAGGCAATGTGTAGGGCGACCCCCCACGAGATGGAGTGACGACCTTGTAAAACATGCAGGAAGTCGATGGATGCAGGTGGCTCAGGACCGTGCTTTGTGGCATTCCTTGGAGAGGCCTATGTTCAGCAGTGGACTTGTGAAAGGCTGTAATGATGATGATGATGATGATGATGGTATGTTACTATTATTATATTATTATAATTAGAAACTCGTAAATTAATAATAATTATATTGGTGTAATTCTGGAGTACAATAATCAAACCTCCTAGTAGAATATCAAAAGTATGTCAATTATTACAATGAGGGCATCCACGACTTTATCTGCCACCAGGGCGGCGCCACTTTATAGTGAGGTAAAATATTTAACAGATTTCATAATGGAGACGATAATTTCTTAGAAAAATGTAATCTTTAAGGTTTATTTCTGTATTATTAGTTATATTTTATATTAATTACATGAGAAATAAATTAACCAAACTATAAATAGGACTAAAAGCAGATTAAAAAAAACTGTTACAAAGTGCAAAAAATTAAAAAACCACTGACGCATTGTGTTGTGTAAATTAATATAATACTCCAGATAATGATAAACTATGATTTAAAACTAATTTCTCAATTAACTGACACTGTGTAACAGAAAACTTTACCTCAGTCACAAGTAGCGACATCTGGTGAGTGGAAGATTATTAGCCCTCATTACATTTCAAATTTTGGTACACATTTTAAAGAGTGTTAATATACACATATCTCCTTGTACGCCATTAATTTATGTATTAAAATAGAGTAGGTTTTATTTAATTAACATTATAAATAATACTGAATGTTTTTTTTTTCATTTTTTATTGGTTCGAAAAAATATTTCTGGCAAGGAGCAGTAAGAATTTTTTCAAAATAATACTATAAAGTGAAGATGTTAGAGATAAAAATCATCAAACTCTTCAGGTTTTTGCAAAACAAAAACAGTTTCTGAATAACAGAATCTGTTTACGTAAAACATAAATACTTCTGAAGATAATCTATAAAATCAGGCATTACTAAAAGAAATTACGGTTATCAGCTCAACAAACAAAAACATCCATTACTCGTATTTCTCTTACCAAGCCGAAAAATCGGCAGAGATAATAAAATACTGTTTCTAAATCGACACTTTGTGTTCACGAAGGCCAACGAACCGCAAAAATAGAATATACGAGTCTATGTATTCATAAAATCTTGAGCAGACATAGTATTATATATAGAAGTGTATCCACCAAATCTAATTAAATGGCGTTATGATGAAAAAAATATCACACATTCTATAATTATACTCTAATACTCTACTACTTTATTACTGAACCTAGAAAATGAATTAATACTTTTTTGTTTACAGAGTGACGAACGAACTTACTGTTTATCTTATAGTTAGTAGCTACTGCAGTCCATAGACACATGTAGCTAACTTCAAACAATGAAGGCTACAAAAGCGTTGTCACCTCTAAAGACTAAGATGGAATCACGGCCTCTAATACTGACTCTCTATACCGTTCAGACCGGACACAGGAGTTCCCGCATGGAGGCATTGGGAGGTAAACATAGGTACGCGGATGTACCGATCTGTCAGACCCTTGGTAGAAAAGGAGTCTTACGACCTATTAAGTCATTACATGATTAAGTAAGAACAAAAACAACTTCCAGCGTAAAAATATGTTATTTTAAAAAAAGGACAAACAGTAATAAAATAAGACCAACAATAGGGTATTTTACACCATGTAAAAAAAATCAAAGAATATATATTTATGATAGATTTTGTAAAAAGTAAACGAGAAATATTGATTTCTATTTATAAAAATGCATTATAAATTTTATATTTCAATATAAAGAATATTTTGTTTTACCTGGGTCTCAAATCTGCAAAACGATGTCCGCCATATTAGATAGCGTCGTGACGTCACTAGGTCAAAGACCTAGGTTATTTGCTGTGTACTAACTAGCTAATTTCGAAATTTTTTAAGTTACTCTTTTTTAAGTTACTCATTATCATTACGATTGTTGACTTTTATTCCGAATTTTATTGAAAAGGCATCATGGAAGACGGATTCGTAAAAGCGAGTTTATTACTTTGCTTTTAGCACTAATGTTATAAATATTATGATATAAGCTTAGGTGAGAAAAATTTTTTGTTATATTTTTTGTACAAACCCTCAGACGAAATAAAAAGTCACTTTTTTATTTGGTCTGAGTACAAACCATGTCTTTATTCCCATATAATAGAAGAAAACAGGAGTTAAGTAAAACACTGCACTGCACTTGCAAGGGCTATCAAAATGGCCCACAAAGGGCTGGACAGACGAGCGATTAACCTAATCTATTACAAAATTTGACTTGCAATAGTTCATACACCTATCATGTCATGATGTTTTGTTTTGTTTAATCGATAGTTAAATATAAGTCATGCTTACATCAAAGTGATCTTCACAAAAGTATAGTTTAGATTTTGTAGACAATGCCTGCGGGTCTCTTCTTGCCAGTTTTAACCAAGTATTTCTTATATTTAAATCAGTTGCCACTTTAGTCCATAACTCCCCCGACGTTCTTATGCTCGTATTTTTGCAATCAGGCACAACACAACAATGATATAGATGAGAACTCATTATTTAACATTCAAAATTATCTTATTCCTTTGCAAATTGTCAAAATTCTAGGACAGTGACGTCACGAGTGAACATTATGGCAGCTAGCGTTTTCACGCGAAAATTTAAAACGATAGATTAACAGTAATTTTTATGTCACTGTTCGCTTTTAAAAAATTTATATAAAATTATAGTGGTTCATTACAACTCTGGGATTCATTTAAACACTTTTTGAAAATGGGCGTAATACCCTATTTTAGAGAAGAGAAAGATAGTTCTATCTTTCGTACGTTTGCTTGATACTAATTTCTAATAATAGAGAACGAAAGAAAAACATTTGTTGAATAAGACTGTAGTCGAGCTTTCAGTGTACTTTATCTTGACCTTAGTGTTACAGTAGGTGTATACATTTATTTATTTATTATTTATTATAAATGAAATTCAAGCCGTGGTAGCTCAGGGGGTAAGGGCTCGCTGTAAAATTTCACATTAAATGATTATCTTGTCTTATCTTATCTTATCAGTACGCGAGCAACCCGGTTTCTTTCCCTGCTCTCACCAATGGTATTGTTAATTGCATTTTTAAGTGCTGATTTACCACAAGCTCGTCAGTGAAGGAAAACATCGTGAGGAAACATGAATGTCTGACAAATGAGAAAAAAAATATTTCGTCGACATGTGAAATTCGCCAACACGCATTCGGGCAACACGGCGGACACTTTCTGGCGCTAAAATTCTCTCAGAAATGAGAGGAGTCCTGTGCCCAACAGTGTGACGTATATAGGCTGTAACTTTAACTTGATAAAAATGAATTTCAAAGGGCAATCACACACATTGTTCAAAAAAGCACTAGAGAATATTATTTTAGCCAATTACAAACAAAACATAATATTTATTCACTCAATATTTATCCGTAGTGGGAGTCGAATCTGCGAATTCTCGCATCACTAAAAAAGTCACAACTAAAGGAGCCATCTATAAAATAAATAAATAATTAATATCTTATATTTTTTGTTGAAAACATTCTAAATAATGAACCCCTGGGCACAGACTTATATCTTCTATGTTTGTTTAGTTGTGAAAGAAAACCCATACGTGTGTAAGAAATTAGAATTGTGGCTTAAAATTAACATATTGTATCGTAGCAGATTATTTTTATAACTCAATTTTGTTTATCAATTTCTTCATTATGGTCTCTTTATATAGTACTTCTTACTCAATATTTAAGGCAAGCTTAAATTTGATAGCATAGTACGCGATATTGCCAAGTTTAACCCCCACAGGCACAATTGTTAATCGCAACTTTAAAGGCAGATTTACAACGTACTCGATTGTGTACGAAAACCTCATAAAGATACACGTCTGAGAAATTAAAAATATTGAATGAAAATACATAATATGTAGGGACTAAATAATAATACTTAATAATAAAACATATAATGACGAGAATATAGATTAATGATAAGTGATCGGTCAGAGCGCGCGATGACTTCTCATTAATCTATGGACGAGAATCTGTGTCACTGGCTCGAAAAATTTAAATTGTAAGTTTAGACAAAAAAGCATACAGTCCACCTGATGATGAAGCTTCGTTTTACGTAGGTACTGTGTAAATATATCCAAATAAATAAAATAGATCCAAATTCCAACCAAGAGGTCAATCGACGAAATTCATTAGGCTAATTCGGCTAGCTTCGGTAAATTTTAACAAATCTACTTACCCGGTATATCTTATAATCTCAAACAGAAGTTTCTCAAGTGGTAGCTTCATACTTGCAAGCGTACTGCTTGGCAGGTGATTCAAGACCGAGCTATGTGGCAAGCTTATGGCCTAAACTATGTTCACGTGGACTTATGATGGGCTGAAATGATGGTGATATTTCTGTTTCAGTATGGTCCTTAAAAGCATTATTTTCTAGTAATGCTTCGCAATTAGCAAATTCTTGGAAAATACTATGTCCAGTAGTGGAGTTAAAGAAGCTGTTACGATGTGTTCACATTAGATCATAAGCTTTACATAGGTAAATAAGACACTAGCAACGGGATTTACAACTCGAACTCACGCACAACGGTTCTTGTTGCATATTTCATAAGTAACATAGAAATACGAGTATTACACCCGACCCCTATAAATAAACGTAAGTTACATTCTATACGTGATCTAGTTGCTATTTCAGGTGTAAAAGCGTTTTCACGTACTTTTAAGATTTACGAAACTGTAAATGACCATAGCTTAAATGGATGTTCATTTAGGGTACATCTCTAAAAAAAAATTAAAATATCATGTATTAAACGCTTCCACATTTTAATGAAGAATGATTAACCAACGTTGTGGTCCATGTGTATCCATATTACTTTCTGTAATTTTTAGCCAGCTTAAATTTGGATGCAGATTGCTGTAGGTTAATATGGATGGTTTATATTTTATATGAAAGCTTTGCGTATGTAAAATTTAACAAGTCCCAACTTTATTTAGAATATACATAACTAAACCATTTCCGAAGCCACTAATCCTTAAATTAAATGTCGGACCACAGGGATTTTCGAAGCATCGTGTTTATATAGATATATGAACCACCTAGCGCAAAAACAACCGTCGTAGAGCATCGTGGTGAACTGTTACTAGCTCAATTACCTTCCCAAATGGGAGAGAAGGTGCAAACACCGGTTTTCATAATTGGTTTTACAATTTGTATAATTGACGTGTTTTTATTATTTAATTTATTTAACTCAAAAAGACCTCCATAAATAATTCTCATTACCCAATGAGAAAAATTATATCTTGAAATTTAAAATAATAGTTATAAAACATTTATTTTACAATTAATATTATTAAAAACAACCATTTAATTTTGTAAGTTAAATGTAAAAAGCGAAATAGAAATAATAAAAAAAACGTGTTGTTGTAATTAATACTTTCTTTGTATATCACTTCTTCTTTACCCTCTATCTGCTAAATTGCGTAGTTTTAATCTCATACAACTATTTAAAAATTTTAAGTTAAATTGTGATTTTTAACAAATTATATACCAATCATAGAAAAAATACGCTGCGTTTCACGTCAAAGCGACGGCAGAAATGCTTTGATGTTCACGATGGGTATACCCATCATAAAACCATCATCAACATCAAAGAAAGACTTTCGTCCTGATTGAGAAGTGGACGTGTAATCACTAATCAATTAATATGTCCATTTCCCAAACAGTGTGAGCTTCCACATTTTGAAAACCATTTTATAGCTGCTGTCGTTTGTCGGGTTTGATTGGATGTATAACTGATTGCATAATATAGGACGTATATAACTTTAACTAGTCGTGTTTAGCCCATCTAGTGTTTATTTTACGGACCAATTTGAGAGTCAATCAGTTTTAATTTTACCTATGGAACGAAGTAGACGTCGCTATTAAAAGCAATTTTAGTCGAAAGAAAATATTATTTTGATTTAATTCACTAAAAGTTATGCTCTACATGTCTAAAAATAAAGATTGTAACATTTTTTAAACATTTCATTAAAATCTGTTTCTCGTTATATGCGTTATTATTCTAAAACACATAGAATAATTTGGCGAAACAGCGAGCTGGCGTAGAGTGACTACCTCACTGAATCTCGAACATGATACCCACTAAATTATGATCTATGCAATTTAAGGTATGTTGTACGAGGTTTCACGGCAGATGAAGCTGTATTTCTTTCATTCAATGGCCTAACAACAAAAAAAAACTATTTTAAAAGCTATGAACGAAGGAAAAATACAAACAGTCAATCTATAAATTAGAAAAAGATGATAAAATAAGTTTAGTTTTTAGATTAAATCAAAGTAGTAGGTAGTACCCAGAAGCAAGATTTTTTGCTCAACTTCCGTAATGCAAATCGACGTAATCTACGGAAAATGGTTCAGCCCGTAGAAATCTTATTACCGGTAAGGAGGGAACGAAATCGAGGCGTGCTTTATAAGCGAGTCACGAAGATAAATGACAGTTTATAGAAGGTCACATACTTGCCTTTGCGTGATATTTTCTGAGAAATTTCAAATAAGAAATGGGAATCTCTGTGTATTTAAAAACTGCTTAAGTTACATTATGAAAAATATTAAGATGTGATATCAGGAACTTAGGACAAAAATAAGCATTAGAATTAGTATTAGGCTCATGAAGCCTGGGCCTGTGAGTCAATAAGGATTGGTCGACTCTAGCTTATTAAAGTTTTTATAGAAGTGAGGGAGAAAAACGTCACACAGTACACCCGATGGTAAGTGGACGATGTGACCCATAGACATCTATATTTTGATCATAGATTAAGAATTAAAATGCTGATGCGTTGTCACACTCTGAGATCGAAGATGGAACGTTACAAGTGAATTGAGCCTGTGGTATTTGTTACTCACTATACGAAACTCAATAAGCATTAACAGAATAAATGTCAACAAATAAGCATATATTCTACCTAAGTAAGTAAGTGAATGCTGTGGCCCATAGACACCTACATCTATCCGCGACTATGAATCAAAATGGAAGTGCGTTGTCAGCCCTGTGAACTAAGATGGATTGCCTCGTTACGAGTAAAAAGCAATTCAGGTTCTATGCACTTATGCTCTGCTTATAAAATACAGCAGTGTTAACCTGCTATTATCCGCTGGTATTCTATGAGAGCGTGCTCCTTATCTGCCGACTTCCAAAAAGGAGACGGTACTCAATTCGACTGTATGTTTTTTTATGTGTGTTATCTCATAACTTTGTATTTGGGGAACCGATTTCAATGATTCTTTTTTTATTTGAAAGCTGGTACTTTTCATGTAGTCCCATATGAATTTGATCAAGGTCAGACCAATAGTTTTTGAGTTATTCTTAATAACTTATATTGAAGTCGGCTGTAGAAAGTTTTTAATTTTAAATTATATTAAGTAATCAGAGCCTACACATCCCACCGCTGGCCAAAGGCACTGCAATTCACCGCAATGCTCCAATGCGTCTTAACAAACTAAACAGGTTTGTGATATTGTTTAGACGTGTAGGTTTTCTCACGATGTTTTCTTCACCTTCGATCAGCACAATATTGCAATTAACAATTGAATTAATGTCGGTGAGGATCGAGCTTGGTTTGCTCGCGTACTATTAAGTGTTAAGACGGGTGCTTAACCCCATATCACGACTCCTTTTTAATAACAATAGCGTATTGCATAACAGTTAATTGATTTACATAGTTAATTAAATAATTTTATCAAATCTTCAAATCTGGTTATTTAATAAAACGGAAGTGACAAACGAACCTACAGTCTACGTGAAAAGTAAGTGACCACCGCAATCCATGAACACCTGCAGCCAACTGCAGAAAAGAATGCTTAATTAGTAATCACTTAATCACAGGCAAATAATATTGCTAAAAAGTGGCTCTATCATATTAAGACCGTAGGATTGTTTACATTTTTATGTAAACTGTTTATATTTTCATATTAGAAATAAGAAAAAAAAGAAAAAAGAAATTAACCATTATCGATGACATCTGTTTAGAAAATATTACAAAGCAGTAATGCCTAAAATGCAACGAACACAAAGCGGCGCTTACTTGGTGATTCAGCAGGCTTCAAGAGGCTTGACATGGCTGTACGTTTATAAAATACATATATCGTATACACCACTAATAATACACTAATATAATGCTTTGTTAAGCAATCAATAGCAATACTGTTTTCGCAGACCTTGGAATTATATAATAAATAAAAATGTTAAAAAATAAAACATATATATGATTTTTTTGTATAATATTCTATACAATCATCTTACGTTTTAAAATATCTCATAGAGTTAAATGAGACCGAGCTTGACAGGACATTTGAAGGGCCACGGCCGTTTAATGCAAGGAAATCCCTTGACCATACATCACAGCTCACGATGGTCCGACATAATCCGTCCTGCCATACCCAGGATGGAGTTATACATGATGATTTCCCCAAATTCCCCTTATTCTAATTTATATTTTAAATGAGCGAACTTTTCAATTACCTTCAGCATATTATTATTAGTGAAATGCGTTTTTATACATAGACATATTATATTCATAATTCAGATATAATAGTCTATATACAGAATGTTCCCTGTTATGAGATGAAGGAGGCAGAGTGCTCCGGTAATTAGGTTAACCTTATACGGTGCACTGATCTATGAAGTTAAGATCGACCTGATATAATTCTGATGACGCCAGCGTAGACTATATTTGAAATGGTTTTAACCTTTGAAAATTTCAACTTCAAATGCTGATGCTGAAACTTATTATTTATTTTTTGATTGCGTCCTAAGCGGATATTTGATCTAGTTGCCACGCATCGCATGTTAGCAACCGTGGCTGTTTATTATTTGGAACTGTTTTCAGGAATATACTGCTGCATATCTTCTGTTTCCTTCTGTCGCCTCTTACAATACCCACGATATACTGTGGAGTAGTGGATTCGTCGGATACGCCGTGTTGTGGTGGCATAAGAAAAGTAAGAGTATCAACTTTATTCTTTATAATTTGTTGGTAAAAATTGATGCTCTTTAATAATTCTCGCGTTAGAAAATTTTTATACGTGGTGTAGCCATGCTGAAGCTATATTAGTAGTATAGTTGTAGCACGAACGGGTCGGCTCGACCGGGGAAAGATTACGCTAGCAGAATACCAGCGTAAAATATCAGCTTAACACTGATGTGTTTCGTATAGTGAGTGTAGAGAAACGGAGACCCTTTTTACTGGACAAGAGGTATTCCATCTTAGGCCTCACGGGTGACAACACATCTGTATTTTGATTCTTTATTGAATATAGATGCAGATGTCTATGGGCCGCAGCAACCACTTACCATCAGGTGGACTGTTTGCTCGTTTGTCATCCCATCCTATAAAAAAGAAATATATACAACCCTAAATGTTATATTACATTTCATTTTCAAACACAAAGTATTTTTTCCATCCTCACGGTAAGTGAATGCTGTGGCCTAGCACGTCTACACTCGATTAATAATCAAAATGTAAAAAATACATTGTTTGTAATTCCTGAAAAAAGAATGAGTCATTACCAGTAATAACTTAAATTGAAATTTTAAAAAACCTCCGAAGCAAAAAGAGATGATGATCTTCAAACGGATAAATTGATTTTGATAAAACATGTCTAAGAACCGCCGCTAGAGAACCTGCTTTTAAATAAAAAACAACCACCCCCAAATCGTTTTAGCCGTTTGAGAGCTACGGTTTCACAGACAGACAGACACACATAACGGTCAAACTTATAACACCTAACGCGTCTTTTCCGGTACTCCTACTCCCTAGGCGTAGTCTCGAAATCATGGAAGACAGCTTTTGTCCACCCGATCCCTAAAAAAGGCGACCGCTCAGATCCGTCCAACTACAGGCCTATCGCCATCACCCCCTTGTTCTCCAAAATACTGGAATCCGTTGTAAACTGCCACCTCATGCGGTACCTTGAGGATCACCAGCTGATTAGTGACCGCCAGTACGGTTTTCGTCGGGGTCGATCAGCTGGTGATCTTCTGGTCTACTTAACTCATAGATGGGCGTTGGCAGTAGAGTCCAAGGGGGAGGCATTGGCCGTTAGTTTGGACATTGCGAAGGCCTTCGATCGGGTTTGGCACAAAGCGCTTCTTTCGAAGCTCCCTTCCTATGGGCTTCCCGAGAAATTATGCAATTGAATCACCAGCTTTCTTGCAGATCGGAGCATCAAGGTCGTTGTAGACGGTGCATGCTCCGACTACAAGCCTATTAACGCTGGTGTTCCACAAGGCTGCGTGCTATCACCAACGCTGTTTCTTCTGCATATCAATGATATGTTGCAAGCTGGTAGCATTCATTGCTATGCAGATGACAGCACTGGTGATGCTCTATACACCGGCCGTGCCAATATTTCTCGGGAAAACGTCACCGAGTACCGGAACAAACTTGTGTCTGAAGTCGAGTCTTTGCTGGACAAAGTCTCGGATTGGGGGCGACTAAATCTAGTCCAGTTTAATCCTCAGAAGACACAAGTTTGCGCGTTTACCGCTAAAAAGAACCCCTTTGTCGTATCTCCTCAGTTTCAAGGTACTCCCCTTGTTGCCTCAGCCAGTATCGGAATCCTCGGCGTCGACATATCGAGTAGCGTGCAGTTTCGTGGTCACTTGGAAGAGAAGGCCAAATTGGCCTCTAAAAAGCTTGGCGTGCTCAGCAGAGCGGGACAGTATTTCATGCCGGCTCAACGCCTGCAACTTTACAAGGCGCAGGTTCGGCCTCACATGGAATACTGTTCCCATCTCTGGGCTGGGGCTCCCCAGTGCCAGCTTCTTCCACTTGACCGCATCCAGCGCAGAGCGGCTCGAATCGTCGACGACCGAGTCCTTTCCGATCGGCTCGACTCATTGGCACTGCGAAGATGTTGCATCTCTTAGCATTTTCTTTCGCATTTACCATGGGGAGTGCTGTGAGGAATTGTTCGGATTAATCCCAGCCGCCAAATTTCACGAACGCACATCGCGGCAGAACTCCCGATACCATCCACACCATCTGGATGATTGGCGGTCCATCACTGTGCGATTTAGAAGATGTTTTCTTCCTCGCACAACTTCCTTGTGGAATAGTTTACCACCAGCGATTTTTCCGGACCGATACGACTTAGGGACCTTCAAGAAAAGAGCCTACTCCTTTTTAAAAGGCCGGCAACGCATCTGCAATTCCCCTGGTGTTGCGGTTGTTCATGGGCGGCGGTAGTCACTTACCATCAGGTGAGCCGCATGCTCGTTTGCCCCCTCTCCTATATAAAAAAAAGAGAAATCATGAAATATTTATTTGTAACTATATTGTAGAATAATTATCTTAAACACATAAAATATGTTCTAATTCTCCCCTGTGGTCCATGTCCACCAGTCATTTTATGCATACCGAAAAAGAATTAAAAATAAATAATAAGTTTCAGCATCAGTACTTGAAACTTAAAATAAACAAAATTGACAAAGGTTAACACCATTATAAATATAGTCTACGCCGACGTTGTCAGAATTATATCAGGTCGATGTTAACTTCGTAGATCAGTGCACCGTATAACGTAAACCCAATTACCGGAGCACTTTGCCTCCTTCATCTCATAACACGGATCATTCTATCTGTTAAAGTTGGCAAAAAATTAATTCGCGTACATACGCTCGATAAAATAAAATGATGTGTCTCACCTAGTTTGAAGAGCACCTCCAGCCCTCAAATGCGTGCACTATCACCGTCACCAATAATCTCAGCACCACTACTCCCAGCACCACTACACTAGTAAAGACACACCACTGACGACAATATAAGGGATTAGTATAAAGCAGTTTAAGCAGTTTTAATTATTAAGTGGAGTAGATTATTAAGAAAATGTAATTATTTAAAATGTAATTATGATATCCCATTGCCTGAACCTTTTAAAGCTGTTTAAATTATAGAAAGTTATACGTGGTAGAGCGATGCTGCTGCTCTATTAGTAGCATAGTTGCAGCACGAATGGGTCGGCTTATATATAGCCACCATGTATTTTTATTATAGTTTCATGAGCTGCTAAAGTAAGACAGAGCTGTCAATGTGAAAATCAGCCGATATCGAGATGCACAGCAGCCACTCTCCTCTCCTCCGCCTTTTTGACAGTCGTAGCATATTGGAAATTCACTGGAAACTTTGCTTTAAAATCGGTGATCGGACACAACTAACATAAATAAGAAAACAATACAAATGAAAATCATTTGAAAAAACTGCCTGACAGACAGTGATCACTGCCTGCCTTGTTCTTATTTTTCTTCTTCTTCTACTTTAACAACAGTTTAGTAAAAATTTATATAATTGTCTCCTTTAGGACGTGGTCGAGATAAATGAGTATTAATTGGGTAATCTAAATTTTGAAAAGATATTTCTTTTAGTTAAGATGTAATTGATTTATTTATTGCTTTATCAAAATGAAAATGGGAATACGCGAAAGTAAATAATTTTTGCCAAGTATTTTCACTATTAGTGAAACAATTTTGAATAGTGCATGACAATGCTTTAGCAAGCTGCATCCTCGCACCTCTAGGAATTCTATTAACCACTAGTACATTACGATGATAATTGTAAATTTGCTCCGAAAAAAGGGAAAAACTTGTGTCATTAGAGGAATTCCTAATAGAGTTATGAATTTCCACGGTAGGCTGTGAAGCCGATATACTTTTACTATGGCATCGTTTAATATGTATATTTAACCCTTTTACCTTTAAACAGCCTACCGTCGGCACAATTTTGACACTGTAAGAAATCGGGCTGTGAATGTAGCGGAGCAGAGATATTCATTAAAAAATATAAACAGGTCTCTACAGCACTCAAAAGACTTTGTATTACATAGATTCATATTAACTTGAAATGTGCTGTACCCCGCATAATCATTTTAACGCAATGCGTTTCCAAGAACTTCACGTCCTTGAAATATATTAATTTCTAAAAAAATTGGGCTTGATGGATGTGTCCGTTTACCATCGAGCAAATGTTTATGATTTGGGTGGTCCAGCACTTAAAACTGGAATTAACAGTTTCAATGATGCTGGCGGAAATCGAGTTTCGAGTTGCTCGTTGCTTTCTCTCGAAACTTATACCAACGCATATTCTCTAAGCTACCACCGCTCTTATGTTTGCTGGCACATATAGGATACATTCAAAATTACGCATTTGTCATTGAGTTATATGTACTACGTACTAGAGAAGCCATTCCAAACAAAAATTGTGTCGTACTCTATGTCTTCGCGCATGCGTGGAATTAGTAGTCGCGGATGCGCGAAGACTTTAATTTGATATAAAATAAGATATTAATATAAAATAAATATAAGAATTTAATATAAAATATCTTAATTTAATCTAAACAATCATATTATATTTCTAAATAAAATGTAATAATAATTATTATCTTATGGAATTCACAAATCTTCAATTTACGCAATATTTAGTTTGTAGGGATTGTACTACAGTTCAGTTGAACATAGTCAATGTTCGGAATGACTTCTCTAGTACGTAGTACATATAACTCTATGGCATTTGTAGACTTTTGTTTGAAGTTGGTTGCAGAGCTGCAGTAGCAACTTGCCATCAAATGGACTGGAAGTTTGATCGTCACTTTAATCAAAAAAATAGTTATAATCAATGTGTATTACTTGTTTATATGTATGAAATCAATACTTCTCGCGTAAAATTGCACATTATAGTTTGGTTTTTGTGGTAAGATACTTTTTTATAACATGGCACATGTACAAAACTTAATTAACATAGACGGTCGATCTTGTTAATGTACTTTCACTTTATACAGAACTGGTTTGGATAGTAAAACAAAAACTATTTTACTTTTTCAACTATTCGGGCAACCGGCTCGTTGGTCTAGGGTTATGATTTTCGCTTAGGGTGCGAGAGGTCCCGGGTTCAAATCCCGGACGAGCCCAAACATTTTACTCTTTTTTGCATAAGTATTAATATTGCTACATTGTATATAACTTAGGAAGGTAAATTATTGCTATATTAGTTATGTCACAGGTTTATGGTAAAATTAGGTTTGTGGTTAAATCAATTTTTTGATCTAGAACCGTTTTAGTATTAGTAATAACGGTTCTTCGGCAAAAACCTGATAACATTACTAATACTACATAATCTTATCATTAACCTGAACAAATCCTGTTTTTTAATATATATATATATATATATATATGTATAAATTTGAGAGTCTGATATCTATATCGATATAGTATACATAAGTCTGAACAAATGTAGAATCAGCCATTTTATTTTTTATATGCATAATATCTAATTGTTACACTGTTGTTATGACGTAAACTGTAACTTTACTTTTATCTTTTATCTAATAGATATTCATATCTGCTGAGCCATAGGGAAATATATAGCAGAATTCATTGCATGTTATGTTTTTTTTAGATTAGTATATCGTGGTCAGTCTACTGTAACAGTGCATTATTATATCTGCGCGGCCGACTGATAATTTATCAGTCATGAATTGTATTTTGTTTCTGTAATTTTTTTAGAGCTTAATTGAAACAAATATTAAACTAGAATTAAAACATTTTTTTTAATTTTAACGAAAACCAGCTAGCTAGAAAAAAAATCACATCCGACTAAAATATACATTATTTTTGACCAGAATTGTTAATCTCGTATTCTTAAAAATTACTTTTAACCTATAGTAAAGCCGTGGAATCCATTAAATATTTAAATTCAATGTTGGATTTTATTTAATATCCTGCTTAAACTTTATACCATGTCCGTATTTCATCATCATCATATCATATAATCATGCTTGTATTTTATATAAATTATTTCTGTTGTCTGTACGTTAGAGCTTTTTGGTATTGTTGCAACAGTTTGTCTTGCTTTTTCTTTAATTATTCAATGCCGTCTACGCTTTCAGTCGTTTCTTTCAGCATGCTTAAAGTAAACAGAGGTGCTTTCCTTACAATTCTCTAACCTCTATACACTTTGGAAATGTAACATAAACTTTCGACATATGTAAAGTGTACCTGTGAACATGAAATCATAATATTGTTTTATTATAATATTAGATAGAAAAACGAGCTAACTTTCCACCTGACAGTAAGGATAGTCCCTTTTCGCAGCTTAAGTAGGTTAATTCACTCGTAACACACTTTAAACAACGAAGGTTACAGATGTTTTATCAATCCCGAAGGTATCTTCCATGTCTTCTCATTCTTAAAACTTAAACACAACAGTGTTTAAGTTTTAAGAATCAGAAGACATGGAAGAAGACACTTAAAACTTAAATACAGTATCATTAAGCTACAATATCATTATGCTGGTATTCTATGAAAGAGTGGTCCTTCCCCGGTCGAGTCAACCCATTCGTATTGCAACTATGATTCAGTAGCAGCGTGGCTCTAACACATTTATTATAGAGGAAAGTTATTCCTAGAGCTTTCTCTAATGATACATACCCCTAATTTTTATACGTACCGCTTAGATTAGATATTTAAAATAATAAAATGGATTAATCGTTCATTTTGTTTTATTTACAAAAAGCCTTTATTGAAAAAAAAACAACAACGTGTGATGGTTTCTTGTGAGAGCGTAGTCCTTCCCTGGTCAAGGCGACCTATTCGTGCTACAGCCATTATATACTAACAATAGTAATTTTTTTCATATTTATATTTAACAGGCTGAAATTTTAACGGTCACATCGTTTTTTTACTACGATGAGTTTCAGCTTGCATTCAAAAATATGTATTCTTACTCTTACATTCAGAGAAACCATGAAATATTTATTTGCAATTATATTGTAGAATAATAATTTTAAAATATTATTATGTTTAAATTCTCCCCAGTGATCCATGTCCAGCAGAGATTTTTTGCGGACCAAAAAAGGTTTAAAAAAATAATACGGTTCCAGCATCAGTACTTGAAACTTAAAATATACAAAATTGACAAAGATTAAAACCATTTTAAATATAGTCTACGCCGGCGTTGTCAGAATTATATCATGCCGATATTAACTTCGTAGATCAGTGCACCGTATAACGTAAACCCAATTACCGGAGCACTCTGCCTCCTTCATCTCATAACACGGATCATTCTATCTGTTAAAGTTGGCAAAAAATTACTTCGCGTACATACGCTCGATAAAATAAATTATGTTGGCCTGTTTGCATACCAATTTACATATTATATTAGCTCTCACAGGATACCAGCGTAAAATAGCACATATACACACACACACACACACATATATATATATATATATATATATATATATATATATATATATACATATATATATATATATATATATATACCATCGAGGCATATAGCCATGACTTTCAATCTAATGTAAGCTCCCCAGACGAAGCTAATTCGTTTAAGCGATGAAAATTGATTTTGCGTTGCTGTCCTAACATCCGCAGGGTATGCTGAAATTTCATAAACCAATACGATACAAGTAACTGCAGTAAATTTGTACATATGTGCACGGTATTTTATCACCATCACTGGTGGGCTGTGTGCTCATAGTATAGTGCTTCAAACAGCCAAAGTACGAAAGAAAAGATTGAACAACTTTTGTTCTCATCAATCTTATAAGTTCTAATCGCTTTATCTTCGGGGAATTGCAAAACTTTGAAGGATCAATTTCTTACATGGTTTCTGATACAGCGTAAGTAACGGATTATAATAAGTTATTTTCTTAACTGATTATATATAATAGATAATTTTTATGTATGTTTTTACTCTAAAATAAATTTACAGCCTAAAACGTTCCACTGTACGAGTAGGGCTTAGACATTCTCTTTATTTCGAATACATATAGGCTGTATTTTTTACTTTATATTACATTAACATTTCAGTTAAACGTTTTACGTCAAAAGTTTATCGTAGCGTATCTAAAATAGATTGACCTCTTTTAGAATCTGTTTTAATTATTTTTTCAACATCGCTGTAATTAATTTCGAGCATATTTCAACGAATTTAAAATATTAAAAATAATTGGTGCAATATTTTGTCTAATTTAGCATCTATTTTATACACCTACACATTTGTTTACCAAATTGATTCTAAATTAATACTAAGGATAATGTAAATATATTAAAAATCATTAAACGGTGTTGTTGTAAGATTATTAAATGTCGAATTCGGAACGAGTTGGAAAACTATTAAATACAATAATAAAATAACAGATCTATTTCAATTATGCTGTTCACCCGACCGCTTGCAACTACTGTAATATTTCCTCAATAATGTGGCGCTGTATATTAGTTTCTAATTTATCCATGTTATATCTACTGCTGGAAGTCTTTAAAGCTTCAAAAACTACCCAAAACCTTAAAAAATATCCTTCTTTTATGATATTTATCTCATATAGGATCACATAGTTGTTCGTCCGTACGACCGTCTGTGCTTCTGTCAAGTATCTTTTTCTCAAGAAAGTTTCGTCAACAGGTCAAGTTGAAATTAATATCAATTACTAAGTTCTACGTTCCTTAGACTGAAACCAACAAAATGTTATAAGGAGACCAGCACGTCTGAAAAATAAAGTATTTCGAGAACATGAGAATTCTGTCAACTCTTAGATGGACTACGTTTCAGATATATGTTATCACTGCCAACACCCATGTTTTACCCTATTGTTTTCAAAATATAAGGAGTATGTGACGATAATATGTATTGTGATCTCATGATCGCTGCCACAGAATAAATAATAGTACTACGTACAGAAATCGCACTCCTTTGATGGTGGCTGCTTGCCGAAGTTTTAGTAGCCGACATAATTATTATTAATCAGATAAATCGCGCACGCAAGTTAAATAAAACTATCGCTGCGCGCGAGTGTCCGTATTACTTTGCATCTTTTCCTCTTCCTACGCAACGACGGACTTTCCGTGTTTACTAAGGGCTGTTAGTAAAGAGTAAAAAAATACATTGTGAGATGGTAAGTAAGTTACTTAGGTAATTCTGACTGTGATCGACCATAATTATATCCGCTACTATGTGAGTTCTGTCATGCCCAACGCATGCAAATCGCAAGGCTATTCGTAGGGAATCGCGATGTTTGGCTCGGAAGAAATAGGTGGATAGAGTAAACAACAAATAAACCGAAATACGATTCCTAACAGAAATGTGATCGTATTCTACTTAATTAAAAATCTCGTAAATAAGGTTTTAATTTCAATATTTTGTGCTATTACAACTTAAAATATTTTAATTACAAAGAGAATTAAGTAGGTGCTTCGGTAGTGAAGTAAATTTCAACTAAGTTTTGTAATAAAGTTCTTATGTATTACTTCTGTTGTTAAATTATTACTTAATTCTTTTTTCGCTATAAATACCTATCTAACAAAAAAAAAAGAAATATATTCAACTTTCATTATCATTCAGTAACTTAAAAAATGATATATCTAAATCCTTTTGTTTGCTCATTAAGCATCCATCCACGCCACGTAATATACATATATATTATTCTTAAATTACATTATAACTTTTTCAACTATTTTATCCTACAATTAAATATACTAAGCACTATACAAAAACTATTTCGACGAGTATTTCAATAAGTAACTAATAGTAAAAGTAAATGTACAAAAAATTATTTACGTAAACAGTTTTAAAAAGCTTTAACATTCAATCGCTTAGAATCGCCCCGACTGCGTTGTATACCGGGGACGCCTCGCAATTGGAGGTAATTATTTCAGGCAGGTAGCAACAGTGACAGAGGTCTGTCACTGCCCAGTCCAATTGGTATCCTTTGATTGACCTCGCGGTCGTAGTTGAGCTTACCTAATTGGAGAATTCGTTCCACCAACCATCAATTTATTTAGTGTACAACCAGTGCCTGTTGCCAGTAACGACATATCAATCTAAGACGTGGGCCTTCACTGTTGTCAGTATGAGTATGCTCAAGTTATGTGGAGTTCAGCTCGTGACAGAATTCGAAATGAGGAAGGAGCTGCTGTCATAGCAGACAAAGCCGGATCGGTAAACTGGAGTGGTAATGAGACGGCCATATAGCTCGAAAATTCGACAATCGGTAGGAAAGACAGGTTCTTGACAGCTTTTAATGACCATCTATAACCACGTTCTCAACAACACCTACAATTTTTCAGTTTATATAAAGTATATTTTAAGCAAACACTCACTGCGCTCTTTCTAAGCTAAGTTCAGGCGATAGGATAAAATTGGTTTAGGCTTATTACTATACTAGGCACTACTATAATATAGGAAACACTACTATAACATTTGAAACCCGGCCTCTTAGCCCAGCCCAATCAAGTCGTCTTCAGATACAAATGAAGGAGTTTCTCATAGTTTCTATAAAATAATATAATCAAACGCTTTTACTGTTTACGCACCCTTTAATATAGACAAGTACTTGTTCGCAAATATGTACATAAGTTGTTGTTTAAGACAAAGTACCTCATATAAGCTTCTGTTTACACAAATCTTCATTATTCATGAACAATTTAATAAGTTTCATGACAGATGTCAGTTACGACAGAGATTTGGAGCGCTTGATAGACTGTGTGTGCTTATATTAATTAAAATATTTATTAAGTCTATTTCTACGCCATGTCGTAAGACAATCGATGGTTTAGAAGTACCTATAAATCTTTATTATTTAGAAATAATGAAGCTGTATAGTTTGCAGTTAATTTAATTTGCAAAACAAAAACAAATTGTATGAAAGTAAATCTATATAAATAAAAATGTAAATGTTTTACCGACAGCAACTCGTGGCCGGGTATAGCTAGCTTAAAATAATAATGTCACATCTTTATGTCATAAAATATTGTGTAAATAATGATGAATAAACCAGTAAGTGATTGAGGGAACGACTGAATAAATGATAAGCTATGACTAAATTAAACGAACTAAAAATATTTTATTCTATTTATTTGACAGTTTAACATCAGATATATCAATCTTCTTTTTTTCTTAACCGCACTTTACGGGCAGGATTAATGATGAATCATCTCGCCCCTTTGACGATGGCTTTTTTACGCCAAAAGATTTTGCTAGCTTTTCTGTCAGTCCCTCTTACAACCACTAGATGAGATGGGGTGGTGAATTTTCTAACGGCACTACCACACTTATGGAAATATATTGTTGTATAATCACATACCACTGAAATTTTCCCCATAAAATAAATCTCATTACATAATTATCCCATAAAAATGTCTGCAGAATTCAGGCCCACTTGAAGTTATTATTTTATAATATTTATATTCGTTTATGAAGATTATGTGTATGTATGATTTAATATAACGTCGAATATAATTATTATCATATTTTCGTATGTAGGTAAACACCTCACTAAAAAGCAAACGACAAGATCTTCTCGTTTAATGTTAAATAGTGTCCTCTGGGATATATACTGGCACGACACATTGTTCTGGTAACTCAAACAGGTTTGGACAGCGGAGCTAACAACGTCAGCTTAATTGCTACGCTCCTTTCATATGTATAACGTAATATACTGACTATCATTTGTGTGAAAATAGCTAATTTGTAACAATGTAAATGGGAAATCCTTAAATACTAATTAATTGTCATTTATATTGTATTATACATAACTGTTGTCTCGGAAACTAGTACCTTATAAACTCTTTTGCAAAAAAAGAGCACCGAAGCAAAGAATCAATTTTATTTTTACTGTTAGATTGTTTGATAGTTTTAGGTCGTCTTAGACTCTGAATTTTGTAAACTAATTAGCAAGGAATAGTTTTCGTTAGTTATAGCATAAAATTAAATTAATGAGAAACGATGGGTGACAGGCGTGAGTGTTTATGAATATGTAATGTAGAAGTTTAAAGCGCTTATAGTGTACCTGCTCGCTAAGTAAAAATTAAACACACGTTTTTTTTGGTTTGGTTTTTCTATAATACAGTAAAAGCAGATAAAAGTTTAGTATATAGGGTTATTTTTCAAAGAGTAGCCGAATTTTATATTTAAGTTCAAATAAATCAATTATTATATACCGATATAATTTTTTTTTTTAAAATTATGAGTAAACAAGGCTTCTACTTTTATTTGAATTTATCCCAGATTGAATATGATTTATGGGCAACAACACCGCGTGCGCGCGCTCCTGCGTGTGATTCAGTTCACAGTTTTTGCTTACTGTTTACTTTCTAGGTGACACGCTTACTAATAATGCTTAAGTTAATAATTACATAACGTGAATTACGATTCCAATTTTCCTATCACACTTTTCGGGCTTAGGATCGTCATAAGAACAAAAAATTAAAATAAAATATTTTTGCTTATCAACGACGTAACCGATGACTGTGTTTATTATAACGTATTTAAAAATTGGAATTAACTATTTACAACTACATTACGCAAGTAGTCCCAATATTTAATATTGGTACCTCACAATGGAATCCGTTTCTCTTAAGAGGATGTGAATACAACGTATTTTCAAAGTAGCGGATCGTAGCACGAACGAGCGGCCTCACGGCGTATTTGACTGGCAACGCGAGGAAAACCGAGCCGGTTGCCCCCAAGCAGCCGGTGCAAACGGTGGAACAGGGCCGTGCCGCCACACTCTTTATACATATACGAGCACGTTTTCTTAAATTATTTTTACCCTTATTACCTTTGCTTGAGCACTTTTAACTTCATTGAATGCAGCAATAATTTTACTGTGGCGGTCTTCATAACTTTTTGCCTCTTCAATGTAAACATGACTTTATATTTAACTCCAAAGATAAAAGACTAACGGTGAAAGTTCCAGTGAGTTTGTAGACCTATGGTTGCTATCGAGCCTCCGAGTGCAATTCACTTACCATGATATTCACTATTTAAGTTATCGCTCACTACACTTGCATAGTTTGATTTGATTGAATTGAGAATGTTTTTTTTTATTGCAGTTGTCTAAAAACCGCTCTTGCTGCTACAACATAAAGGCGCTGTCAATTTCAAATTGTTAACATATATATCCTGCCCCAATGTGTGATAGTGAACTTTACATGTCTTTGATTTTTTTTTAATTATATTTATTTCATACATGCAAGTTTGCTCACGATGTTTTCTTTCACCGCCGTGAATGTGGTAAATGAGTACTTATAATTGTAACTAACGATTTTAACTAACTGGTGCCTGCAGCTTACAATCGTAAAAGATAAATTCTCAAATATTATCTAACACGCGTTAGTATGTAAATGCAACTATGATTTTGCAATACCTAACCAGCGCTACACGCAACGCGTTTCTATATTTTTTCATTACAAATAGTAACCATTATAATATGAAATCCTTACATAATGTAACTAAAATCGCAGAGATTGGTTTAAATTTCACTATCTCGCTATTCAGATATGCAGCCAATGAGGTTATTGTGATCGCCTGCGGTAACGTTTGTTATAGAACACCTATGTGAAGTTGGCAACTAGTTACACAATAATTAATTTTTAAGAATTCCATTGTACTAGGTTTGTATCGCTTTTGAAATCGTTTGTACCTTAAGGGGTAAGAAACATGGGGATGCGAAAATATGGTCGGCAACCTCCTTAAGTATACAAGGACTACTAAAATGGCATCTTGAAGAGAAGCGTTTGTACCGGATTGTACCGCTACTAGAACTGACAAAAAAATTCTGATTGTAAGGGTCACGATTTTTTTTGCGAATCGAAAAGTTAAAAATACATTAATAATTTGCATTATTGTCACTGCTTTTGGAATAAAACTAAATAATTCTGTAGTACAAACGGAAGCGAACCACAAGAATGTTGAACTCTATCACCTCGTAAAATAGTCGAAAATCTATTAATCAATCGAAAACCTAAATAATGTTCTATAAGGTGTGACTATCGGTCAAAATTGGGTACAAACGGAGCATTCAGCGGTACAAACGAGTAAAAATGATTGGAAACCGTGCCCTATTCGTAAAACAGAAATATATCTTAAAAAAACCGAATTACCTTTGGAATCCTTTTATGTTAAGTGTTTTTATCTATTTCATGGAGGTACAAACGATTGGAAATAGCGTCGCATTCGTAAAACAGAAGTATATCTTAAAACAGCCTAACGAACTTAAGAATATATTCATGATAAGCGTTTTCTGTATATTTCATAAAAGTACAAACGAAGGTTTTGGTTTTATCATAATATGTAATAATATAGCTGTTAAATATATACATACCTATTAAATATATGCTTATTGGAACGAAGTTCTTTATCGGACGGTACGGATTTCGCGGATAGGGGCTAGGCGAGAAAAAATGTAAAAATGAATGTTTTTCGTCACGACCTCTTCTGACGTTGTGTAGACGGCCTTGGCGGCTATAAAGAAGCGAGATGGAATGATATCCAATATCCATCTCCCTCGCACTTTTTATCTTGCCATGAAAGAAAAATTATTTTAAATGACGCTTAATTTTAATAGATGCTAGTATTTCATTTATTTGTATTTGTTAATCAATAGTATAATACGTTTATCAATAATAATATACTACGAAAGAAACTTCGTTCCAACTGAGTGTTCCACGACAGTCACGCATGTTTTTTTAATATGTATAATATTATTTATTATGAGTATCAATTTAAACTGGATTTGACTTGGTAATGTGATTTTAATCGAATGAATATAAATTTTATAAAATTGTTTATTTTAAATCCAGCTGAAGATATTTAATTTAGACACATCGATCACTAATAAAAAACTATATACACAATCTCGTGCAAAAGTTCTTTAAAAACTGTCGCCAATTGTTTTGACGTAATGCTAGTTGAAATAAATATAGATTAATATAAATTCAACCTAAAATGCATTGCCTAAAGTTGTATTCACAAAACTACGTACAAATTCAAAGCGCACCCAAATGTTCGAGTGGGCGCTCATTCGGTAAGGATATTTTCTGTCCCTGATTGTGTATCTAGTTTTTTTTTTAATAGTGATTGATGTTTAGACATTAAAATGTCTGTTTAAAAGTCGAATTGGGCCAACCTAATCGTGATGAACGAAATCTGAACCATCCCTTTTTAATTAAATCGTCCCTCTGCCCTTTAAAATTGTAACAAACTCACTTCAAATATCAATGAAATTTGAAACCAAATATTTTACAAAAGAAGAAAATAAACTTAAGATTTGGAGGCAATTTAATGAAATATTTATTTTCCCTAAGGCAAGGTAAGGTGCAATGAAAGGAACTTGTTTACTAAAATTGGGTTATAATGACTTTATATTATTTTTGTAAGGTTTTGCCGCTTGATTCTATCTTAATTGTAGAGGCAGAAATATCAACGGGTAATTCATACATTTAAAAAAAAAGTACTTAATTTGAACAAACATAAATTTAAAACTCTCTCTCTCTCTCTCGCTCTCTCACTCTCTCTCTCTCTTTCGTTATCTCTCTTGTTTAAATGAAGCGTCTATAAAATTTGTAAAGTTAGTCCTATCCTATGTATAATAATTAGGAATCACGTTAATATAAAATCTACGTAAACAAAATTAATAATATATTATTGGCACTAAATATATACAGTGCAACATCGATATAACGAAACTGAAAGGAATAAGAAAATATTCGTTATAGTAATTAATTCGTTATAAGGAGGTTTGTTATAAGTAAGTAAAAATTTGGTTATATAGAGGTTAGTGGGAAAAAGATTCGTTTTAACAAGTTAAGAAAACTTGTTTATTAACCTCAAAATTACGCAATCAAACAACAATGACTGTCTTATTAAAAATTTAACGTGACTGAATCTGTCAAGACATGATTTATTGTGGTTATTGTGGAATTACGTGGGAATAATTAATAGGATACGATATGTTGGGGTTCTTAATTGAAAAAAAATCATTAAATAGAGGTAAATATATCTTTTATCTATATTCCGCAATGATAAAAAATAGTTATAAAGAGGTTTTTTAATAAATGTATTCGTAACTAGCTGTTCCCCGCGACTTCGCTCGTGTAATAGGGTTTTTATGTTTTTGCGTGAGACCCTAATTATTTTTCTAAAATGAAAGTAGCCTAAGTTACTCCTTATGAAATCAGCTATCTGCCAGTGAAAGTCTCATCAAAATCAGTCTAGCCGTTTCGGAGATTAGCCGGAACAAACAGACAGACAGACAGACAGACCGACAGACAGAATTTTTTTTTAAAAATTGTGTTTTTGTTATAAGTACCGTATACACTTTCATATGCATTTAGTTAAAAACTGTTATTTTGACATTAAAATCAGACACTTCAATTTTATTTATTTGTATAGATGTAGAGTATATTTTGTATTAGCTCTTAGGGGCAGTCCTAGGGGATTTCGAAAAATCAGTTATATCGAGGAATTCGTTATATTGAGGCTCGTTATATGACGGTTACATTGATTAATTGCTCGGATGGACTAGCTTTTATTGACCAATTTGCTTTAAACTGCTAACGTTTAATTAGTTATTTTGGATCTGGGTCTGACTGTCTGAAGGTCTGATGCTATGTCTGCTAACTTTACTTTTATATACTAAATTTGAAACATACAAAATTAGGTATTTTATTTTCTTTTTTTTTATTTATATTTTCATTTACTTAGTGAATATAATATGACTCTTGCTGCGTTACGGCTCACAACGCCGGGTAAAACTTTGAGGTGCGTGACATAGAATTACGTAATGATTCTATTGTGCGTGATGTGTGTGTAGCTGCACACTTAATTTTACCCGCGATGCGGCCTAAGAAGAATATAATTGAACGGAATTATTTTTATTCAATATACAATTAAATATGTATTACATAATGCATATTGAAAACATTTTTGTTATTTACCACTGGTTCGGAATATATTTTTGTCCTGTGAAGAATCAGCAAGAAATCCAGCGGGGTAATTTAGTAAGTATAACTTCAAAACTTTACGGTAAGATAAAAAATGAAACTAATAATTTACAAAAACACTATCATATATTACAGCCTATTAATATCAACTGCTGAACTTTGGCTATACTGTCTCATACAAAGCCTTCTATGTAAACTACGAAATCTTTGGTCTCACAAGGGGGGTATTTGTCATAGTTGCCACGATTGGCAGGTGGGTAGGCTACCACTGTGTTTTACTTTCTAGTAGTTTAATTTATTCGGAAGACGCTGTTGCCCATTTTCTGCTTTGTTTCCCCCTATCGCCTCTTACGACGCTCACGTGGCTACATAATATATATATATGTGGTATTGGATGTTCGTACATCACCACTACACGGTCAACAGACAAACAACCACACTCACATTTAAACAAAATTATAAAATATAAAACTTATTGTGAGCAAGTAAGTATGAAATGGAAAATAAAGATTGCTGAATATATTATTATTATAGTAAAGAAAATGTGCTCATGTTATTATAAAAATCCTAAGAACGGTGTATGTACTGATGGCTACTTTTATTCAGGGTAAATATCGGAGTTTCTTGCAAAATAAAATTTATTTTTGTTATTTCACATGGTGTAGAAGGAATAAAACCTTATTTACTGCTTTTACCTTTATTAAATTTCTAGAACATAAAGAGCGGAATACGGGTAAAAAGTGAGCGTTTATTTCATAAAAGGTTTTTCTTTCTGGAACAATCATAAAATAAATTTTGCAGTCCGAACGAGATGTAATTTATTTCTCTTGGAAAACCAATGTTACTGTTTGTGTAATAACAGTTGCATTAGAACATCTTTACTTAGTAGAGATATTTTATAAATTAAAACAATGCATCGGTCCTTTTATTATTAATGTAACATTATTTACTTTTTTCATTTAATTATATACAGAGATTTTTGAAATGTTTTTTAAAATGTTACCATTAACGAAGTTTGATTGCCAGTTGTCCATCCGTATACTAAAAGGAACGAAACTGTCAATTTTTTAATTTTTTTCTAGGTGACCAATGTTTCTTTCATCGTGATCAAATTCAGACTAGAAATCACATGAACATTAAAATAAACTTCGTTAAAAATGACAATTATGCATAATTTGAAATTAAAATAAATATAGGTTGATGTTATAGTTTAAGAGCCAGTGAGCGGCAGACTAACAATATTTCAATAAGTTCCACGTTTTTTTTTTTAGTTAATCATCTATACCTGAGGTACATGAAATGGGGACTTTTTAGTTTGACCGGCGTTTGATTTAGAGACGCTTAAGTGTGAAAGGTGTAAAAAAATGACCGAAAAATTCATGAAATTAATAAGTCTGCCGCTTTGATATCTTGAAATATTCAATAAAAGTTACCGAAAAATAACATTGGCAGACACCTACGGTCCCAAGGTGATGGCAGACAGGTTGACAAGTACAATTTTTTTTTATGGAGATGGCTATGCACGTTTTTTTACGGTCATTTTTTTACACTTTCACACCTGAGCGTCCTCTATATCAACCGGCGGTCAAACTAAAGAGTCCCCATTTTTTGTATCTCAGGTATAGGAGATTAACTGAAAAAAAAAAACGTGAAGCTTGCTGTAATATCGTAAGTCTGCCGCTCACTGGCTTTTAGAGCATTAAATAATTCATTAGATTAAAGCTTTGCTGTCTTCTCTGGCGTGTCGTTTATTTACGCAATTACTCTTACCTCCATATGTTTCAACCTTACGAAGCTTGAATATTTATTTCGATTTTCTAAACGGTGTTATACATGCTTGGCGGGATTTAAAGTAAGTTTATTTACCAAGCCTATTTATAATAATACCTTAGCTACGATAGGTATTAAGTATTAAATATTAACGTACATTAATTTAACACAACAACATTCTATTATGGAATACGAGTCCTCCAATAATGACAAATGAAAGAATTATGTAGCTTGTCCCAGTAAGTGTCTAAAGACAATCAATTATTTTAAATATATAAAAATATATTATTTTTAATAACTTTATCAATTTTGCTGTCTAATAAAATACGAGTATGAACGTAACTAAGAATACTACTACTTACGAATTTTGATGATGAAGATGCTCGAAATTTAAAAATGGAACGTACCCGTGTTTTAGTTGTTTCTAAAAAGCAAATTTATTTAAAAATAGAACTCTATAAGCCAATTGCTCAATATTAAAAAGAAACAAAGTTCTATTAATTTTCCTGCAAGGTTTCCCGCGCTTTTCATTTAAAACGATGGATCTTAACCGTGAACACTTGCACGCTATGATATATTATGATTTTAAATTTGGTTTAACCGAACAATTAAGTTTTCAACGGTTACAATCGGCATTAAAGGACTCAGCTCCATCACGCGCAACAATTTTTAGGTGGTTTGCTGAATTCAAAAGGGCTAAAATTAATCTTAAAGATGACCAGAGAACCGGGGCTCCGCAAACAGCAGTAACGGCAGAAAAAGAAATGTATCGACTACTGAAATGTTGGTGCGAGAAGACCCACGAATCACATATACGGACATCGAAAATATTGTAGGCATTAGTTCGGGGAGCATTCACACCATTTTACATCAACATCTTGGAGTAAGGAAGCTTTGTTGTCGATGGATCCCGCGTTTGAATTCCGAAAACGAAAATCAGACTCGTGTGGATTGGTGCCATGAAATGCGTTTACACCAGTACCGAGAGAAGAAGGGTCATCTTTTCATTGGTATCGAGGCATGCCTACTTAGTTCTCAGGGGTAAAATCTGTATGTTTAATAGGTGGACTGTGTGCTCATTTGTCAAAACACTGGTTTTTTATAAGGTTGGGAGGTTATTTACATACCATTAATACATGAATAACCGAATCAAAATTATCGTGAAGTTCGTCTGAGCAGGAACACCCTCTTACTTATTACTACCGCCAAATAGCAGTGCTTGCATTGCTGTGTTTGTAAGAAAGGGAGCCGTTGTAAGTACAGGATATGAGGCTACCCATCATAGTACTCAGGGGTGAGAGCGCATCTCTAGCCGTCTTTTTTAATGTTGGCAGCAGGTGTCCATGGGCTGCAGTAGCCACTTACCATCAGATAGACTGATAGTTAGTTTGAAATTTCAGTTTTATATCAAAAATTGGCGTTCTTAAATCAACCCAATGAAATTCCGTTAGCAACAAAATCGTTGACTAACAATCGTTATGAGAAGTTGACGAAAAGTTATTATCCATCAGCTTTGGATAAAGAACATTTAGTATCTGAAATGTAAATAAGAACCAAGGGTTTTTTGAATACAAATATCCTATCTCATTACGAATTCACAGCAAGATTACCTACATTTAAAGACTTGAAATAAGAATATTTCGCTGATTTTTTTTAACAGTGGCGTCATCATAAAACCGTATATACATAATATTGTATATATCATTGAAAAAATAAATGGATGTTTCAAAAGAAATTACCAAATATATTTTTAAAGTTATAGTTATAAGGGCCTCCTATAATTTTTGAGAGAGTTAAAGAGCAATTGGTTCATTTTGTTGTTCCAGTGCATGTTTGTGGACTTCACATATCTTCAAAATATTTTAATTTCTTAGAGCAAGGAAATTTCCTCTGCGTTGCCAAATATGCAATATGGTCGTATTGCCGGATTTCACATTCGATGTTTTTAAATTTCCACGGCGCTCGGATATTTTTGTCAACGTTATTTATTAAGGAACAAATAAATTTCACGTAAGCAAAATATTACATGTATTTTCTGAACATTTTCTTTAGATTAAAACGAAAACTGCTGTTTATCATCAAAAGAATTCTATGTGTAATATCGAATTATACGACGTTATAAGTATAAAATATAAGTTATCTTAAAAAGGAAAAGTAATTAATGCATAGAAAATTTATGATATTTATAATTTTCTGTAGATTTTTTAAATAATTTTCTTTAAATATGCTTCGCTTTGATTTAAGCGATTAAAGAAGAACATTTTCTGTGTTTTGCTTTGTTAACAGTTTGCTGAAACAACCGACCTCTTTACACAAAGTCCACGGTTAACTTCTAAAGGCTGTCAAATACATTTTTCGTGCAAGTTGATATTAATTTAATTTCATAACCCATTTTTAAAAATATTTTTACACTGAGATGTAATTATGGCGTAGAATTTAATTTTAATCGTATATACAAAGTAGTTGTGTCGTATGTAGCAAATTTGTCATTTTTAACGTTGCATTCATAAAAAGAAAACACGAGAACAGACATTTTGTACCTAATTAAAATCTAGTTTTAAAAAAAGTTTTCAAAAGAATGAGGCCCAACTCGCACTTGGCTGGTTTCAATCAATTTCAAATTTCCGTAAAGTTGCTTAAAATTACTGTCCCCCACACTAAAAGAATTAATCAGAAAAGTATTCAAAATTCATGAATTTTGAATACTACAAAGAGACTTAAATATATACTTAAATGTCTTTGTGATAAACAGAGGCAATATATCAGTTGTAAACGGAAAACTTGCTTTCTATAAATCACGTTAAAGCATGGTTGAACTAGGACCTGAAGGAAAAATATTATTATTATACGTTTACTGGGAACCTACTCCTATTTGCATGTATGTTTTCGTCACTCATCTGATAATCTTTCAACCATATTTTTTTATTTAAAACAATAATTGTAAGATAAAAGCACTAAGAAAATTATTATCCTACATCACAAGAGTGCGTGACGCAGCATTCATGTAGGCTGTTGGCACGGTTCCCTACGCTCCTTTATGAGGAAATCCTATATTCATTAGGACACTTAAGACGGGTTTACAATTAATGAGTCTGCACGTTTTCTTTCACTTCCGATCAAGGTGGTAAAATGAAACTAAGTTTTCGGACTTTATCGAGTTTAATTTTAACTTACCGTTTAATTTTAACACCCAATCTTGAGATCCAGTAATAAATTAAATGAAAATTAAATTCAAGGCATACCACTGAAAATATTCTAGATGCAGTGTGGCGGCGACGAAGTAAAATCATGTCGAGCGATAAGAAAGTGAGCGCGCAATCGTTATCCGACGAACATTCTAGAAAGATCCGGAGCTGTACAACCGCGAACACAAGTACTGACCTAGGGAGCGTATGGAAAGTCGGAATAAAAATGCTACTATTTTGACTAGAAGACCCAGCATTATGGTCCACTCAAATAAAAGGCCAGTTTGCGATTTCGAGATGACCACTGATGCAACTAAAATCTTATCGACGTTTCGTACCTGGGGTAGCAGAGCTGCAGGTGCCACTCAATGTCGTCTTAACTGGTCCTAAAACCAAGGCATCACAGAGTATAGTGGTGACCCCAGAAATGACCAAGGCGTTTAATAATTGCAAGTCGAGCCTATCCAAGGCTACTATGCTCTCACATCCGGAGCCTGATGGCAACTTGGCTGTTTTTACCGATGCTTCTGATACATCGATTGGTGCAGCACTCCACCAAAAATGTGGTAACAAAATCTGAAAACCTCTGGAATTTTACTCAAGACATCTAACATCTACCGTACGAACGAACACGAACTGCTAGCCATTTACAACGCTATCCGACATTTCAGTCATATGATCGAAACTAGATCATTCACAGTATTTACGGACCACAAACCGCTTACATCTGTTTTCTTGTACAACCGCGAGAAATGTTCACCATTACCTGGACTATATCTCTCAATTTACCATAGATAATCGGAACATAAAAGGCCAGGATAACGTTGTTGCAGATGCTCTCTCGCATATCGAGGAAATATCGCAGTCCATCGATTACCAAGCTCATTCTTCTTGCTCATTCTTAAGATTTTGATCCTGAACTGCAAGAACTATTGGAAAAAGGTACCGCTCTAAAACTCCGAAAGATAAAAACTCCCGGTTGCAACACGGACATATACTGTGACATTTCTACAGTGAATAAGTGAGTCCATTTGTTACAACCGCCTTTAGAAGACCAATTTTTAACGAACTAAATCGGTTGAGTTATCCAAGTGCCAAGGCAACTGTTAAATTAGTGACAGAGAGATTTATCTGATGCAAAGGACGATTGCCGGCAATGGGCCAGAGAATGTATAGACCCATCTCTCCATTCCCAGTTCCCTCAGAATGCGATATACCAAGCAATTGGTAATGGCCCTACTATGTCCATTTGGACATAGTAGGGCCATTACCAATTGCTTGTGGTTACAGATACTGCCTTACAGTCATTGATCACTTCACTCGTTGGTCTGAGGCATATCCCTTGGCTGACATAACTCACGAGAACTGTTCGGCGCGGACATTTATCGCTGGCTGAGTCCCGTTTCGGCTGTCCTCGCAAGATCACCACCGACAGAAGCAGACAGTTCGAGTATGAACTGCTCCGCACCATGTCCACCATTCTTGGTATTCAACATCGTCCTACAAAAGCTTACTTACCATCCTGCCTGCAATGGTGGAACTTTTTTACCGCAAATTGAAGGCAGCCATCATGTGCCATCATGACACCAGCTAGACGGAAGCTCTCCCATTGGTACTGCTGGGCATCGGCAGTGCCCATAAAGATGACATCAAAGGTTCGGCAGCAGAGTTAGTGTACGGCGACCCACTTCGCCTACCTCGAGACTTTTTCACGTCTAACACTGCTACCACACCAGATCTCACTAGCTTCACGTCGCGACTCCATCTGCACATGGCTAAGCTCACCCCATAAAGTGTAAGAAGACCTTCTACGTGCCCAAAGACCTGTCAACCGCAAAATACGTTTTTTTCCGCAACGATGCTGTACGGCGTTCACTTGAACACCCATATAGCAACCCTTTTTAGGTACTCGAGCCAGGTGATAAAACTTTTAAACTCGCAATTATCGATCGTGAATTAACTGTTTCTATAGATCGTCTAAAAGCAGCTTATATGATACAAGAGGATGCGAAGACAGATACCGAGGTACCTAGAAACTGCGCTTCACTTGCAGCAACTAGTCCTGATGATCCTGCTAAGAAGACTCGGCCAGGTCGCAGAGTTTGTTTCCCGGACTACTATCGCTTCAGCTTCAGTTTCAACGAGTGAGTAGTGTAGGTACACTTCTTGTATTAATTTATTTTTACAACTTTACAATTTCAATTTAATTTTTTTAAGTACTTATATTTATAACTTTTAATTTGAATATAATTATTCTATACACATTTTGCTTTTCGACTGTACGCTCTTATTTACTAGCAGCCGTATTATTTATTGTTTAGCTTCTATATACAATCATCCGGTCGCTTACTCGCCAGCGGCGCCCGCGCCTACAGTCGATTCAGAGTTCTTACGGCGAATACATGTCCAATTTTATTACTATCTGCTTTCACGCTTATGTACTTACTTTTATAAATTTCAAATAGTGAAAATATAATATTATTTGTTATGTATCAATATCCGGAATCCATCTTGAGTCAAGCACTAGTCTTTCCGCATAAAGTCAGCACTTCCGGCTACCTTACCTGCCTGGAGGGGGCACCTCACCACTGTTTTTTGCTTTGTTATTTAAGCAGTGATGAGCACCAGGTCTCGTCATTATAGCGTTGTTTTTCGCGCCATTCACAAGTCAGCCTTTCGTAAGCACAAAAAGTTTCAATTTTTTTTTTTTTTTTTCTAAAATTAAAAATAGCTACCCTGCGGATAAAATTATGGAGGAACAAAGTGTCGACGAAGTTACATTATTAAATTCTCAAAAACGTGTGCGTACTTCATCGTCGAGTTCGGATAGCAGTGATTCGTCAAAAAGCAGTGTTTACAGTCAAACAAGGAGACACAAGAAAAGGAGAATGGATCAAACCGTGAGTAAAGAACATTTAGAGATTTTATCCCAGCAAGTGGCCTTTTTAACTAATATTATTACAAAATCTAGTGAAGTTACATGCCAAAACCAAAAAATAGTCCCTTCACTTAATCTTAACTTGCACCGACCTACAACAGAAGGCGGGGACAAAATAAACCAGCTCAAGCTATCAGATTTGAGTACCACGGTAAAAGATCCCATTTATCCACGTGCAAATGAAATACATTTAAAGAAATTAGTAGAATTACAGCGTTTTAATTGTGATGATTGGTATGCTGTACGGTTTATCGATGCCCAGAAGAAATATTTATCTACCCCCGGTTTTGTCGAACTTGCTGTAAATGATTCTTTAAAACGATTTGAAACTGCAATGTTGCGCGATGATCCTCGATCTTATTTGCTAGAACGTTCTTTCGCCGGATTAACCAACTCCTTACTTTGCCAAAAAGAGGAATTACAAACAGCATTACAAGCACTAGTAGATTGGGCCAGTGATTCTCGACAAACATTGACTCCAAATTTATTATTTGATAAAATAGGAGAGTTATTTTCTAAAGAATCATCATATAGCAAAGTAACTGAAGATTTGTTTCAAATAGTTTGTGGTAGACGAGCGGATCTAATTAGCTTACGCCGTGGTTCATTACTTCGACAAATTCCTGAAGAATATCATCGCGAGGTTTTGCAAAAAATCCCTCCTAACGTAGAAACTCTGTTTAACGACGATTCCACACAGACCTACCTTCAGAAAATTGGAGGGGCAGATAAATTAATCACTTCATCCCGATCAATGCCTCGTACTCAAAAAGAATTTTATGAAAATCAAAAGCCATCGACTAGTAAACAAGCTGATGATACATTTTTTCATCGGAACAATCCCTCGAAAAGAGGAAAACGAGCACCCCGCCTATCCAACCAAACAAATCGAGATAAATCAGGCAAAAATAGACAAAGAGGAAAGAAATCGCAATCGCATTTTTCCTTTAAAGATGATCGTCGTAAATGACTGTCAAAAATTTCATGGCGGCTGTCTAAAACAATTTCAATGTGTTTGGAGCAATTTAGGCGCGCCGGAACAAATATGCAGACTATTAAACGGCTCATACATCCCATTCAAACTCAAGCCACCTCTAATACTTCCAAATCCAATTGTGATTCAGAGTTACAGGACCAAAACTTCCTTAAATATGACTCGCCAAATTCAAAGTATGTTAAAGTCCGGAGTACTCGAACAGGCGGAGCCGAGTGCCAGCTTCCTTTCCACATTCTTTTTGGTGCCAAAACCAGACGGCAGCTACCGTCCAATATTGAATTTGAAACAACTGAACAGGTTCGTCAAAACGAAACCCTTCAGACTGTTCAGTCACTTTCGAGTACCCACCTTTCTGCAGCATCAGGATTGGATGGCAAAATTAGACCTAAGCCAAGCCTACTTTCACGTTCCGATTGCTCGGCGTCATCGAAGATATTTGAGGCTGAATTATCCCATCAATTCAAACCAGCACCAACTGCTTCAGATGACCTGTTTACCGTTTGGCCTTTCCTCTGCGCCGAGAACGTTTGCCTCAATAACAAACTGGGTAGCAGAGTTTCTCAGGAATCGGGGCATCAGATGTGTAGTTTATTTGGACGATTTTCTATTGGCAAGTCAGTCGATGCAACAACTACAAGAAGATATATCTTTAACGATAAAGATCATGCAGTTACTGGGTTGGACAATAAATTTCGAAAAGTCCGTGCTGACTCCGACACAGTGCCTCGAGTTTCTCGGCATAACATGGGACACAAAACTCAATGCAATGTCCTTATCGGAGAAAAAGTGCTTAACGCTACGCAACGCACTTCAGCAACAGCTCTTAAAACGCAAGTGGTCCCTCAAACAGTATCAGATCTTAATGGGGAGACTCAATTTTGCCACTTACGTAACCCGGAGAGGTCGGCTTCACTGTCGAACACTGCAATACTTCAGTCGACAGTTGTCAAAGGACCACCCTTACCGCCAAGTGAGTATTCCACTACCAGTTCAATCGGAGATGGAATGGTGGCTACAAGCTGTAGGTCAATCTGTACCGATACACACGAATGTAGTACTAACTCACCTTCTAACAACCGATGCTTCAGACATCGGCTGGGGCGCGCAACTCGGCGATATAAGTATCGGAGGGACCTGGACGAAACGGCAACTAACCTGGCACGCAAACAGAAAAGAAATGTTCGCAGTTCATGCAGCGATATCACACGAACAAAAACTGCTACAGAACTCACAAGTGCTTCTTCAGACGGACAATCGAACAGTGGTGTCTTACATAAACAAGGAAGGCGGAAGCAAGTCCAAAAAGCTTCTCGAGCAAACTCTACAACTACTTGCACTTCTAGACAAATTCAATATACACCTTCAGGCCCAGTACTTTCCAGGCAGATTCAATGTCGAAGTGGACGCCCTATCACGCCAAAGGACTTGCCCCGAGTGGCACCTAACAACAGCGGCGACATCCAAAATATTTCGAATGTGGGGCACGCCGGAGATAGACCTATTTGCGTCGAGTACTGCTCACGTGACCCCGAAGTATGTTTCAGTGAACATTCAGGACAAGCAAGCACAACACCACAACGCGTTTTGTCACCAGTGGCACTACAAACTAGCATGGTTATTCCCACCATACAATCTTATTCCCAGAGTCCTAAACCATTTGAATCAAGCCAGCGGACTATATATATTAATTGCCCCGAAATGGAACAAGGTGTTTTGGCAAGCAGATGTTCAACGCCGAGCTCTGCACCCCCCTTATCGAATTCCAGATCTAGTCCACACTCTAGTAGACACGAGAACAGGCATACACCCTCCACAGATTCAAGACTTGCTCTTGGAGGCATGGTTGATTTTGGGTGGCAAGATATGTTAACAGAATGGACAGATAAAGAACAGAAATTGTTAATATCAAGTTGGCGAGGCTCTACGATCAACACATATAAACCTGCATGGAACAGATGGAAAAAATGGTGCGAGTCTAATTCGGTTAATTATAAATATCCTCACCCAGAACAAGTAGCCCGTTATCTGGCACATTTACATTGTGATATAGGTCTTGCTTACAGAACAATTTTAGTACATAAATCTGTGATTTCAACATTCACTCACTTAACTTCAAAAGTAGATTTATCTTCAAATTTCTTTATAAAACATATGTTAAAAGCAATATCTATGGCCCGTACCAGACCAGTAAAGCCACCAATTTGGAATCCTAAATTTCTTATGCAGTATATAAGTAAATATAATCCAAATGAAAACAATCTGTATGAAGTATCTAGGCATACTGCTACATTATTACTTTTGGCTTCTAGTCGGAGAGTTCATGACCTCACTTTGTTACATATTGACAATAACAGTTTAATAGACGACCAAAGTAGCATAATCTTATGGCCAGCTTTTGGTTCCAAAACGGACAGCATTAATCATAGACAGTCTGGTTGGAGGCTTAAAGAACATCCTGACAAAAATTTAAATATTATTTTCTGGATAAGACAGTTACTAAAGATATCTAAAAATCGCAGAAAGGCTATAAATCATTTATTTATTACAGCTAGAGGTGACGCTAAGCCAGCATCCCGTACTGTAATTGCTGGGTGGGTAAAATCGCTTCTGAGAGAGGCGGGTATTGAAGCTACTCCTGGTTCAGTAAGATCAGCAGTATCTTCCTTAAATTGGTTAGAAAATTTTTCTCTAGATAAAATCCTTGAGACTGGTAATTGGAAAACTGTACATACTTTTCAAAATTACTATAAAAAAGAACTAAAGGAAATTGACATAAATAATTCTGTATCTTTATCAAATTATTTTGATGCCATTAATTGATTGATAGAGCAAATATATTCGTTGTATTTATTATTGTAATTGATAAAAGCAAAAATTATTGTCATTTATAATCAAATAATGTAATTGTGGTATAATATATAATTTTTGTTTGCTGTGTATCTCTTGCAATCATTCTTTTATTGTTTACATTACACATTATAGCGTTAATAACTATAACAAATTATTAGCACCAGGTGATAACAAACACGTCACTCAAGATGGATTCCGGATATTGATACATAACAAATAATAGAGAGTTTTACCATAAAATAAAACTTACCTATTATTTTTTAATCAATATCCGGAATCCAGGTAAGGGCTACCTGGTGCATCATGAGTGTCATAATGACGAGACCTGGTGCTCATCACTGCTTAAATAACAAAGCAAAAAACAGTGGTGAGGTGCCCCCTCCAGGCAGGTAAGGTAGCCGGAAGTGCTGACTTTAGGCGGAAAGACTAGTGCTTGACTCAAGATGGATTCCGGATATTGATTAAAAAATAATAGGTAAGTTTTATTTTATGGTAAAACTCTCTATTATAATTTTAATTTCCGTAACTTGTTATTGTAAACTTTTGTCTTAAATTGTAACTAATATAATTTACTATGATTTAATATATTCTGTCGGAGTAATATAATGATAATTAACGGACACTTGAACGTTTTATTTAAAAACCGATAGTTGCACAGCCATATAAGTAGTAACCAACCGACGTAATGTGAACACGCAACCAACAACCTTCGGAAAATTACAACTTCAATTTTTCGTCATCGTCTTCAAGTATCCCTTCCATTCGCTCCCGATTAGATATTCACATCCTGCAAACCACCTAGCTTTACAAAGGTTCATCGCAGCAATGGAATAATGCTTCCTGTTCCTTCAAGCTACTCTCTTCGCTACAGTGTTCAGCACGGCTCTGAGCCTTACAGCTCGCCTCTACTTCGCGACATTCTCGCAGACTACTTGCCTTTCTTCTCAACTCACCGCAGACTTTAAGGCAATCCCTGGCACTTGAACATTCGTTGACATCTAGACTGCACGCACTATCGACCTCCGGTCCGAGTAGGTGGGTGATGTGGCGGCGTTGTGATCGCGCCACAAGCGATATACACTGAAACCTAAATCGCGCAATCAGATTTATGAACTTAATGTTAAGAATTAAAAGCTCTAGGTAGTCTGGGTTAACTATGACATTAGAAGAGAATACTTCGGGCTTGAAAACAATCTACGATTAAACGCAATAAAATACGTAAAATTTGTTTTGTTTCATGTGTTTTGTTAGCGCAAATATAAGAAAAAATCTTTACATGGTAATGATGGGTAATGATGAGCCGGCCATTTAGTTCGAAGTATCAATGGCCAATGGGAACTAAAATTTTTTCACGAATGGTAGCCTCGTACCGGTAAGCAAATTGTAGCCCCCCCCCCCCCAGTCTACCTGATGCAGTTGCCTGTAGATACCTACACTTTTTCTCTGTTAATAATCAAAATGAAGATACCTTGTTACTCCTGTGAACTGAGATAGAAATCCTCCTCACGTGTATAAAGGGTATCTGGTTGATAACACTCAAAACAGCTTATAGCTGATATTTAACACTGGTATGACTCGCGGTGGGGACGACTCATTCGTGCTACAACCATAATATAGCTTCAGCGTGGCTCCACCACGTAAAAGAAATTACATAATATTATACATAATACATAAACACTCACGCCTATCACCCAGAGGGGTAGGCAGAGACTACGGACTTCCATTTGGCGCGATCCTGACACACCTCTCTCGCCTCTTTCACATCCATATATCTACGCATACACGCTCGTCGGTTAAGGGTACTCCTAATCTGGCCCATTTTCAATGTATCGCCGATCTGGTCGATAAACCTTCGTCTAGGGCGTCCCTTCCCGACCCTGCCGTTCACTTCTGCAACATAAATTTGCTTTGTCACTCTTTCCTCGTTCATTCTTTCTACGTGACCAAACCACCGAAGCATTCCTTTCTTAATCCTTGTCACAACGTCATCGTCAAACCTGCATGCTTAGAAAGAAATTACAATACGGTAATAACTCTACAAAACCTAAAAATATTTAACCAATATCGTAACTTATTTAATAAACTCAAATAACTAGCATAAGAAAAAAGGCAACATTATTATTAACGATATAAGGTATCAACACTGCGATCCCTTTGCGATAAACTTTTCCGGATATGGCAATTATTCTCTTTCACAAACAAAGTTACAGAAATTAAAAAATATTTTGTGTACATTTTTCCAGATTTCAAGTTATAATTGCAAATTTAGCATTTTCGTAATTCTCCAGCTTTGTTAGTTGCGCTTCTTACTTGCAACTTATTTCCATGCTTGAGGCGCTGTCGAGTTTGTAATGAAAGACCACCCTCATGAATAAGTTCTCAGTTCAGTTAAGTTTTTCGTTGTTAATTTACTTTTGTGCGGTAGAAGCAGTTCTTTAAATTGTTATGCAATCATGTTTCATATAAATTTATAAAAAAAAAAAAACAATAAATAACCCTGTACAAAATAATGCAAAGAATAGAAATGATGTAAATAATTTTGATTAAGGTAAAGGTAGAAGAGATTAAGGTAACGAAATAAATTATAAAGATAATACAAAATAATCTATATAAATATATATAATGTATATTTGCAGTTAGTAACCATATATTATTCAGCATAATCTTAACCCATTGGACCAGTGAAAAACACATTACTATAAAGCGTTTATGAGTATTATAAACAATGAATAATCAACAGAAATGCATAAACATAAAGAACAAAATAACAATTACAAGAACTAAAAAAGTCTTTTTAAAGACGAAACCACCCATAAGCAATTAGGAACTTCAATTTAAAATTTATAGAATAATAAAAATAAAAATAACATTGTTCCATTTAAAACAGAACCATAGCAGTAATGCATGGATTGTGTCTTTGGTATAATTTGGTAAAATCTAAATTATAATTAAATTTAATTACCAAACAAGCAAGAAATATTGAGCAACGGTGTATTATTATTACCCGACTCCGGCAAAACCAATTATGATTTTAGCAAGCTGCATGTACCTATGTATGTTAACGAGTATCTGTTTGATTATTGCTCATGATTTTACATTTACAAAAACTAATATAACATAATGAAATTGAAATGAAATCTAAGCAAGACGACGGTACACTGGAAGGTAGAGCAGATGACGTCGTCAGTGATCTTACTCATATTTTTCGAAATTTTAAAAATATTGATCTTGAACCAAATAGCAATAAATGTGAAATATTATTTACAATTATTTATCTCGTTCTAACAGCGACACTTTAATTCAAAATTTCAATCATGTTTCTCCAGGAATATTGTTTGTTTTTGTTTTGTTTATTTTTAAAAAACGTTACCCCCACACTATATTAACTATCAGTACGGAATCACTATACCAGCTAGGTACCCCGTAGTCTATCGATAGTACTAAACCTGTTTTAAAAACAAAATTTGATCAGTTTTTAAGCCACGTTGATAAATTGTATAAATTAAATCCCCACATTGCTCTTACTATTTTAAAATAATGTCTCCTTGTAGCTAGATTTACATACTTACTCCCCTCGAGTTCAGTCTGGAAATGTTCGGACATTTTAAAAGATATTGATAGTAATCTTAAAATAGCTATAGAAAAAATTCTAAATTTAACTTTAAATACAGCCTGGACTCAAGCTGCTTTACCTATAAAGTTTGGTGGCATTGGTGTGAAAAATCTTTCTAGCGTTGCATTGCCTGCTTACCTTGCTTCCGTGCTTAGTCAGTCAGTCCGTGCTTTGTCAGTGACTTATGTAACATAATTTTAAATAATAAAGTAGACCTGTGTTTTGCTGCGGAGGCAGGGCAGACAAAGCTAACATTCTCTCTCGTCGAAAATGTTCCACTGGAAGTTAACCAACAAAAACAGTGGGATATTCCGTTAGTATAGAGCGTGCAGAAATATTTTTTTTCATAATTACCATAGTGACCAAGATCAGGCACGCCTTCTAGCTATTTTGACTAAGGAATCTAGTCACTGGTTACACGCTTTACCATCAAGTAATCTCGGTACATTACTTGATGGGGAAAGCTTGCGCAATGCTGTAGGAACCCAACTAGGAGCGGCGATTTGTCAACCCCATCAGTGCCCCTGTGGTAGCAGCCTTGAGAAGTTCGGGCTCCTTGGACTTTCATGTAAGAAAAGTTATAGTAGGTTTTCACGGCACGGTTCTTTGAACGATGTTATCCGAAGGGCTCTTGTCTCTATAAATGTTACCTCAGTTTTAGAGCCTTGTGAAATATTCAGAGATAATGGCAAGAGAGCCGACGGTATGACATTGGTCCTTTGGGAGAGAGGTAAAGTCCTAGTGTGGGATGCTACATGCGTAAACACTTTAGCGGCCTCTTACCTCGTTTAAAGCCGGGGCGGCATCAGAGACAGCTGAACTGAGTAAGTGGCGCAAATATGAGTCTCTGAGAGATGACTATATATTTGTGCAATTTGCTGTAGAGACTATCGGTCTGTGGGGTCCACGTGCGGTGAAGTTTCTAAAGGAACTCTATCCACGACTGGTCGTTGTTGCGGGTGATAAGAGGGCTGGTTCTTTTCTCGCTCAAAGGCTAAGTATAGCCATTCAGCGGGGAAACGCAGCCGGCGTTCTTGGCACGATACCGCGGGGAGTAAGTCTGTATGATAAAATGATTAAGTTACTAGTTTTTTTTTAATTATAGTTTTTAATATTGTATATAATAAAATATTGTATATTATGTTATGTAAATAAATATTAAAATGCAAATATAATATATAAGTAAATCTTAAATCCAAATAATTAAAAACGCCCTTCAAAAAATTGGCATGCGTGTTATCGGGTTATTAAACGGCCTATCTCTAATCTAATTCTCTATTTAATCTAATTCATTATATATAATTAATACTTGCGATGGTTGTCACTTGATGAAACTCGAGCTTCATTTTCGTGATATGGATAAACTATTTTCACAATATCCGACCGGTTTCGCCACGATGAGGAAAAAATCTGAAAAAAATGTAACTTTTTTTCAGATTTTTCCTCAAGGATAAGGGGATTATGTAATAATATCACAAAAATTGTTTCAACGATGTAAAATAAGTAATTTTTAACATTCATATTATTAGTCACTTACCCTAATATAAACAAACATTTTCCAAGTGGTTTGTGTTTTATTTTCTTTTACGAAAAAAGAAACGTTAGCATTGTTTTAGTTGTTACTTAAAAACACCACAATATCTAAAAAAATAATTAATTGCGTAACACGTCAAAGTTGAAACAAAATTTGAACTCAATAGCACAAAATAAAGAGAGCTTTATTAGTTTAAAAGTATTATTTTTATTATTATTATTACATTATATTTACTTTTATAGAATATGATTATACATGTGCCACAATGTGTGTGCGTGCGTGTGTGTATGTATGTGTATGTGTATATGTGTGTAAATGTCTATATGTGCAACACTAATTATATTAACACAAATAAATTAATGACTAGAAAATATTACAAGCAAATTAACGCCTAAATATAATATATTATACTAAATAAATAAACAATTACTAATTTTGTTAACATAATTCATAGTAATAATTTTAAAAGATGAACACAAACAATAACAGTTAACGCTAAAAATCATTATTGAACGCATAGAAACAGTTAATGTGTCATGGGCCTTAACAAACAACTCTTATTATAATCAACTTAGTATTATAGTTGTAGCGCGAATGGGTCGGCTCGACCGGGAAAGGACCACGCTCTCACAGAATACCAGCGTCAAATAGCAGCTTGCTGCTGTGTTTCGTATGGTGAGTGTAGAGAACCGGAGACCCTTTTTACTGGAAAAGAGGCATTCTATCTCAGTCCTCACGGGTGACAACGTATCTGCATTTTGATTTACAAACGAGGATAAATGTAGATATCTATGGGCCCCAGCAACCACTTACCATCAGGTGGACTGTGTGCTCGCTTGTCACCCTATCCTATAAAAAAAAAAAACTCACCACATTCATTCACACTACTCTGTTCCTGGTAATTATTACTAATTATATATTTATATATAATATTATAATTATAGCACTCAATCAGTAATTAAGTTTTAGCGACCTATTATAATACTAACTCACTACGCCAATCGGCTTAATTTTTTTAATTAATAAGTATTTTTTCTGTAAGTGATTTGTAAATCTTTTGAGAAAATAAATGTCTTAAACCATATAAACAATAATAATACTTCACCTTTTAGAAACAGGGGTTATTATCATCTATAAATTCCTTGATATTATAAAAACTCTTTTTATTCAAACTTAGTTTAATAAAGTTTTTGAACTTTGAGCAGGTCAAAATTTGTATGTTTAATTATTATCCAAACAAATTGTGATGCTATTACTTTATTAATTATACTCCCAATAGTGTTAACTTTAAAAAAGTTTTTTAGTGTATTGCACACACGGATAAGTGTGAGCTTTAGTATAGTTAAAGTTTATATAGAGAAGGAGGATTGCAGAAATCTGAAAAATTTTATATGGCAATTTCAAACGCATAATAGTCTACCATAATAATCTATACCAATTTTAGCAATTCAAATTATCGTTTCTTACGACATTCACGGGCTGAAAACTCGTTTTTTGAAAATTGTGTTTTGCTATAGTAAGAAGCTTATATATACATATATACTTACTTGTAGAATTACGGTTTATTTATTTTGTCGTGATTACTTTTGTCATTCAAATCGAAATTTAAATGACAAGCTCGTGGAAACTGTCCATGCGGTCGGAGCTAAGTTCTGCAAGACCCGCCGCAGAAGAACACAAAAACTCTCCGATCACACTCTTAATCTCATGGCTGTTAGACGGGAGATGAAGCTACATTCTTCAACAGATTTGACAGCATACAGGCAACTGAACAGACAGATCTCCAAATGCATGCGGCGGGACTTACGCAACTTCAATACAGCTCGTATTGAAGAAGCGATCGAGTGGAACCAAGGCTCCAAAGTCTTTGCCAGAGATCTGTCTGCCAGAAAGAGCCAACTGTCAAAGCTGAAGACCGAATGTGGCAGCATCGTTTCCGGGGCACCTGAGATTTTGAGTGAGATTGAGAGGTTCTATGGGCAGCTGTACACGTCATCGTTGGAGCCACACGCAAGTGTGAGTAACGATCCAAGAGCGAGTCTTATCCGACATTATTCCGATGATATTCCGGACGTCAGTCTGAGCGAGATTGGCTCTCCAGCACCTTAAAAACGGCAAGGCCCCAGGCCAGGATGGAATTACAGCGGAGCTTCTGAAAGCGGGTGGAAGACCGGTACTTGAAGTCCTTCAGAAGCTGTTTAATTCCGTCCTCCATGGTGGCTTTACACCGGAGGCGTGGAGCAGAAGTGCGGTGGTCTTGTTCTTCAAGAAAGGCGACAACGCTCACTTGAAGAACTACAGACCGATTTCCCTTCTGAGCCGCGTCTACGTGCTGTTTTCGAGAGTCATTACGAATCGTCTCGCGCGCAGACTTGACGACTTCCAGCCTCCCGAACAAGCCGGTTTCCGAAAAGGCTTTAGCACCATAGACCACATACATACCCTTCGGCAAATTGTACAGAAGTCCGAGGAGTACAATTTGCCACTATGTCTGGCGTATGTGGACTATGAGAAAGCCTTTGATTCCGTCGAAATTTGGGCGGTGCTGCAGTCCCTTCAGCGATGCCAAGTTGACTGTCGGTATATCGAAGTGTTGAAGTGCTTGTACAGTAGGGCTACGATGGCTATCCGAGTACAGAACCAGAGTACGAAAACTATCCAATTGCAGAGAGGTGTAAGACAGGGTGACGTCATATCCCCGAAACTCTTTACCGCTGCATTGGAAGATGTTTTCAAGCTTCTGGACTGGAAAGGATACGATATCAACATCAATGGCGAGTACATCACTCACCTTCGATTTGCCGACGATATAGTCCTTATGGCAGAATCGCTGGAGGACCTAAGCACTATGCTCAATGACCTCAATAGTGTTTCCCAACGGATAGGTCTTAAGATGAACATGGACAAAACAAAGATCATGTTTAATGTCCATGTCACACCTATGCCGGTAGTTGTTGGGAACACTAAGCTCAAAGTTGTTGACGAGTATGTTTACCTGGGACAAATAGTCCGACTAGGTAAGTCCAACTTCGACCGAGAGGTCAATCGACGGATTCAACTCGGTTGGGCAGCGTTCGGGAAATTACGGCACATCTTCTCGTCAGGTATACCTCAAAACTTGAAAACGAGACTGTACACCCAGTGCGTATTGCCAGTGATGACATACGGAACTGAGACGTGGTCCTTCACTGCTGGCCGGATGAGGAAGCTCAAGGTCGCTCAGCGAGCTATGGAGAGGGCTATGCTCGGAGTTTCTCTGCGTGATAAACTCAGAAATGAGGATATCCGCAGCAGAACCAGAGTGACCGTCATAGCCCAACGGATTAGTAAGCTGAAGTGGCAATGGGCCGGCCATATAGCTCGAAGAATCGACAACCGATGGGGAAGAAAGGTTCTCGAGTGGCAGCCTCGTACCGGCAGGCGAAGTGTAGGGCATCCCCCCCACTAGATGGAGTGACGACCTGGTAAGATATGCAGGAAGTCGATGGATGCAGGTGGCTCAGGACCGTGCTTTGTGGCATTCTTTGGGGGAGGCCTATGTTCAGCAGTGGACTTGTGAAGGGCTGTAATGATGATGATGATGATTACTTTTGAAAATATTTTGGCTATTTATGGTATTTTCTTTGACGTGATTTAAATTTTAGATTTGTTTATTCATCTACAAATTTTCAGCTTGGGATTTCCACGTTAACAAATAATATATGTAGTGGCTCACATTCCATTATTTACCTGTCATTAGGGCTTCGTATCTTCCTAGGTGTCTGTCTGAATCAGTACTTGTTACTTATTTCTGCTGAATTCCTGTTTGTTAAGTAAGATAGTCAGTATATTATTGCAAGGCATATCATCTTAGTACTTGGGGGTGACAAGACACCTATGACTTTCTCTGTGTTGAATTCCTGTTTGTTAAGTAAGATAGTATATTATTGCAAGGCATATCATCTAAGTACTTGGGGGTGATAAGTCACCTCTGGCTTTCTCTGTGTTCATGGGTTGAAAAATCAGCATATTAGGAGGACTGATAGCTAGCTTTTCAACCAAATAATATAAATAATCATTAATTTAAACGGTTCGGGTTTCACTAGAAAATACTTCCTGGATGAAAAAATAATACAAAAATATTTGAAGCATAAAGCAAAGTCAGCTGGCGTAGTGCCTAACTTGATAGAGGTTACTTTATTCAAAGAAAGTCAAGAAAATCCTGTATAGCCAATGTGCGGCGGGATTGAATTCGTATTCAAAAGACGAATTAGTCTTGCTCAGTATATTAAAAATATACGAACGAAACGCTTATTTTATCGGCAGCTACATCTTATTTGTTCTATAGTATTTTGCAATATATAACGAAATTATATACATTTTGATTTTTTTTTATATAACAGTGGGCAAACGAGAATGCGGCTCACCTTACGGTAAGTGACCACCAGCGCCCATGAACTACTGCAACACCAGGGGAACCAGGGGAATTGCAGATGCGTTTCCGGTCTTTTAAAAAGGAGTAATAAGTAAGGAGATGTATATGTGGTGACAAAGAGTATTCCATCCCATTGCCTTCTTAAATTTTCATAAGAGGTGACTAGGGGAAAAGCTACAAATACGTGCACGTGCCCATTGCTCATTGACGTTTTTTTGAAGTTACTAAACACCATGTACTTTGATCGCTAACTCACCTACTAAGGGTGGCGATTACATGAAATTCTTCCGAAAATGGAAGATTTACATGTCCAGAACTCCGGTAATTAATAGGTTTACGAAATTGAAGTTCTGCAGTATTGGCCATTTAAAATCTAAATAATTTTTGTTTGGATGAGAATTCTAATTTCAAATTAATTTCATTTTAAAAATATGAAATTCATTTTTCAAAACTAGTCATTTTGTTAGGTTTTCATTGCATTTCAATCTTTTTCGTCATTTTGGATACGCTGAAAATTCGAGTAATTATGGAATATGAGTACCATCGTGGCTGCAACGAGGCACAAGCGGCATATTTAATAAGTTAATTAAGTTATTTTTATTTGTAATAATCAAAGTAAGAACCCATGCAATCGATGCATTTTCGCCAATCCAGTGGCAGTTTATTGATGCCCTTTGTCTTGAAGAAATCAGCTGGCCTCTCGGGTATTGAAAAATATGTATAGAAAAATAATTATGTTAACTTATTTCATAAAATTCTGCAATTTAAATATATGTATATATGACGAATTTTTTTCGTTCTCAGTTGCAAGGTACGTTATATCATTAAAAACAGGTACAATTAGATTAATATATAGATTTGTCATATCTGTTAAAGAGTGAATTTTAATATTCCAATTCATTTTATTATGTTTATTACATATAACAAGCATGACATTTGATTATGTTGGGTTTAGTGAATTCGTTATATGAAATACCAGTCTCATCATCTCATCTTATATTAGGGATCATATTTTGGGCCTTAGTTACAAACAATATTTAACATGTAAACTTCGTATTTATTGGAGATGTCGCCAAGTAAAACGAAAATTTGGGACCACGCCGCGTATCGTGCTGATAATCCGGTCACACGTTAACAAATAGGATATTAAAAGGTAGCTTGGAGCGTTATGTCAGGAAGGAATGTTACAAAATTACAACATTTCAGTTAGTTTAACGCCAGTTTAGTTTGTAAAAGGCTTCTAAGGCTTTTAAGAAATGGTTACGAGGCTTCATACGCAGAAAGGATACCACAAGCTGTTTTCGCTGCAAGGATTGGATGATTTAACCCAGACGCCGTAAAATCATATTAATCTACATTGAACCAGCAATGGTAAAAATAAACTTTTCTCCATACAGACTATTCGTAAAATATACATGAGAATATTCACATTAGTTGATGAGACTGAAATAACGGTAGTACTAACTTGCGGAATCTATATGCTTCTATGATAATTTTTCGTCGAAAAAAAAAGTACAATATTTAATGGATGGTGCTACAGTTTGGCCTATAATAGACACTTCGTTACACGATAATCGCGGATATGTTTCAACTAATAAAACATAAGATTTTCCACACAGCACACAGATGCATGCTAAAGCAAATACAAATATTATAATATTAGCAATAAAAGTAAATTAGTTAATTGTATTTTTCATTTAAATGAGCTAAAAAAGTTGCCTTAAATGATATATATCTCAAATTACATACCCTAAATATCTCTAATTAGGATACTTTCATGCTTGTATAGAAAAAGTGTATTCTTTTGTTATATCACTTATATTAGTAAGCACTATTGCTAAAATATATATAGTTTTGAAATATACGTTAAATCTGATTTATTATCTCGTAAAATTACCTTCTTACCTGAATTATTATTTTTTATATAGGATAGGGCGACAAACGAGCACACAGTCCACCTGATGGTAAGTGGTTGCCGTGACCCATAAACATCTACATCTATCCTCAATAAAGAATCAAAATGCAGATGCGTTGTCAGCCGTGAGGACTAAGATGGAATGCCTCTTCTCCAGTAAAAAGGGTCTCCGGTTCTCTACACTCACCATACGAAACACAGCAGCATTGAGCTGAAATTTTACGCTGGTATTCTGTGAGAGCGTGGTCCTTCCCCGGTCGAACCGACCCATTCGTGCTACAACTATAAAATTAATATAGCTGCAACATGGCTCTACCACGTAGTAAATTTAGTAATTAAGTATTTTACGAGAAACACGCAAAAAATTAAAATGGTATCTCATATTTGACATCTTTATGCTATGTTTTTTTCACTAGTAACGATATTGTTTATTTAACATAAAATAAAATTAATTATAATAATATATGAAGTAAAATTAAAATAAATTTAATTACTTTTGCAAATTCGATCAAATGAAAATCTCACAAGTAGTTTGAAAATCTACACGGCTGCAGTTTCTAATTTCTAGACTGCACAGATCAGAATGCTTTCGGATTGAACCACAGCTGAAACTTTGACTTTTGCACCAAATTCATTTCAAATTTCTACGTTTCGAATGTTAAAATTTAGTCCGATCCAGAATTAACCAGTATCTCATGATATTCATAAAATTTTTGTGCTCCATAAATTAATAAGTTTTAATTCAATATAATAATATTAAATAGTAGAAAATCAACCATAATAAAGTGAGCTAAGTTGTCGTGAAGCGACAATTAAAAACAAAAAAAAAAGAACCTAACCTAGCAACAACAAAACAACAAAAATAGGGCAAAACAAATAATCTATTTAAAATATAAAAAAGATGTTTACAGATTTATATAAAAAAAAATGATGTATGAGGATGAAGATGGGTGATGTGATTTACAATTATTTCTAAAAAAAAAAGATAATAAAAATGATGGGTATTGAAGCTGAGGCCGAAGATCCAAGAGGTACACCGCTTTTGGTGGTGTTCTTCGCTGCCCACAGATTATACGCATACTGTGCTGGTGGTAGGCCCACAGCGCCTGGAACGAGCACGCACAGCGTAGGTGAAGGCGTGGGTGTGTCTAGGCGACGACTTCAGGTGAATGCAGAGGTTTGCAAGATCCGGCGTCTTCAGGCAAGACAGAGGCTTGCAGGGTCCCAGCGACTTCAGGCAGGACAGGCCTGCAGGATCCGGCGACTTCAGGCAGGACAGAGGCTTGTAGGATCCCGCGAATTCAGGTAGGACAGAGGCTTGCAGGATCCGGCGACTTCAGGCAGGACAGAGGCTTGCAGGATCCGGCGACTTCAGGCAGGACAGAGGCTTGCAGGATCCGGCGACTTCAGGCAGGGCAGAAGCTTGCAGGATCCCGGGGCAGTGCGGCCCCGGGATAAGGCCTTTAGGAGATGCTTCGAGTTTGAGAACCGAAGCGAGACTGAGTTTCTTGACCGATTGTTCGGTTTTTATAACTTTTTAGAGAGAACGGAAAATTATTTAATTTAAAAGCAATTTTTTTGTAAATGGCCAAGAGGAAAGAGTATTTATGTGGAATTATCGAAGTAGAAACAACAGACCGGTAGCGAATTTGAATAACAATTGCCATGACAACCAGATAAACAACGATGTCAAAACATGTCAAATTTTGGTTTTAGGCTCGTAATAGAGAAACGGCAAGATTTAAGTGAAAAATGAGATATTATTGCTCTAGGAAAAAAGGTAGCACACCAGCGCGCACAAAGCCCGAAATTGCAGAGTTACGGAGAACTAAATAAAAGATCGAAAAAGGTATTGCGAGGCGCCGCTCTCCCTACCCTCCGCAGCCGAATCTTGGTTGGCGGCGGAGCCATAGACCAGATCCGCCGCTGGGGTCAGGAAGGCTAGTGCTTCTGAGTGCTAGTTTTTCCTGGCCCCATGGCCTTCGCGCATCGGACACGGGGGCGTCCGTTGCGCATGTGAAATTGGAGGCTGAGGAGGAGGGCGCGCCATGTGTTCTGGTGCGCCTTACCGGAGAAGGAGATGGGGGAGGAGTGGTCCTCTCCCGAGGAGGGGCCGCCATGGGGTGGCCAGCGCAGGTGGGGCCGCGGAAGTGTGCGAAAGCGTTCCCGTGGCCCTGCCAATATGCGACGAGGGTGGAACACCATGGGGTTTTAGTCGGTGCGAGTCCGACATAACCCGTCCTTGCCCCCGCGAGGCGGTATGCTTAGACATTTCCCCATGTAAAAAAAAAAAAGGGGTCACCAATTTGTTTGATACTTTGTTATAAAGGAAACACTGGAGACGTTTTGATTTGGTATATTTTCTCTCACGCACCTTCGTGACAACCTTTTTAATGGCCGCTTTATCGACTGTGGTTGCTTAAAGCAAGTAGCACAGATGTAGCGCCATCTATGGTTCTCTGTGTGAACTGTTTGTTCCAGTTAGGTTAGTATTTTATGAAAGAGAACCATAGATGGCGCTTTACAAATGGTAAGGGAAGATGGCGCCAATGTTGTGTTTATAATATATTTGGTTTACAACAACATTAAAAGAAAAGGGAATGAAAGTGATCGCAAGTAAGACGAAAGTTATGGTTTTTGAAAGAGAATAAAGTAAAACAATATGTGAAATAAGAATAGAAGGGGAGTTGGTCGAGCAAGTAGTTGAGTTTGTGTATTTGGGATGTGTGTTTAGCAGGGATGGTAGATATGATAAAGGATATAGAACGACGAGTGAATGCAGGAAATAGAGTGAATGGGGCTCTAATAATCTAATAATCTAAATTGGTCCAAAAAGGCACATATGGCAATTCACAATGCTGTGTTAGTACCTACTTTAATGTGTGGTAACTTTAAAGTTGGGTGTGGAAGAAGAAGCACGAGAGTAGAATAAATGCTGTAGAAATGCGGTCATTAAGGCGTATGTTAGGGATGAATCTGAATGACAGAGTGAGAAATTGTTTGATAAGAGAAGAGTGTGGTTTGCAAGATGATGTTGTGACCAGGATTAAGAAAGGAATGCTTCGGTGGTTTGGTCATGTAGATAGAATGAATGAGGAAAGAGTGACAAAGCAAATTTATGTTGCAGAGGTGAACGGCAGAGTCGAGAAGGGTCGCCCTAGGCGAAAGTTTATCTACCAAATTGGCGATATATTGAAAATGGGCCAAATCAAGAGTACCTTTAACCGACGAGCGTGTATGCGTAGGTATATGGATGTGGAGGAAGCGAGAGAGGTGTGTCAGGATCGTGCCAAATAGAAGTCCATAGTCTCTGCCTACCCCTCTGGGTGACAGGCGTGAGTGTATATGTAATTTAAACTTTTTTTAATTTCTCGTAAACTTATTTTCTTTAAATACTTAAAATTAGATTTATATTATATGTGGTATTTGCGTAATCGTGGCAGAGCAATGCTACAGCTACATTATGGGTATAAAACGAATTCCCGGCTCGACCGCGAAAGAACCACGCTCTCACAGAATACCAGCGTATAATAGCAACTTGATACAGCTGTGGCGAGTGTAGACAACCGGCACAGTTTAAAGATAGCCTAACCGTTTTGAAACGCCTTTGACGTCTGGCGATGTTTTTCTTTGCGGCCAGAAACAGAAACAGAAACAGAAACTTTTTTATTCAATATAGATTATAAATAATACTTGAAAGTCACTCTTTTGTATAATTACCACTGGTTCGAAAAAAAAACTCTGTCCTGGGAAGAACCAGCAAGAAACCCAGCGGGACTTTTTTTTAAATAACAGCTTATATGTTACACCAATTGACAACACAACAAATTAGAAATAGCTTGGTAGCGATCACCTCATTTCCAGGGGTTATTATCATCTATAAATTCTTTAATATTATAATAAACCTTTTTATACAAACTTAGTTTAATAAAGTTTTTGAACTTTGAGCAGGTCAAATTTTGTATATTTTCTGGAATTTTGTTGTAAAAGCGTATACATCGCCCCAAGAATGAATTACTGACTCGATGGAGTCGAGTAACTGGTACTACTAGCTTGTGTCTGTTCCTAGTATTTACAGAATAAATATCACTTATTTTTGTAATACTACTTTTATTTTTATGTACGTACATTACAATTTTCATAAATGTATTGAGAGGCCAAAGTTAATATATTAATTTCCTTAAATTTTTGTCGTAGCGACTCTTTAGGCTTTAAATCATAAATTGCTCTTATAGCCCTCTTCTGTAAAACAAAAAAAAATTCAGTATCAGCTGCGTGTCCCCATAGCAAAATACCATACGACATTATGCTATGGAAATAGCTAAAGTAAACTAGTCTAGCTGTTTCAACACTAGTTAGACTTCTAATCTTTTTTACGGCATATGCTGCAGAACTAAGTCTGCTTGCTAGTTTTGATATATGGGGGCTCCATTGAAGCTTCGCGTCTAGTGTGATTCCAAGAAAAATGGTGGTATCTTCAAGACTCAGTTTCTCCCCATTTAAAATTACATTAGTATTTAATTGCTTGACATTTGGAGTCATGCATTTTATACATTTCGTTTTAGTGCCATTTAAATGCAAATTATTAACATTGAACCAATTTACTAATTTCGATATAGCATTATTTACTTCGTCATATTCTAGCAATTGTCAACTTAATTTGAAAATTAAAGAAGTGTCATCTGCAAATAATACTATATCAAGGTTATCTCCTACTATGTAACGTAAGCCATTAATGTATACAAGAAACAAAAGGGGCCGAGAATTGAGCCTTGAGGCACGCCCATTTGTACCATAGACCCGTAAGAACTCATACTGTTAATGACAACTTTTTGCGTTCTCTTACTCTAATTTGAAATAATTAATTTAAGAGCATAAATTCTTACATCGTAGTGTTGAAGTTTCCTAAATAATGTTTCATGGTGAATAAAATCGAAGGCTTTGAATAGGTCACAAAATATACCCAAAGCATCCTGTGAATTCTCTCATGCATTAAATATATATTTAATCAGCTCAACACCGGCATTAGTTGTCGAGCGACCCCTTGTGTAAGCAAATTGATTTTTATGAAGTAAATTATTTATATGAAAGAAATTTAACATTTGATCAAGAATAATTTTTTCAAAATCTTACTAAGTGTTGGTAGTACAGAAATAGGTCTAAAATTGGCGGGGTCTAATGTACTACCAGATTTAAATAAAGGTATTACTTTACTATACTTCATTAAATCAGGAAACACACCAGATTCGATACTAGTATTAAAAATAATAGCTAAATGAGGCGCGATTGTGTCTATTATAGACGCAATAACTTTAACGGAAATCCCCCACAGATCCGCAGTTTTCTTAACATCAATAGTTTTAAAATATTTTACAATATCTTTTGATGATACTTTATGAAATGTAAAATTATTTGTACACGCATTTACATTTTGTTTAAGTAATGATTCGGCGACGACAGGAGAAGAATTCAGTGACTTAGTGGTTAATATCGTAATATCAGTAAAATATTTCTCAAAAACCATTGCAACGTCCTGATTTGATTCGGTTAATTTGTTATTAACACTTAACTGGTAGTTTGAATTGCGAGAGTTGATCTCACCAGTTTCGCTATTAATTATACTCCATGTCATTTTAATTTTATTAGAAGCCGTCTTAATTTTGTTGCTCAAATGCAAAGACTTGGCTGTGGAGCACACTCTTTTAAATATTTTTGAATATTTTTTTACATATTCCCTAAATTCGACGCTATGATTATATGACCTTTCATGGTAAAGATCTACCTATGTCTGCTCTTATGGACTCCTACTGTCGCCCATTCATTAAATGACTTCCGACTGTTCGAGGAGAATGTTTTAGAAGTAAAAGTATTATTAAATTCATTGCAAATAAGCTTAAATAATGTTCCATACAAAAAAATTGGATCATTTTGGTATGAAAGTGATGGAAGTTTTTTCACTATGCTACTTCTTAATTTCTCCAAGCAACGTGCATTTACTGGAACAAACACAACTTTCTCATCTACTTCTTTTTGTGAACATAAGGTAACGAATATACTTGAAAAGAACAGAAGCAAAGTAAGGGGCTATCGGGAAGCGGGGGAGGGAGGTGGTGAATGCTCTTAGCATACCACGCAGCCGGCTGCGTAGTTATGTGGGACTCGCTAAAAAAACCTAAGTGCCTACCCACTAAACATCACCTGGGATTGGCTTTCACCTGGAGGGCCTTTCTGCCGAATCGACCCCCCTTGGGGAAAGGGGGTGCAGGTGGCGAGTAACCGCTGAGAAGCTCGCCCAAATAAGGCAAATTTTAATTTTAATTTTTATATTATTTTTTAAAAACTTTATTTATATAGATGTTTTGTGTTTTCAATTGTTAAATCCATAGACATAGAATATACTGGCGTATAGACCGACATAGTGTGCAAGGGAGAAGAAAATTCCTTATTGCAAAAATGCAAGATAGAAAACGATACCAAATCTCATGACTCTGTAACCGATTTTGAATGACAGGTCGGCACAAGTCGGCAGGCAAGAAATAAGCTCCTGATATTTTGTAATTTTCAGAGTGTAATTGGGGTTATATCTAGTAAGTAAGTTTTTTCCAAAATGATTACTTGTTCTGTGAATGACTGCGGTCTTAATAATAGAAATAATCCTGATAATTGCACATTTCACAGGTAATTTTTCAATACGTCATCAATGTTATAACGCGTTTATTTTAGTTAAAATTATAGTTTAAAATATAGAATATTTTCAATTATTTTGTTAATTTTGATATTTTGCAAAGAAAAAAGTCACGTTGATAATTTGGATGAATTTGGTAAAAAACATTTTTATACAAAATATTTTACATGTACGCTAGGGATTGACTCAAGTATATCAAAATTAATGTCGATATTTATCTTGAATATTTATATTGAATCGATAGACTTGCCCACACAAGAACAAAATAAATCCACGGTTTAGGTTCTATAAATGTAATTTTATTTTGCCGTTTATCAAACAGATTCCCTCCGGATTCTATAATTAGAAAAAATTGTTAAGGTTAATTGGACGGGTTGGTAGGAATCCAAAGAAAAACTTAACAATTTGCAGCAAACAATTTTATTAAAAGGAGACATTCCTACATTATTTTTACCAGTAAGTATAATATTGTTACATTAAGACATATTAAAAATAAGAAATCTAGAGATTATCCTATTTAAGCAATTATGAACCCAACTGAGTATCTGTTTATCAACCAAAAAATGTGTAACCTTACTTAACCACCCGCTTTACGGTCATACTAGTGCAATATTCATAACATCACGCTATTTTCCCCAAGAGGTTGCGCGGAGCTATATTCCCAAGTCACTACGATAAAAATTTTAGCGTAGTTAGATTTAGTAATTCTTTTGAAGCGCCACTAGACGCCCGCGCATGAGATGCGCGATTCAATGTGCCAGGATAGTATAAATTCCATATTATTTGACACTCGCAACGCTCGATGCCAGATTCAATCTTGATGGCCGACAACATTGTGCCAAGGGCGTAAATAGCGTGGTTCATCGTCTACAGCGTTAGTTGTAGAGAAGAAGAACTCGTGGTTAAGTAATAGCTGCGCGATTCAATAGATCTGCGAGATTAAGTTGTACTTGCCGCGGTCAGTCCGTCCGTGAATGAGTGACCGTTTTCTTAACATACTGAGATTGAGAGAATAAAGAGTGCATCTGTATCCTCAGACTCTTTGTGTACTTTACTCTGTTAAGATCATTATATTTTAAAAATTTCTGCAGCTAAAATGATAATAAGTTTATTATTACTTTATACTTTTCAGGGACAGAGGAAAGAATATAAACATCAAGCATGATGAAGCCTCATAAACATATTGGCCTTTAAACAGAGCAATCTTATTTAACTGATTCCTACAAGTTTCCTAACTTGAATGTTAAAATAAACTTCTATAATTAATTATTAATTACTAAATGTTTATAATTATCAAAAGTAATAATTATATGAAAAATTAAACAGTCATTTTGTACTCCGTGTCGACGTTTTTTATTTCGCCATCAAAACATTTTATGAAATATATAAAATATAAATAGGTATATACTTAGTTATTTATAATTAATTTAATTAACCTATTTATAGTAACTAATATGTTAAAAAGAAATTCCGGGGAAACTGTCCATGACAGTTAATATTTTTCTCCAAAGATCATAACTCGAATATACAACTTTCCGATCTGATTCTTGGGAAGTTTTTTTAGCTTATCGGTAGAGTTACCTGGGATTTCTTACGTTTGAATTAAAATCCAATAAAAGGCGGGTATTTTCTTAAATATTTTTACCGCTTCCTTAATAATAATTTTTCTATAGTCCTGGTAAGTAAAATGTACATCATTAGTTACCGCACACAAAAAAAAATCAAAATTAGTCACGCGTTTTCGGGCTGACAGGTCGTCTATACGCCAGTATATTCTAAGTTTATGGTTAAGTCTATATATAAGCGAAATTCCACTAACTGACACATCACGCGATCTCTAAAACCATACATCCGATTGACTTGAATTTAGTATAGTTACTCATTTCGCAATGTAGACGCTCACTAAGAACTGATTTTACGATAGTCAAATCATAAAACAAATTCTTGATATTTTACATCCGTGCGCCCAGCGAAGGAGGCGGGTATCAGTTAGCTTAATTATGTAGTGTAATCGCATTTGGACAAACAATTTTAACAAAAAAATGAGGGTAAACATAAGCATGGCTGACATTTGAATTCAGCTTTACTTAGTAAATAAGTACACCAATAAATCACCATTATAGATATTATATTACTCAAAAATGAAACTTAAAATTAGTTAAATAAGTACTATAAGGCCGGTCACGTACATACTGAATTCCGTTTCGGGATTCCGTGAATGCATCACACACATACGTTTATTTTCGTTCGGAATAATAAGGGTCAGTTGAGAGACGTTAGCCATTGAGTCTAGACATTCTGCCAGCGAATAATGACGACGATTTTTTGATTGCGATTTCATTGTTGTTGTATCATTCTTACTAGGTGCATCCCCTTATCGCCCTAGGTATGTAAAAAGATCTATCTATGCAGAGATATCTTTTAAATATGGATATCTGTAAACTCTTTCGACGAATTATTAAATAAAATAAGTTGAAAGGTTACGAAAAGCTATACACATATAAGATTAAATGTAAAAACATACATACACACACCTACTCGCTTTGGTCGTGAGACGAACACTGAGCGCATTCCGTACGGAATTTACGAATTTGTCTTGCGACTTGCGACAAAATCTATGGAAGACTTGCGTTCGGAGCGGCTTTTTCCCGTTCGGGATTCCGAACGCATAGGCGGTCATACGGAATCTCGAATCGGAGAAAATTCTGTTTGTGTGTGGCGGGTCCTTGATTTTATATGGACTTGCTGCGTTCGGAATTCCGAATCAGAATATCGAAACGGAATCCCGAAACGGAATTCCGTATGTATGTGGCCGGTCACGCTTGCGTCAACCGCATGTATTGTACAGCAGATTAAGGCCCGCCACATACATATAAAAGAGAAGACCGCAGCAGGCATCACCAAATGACAACTTCTTTCTTCATTTCACTATTTCAGTCTATCAACTTTATTGTACATTTAACTAACTTCAACTCAACTAATTCAACGTTCATCGTAAAATCAAACACGTGACACCCGACACAAGTAACGAACAGTAGGTTGAAGTTCAATATTCAATGTTCCGGATTCATTTATCGCCAAATTACAAATAGAAAACTAACGCGATCTCTTCACGAGTCACAAAGTTCAGCGTTACAAACAACAAACTAAATTCATTCGAACGATATTAAATACTACACCCGCCTTAAGACTCAAAATCCGCCTAGCTGACACGAAAACTAACTACATCGTCAACACACAAAAGGCACTTAACGCGACGGTACAATTAAACATTAGCTTTAACTTTAACTTCCAAATCCAATCAACTGGGCCGGAACAGAGTCGCGACGGCACGTTGCAAGACCGAATCTACAACCAAAACCTAGGCCACCTTAGGCACCCCATCAGATCTTGCAACCTTAACCATCGCCTCAAAAATACAGCCCCAATGTGGGAAAGCCAGAGGGTCAAATCTCCACTGGATGCCCTTCCAGGACATCGCAGTACCTAAATAAGTCCTGTTACTGGACAGAAGTCCGACGACCTCTTTCAAACACCTATCTGTGCCCCTATGATTCGTTCCGCAATCCGACCGGATCAGGTCTGCAAACAGCGACGCGATACGAAGCGGCCCAGCATGGCCACAAAGGCTTCAGTGCAGAGGGCACCCACAAGTTCCACATGAACGGCGTCTGTGGAGAGGCAAACGAAACGCACAGATAGTCCATTTGTATGATTTTTCAAGCAAGTAGGTATGACAAAGCCATCTACCATATAATCATTTACTCAATTATGCGGCTGCTGATTTCAATATGATAATCTCCCAACTAGCTAGCCTTTTAGACAAGTAGTCCTATGCTCATATTTCAACCAAGTTTCAAAAGCATCAATGTTCAACTACTGAATGAATTCAAACAAATTAATTTACCAATGCGCATAGATCAAACAGACAAATTAAACAAAACGATAAACGTAAGAAACAGCCCTATTTCTCTTTCCAAATAAATATCTTCGACAATGCCAACAAAAATGTGAAAACAAAGTGAGGAATGATTCTTATTCCATTCGGCACAAATAGGGTTATTCAATTTCAATTTCAATTTTTTCAACAAAGCAAACACAATGATCAAATACATTTACAAAAATATATGCACACGCATTCAAAGAGAAATTCATTTCTTACTCAACCGCCACAAATATGAAACATTTCGCGGAAAACCCAAAAGCATTTTTATTTTTAATCTAAAGCATAATTAATTAAGTGCTCGACCAAAACCAAATCTAATAGTCCTTGACAGCGTAATTCAACGCTCCAGGGGAACCCTAGTCTTCTCATCAAACAAGCGGAGGCCATACCGTGCCGTGAACCCGAATCCAATAGAGCGCGAACCGTTAAACAATCGACACTCGGATTGTACACCCTCACTGAGGCCGTCGGCAATAGAACAGTTTGACAAGTGAGCTATTGACGGCTCAAAGGATTAGTGGAGGTGGCCGTGGTGGGAGCTAGGGCGGCAGCTACCTAGCTGGGGCTGCCTGCATCAAAGGAGGGACGGTGGAACCCCAGCCGCGGCCGTGGATGTCATGAGCGGCGTCAGAGGAAAATTGAAGCAAAACATGGGCAGCAGCATCTTTCTGATAACAGAAAAACAACAATAAAAGAAATGAAGTTGCCAAACCGCTCGCCAAGCGAGGCAACTATGGCAATAAACCACCCATGTTTAAAGTTACGAAGAGATGGACCCCAGTCCCCGACCGCCCCGCTATTCTTGGCTACGATGGCGACCATGGTAACGGCGGGACAGGGGGTGCTAAGAATCTCCGGTGGAGGTTCGATTGCCACCTAAGACGACTCCACCTGGCAACATATAACGCACGCACCCTGAGGACTGACGAAAATATCCTCGAGCTGGAAGAAGAGATAGACAAGTTGCGCTGGATTATTATAGGATTATCTGAGGTCCGAAAAGAGGGGGAGGACATGGTAATCCTCGAATCCGGCAACTTGTTCTATTTAAAATGTGCAAATGGATCATCAGTTTCCTTGCTGATCGGAGCATCAAGGTCGTAGTAGACGGTGCATGCTCTGATTACAAGCCTATCAACACTGGTGTTCCACAAGGCTGCGTGCTATCACCAACGCTGTTTCTCCTGCATATCAATGATATGTTGCTAACTGGTAGCATTCATTGCTATGCAGACGACAGCACTGGGGATGCCCTATATACCGGCCGTGCCAATATTTCTCGGGAAAACGTCGCCGAGTACCGGGACAAACTTGTGTCTGAAGTCGAGTCTTTGCTTAACAAAGTCTCGGATTGGGGCCGACTAAATCTAGTCCAGTTCAATCCCCAGAAGACACAAGTTTGCGCGTTTACCGCTAAAAAGAACCCCTTTGTCGTATCTCCTTAGTTTCAAGGCACTCCCCTTGCTGCCTCAGCCAGTATCGGAATCCTTGGCGTCGACATATCGAATAGCGTGCAGTTTCGTGGTCACTTGGAAGGGAAGACCAAATTGGCCTCTAAAAAGCTTGGCGTGCTCAGCAGAGCGGGACAGTATTTCATGCCGGCACATCGCTTGCAACTTTACAAAGCGCAAGTTCGGCCCCACATGGAATACTGTTCTCATCTCTGGGCCGGGGCACCCCAGTGCCAGCTCCTTCCACTTGACCGCATCCAGCGCAGAGCGATTCGAATCGTCGACGAGCGAGTTCTTTCCGATCAGCTCGATACACTGGCACTGTGTAGAGATGTTGCATCTCTTTGCGTATTTTATCGCATCTATCACGGGGAGTGCTCTGAGGAATTGTTCGGACTAATTCCAGCCGCTCAATTTCACCATCGCACGTCGCGACAAAACTCGCGTTACCATCCGTACCATCTGGATGATTGGCGGTCCACCACTGTGCGATTTAGAAGAAGTTTTCTCCCTCGCACAACTTCTTTGTGGAATCAATTACCACCAGTGAATTTTCCGAACCGGTACGACTTAGGAACCTTCAAGAAAAGAGCTTACACCTTTCTAAAAGGCCGGCAACGCATCTGCAATTCCCCTGGTGTTGCGGTTGTTCATGGGCGGCGGTAGTCACTTACCATCAGGTGAGCCGCAAGCTCGTTTGCCCCCTATTCTATAAAAAAAAATCACCGGGAGAGCGACCATCTGTCACAAGGAGGTGTCGGATTGATCGTCCACAAGTCTCTCGTTAACAACGTTGTAAAGATTGTGAGTGTGTCGATGAGGATTGCGTACCTTATACTAAGAATCACAAAACGGTATTCGTTAAAGGTCATACAGGTTCACGCACCAACCTCGGCACATCCCGATGAGGAGGTGGAGGAAATGTATGAGGATATATCTAGAGTAATGTATTCCTCCAAAACCCACTATACGGTGTTAGTGGGAAACTTCAACGCAAAACTAGGCACAAGAGAGAACGGTGAGTGGAAGGTATAGAATTTTGGAATAAGGCAATGGAACCCAAGAGACCAGCAGCTGCCCGACTTCATGTAGAAAGAAGGACTCTTTATGATGAGCTCTTTTTTCCACAAGCGATCCCACAGGAAGAGGAGAGGACCTGGTTGAGCCCCGACGGTTCGACTAAAATGAGATTGAGTTCATTATGATGACCAGACGATAGCTGTTCAGTGATGTCTCAGTAATCGCGAGGATGAAAACCGGCAGCGATCATCGAAAATAGAAAATTGCAATGCAGTGGACGATATGAATGACAAGCTCGCGAAAACTGTCTATGCAGTCGGAGCAAAGTTTTGCAAGACCCGCCGCAGAAGAACACAAAAACTCTTCGACAACACTCTTAAACTCATAGCTGTTAGACGGGAAATGAAGCTGCAGTCTTCAGTAGATTTGACAGCATACATGCGACTGAACCGACAGATCTCCAAATGCATTCGGCGGAACTTACGCAACTATAATACTCTTCGTATTGAAGAAGCGATCGAGCGGGAACTAGGGCTCCAAAGACTTTGCTAGAGATCTGTCTGCCAGAAAGAGCCAACGAAGCTAAAATGTCGAAGCTAAAATCCGAGTGTGGCAGCGTCGTTTCCGGGTTACCTGAGATTTTGAGTGAGATTGAGAGGTTCTATGGGCAGCTGTACACATCTTCGTTGGAACCACACGCAAGTCTTATTCGACACTATTCCGATGATATTCCGGACGTCAGTCTGAGCGAGATTAGAATGGCTTTCCAGTATCTTAAAAACGGTAAGGCCCCAGGCGAGGATGGAATTACAACGGAGCTTCTGAAAGCGGAAGGAAAACAGATACTTGAAGTCTTTCAGAAGCTCTTTAATTCCGTCCTCCATGGTAGCACTACTAGCCGGGTCTACGTGCTGTTTTCGAGAGTCATTACAAATTGTCTTGCATGCAGAGTCGACGACTTCCAGCCTCCCGAACAAGCCGGTTCCCGAAAAGGCTTTAGCACCATAGACCACATACATACCCTTCGGCAAATTATACAGATGTCCGAGGAGTATAATTTGCCACTATGTCTGGCGTATGTGGACTATGAGAAAACCTTCGTCGGTATATCGAAGTGCTGAAGTGTTTGTACATTAAGGTTACGATGGCTATCCGAGTACAGAACCAGAGTATGAAACTTATTCAACTGCAAAGAGAACATGGACAAAACAAAGATCATGTATAACATCCATGTCACATCTATGCCTGTAGTTGTTGGAAGCACTAAGCTCAAAGTATGTTTACCTGGGACAAATAGTCCGACTAGGTAAGTCCAACTTCGACTGAGAGGTCAATCGACGTATTCAACTCGGCTGGGCAGCGTTCGGGAAATTAGTGCACATCTTCTCGTCATTAAAACGAGACCGTACAACCAGTGCGTGTTGCCAGTGATGACCTATGGAACTGAGACGTGGTCCCTCACTGCTGGCCAATATTGAGGGGGCTATGCTCGGAGTTTCTCTGTGTGAGAAAGTTAGGAATGAGGATATTCGCAGTAGAAAAAGAGTAAGTAACATAGCCCAACGGATTAGTAAGCTGAAGTGGCAATGGGCCGGCCATATAGCTCAAAGAACCATCAACCGATGGGGAAAAAGGTTCTTGAGTGGCGGCCTCATACCGGCGGATGAAGTGAAGGACGTCCACCCACTAAATGGAGTGACGACCTGGTAAGACATGCAGGAAGTCGATGGATGCAGGTGGCTCAGGACCGTGCTTTGTGGCATTCCTTGGGGGAGGCCTATGTTCAGCAGTGGACTTGTGAAGGGCTGTAATGATGATAAGGTAATTAGCGATTGTAGCCAACGAGACAGCTATGTCATGTTTATCACTGCTAGGCTGTTAACTAAAAGACTAATTAAGATAGTTGGCTGTGTCATATCCATCAATATTTTTTATTGCCTGGTAAAATATATATTTATATAATATTTGAATTGAATTTAAAAATTGAGCATTAAAGCTTTAAATTTTGACGGCCATGAGTGCTTAAAACAAATAAGGTAACATATTCTTTACCCTGTCTAATAAGTACATACAACTATTGACATTACTATAATTGACACTTCATAACCTTGAAGCCAAAATACAATAGTGGATGCCTTATTAATGTGGTGACAGATATAAGTAAGACATTATCTATCCAGACAAACAGACTGAAAATGACTGAAAAAATGAAACAAAACATAACTGATAAAAGCATGAATAATGCATCCAGTTCCAATCCAAACTTCATCAAGAATTTAAAGTCGGTCATAGAGTTATAATCAAAATGTTAAATGATTTTTTTTAAATAAAATAAATGGCAAATGAGCACACAGTCTCACTTTTGGGAAGTTTAAGATATAGAACAAAATCTAACCTCGATATGCAATATAAAAGTACATGCGTTGTTAATCCTGAGGACTAAGGCATAATATCTCGTGAACAGTAAAAAGGGTCTCCAGCTCTCTACATTCACTATACGAAACATAGCACCGTGCAGTTGCTATTTTACGCTGGTATTCTGTGAAAGCGTGATCCCTTCTTCGCCGGTCGAGCCATTCGTGTTGCAACCAGGATTTAGTAGCAGGGTGGCTCTACCACATTTATTGTAGAGGAAAACTATATCCAGAGCTTTTAATAATGATACTCATCAATTACTGGCTCCTCTAATTTTTATATGTGCGGTACATAGATTATATTTAAAAAATTCACTGGAGTTATCAGATATTTGGTTTTATCAGCTAAAATCCTTTACTGGACAAAACGTCTTATAATTTTATCCTTTTATTTTAACAATAAGGTCTAAAATTCACTTAAAGCATTTTCTTTGCGTCATTTGTGATCCCTCACCAACAAGGGTTTGTTAGCCTAAAAAGCAAACGCATTCAAAATAAATTACGACAGCGTTATTTGCGTCCGATGTCAAATTTTGACTGTGAAAACACAGCTGACATGCTTTACCTTATTTCTTTACAAACAGTCAATGTAGGTATTGGAGACCAAACCATAGAAAAAAAGCACTAAAATATATATGACGGCATGACGGCGGCGTCATTGTACGTCGGCACCTACATATACAGTAAATCTCTTTAAAAATATTTACGTTTTGTATTATTTTTAAAATGTTTGCTTTTCGTTTCGATTTATTCGTCTTCATCATATCATCATTATTAGTCCATCACGCCCACTACTGGACATGGGCCTCTCCAGTTGGTCAGAGGATTTACCTTAAATTTTATGCTTGCTAAATGGATTGACGATCGCCGTACCAGATATTTCACACCTTTCACGCTGCTCTCCGTCGCCGGCCTGGGTATTTTATATGAGATAATTATACCGACATAAAATTTTCCTGGTAGAAGCACCTAGTCGCTTAGGCTCAGGTCGTGCGCTTAGCCTCTGGGCTGCAACAGCTCAGGACTAAGCAAAGGGCAAAGCGCTCGCTGTAAATTTCACAGTACGCAAGCAACCAGGTTCGATCTCCACCGGCACCATAAAAATTGTTAATTGCAATTTTAAGTGCTGATTTATCACGTGCTCGGCGGTGTAGGAAAATTTCGTGAGAAAACCTGCATGTCGAAGAAATAAGAAAAAAAATATTTCGAAGAAATTTGAAGTTTACTATCACACATTGGGGCAAAGCGGCGGACATTTCCTTGCCCTAAACCTTCTCACAAATGAGAGCAGGGCTGTGCCTAGCAGTGGGACGTAACTTTATTTTTTAAAATCTTCTTTGCAATTTCCATAGTTGCTTCTTACGACACCCACGGGATGAAATGGGGATGATGGATTCCCTTACGCCGCAACATGGCACTGTCTTTTCATTAGGATATGAAATTTATATTATTTCATACTCGTATCAGATGGTTATGGAATAACTGCCTCGTCTGTCTAAAGGACGTAAACGCGATTGCTGTTAATGAGATCCCTGGTTCAAATCCCGGGTCGGGGCAAAGTTTTTTTTTTATAGAATAAGTGTGACAAACGAGCACACAGCCCACCTGATGGTAAGCGGTTGCTGTGGCCCATAGACATCTACATCTATCTTCGTTTACGAATTAAAAAGCAGATGCGTTGTCACCCGTGAGGACTAAGATGGAATGCCTGTTTTCCAGTAAAAAGGGTCTCCGGTTCTCTACACTCAACATACGAAACACAGCAGGATTAAGTTGCTATGTTACGCTGGTATTCTGTGAGAGCGTGGTCCATCCCCGGTCGAGCCGACCCATTCGTGCTACAACTATACTATTAATATAGCCGCAGCATGGCTCTACCACGTAGCTACTATTATTACGTTTTCCTGTCTAAAAATTTTTAGAAGCAGCCCAGGGTCTCAAAGGTCACAAGGTTGTTTCACCCCATGACTCGGAAAGCCCGTAAAGCTATTGGCCCTGCGCCTGATCTCTCTCCGGTCGTGTTAAACGTTTATAGCCATATCAACAGGCTTTAAAAGTGGTAGAGCCATACTGCAGCTATATTAGTAGCATAGTTGTAGCACGAATGGATCGGCTCTATATGTAGCAGTTTAACTCTGCTGTGTTTCGTATGGTGAGTGTAGAGAACCGGAGACCCTTTTTACTGGAAAACAGACATTCCATCTTAGTCCTCACGGGTGACAATGCATCTGCATTTCAATTCGCAAACGAGGATAGATGTAGATGTCTATGGGCCACAGCAACCATAACAGCAACCACTTTCCATCAGCTAGACTGTGTGCTCGTTTGTCATCCTATCCTATAAAAAAAGAGTAAGGGAATAGAAAGTGTACCTGTGCGTGCATTCTGTCCTGCACAGATGGCTAGTCTCCGTTGACTCGGCCACCTAGACCGAAATTTGATCTGGAGGACATTATTTATGGAATTTAAATATTATTTTATTGAAGGCGATAATCAACAATATTGATGTAGGATAAAAAATTGATAACCACCACGTTAATAAATTAAAATAGGTTAACGATCGATTAATGCCTCACTATCACTGTCACAGTCTACTAAAGTTCACTGCTAAACATAGGCCTCCCCCATAGATATTTACCATAATTTCCACGCTGGGTAAGCCGGTTGACAACCGCAGTTTTATTATTTTTGGTCGTTATTAGGAAGACGCTACTGCCCTTCTCCTGTATCGTTTCTCTCTGTACGCCTCTTCCTCTGTCCCCACGGGATGATATGGAGTCGTGACTATTCTTACTCCGTCACTACACGGTAAATGTTTAACGATTATTATTAATATAATAAGCGTTAATCGATTAAACGTGATGGTGATGAATAAATGCAGACTAATTAGTCATCCAAAAATCTTTCTCAAGCACAAGATTAAGCTCGTACTAATTTAAACTCTTGTTTTGCTCATCATTGATAAGAAGATTGTTATTACTTAGATAGGAACCATCATCAATCATCAGCACAAGCTTGAATAAGGTATTTAGTTATGTAACTGTTATTAAATCCTACTTCTGCCTGGTTCATACATAACTTATAAATATGTCAACATAATTATCTGATTTTATTAAAACGAATCATACCATGTAGTGGCGTAGTAAGAATATGCAATATCCCATAACGTCCCGCGGGTATCGTAAGAGGCGTCAGGGAGAAACTGAAACAGAAAATGGGTGGCAGCATCTCCCTGATAACAAATGCAACCGAGCGTAGCAGCTATGGCAAGATTCTCCCTATGAGGCAATCTATGAGGGAAGACTCTGTTTAGCTAAGATTTGTTCTGGAAATATTTTTAATTATATCCTATCTCGTATTACAATGTGTAAACATTTTTTTTTAATTTTTTATATTTTGTAAGCAAGGTCACGTGCAACAGGCCTTCTGCTATGCTGAGAAAAATGGCTTAATAATTTATGACACAATTTTAAAACGTCTAACTAACGACGTACATAAAATAATTTCATAAGTTTTTATTTATTTATGTTAAAAACCTGTTTTCTAGCCGCACGTTCTAATAATATTCTTATTGCAGCTTCTCTTGTTTTTATATACAATGCAATATTTTACCCTGCAGAGCACACCTATTTCCTCAAGAAATAACAAACAAAGATTATTCATCGTTTTTCCGGATCATTAATTTGACCAAGTCGCAAATCATGTGTGCTAATCGACAGTTCGATTAGCACTTTGATCGACGGTCCGTATCGCCGTCGCCAATATCTACAGAACTCCATAGAATACTTATGTAATTATACTAGAGGCAAAATTCTATATTAACATCATCTATTCTTCATTAGGTATGTGATTTTAATACGAGTGACTAAGAAGAATTATTTACTTATGAACTATCATCCACACGTAGTCTAATAACTCTCATAATGTTGACGTAGTTTATTTTTCTCTAAACTGCACTTTATATTTACAGATTAAGTGTTATAGTTGAGATGTCACCTTCAAAACTACAAACTGAAATATTTTTAATTTCTGGCTTACTTTAACAGTAAAATTTCAAACGAAATTGTTCAAAAATTCAAACCCTGTAATTTTACATTTATCATAATATATTCAGTCGCGTGGGCGTTGTAAAAGGCAGCAGAAGGAATCTCAAATAGATGAAACAAAAATAAAAATAAAAACTGTATTTGCCAACTTGACGGGTCAAGCGAGGCTATTGTGGCTAAATCCAATAATCTATGGGGGAGCCTTATGTTTAGCAGTAGACTTCTGATAAATTAGAAAAAAAGTATTAAATGAATTTATGATACACTGGCTGTTCATCGCGACTTCCTCCGCGCGTAATTTATTACGATTTTTTGTGCGGGACCCTAATTCTTTTTCTGAAATGAAAGTAGCCTTAGTTACTTCTTATAACATCAGCTATCTGCCAGTGAAAGTCTGGCCAAAATCGGTCCAGCCGTTTCGGAGATTAGCCGGAACAAACAGACAGGCAGACAGACAAAAAATTTAAAAATTGTTTTTTTTTTTGTTATAAGCACCGTAAATACTTTCATATGCATTTAGTAAAAAGCTGTTATTTTGACATTACAAACAGACACTTCAATTTTATTTATTTGTATAGATGTCCTGCTTACAAATGAATACGATTTTAGTAGTTAGCGCATTTTCTTTTGTTTATTATTTTGTATATTTATTAACATATTAAAAAATAAAATTAATAAAATTAATTATCATACAGTCCTACTCCCCGCGGTGCCAAGAACGCTGGGTGTGTTTCCTCGCTGAAAAAGCCTTTGAGTTAGAAAAAAGCTAGATACTAGTCCCGCTATCGCAAATATTGTGAACAGAGAGATAATTATTTAAGAATAAAAAATTTGTACAACCGACCTCAATATAAATTATTAAAAATATCTCAAAAATATAGATCTATTGGTCGGACCTTGGTCAAATTTGAGACATGAGAAGCACCAGCTTTCAAATAAAAAAAGAATCATCGAAATCGGTTCACCCAGAAAAAAGTTATGAGGTATAACACACATTAAAAGAAAAAAAGAACATACGTTCGAATTAAGTACGCACCATAAACGGCCTAATCAAGAGGCCAACCAGGAAACTCGTGCCGCTGCCGAAGTAGAAAGCAACGTCGCTCACCGAAATGGATGCAGCGCCACTACGATGAGATCTTCGCGACGCTGCACGGCGGGAGAGATGTTCGCGACGGTTTAAAGACTTTAAGCGAAAAGTGATGAAAGAATATTAAATTGTTTAAAAAGTGAAATTAATAACAAAATCGAGCAAATTGTGTATTAATATAGGTTTACAATGTGTTTACGATTCTTAATATACTTATATAGAATGTCGTTTTTAATAAAAGTTGATATAAACAACTTTAATCATTTAATAAAATTTCGACCAATCACAGCGCAGCATATCGTGGAACTTTCTAGAAGTTAATTAACTGCGCAATAGTTTATATGAAAATAATAAGAATATTTTTGTGTTCTGAAAGAATTGTAAATATGATATTTAGTTAGCATATGGTGTATAGGTTGCAATAGTAAAGAGATAATTTGTGTAAATAAACGCATTTGATAAATATAGTAAAATTAAAGATTAGCACATTTGTTATGTAAATTTGGTACATTTTGATTAATAACTTTTTTAAATGTAAATATATTGAGTAACCTTTGTCACATACCGATAAAGCACCAAAATGCCTATTTTATAGTGTATAGCGTGTTAATGGAAAAATTAGCTTTATATAGAAAAAATTGCGATTTGTGCTAATTACATAATGAAAATGTTTAAAAATAAAGAGGTAAAACCGGAAATTGGCAAACGGCTCTCTATAGAGTATAGCCGAAGTCTACCTTATGGGGGCGAATCACAGTAACATTGTAGTGGGAAGAACTACCAGTAACAAGCAGTAGTATCCGGTAGTAGCTGAAGTGACTAGTAGCAGAACACAGTGAAAAGTTATAGTGAAATAGAAAAAGTTTAGCTAGCCGAAAAAGGTCGTAACTGAAAATCGCAGTTACACATAGTCGAAAAAAGTGGCAACTGAAAATTCTCAGTTGCATATAGTAAAATAGTGTTAGCTAGCTGAAAAAAGTGGTAACTGAAAATTCGCAGTTACATATAGTAAAAAAGTGTTAGCTAGCCGGAAAAGGTGGTAACGGAAATTTCGCCGTTACATATCGTGAAAAGTGTTAGCTAGACGGAAAAAGTGGTAACTGATATTCGCAGTTACAAAAGTGTTAAATTCAACTAATTTAGTTGATTAATAGCTGCTAGTCAGTAGTGTTAGAAAACCAACTACTACCAATAGATATTTTTGATACTACCAATAGAAATTTGTTACTTCCAATAGATATTTGAAATTACCAATAGAGATATTAGAAAATACCAATAGAAACTTGTTACTGCCAATAGATATTTGATATTACCAACAGATATTTTGAAAATACGAATAGAAATTTTAAAATCCAATAGAAATTTTAATATTACCGTGTGTTTTAATTAAATCTGTGTTTTGAAATATATAGTGAACAACCATAGTTGAACAACCGTGTTCAATAAATAAATAGTTATAAAATTTCGCGACTAATTAATCAGTCGAACCGCTGGCCACTCCCTTGCTATTTTAATTTATAAATCGTGCATTTTTAATTCTGAACCTCAGTCCACAGTTCTCCAACAGCATACACAAAGGCGTTAGTGAAAGTATCCTCCAGAACCTATAGGTGTAGGACGTGAGCGGCTCGCGGAGTATCTTCGACAACATTTACTCAGGAGAGTTACGCCCGTCCGGCACAAAAGGTATGTGCTCGAAAAACTGACAACAGTAAAATTTATTATATTCGCAGTATGCATGATATAAATCAAATTGTAAAACAAAGTTCATCTCTTTCTGATAAACAACCCGGGACATCCTCATCCACAATATTGTAAAGTTCTTATTTATACCTATATTTATTCATAAGTCAATAAATTCAAATAAGATGGATACACAAATAAATGAAATTCTTAATTGTAAAATTCCTAATCAACTCTTTCAACAGTTGCCTCCTATAAGTTTTATGAAATTTTCATGTATTCACTTTAATATTAGGTCACTTATAAAAACTTTACTAAACTGCAACAACTAATACACAACTGTTGCTATCCACTAGATGTAAAAGTTATAACGGAGGCTGGTATCTCGAACAATATTGTTAATTTATACACATTACCGGGCTATAGTTTGTATGCACAACTACGTGAAAATAAGAAGGGAGGCGGAATTATAATTTACGTACGGAACCATCTAAATTTTACTACAATTCAACATAAAACTAAAACGTTTGAAAGTCTATCGGGCATAATAAAACTAAACTCGTCACTAAATATAGTTGTGTGTGCAGTTTACAGACCACCATCTACAAATAAAAAACTGTTTGTAAGTGAAATAAGCAAGTACATTTCTAAGTTTAAATTGGAACACAACTTCCTTTTAATCGGTGACACTAACATAGATATAAAAACTCCAACCTCATACAAGGATGTTTATGTAGGAGCACTCAGCGAGCACGGATTGATGTGTGGAATATCGGAATACACAAGAATTGAAACTAAGCAAAATTGAATTACTAAATCTTGCTTAGACCACATTTTTGCCCGATTCCCCACCTTACATCCGTTCTCGGCGGTGCTCGATGTTGTACTGGCCGATCATCGAGGTATTATCTTTGCGTGCGTTAATGACGCACCTATAATGCTCACGCGTTTACAGGATGTAACAAAACGACTGATTGATTACGAGATTTTTTATAAGGAACTTAAAAATGTGGATTGGTCAAAGTCTAAAGATATGAATTCCCCAGACGAGATTCTAAATTTCATATCTTTTCAGACCGCAAAAAAATCCACAACTAACATCAAAACCTATAAATTAAATAAAAAGACCTCTAAACAGTTTAATTTGCCTTGGAGTGATGACAATATTACTCGTCTTTGTGATAAAAGGGACAAATTATATCGTAATTGGAAAAATAATCCAAATAACTCAAAACTAAGACTAGAATATAATAAAATACGCAATAAAGTACATAAAGTTCTTGAAATCAAAAAGAATACATATTATATAAAGCAAATAAATAATAATTTTAAGAATATTAAAAAAAATTATAATGTTGTAAATCAAATGTTAGGGAGAATGACCTTGTCTATTGATGCGGCTATATTCAAGGCGTTTGATGCTCAGGGACTTACTTCCAAAACTATTGCAGATAACTTCGCAAATAGCTTCGACAGAGTGGTAAAAAGTATAATTCCAAATTGTAAAATAAAATTAATGAACAAAAATAATACATCTAAAATCTTAGACTCCAGCATCCTATTTCGGAAAGCGACCCCCAGTAGTGTTCATAAAATTATTAAAAACTTAAACACAAGAAAGGCGCCAGGTGCTGACAATATTGCGATTTCTGACATTAAAATGATAGGGGAATATATATTTCCCCAACCATTTCTGACCTAATCAACAGTAGCATTAAAAATGGTTTGTATCCTGATCAATTGAAAGAAGGCTGTGTCAGACCTATGCATAAGAAAGGAAAACGTGATGACTACTTAAATTATCGCCCAATTACATTACTTTCGTCAATTGATAAAATTGTGGAAAAATTCATAGGCGAGCAAGTACACAAATTTTATACGAATAACTCTGTAATAAGTCCGTATCAGTTTGGTTTCCAACCAGGAAAAAGTACAACAGGTCTTTTATCAAAATTCACTGATGATGTCAATAGTCACCTAAATGAAAAAAGACAGGTGCTTGCCCTATTTATTGACTTCTCACGTGCTTTTGACACCATGTTACATGAACAGCTTGTGGACAGATTAGACAAATGTGGTGTACGTGGTCCATTGCTTAACTGGTGCCGTAACTGCTTGAAGAACCGAAAATCTTTTGTTAAGATTGAAAATAACTACAGCAAGCCTATGTTGATGACGGAGGGTACGGCACAAGGTTCGGTACTAGGACCCTTGCATTTTTTGTCCTACGTCAATGACATGGGAAGCTGCATCGTCAATTGCACGTGCTACCAGTTTGCTGATGACATTTGCCTTGTAATTGGTGATAAAATCCACAAAAGGCTTGTGACCTTTTACAGTCTGACCTAGATGTCCTAACAATATGGTGCCATGATGCTGGGCTCGTCCTTAACGCCAGCAAAACTAAGTTGTTAGTAATCAAATCTCCATACCTAAAACCCACTGCAATTAAAAAATTAGTCGCACATAATCACATCTGCCTACATAATAACAGCGCTACTGAATGTTGCTGCCTACAAATTGAAATAGTTGATACACAAACATATCTCGGACTAGTTATTGACAGTAACTTTAATTGGAGACAGCATATTGAACATGTATGTACTAAACTAAGACAGTTTCTAGCAAATATCACTATTCTCAATAATCGCATTCCATTGAAAATAAAGTTAATGTTATATAATGCACACACACACTATAAGAACTAGAGTGACCGACATAGCCCAACGGATTAGTAAGCTGAAGTGGCAATGGGCCGGCCATATAGCTCGAAGAACCGACAACCGATGGGGAAGAAAGGTTCTCGAGTGGCAGCCTCGTACCGGCAGGCGAAGTGTAGGGCGTCCCCCCACTAGATGGAGTGACGACCTGGTAAGATATGCAGGAAGTCGATGGATGCAGGTGGCTCAGGACCGTGCTTTGTGGCATTCTTTGGGGGAGGCCTATGTTCAGCAGTGGACTTGTGAAGGGCTGTAATGATGATGATGATGATGATGAATGCACTCGCGGAGTCGCACATTCAATACGGGCTAAGTAGCTACGGCCGAACTTACAAACATATCTTGACCAGATCTATAATTTACAAACAAGAATACTTAAAATCATAGTTCCAAATAAAATAAAAAATAAATTCCGCGATGACGTCAGTGGTCTTTTCAAACACTGTAAAATTTTACCAATACATATACAAGTATTAAACATCTTATTAAAAGAACAATTTTTTAATCAATCGCTAAGAAAACCGATCGAGCATCCTGTATACACTCGAGCAATTTCTAAGAACCGTCTCATCGAGCCGCGTGCTTGCAATGCGTACGGTGAGCGGACATGTAGTTACTTAATACCTCGGCTTATCAATAATATGCCGTCAGAATTGTTGGATAATATCAATAAAAATAACATTAAGTGTAAGTTAAAGGATCATTTTCTTAAGTTATTATAACGTGTTTTCTGATATATATTTTTCTCTGAATGTTTGCATTTTTTTTTCTTTTTACAGTATCTTTAATACAATATTACGCTATTATCTTATAAAATTGTAAACTCTCGATAACTTAGATATAAACCTTAGTGTTTCTTATATGCTATCACTATAAATATTTGTAATGCTTGTTGATGTGATAAATAAATGAAAAAAAAAAACTTACAACCGCCACAAATATGAAAGATTTCGCGGAAAACCCAAAAGCATTTTTATTTTTAATCTAAAGCATAATTAATTAAGTGCTCGACCAATACCAAATCTAGTAGTCATTGACAGCGTAATTCAACGCTCCAGGGGAGCCCTAGTCTTCCCAACAACCAGGCGGTGGCCACAGCGTGCCGTGAACCCGAATCCAATAGAGCGCGAACCGTTAAATAATCGACACTCGGATTGTACACCCTCACTGAGGCCGTCGGCAATAGAACAGTTTGGCAAGAGAGCTGTTGACGGCTCAAAGGATTAGTGGAGGCGGCCGTGGTGGGAGATAGTGCGGCAGCTACCTAGCTGGGGCTGCCTGCATCAAAGGGGGGACGGTGGAACCCCAGCCGCGGTCGTGGATGTCGTAAGGGGCGTCAGAGGATAATTGAAGCAAAACATGGGCAGCAGCATCTCTTTGGTAACAGAAATACAACAATAAAAGAACTGCTGTTGCCAAACCCCTCGCCAAGCGAGGCAACTATGGCAATGTACGACCCATGTTTAAAGTTACGAAGAGATGGCCCCCAGTCCCCGGCGGCCCCGCTATTCTTGGCTACGATGGCGACCATGGTAACGGCGGGACAGGGGGTGCTAAGAATCTCCAGCGGAGGTTCGATATAACGCACGCACCCTGAGGACTGATGAATATATAATGATATCCTTGAGCTGGAAGAAGAGATAGACAAGTTGCGCTGGATTATTATAGGATTATCTGAGGTCCGAAAAGAGGGGGAGGACATGGTAATCCTCGAATCCGGCAACTTACTCTATCACCGGGAGGGCGACCATCTGTCTCAAGGAGGTGTCGGATTGATCATCCACAAGTCTCTCGTTAACAATGTTGCAAAGATTGTGAGTGTGTCGACGAGGATTGCGTACCTTATACTCAGAATCACAAAACGGTATTCGTTAAAGGTCATACAGGTTCACGCACCAACCTCGGCACATCCCGATGAGGAGGTCGAGCAAATGTATGAGGATATATCTAGAGTAATGCATTCTTCCAAAACCCACTATACGGTGTTAATGGGAAACTTCAACGCCAAACTAGGCACAAGAGAGAACGGTGAGCGGAAGGTATAGAATTTTGGAATAAGGCAATGGAACCCAAGGGACCAGCAGCTGCCCGACTTCATGGAGAAAGAGGGACTCTTTATGATGAGCTCTTTTTTCCACAAGCGACCCTACAGGAAGAGCACCTGGTTGAGTCCCGACGGTTCGACAAAAATAAGATTGATTTCATTATGATGACCAGACGATAACTGTTCAGTGATGTCTTAGTAATCGCGAGGGTGAAAACCGGTAGCGATCATCGAAAATAGAAAATTGCAATGCAGTGGATGATATGAATGACAAGCTCGCGAAAACTGTCCATGCGGTCGGAGTAAAATTTTTCAAGACCCGCCGCAGAAGAACACAAAAAATCTTCGACCACACTGATATGGCGTGCAGCTGCCTATCTAATAGTAGGATCCTCCTGGGCATGGGCCATGGGCCCATCTGCCTGTAGGTTCTTCTTACCATGGGGTAAGAAGAACCTACAGGCACATGCAGGTCGGGCCTTTAAGGCCAAAGTGGAAGGTCTCTAATTAAAATAAACAAAGGGGGAAAGATCGGTAAGGGAAAGGCACTTACCTGCCTCTGGAGCGGAGACGGTTCACCAGGACCGGCCCGGCGGAGGTTAGTGTCGTGAATGTATGTGTGTTTGTATGAATGTGTGTGTACGTGGCCTGGTCTAGATGACACAATACTGTCCTGGAGAAGGTATCCGCTGGTAGCCTCGGAACTATTCCCCTCTTGAGGCACTCTTTCTGTTTCGTCACGTAATGGTACAGCCAAACATAGAACTTCAGAGGAAAATCACTATCGGAGTTGCACAATTAATTTGACAGAAATTAATAAGTCCGAAAGAACAATACGTGTTCTCGCAACAATTTACGCGGGTTTACACTTTCGTAACAAAAATAGTCATTACAAATCATTATGCATGTAGAGTCGAAGACTTCCAGCCTCCCGAACAAGCCGGTTCCCGAAAAGGCTTTAGCACCATAGACCACATACATACCCTTCGGCAAATTGTACAGATGTCCGAGGAGTATAATTTGCCACTATGTCTGGCGTATGTGGACTATGAGAAAACCTTCGTCGGTATATCGAAGTGCAGAAGTGTTTGTACATTAGGGTTACGATGGCTATCCTATTTCTCCATCAATATTAAATTTAGATCATTGTTTAAATCACATGGTCTTTTTAATTTATTTATAGAGCCAACGCGTATTTCTCAATCTAGTGCAACATATACATGTTGCACTAGATTGAGAAATAACTTCCATCACTTTCATACCAAAATGATCCTAATTTTTTGTATGGAACATTATTTAAGCTTATTTGCAATGAATTTAATAATACTTTTACTTCTAAAACATTCTCCTTGAACAGTCGGAAGTCATTCAATGAATGGGCGGCAGTAGGAGTCCATAAGAGCAGGCATAGGTTATATGATCTTTACCATGAAAGGTCATATAATCACAGCGTCGAATTTAGGGAATATGTAAAAAAATATTCAAAAATATTTAAAAGAGTGTGCTCCATAGCCAAGTCTTTGCATTTGAGCAACAAAATTAAGACGGCTTCCAATAAAATTAAAATGACATGGAGTATAATTAATAGCGAAACTGGTAAGATCAACTCTTGCAATTCAAATTGCCAGTTAAGTGTTAACAACAAATTAACTGTATCAGATCAGGACGTAGCAATGGTTTTTGAGAAATATTTTACTGATATTCCGATCTTGACCACTAAGTCACTGAACTCTTCTCCTGCCGTCGCCGAATCATTACTTAAACAAAATGTAAATGTGTGTACAAAGAATTTTACATTTCATAAAGTGTCATCAAAAGATATTGTAAAATATTTTAAAACTATTGATGTTAAGAAAACTGCGGATCTGTGGGGGATATCTGTTAAAGTTATTGCGTCTATAATAGATACAATCGCGCCTCATTTAGCTATTATTTTTAATACTAGTATCGAATCTGGTGTGTTTCCTGATTTAATGAAGCATAGTAAAGTAATACCTTTATTTAAATCTGGTAGTACATTAGACCCCGTCAATTTTAGACCTATTTCTGTACTACCAACACTTAGTAAGATTTTTGAAAAAATTGTTCTTGATCAAATGTTAAATTTTTTTAATATAAATAATTTACTTCATAAAAATCAATTTGGTTTCACAAGGGGTCGCTCGACAACTGATGCCGGTGTTGAGCTGATTAAATATATCTTTAATGCATGGGAGAATTCACAGGATGCTTTGGGTATATTTTGTGACCTATCCAAGGCCTTCGATTGTGTTCACCATGAAACATTAATCAGGAAACTTCAACACTACGGTGTAAGAAGGTGTGCCCTTAAATTAATTATTTCATTTTTAAGTAAGAGAACGCAAAATGTTTTCATTAACAATATGAGCTCTTCCGGATCGATGGTACAAATGGGCGTGCCTCAAGGACTTACCTTACATAGTAGGGGATAACCATGATATAGTATTATTTGCAGATGACACTTTCTTTAATTTTCAAATTAAGTCGACAGTTACTAAAATATGACGAAGTAAATAATGCTATATCTAAATTAGTAAATTGGTTCGATGTTAATAATTTGCATTTAAATGGCACTAAAACAAAATGTATGAAATTCGTGACTCCAAATGTCAAACAATTAACTACTAATGTAATTTTAAATGGGGAGAAACTGAGTCTTGTAGATACCACCATTTTTCTTGGAATCACACTAGACGCGAAGCTTCAATGGAGCCCCCATATATCAAAACTAGCAAGCAGACTTAGTTCTGCAGCATATGCTGTAAAAAGATTAGAAGTCTAACCAGTGTTGAAACAGCTAGACTAGTTTACTTCAGCTACTTCCATAGCATAATGTCGTATGGTATTTTGCTATGGGGACACGCAGCTGACATTGAATTTATATTTGTTTTGCAGAAGAGGGCCATAAGAGCAATTTATAATTTAAAGCCTAAAGAGTCGCTGCGACAAAAATTTAAGGAAATTAATATATTAACTTTGGCCTCTCAATACATTTATGAAAATGTAATGTACGTACACAAAAATAAAAGTAGTTTTACAAAAATAAGTGATATTCATTCTGTAAATACTAGGAACAGACACAAGCTAGTAGTACCAGTTACTCGACTCCATCGAGTCAGTAATTCATTCTTGGGGCGATGTATACGCTTTTACAACAAAATTCCAGAAAATATACAAAGTTTGGCCTGTTCAATGTTCAAAAACTTTATTAGATTAATAGTTTAAAAAGTTTGTATAAAAAGGGTTATTATAATATTAAGGAATTTATGGATGATAATAACCCCTGGAAATGAGGTGATCGCTACCAAGCTATTTCTAATTTGTTGTGTTGTTAATTTGTGTAACATCATGATTGTAAGCTGTTATTAAAATAAAAAGTCCCGCTGGGTTTCTTGCTGGTTCTTCCCAGGACAGAGGTTTGTCCTTTGAACCAGTGGTAATCAAACAAAAGAGTGACTTTCAATAAGTATTATTTATAATCTATATTGAATAAAAAAGTTTCTGTTTCTGTTTCTATCCGAGTACAGAACCAGAGTATGAAACTTATCCAACTGCAAAGAGAACATGGACAAAACAAAGATCATGTATAACATCCATGTCACATCTATGCCTGTAGTTGTTGGAAGCACTAAGCTCAAAGTATGTTTACCTGGGACAAATTGTCCGACTAGGTAAGTCCAACTTCGACTAAGAGGTCAATTGACGTATTCAACTCGGCTGGGCAGCGTTCGGGAAATTACTGCACATCTTCTCGTCATTAAAACGGGACCGTACAACCAGTGCGGGTTGCCAGTGATGACCTATGGAACTAAGACGTGGTCCCTTACTGCTGGCCGCTATTGAGGGGGCTATGCTCGGAGTTTCTCTGTGTGAGAAAGTTAGGAATGAGGATATTCGCAGTAGAACAAGAGTGACCAACATAGCCCAACGGATTAGTAAGCTGAAGTGGCAATGGGCCGGCCATATAGCTCAAAGAACCATCAACCGATGGGGAAAAAGGTTCTTGAGTGGCGGCCTTGTACCGGCGGATAAAGTGAAGGACGTTCACCCACTAAATGGAGTGACGACCTGGTAAGACATGCAGGAAGTCGATAGATGCAGGTGGCTCAGGACCGTGCTTTGTGGCATTCCTTGGGGGAGGCCTATGTTCAGCAGTGGACTTGTGAAGGGCTGTAATGATGATGGTGATAATGACATCTATATATATATATATATATATATATATATATATATATATATATATATATATTAAAATACTAACTGCGCCCGCTACTTAAATCGTGTGGAATTATTGAATATGCTTTAATTGTATTAAACGAGACAGCTATGTCATGTTTATCACTGCTAGGCTGTTAACTAAAAGACTAATTAAGATTGTTGGTTGTGTCATATCCATCGATATTGTTTATTGCCTGGTAAAATATATATTTATATAATATTTGAATTGAATTTAAAAATTGAGCATTAAAGCTTTAAATACTGACGGCCATGAGTGCTTAAAACAAATAAGGTAACATATTCTTTACCCTGTCTAATAAGTACATACAACTATTGACATTACTATAATTGACACTTCATAACCTTCAAGCCAAAATACAATAGTGGATACCTTATTACTGTGGTGACAGATATAAGTAAGACATTATCTATCCAGACAAACAGGCTGAAAAATGATTGAAAAAATGAAACAAAACATAACTGATAAAAGCATGAATAATGCATCCAGTTCCAATCCAAACTTCATCAAGAATTTAAAGTCGGTGATAGAGTTATAATCAAAATCTGAAATGATTTTTTTTAAATAAAATAAATAGCAAATGAGCACACAGTCTCACTGTTGGGAAGTTTAAGATATAGAACAAAATCTAACCTCGATATGGAATATAAAAGTAGATGCGTTGTTAATCCTGAGGACTAAGGTATAATATCTCGTGAACAGTAAAAAGGGTCTCCAGTTCTTTACATTCATTATACGAAACATAGCACCGTGCAGTTGCTATTTTACGCTGGTATTCTGTGAAAGCGTGATCCCTTCTTCGCCGGTCGAGCCATTCGTGTTGCAACCAGGATTTAGTAGCAGGGTGGCTCTACCACATTTATTGTAGAGGAAAACTATATCCAGAGCTTTTAATAATGATACTCATCAATTACTGGCTCCTCTAATTTTTATATGTGCGGTACATAGATTATATTTAAAAAAATCACTGGAGTTATCAGATATTTGGGTTTATCAGCTAAAATCCTTTACTGGACAAAACTTCTTATAATTTTATCCTTTTATTTTAACAATAAGGTCTAAAATTCAGTTAAAGCATTTTCTTTGCGTCATTTGTGATCCCTCACCAACAAGGGTTTGTTAGCCTAAAAAGCAAACGCATTCAATATAAATTACGACAGCGTTATTTGCGTCCGATGTCAAATGTTGACTGTGAAAACACAGCTGACATGCTTGACCTTATTTCTTTACAAACAGTCAATGTAGATTTTGGAGACCAAACCATAGAAAAAAAGCACTAAAATATATATGACGGCATGATGGCGGCGTCATTGTACGTCGACACCTACATATACAGTAAATCTCCTTAAAAATATTTACGTTTTGTATTATTTTTAAAATGTTTGCTTTTCGTTTCAATTTATTCGTCTTCATTATATCATCATCATTAGTCCATCACGCCCACTACTGGACATTGGCCTCTCCGGTTGGTGAGAGGATTTACCTTAAATTTTATGCTTGCTAAATGGATTGACGATCGCCGTACCAGATATTTCACACCTTTCACGCTGCTCTCCGTCTCCGGCCTGGGTATTTTATATGAGAAAATTTTACCGCCATAAAATTTTCCTGGTATAAGCACCTAGTCGCTTAGGCTCAGGTCGTGCGCTTAGCCTTTGGGCTGCAACAGTTCAGGACTAAGCAAAGGGCAAAGCGCTCGCTGTAAATTTCACAGTACGCAAACCACCCGGGTTCGATCCCCACCAGCACCATAGAAATTGTTAATTGCAATTTTAAGTGCTGATTTACCACGTGCTCGGCGGTGTAGGAAAATTTCGTGAGGAAACCTGCATGTTGAAGAAATAAGAAAAAAAATATTTCGAAGAAATGTGAAGTTTACACATTGGGGCAAAGCGGCGGACATTTCCTTGTCCTAAACCCTCTCACAAATGAGAGCAGGCCTGTGCCTAGCAGTGGGACGTAACTTTATTTTTTAAAATCTTCTTTGCAACTTCCATAGTTGCTTCTTACGACACCCACGGGATGAAATGGGGATGATGGATTCACTTACGCCGCAACATGGCACTGTCTTTTCATTAGGATATGAAATTTATATTATTTCATACTCGTATCAGATAGTTATGGAATAACTGCCTTGTCTGTCTAGAAGACGTAAACGCGATTGCTGTTAATGAGGTCCCGGGTTCAAATCCCGGGTCGGGGCAAAGTTAGCTACTATTATTACGTTTTCCTGTCTAGAAATTCTCAGAAGCAGCCCAGGGTCTCAAAGGTCACAAGGTTGTTTCACCCCATGACTCGGAAAGCACGTAAAGCTGTTGGCCCTGCGCCTGATCTCTCTCCGGTCGTGTTAAACGCTTATAGCCATCTCAACAGGCTATAAACGTAGTAGAGCCATGCTGCAGCTATATTAGTAGCATAGTTGTAGCACGAATAGGTCGGCTCGACCGGGGAAGGACCACGCTCTCACAGAATACCAGCGTAAAATAGCAGCTTAACACTGCTGCGTTTCGTATGGTGAGTGTAGAGAACCGGAGACCCTTTTTACTGGAAACGAGGCATTCCATCTTAGTCCTCACGGTTGACACTGCATCTGCATTTTGATTCGCAAACGAGGATAGATGTAGATGTCTACGGGGCAACAGCAACCACTTTCCATCAGCTAGACTGTGTGCTCGTTTGTCATCCTATACTATAAAAAAAAGAGTAAGGGAATAGAAAGTGCACCTGTGCTTGCGCATACCAACTACCAAGTGTCACTTAATTCTGTCCTGCACAGATGGCTAGTCTCCGTTGACTCGGCCACCTAGACCGAAATTCGATCTGGAGGACATTATTTATGGAATTTAAATATTATTTTACTGAAGGCTATAATCAACAATATTGATGTAAGACAACAAATTGATAACCACCACGTTAATAAATTGAAATAGGTTAACGATCGATTAATGCCTCACTATCACTGTCACAGCCTACTAAAGTTCACTGCTAATCATAGGCCTCCCCCATAGATATTTACCATAATTTCCACGCTGGGTAAGCCGGTTGACAACCGCAGTTTTATTATTTTTGGTCGTTATTAAGAAGACGCTACTGCCCTTCTCCTGTATTGTTTCTCTCTGTACGCCTCTTCCTCTGTCCCCACGGGATGATATGGAGTCGTGACTATTCTTACACCGCCACTACACGGTAAATGCTTAACGCTTATTATTAATATAATAAGCGAGTGATGGTGATGAATAAATGCAGACTAATTTGTCATCCAAAAATCTTTCTTAAGCACAAGATTAAGCTCGTACTAATTTAAACTCTTGTTTTGCTCATCATTGATAAGAAGATTGTTATTACTTAGATAGGAACCATCATCAATCATCAGCACAAGCTTGAATAAGGTATTCAGTTATGTAACTGTTATTAAATCCTACTTCTGCCTGGTTCATACATAACTTATAAATATGTCAATATAATTATCTGATTTTAGTAAAACGAATCATACCATGTAGTGGCGTAGTAAGAATATGCAATATCCCATAACGTCCCGCGGGTATCGTAAGAGGCGTCAGGGAGAAACTGAAACAGAAAATGGGTGGCAGCATCTCCCTGATAACTGAAACCGAGCGTAGCAACTATGGCAAGATTCTCCCTATGAGGCAATCTATGAGCGAAGACTCTGTTTAGCTAAGATTTGTTCTGGAAATATTTTTAATTATATCCTATCTCGTATTACATTGTGTAAACATTTTTTTAAATGTTTTATATCTTGTAAGTAGGATTACGTGCAACAGGCCTTCTCCTATGCTGAGAAAAATGGCTTAATAATTTATGACACAATTTTAAAACGTCTAACTAACGTCATACATAAAATAATTTCATAAGTTTTTTATTTATTTATGTTAAAGACCTGTTTTCTAGCCGCACGTTCTAATAATATTGTTATTGCAGCTTCTCTTGTTTTTATACACAATGCAATATTTTACCCTGCAGAGCATACCTATTTCCTCAAGAAATAACAAACAAATATTATTCGTCGTTTTTCCGGATCATTAATTTGACCAAGTCGCAAATCATGTGTGCTAATCGACAGTTCGATTAGCAGTTTGATCGACGGTCCGTTTCGCCGTCGCCAATATCTACAGAACTCCATAGAATACTTATGTAATTATACTAGAGGCAGAATTCTATATTAACATCATCTATTCTTCATTAGGTATGTGATTTTAATACGAGTGACTAAGAAGAATTTTTTTTTTATAGGATATGGGTGACAAACGAGCACACAGTCCACCTGATGGTAAGTGGTTGCTGCGGCCCACAGACATCCACATCCATCCTCTACTACAAATCAAATTGCAGATGCGTTGTCACCCGTGAGTACTAAGATGGAATGCCTCATTTCCAGTAAAAAGGGCCTCCGGCCACCTGCACTCACCAAGCGAAACGCAGAGGTAAACCTCTACTTCACGCTGGTATTCTGTGAGGTCGTGGTACCACCCCGGTTCGAGCCGGCCCATCCGTGCGACAGCAAAAGCCGCCACGTGGCTCTACCACTGTTAAAATATTTACTTATGAACTATCATCCACACGTAGTCTAATAACTCTCATAACGTTGTCGTAGTTTATTTTTCTCTAAACTGCACTTGTATATTTACAGATTAAGTGTTATAGTTGAGATGTCACCTTCAAAACTACAAACTGAAATATTTTTAATTTCTGGCTTACTTTAACAGTAAAACTTCCAACGAAATTGTTCAAAAATTCAAACCCTGTAATTTTACATTTATCATAATATATTCAGTCGCGTGGGCGTTGTAAAAGGCAGCAGAAGGAATCTCAAATAGATGAAACAAAAATAAAAATAAAAACTGTATTTGCCAACTTGACGGGTCAAGCGAGGCTATTGTGGCTAAATCCAATAATCTATGGGGGAGCCTTATGTTTAGCAGTAGACTTCTGATAAATTAGAAAAAAAGTATTAAATGAATTTATGATACACTGGCTGTTCATCGCGACTTCCTCCGCGCGTAATTTATTACGATTTTTTGTGCGGGACCCTAATTCTTTTTCTGAAATGAAAGTAGCCTTAGTTACTTCTTATAACATCAGCTATCTGCCAGTGAAAGTCTGGCCAAAATCGGTCCAGCCGTTTCGGAGATTAGCCGGAACAAACAGACAGGCAGACAGACAAAAAATTTAAAAATTGTTTTTTTTTTGTTATAAGCACCGTAAATACTTTCATATGCATTTAGTAAAAAGCTGTTATTTTGACATTACAAACAGACACTTCAATTTTATTTATTTGTATAGATGTCCTGCTTACAAATGAATACGATTTTAGTAGTTAGCGCATTTTCTTTTGTTTATTATTTTGTATATTTATTAACATATTAAAAAATAAAATTAATAAAATTAATTATCATACAGTCCTACTCCCCGCGGTGCCAAGAACGCTGGGTGTGTTTCCTCGCTGAAAAAGCCTTTGAGTTAGAAAAAAGCTAGATACTAGTCCCGCTATCGCAAATATTGTGAACAGAGAGATAATTATTTAAGAATAAAAAATTTGTACAACCGACCTCAATATAAATTATTAAAAATATCTCAAAAATATAGATCTATTGGTCGGACCTTGGTCAAATTTGAGACATGAGAAGCACCAGCTTTCAAATAAAAAAAGAATCATCGAAATCGGTTCACCCAGAAAAAAGTTATGAGGTATAACACACATTAAAAGAAAAAAAGAACATACGTTCGAATTAAGTACCGTTTCCTTTTTGAAGTCGATAGAAAACATTCTCAATGTAAACGTAACACCAAAATGACCACAGTTTGAAATAAAAGATTGGAAAATTAATACAAAACTGAGTTATAAATAGTTCTATATGGAGAACCACAGAATTAATTAAATGACCCGTCACGAAGTTCTGCGGCAACAATGTTAATTTCACTTATATTTATAGCCCAAGGATTAATTCCAAAATCTACATGGGTTCTAGTTCTGTTTGATAATTATAAGGGTCGAAATTAAATCGGATTTTGAAAATGGAGATGAATTGTTATGTAACCTTTTATTATAATATAATTTAAACAAAAATAACAATGACTTATTTTTTGCTTGTAGTGGATATTATCAAGATAAAGTGAAAGAAGTATTGTTATAATAAAGAGCCTCGCTTGTTTATCATTTCTCAACAATCAAGCACAAGCTTATACGACTTTGTATATGTAAAGTTTCAATTAATAATTAATTATTCATAGATCCATAGATTTGATAAATATCCAATCCTCGCAAATGAGAGAACGATTCGCAAGGCAATTAAAATTAAAAAAAAAACCGGCCAAGTGCAAGTCGGACTCGCGCACCGAGGGTTCCGAACAAATCCGTAGGTATAAGTTTAAAATAATTAAAATATTTTTATTATATGATGTAACTGAAAATTTATGCTTTTCGCAATTTTTCCTTTAGCTGTGCTATAATACGTTGCTTCGTACCAAATTTTAAGATTCTGAGTTCACGGGAAGTACCCTGTAGGTTTTGATTCCCTTGCAAATATCGAAAATTTGCGGCATAAACGGCTGTATCTTTTGATTGCGTTGGCTTAGAAGTTTGATTTTTTCACAGCTCCAAGGGACAGTAGACTTGAGTATTTGATATAAATTTCAGCTTGATACCTCCACGCTTTCCTGAGAAAAAGGGTCTTGATAGACAGACAGACAGATGGACAATAAAGTGATCCTATAAGGGTTCTGTTTTTCCTTTTGAGGTACGGAACTCTAAAAAAAACATTCAAATTTTAATAGAGAAAATGACAGGCTGTTGACATTTTCTTTCCCATAATTAATACAATTAAATCCAAACCCAAGCATACCACTGCAAAACTTCAAGATACTTGTAAGCTTATTCTGCGTTGATCGGACCAAAAATTTATATTCAAAATCTGAACGTAGGCCAGGTTAACTATGACATCGCTATGTCAAACACCTTAGTCTCCCCGTGATCATGGATGCTTCTATGAATGATTAAAAATAAATAAAAGTAAGTTAAATGAAACATAATAAAATCCGTAAAATTAGTTTTATTCATCCCCTATTTTCCAGCCCTTAGAGATGGATATTTTTGTTTAAATTTATTTAGCCAATATGAAATATAATCTATTTCCATTGCAGTCTGTAAAAGTCCACTGCTCAACATATTATGCTTTTCCTACAGATCGCATCATCGGGGGAATTTTACCATACGTGCCACGTTTGGCAACCATGGTTTTTAATAGTTTTGAGTTTTGATTGGGAAGACACTACCGCCCATTAGTTGTTTTAGCTTCCCTGTGTCACCTCTTACAACACCCACGGGACGATATGGGGTAGTGGATATTCTTACAACGCCACTACACAGCTAGGCTATTTAATAAAAAAAATCAATAAAATCGGTTCATAATTGATAAAAATGTCGCGTGACATACCTACAACAAAAATTTTCTTACAATCGAATTGGAAAATTATTTTTTAAGTTTGTTAGTATAAGTTTACGGCTGACTACGGCGGTATATAAAAGAGCACATCAAATACAACAATAAATAAGGAACATTACATAAACACTCACGCCTGTCACCCAGAGGGGTAGGCAGAGATTATGGACTTCCATTTGGCACGATCCTGACACACCTCTCTCGCTTCCTCCACATCCAATAAGGAACAATATAATAAAATTTACATAGGTTACTCGAGTTTCGTCAGCAAGGCACTGCAACTAGTGATTACATATTTTTTAATAACTGAAGTGAAAAACGAAGTAAAGTCCACGTGATGTTGGCTTCTGCACCTTCAATTAATTCAAACAAAGAAGGCTACAGGTGTTTTCATCTATAAGGGCTAAGACGGTAAGATGTATGATGATCTAATATAATGGTGATATTTGCACTATGAGTCTACAAATATCACCATCACCATCATATACAATACACACAATACCTAATGTAAAACATTCGAAAACCAATGTGCTCTTAAATGGAGAGGAGTTGAGTCTTGTGGATACCACTGTTTTTCTCGGTATTACTATTGACGCGAAACTTCAATGGGGCCCCCATATATCTAAATTAGCAAGCAGACTTAGTTCTGCAGCATATGCTGTAAGAAAGATTAGAAGTCTCACAGATGTTGAGACAGCTAGGTTAGTGTATTTTAGTTACTTTCATAGCGTAATGTCTTATGGAATTTTGCTATGGGGTAATGCGACTGATATTGAAGCTATATTTGTTTTGCAACAGAGAGCCGTACGGGCGATTTATAATCTAAATTGTAAAGAGTCCCTCAGAGAAAAAATTAAAGAAATAAACATATTAACTTTGGCATCGCAATATATTTATGAAAATGTAATGTATGTACATAAAAACATAAATAGCTTTAATAAGAATAAGGATGTTCATACCTTAAAAACTAGGAACAAACATAAGCTTGTAATGCCACTTACTAGACTCCACAGAATTAGTAATTCATTTATGGGGCAATGTATATGCTTTTACAACAAAATCCTAGAACATGTTCAAAGTTTGTCAATAAACAAGTTTAAAAGTTTTATTAAAGAAAAACTGTACAAAAAGGGTTATTATAATATCGAGGAATACATGAATGAAAATAACCCCTGGGAATTAGGTGATCGCCACCATGCTGGTTCTGTGAAATTCATTTAAATTGTATAAACAAAATTATTGATAAGTGAAATTATGTTTAAAAAAGAAGTCCCGCTGGGTTTCTTGCTGATTCTTCCCAGGACAGAGGTATTTCCGAACCAGTGGTAAATAAAATAATGACTTTCAATAAGTATTATGTAATAATCCATATTGAATAAAAATCATTCTATTCTATTCATCATTACAGTCCATTGCATCTATCGATACATACTACTATACAATAGGCCGTAAGCGGGACTGCTGATCATGAAGTCCCGGGTTCGAATCCAGAGTCAAGCCTAAATCGGTTATTTTGTCTTCTGTAAAGAAATTCTTATTAGCAGCCCGGAGTGTGAAAATTGTTTCTCTTTTAAAGCACGTAATCACGTTGGTAACTAATCTCCCTCCGGTCGTCATGGCTTGCCGTCGCATCGGATTACGATAGTGAAGTAATAGAGAGTTTATTTGGGCTTGCGCACGCACTTGTGCACTATAATTCTGTATTGCGGAAATGGCTAGTTTCCGTTGAAACTGGCCAAAACAACCGAAATTTGGTTCGGTCTGAAGGACGTTTTTTTATTTTATTAAATTATTATAAAACCAGCACAAATCCGATTCCCTGATATTGTAAATTAAAATTTGAAGAATAAACGCTGATTTACTACGTGCTTGACAGTTAAAGAAAAAGTAACAAAACCTGCATGCCTAAGAAGTTTTTGAGATTTTTTTACTAATTAACTATATGATAGTCCACCTGAGACTGGTAGCTGTTGCAGCCCATGAACGCTTGTAACCAATATCAAATAAAAAGGAGGCTAAAATGCGTACAGCTCTAAGGACTAAGATGGAATGCCTCACAGCCTGTAATTTATACGATCTAAAGTCCCTAACTAGTACTGGAGGAACTCGGTGGCGTCTATACAATTTGATAAACCTTTCAGGTATAAGAGGTAGTACGTGCTCAGTATAGGACGTGTGCAGACTAGTTACTTTACTATTATAAAATTGCAGATATTTTAAAAATTGTATTATCACTGGTATTAAATTTAAAAAAAAAATTAAAAAAACTTGGAGCTGGTCTATGTGTAGCAACAAACTTGTGAATAGCTGTACTGATGTTGATATTGATCAATATTTAATCTCGATCCTTACAAAGTAATTATTTTTAGATTTGTTAAATGTCTCTAAAATTTGTTTCATATATAAACTTTTCAGTGCCTTTATTTATTATCATAAAACATTGTTGTAAAGTAATGAAAATGTGCAGACATGATTACTCAATTATAAATATTAATAGGTAATATTTAACAATTATGTACATTATCCTTTCATTTACTTTAATATGATAAAGACTCTTTCGACATCTAAGAATTAATATGAAATTAATATCAGAATATAGAAGAACCTTTGTTTTCGAAATGACAAAAAACGATCGTTTTCAATTTTTAGTAACTTAGCTTTTATCCCGTACTTTTAACTTTGGAAAAATAAATTAAATACACGGAGCTATATTCTCGTAAACGGTGCATTATAGACCTCAATTAAGCTACCTCACGTACGTAGCTATCGAGCAGCAGGTATACCCCATTTAATTGTTTACTTTTGCTTCTTTTGGCGTCTTTTCCCTCTAATAACTGAGTATTTACTAAGCCCTTCCCCACTTCTTAGGGTTGGCATCTCTTTTTACATTTTTTTCGCTAATATTGTTATTGAAGTGAAAACTTATTTAGTCACGTTCGGCAATTTTGGGATGAAGAAAAAGCACTGAACTCGCGTGACTCTCGTAATTATTTCTTAATGTGCTTTAAAAAGGCGTAGAATCCTTGTAAAATGCGTCTTTAAAGCGCTCATGGACTTAGATAAAGGATAAACTTTCCTTAGACAGAAGTTAGATTACACGTTGAAGTTCAGTCTTACGCATTTTAATAAAACACATGATTTTTTTTATTTAAGCCTCTATTACAATTAAACAGTAACCTCTGAATACATATTGATACTTCATATACTCATTCACACATTACAGCACTTCACTCATTATCAAAAGTCTACAGCTGAACATATATCTCCGCATAAATGGTAATAGCCTTATAGGGGGAAGTTTTTTTTTAATAGAATTAGGGTGACAAACGAGCACACAGTCCACCTGATGGTAAGTGGTTGCTGTGGCCCATAGACATCTGCATCTATCTTCGTTTGCGAATTAAAATGCAGATGCGTTGTCAGCCTTGAGTACTAACATAGAATGCCTCTTTTCCAGTAAAATGGGTCTCCGGTTCTCTACACTCATCGTACGAAACACAGCAGATTAAGCTGCTATTTTACGTTGGTATTCTGTGCGAGCGTGGTCCACCCCCGGTCGAGCCGACCCATTCATGCTACAACTATACTATTAATATAGCTGCAACAAGGCTGTACCACGTAAACAACCAGCGTTAGTGGCAGGCGGATTCGCCATCGCAGTTTTTTTTTATTAATTTGGGTTGTTAACATAAATATACTGCTGCCAATTTCCTGTTTCATTACCCTCTGTCACCGTTATTTTATATATGTATATATTTTATTTACACAGAAATATATCATAGACACAATGACATGATAATGATCCCCTCATGTTTCTTATCCTATATCCTTATCCTATTTTATCGTATTCTGTATTATTCTATTCTATTCTACTGCTATTCATTCCAGTATAGGTAACATCTATCAAATGAAAATAATTGACTAAAATGAATGACAGAGAAGGCTATTTGATGTTATTTTCTAGTATAACATGTATTTCTCTTGGTTCTTAGAAGTATTTGAAGTTGATTGCAAGTGTCTATGTACTGTAGTTGCTGCTTGCCATCAGGTGGACTGTAATTTTGTTTGTCGCTTCAATGTTATTAGAAAAAAACTTTCTCATTTAATATTTTAAAAACGTAGGCGCAATATTTTGATTAAGTAAATGAAGGCGATCGCTTTTTTAAAGGCCTATAAATGTAGGTTGCTTTTAGTCGTAATGAGCGGGGTTGAGATAAGGGTTTTCATATTTACGGTTCGCATGTACACATGTAATTGCTTTTTTAATAATTATTCCTTATAAGTGTTCAAATGTAGATTGAGAGAAAATATAAGTGGTATGGCTGAATTGTGTATGAATGATTTAGACTTGGAGACTGTGTGGTATAATGTCAAGAAAGGTTTAGTGGATGCAGCTACCGAAGTATGTGGTGTAAGCAAGAGAACAAATGAAAGGAAAAATAACACGTTATGGTGGGATGATGAGGTACGGATGGAAGTTGAAGCAAAGAAGAAAGCATGGCTAGATTTACTAGCAACCAAGGCTAGTAATTCTAGCAGTATGAATGATGATATTGAAAGGAAAAAGGCGGTTTTTAGACACCTAAATAAGAGAGTAAAAGAAGTAGTTGAAAGGAAAAAGCAAGAAAGAACGGATAAGAATGATAGAAGAATATCGGATAACTTCCAGGAAAACATTAAAATGTTCTGGAAACTCGTAAGAACTACCAGGGGACATTCACAACAGCCTAGAATGAATGCTATACGAGACCAGAATGGCTGTATTCTGAATGACGAAGTTTTGAGTTTAAGGAGATGGAAGGAATACTTTGAAAGCGTGTTTATGAGTGATGAGACGTTTGAATTAAATGAAATAGAAATTCCGAAAGAAGAGGAAATAGATAGAGATATAAGTATAGATGAAATAATGAAAGCAATGAAAAGTATGAAAGTAGGTAAGGCAGCTGGTTATGATAGAGTATCTCTCGAAATGCTAAGGGCTGGAGAAGAAGTGGTGGCAGACCTGCTGTACACCTTGTTTAATTTATGTTGGGAACTTAAGCGGGTACCGGGAGACTGGTGCAAAGCCGTGATAGTCCCAATATATAAGGGAAAAGGATCACAGCAGGACTGTAAAAACTACCGTGGTATCAGCCTTCTTAGCATTGTGGGAAAACTGTATGCTAAGGTACTAATTGAAAGAGTTATGAAAGAAACTGACGGAAAAATTTGGGATGTGCAAGCGGGATTTAGAAAGGGAATGGGATGTACGGATCAGGTCTTTTCCATGCGCATGATCGCCGAGAAGTTTTTGGCCAAAAACCAAAAAGTTTTTTGTGCGTTCATGGACTTGGAGAAGGCTTATGACAGAGTGGACAGGGATGTGTTATGGCAAACACTGAACTCATTTGGGTTGAGCGCTGGTCTGATACAGGCATTGAAGTCTCTATATAGGGACTCTAGTGCTTGTGTCAGGATCAACGGGGCCTACTCGGACTGGTTTGACATCCATAAAGGTGTCAGACAGGGCTGTGTGGCTTCCCCGTGGTTGTTCAACCTGTTTATGGACAGTTGTTTGGAAAATTTGAAAGTAGAAGAATGCGGGTTAAGAATGGGTGAGTTAACCGTCAAATGCCTTTTGTACGCCGATGATCAAGTCATACTTGCGTCGTCGGCAGCCGAGTTGCAAATGATGGTTACATTAATGAACAGGACATTAAAAGAAAAGGGAATGAAAGTGAACGCAAGTAAGACGAAAGTTATGGTTTTTGAAAGAGAATAAAGTAAAACGATATGTGAAATAAGAATAGAAGGGGAGTTGGTAGAGCAAGTAGATGAGTTTGTATATTTGGGATGTGTGTTTAGCAGGGATGGTAGATATGATAAGGATATAGAACGACGAGTGAATGCAGGAAATAGAGTGAATGGGGCTCTACACTCTATTGTGAAAAGTCAGAATGTGTCCAAAAAGGCACGTATGGCAATTCACAATGCTGTGTTAGTACCTACTTTAATGTATGGTAGTGAAAGTTGGGTGTGGCAGAAGAAGCATGAGAGTAGAATAAATGCTGTAGAAATGCGGTCATTAAGGAGTATGTTAGGGATGAAGCTGAATGACAGAGTGAGAAATTGTTTAATAAGAGAAGAGTGTGGTTTGCAAGATGATGTTGTGACCAGGATTAAGAAAGGAATGCTTCGGTGGTTTGGCCATGTAGAAAGAATGAATGAGGAAAGAGTGACAAAGCAAATTTATGTTGCAGAGGTGAACGGCATAGTCGGGAAGGGTCGCCCTAGGCGAAAGTTTATCGACCAAATTGGCGATATATTAAAAATGGGCCAAATCAAGAGTACCTTTAACCGACGAGCGTGTATGCGTAGGTATATGGATGTGGAGGAAGCGAGAGAGGTGTGTCAGGATCGTGCCAAATGGAAGTCCATAATCTCTGCCTACCCCTCTGGGTGACAGGCGTGAGTGTTTATGTTTTATGTATGTATTCCTTATAATATTTTTCATAAATATTTAACTTCTAGCCTTAATTTGGCTTTTGATTATTGTTATTATTTTTGTATATTTTAAAATTTTATATGTTTTAATCAATCATAACTCACACATTTTGGCAGAAGACAGACCTAAATTAGGAAATAATAGGTTAAATGTCTAGGAAATATAATATTAAAAATAATCAAAGTAAAGAATGTATTTATTAAAAATTTCAAAATCCAAACTATACCCCAGCAATATTCCTCATATAAAAAAGATCATATCGATGGCAGCAAAGTAAAAACGGACATCTACAAAATCGCAATTTTACAGGAGAGCAGATTTAGTAAAAAATTGTGGTCATTTTGAGAGTTATGGACCGTTTAACATGAAATTTTCTACTAAGCATTAAAATAGCATTCTTTACGAATTATGTAATAGTTTTTATCGCTAAGTCATTGTTTTACTAAAATAATGTAGATGTCTTTTTTTACTCTAAAAACTTTGACGTTGAAGAAGACATCTGCCTGATATCCGTTTATACGTTGTGATAAAGAAGCGTCCATTTCATTTAAAATATATAATAAACTAAGATAATAATCTCCATTAATACTTTTAAGGGTGTTTAAAGAAAATCTAAGCAACATGCAACCAGTATTCCTCTTTTTTTGACGAAGTTTTGCAGATGTCTTTATTTACTTTGCATTTAACATTTTATTCATTATCAATTAATGAGTTACCTACCAGGCGGACAAATTCAAATGTCCGTTTCTACTGCGATGTTTTTTTTAAATCGAGGGTAGATGTATTCATTTACGTGCCAGATTTTCTGCATTATTTTGAAATTTGAAATAATTTTAATACAGACTTGTAGATAGGGTTGATTTAGGCTCATTTTTGTAAAAAATGCATTTTCATAAAAATGTAGATGTCCGTTTCTACTTTGCTGACATCGATATGATAAAATGATGGAATATGTTAATTGTTTTAAATACTTGTGACAATAATAATAAAGTAAAAAGCACTCAAGATGTAGTTTCAAGAATTACATCCTGAGTGCTTTTAACATAGATAGATAATCCTTTAACAAAAAATATCTCAAATATATCAAATCGTAAAACATCATAATGAAAATAAGAAAAAAGATTCAAAAATATTTTTGGAGTATAGGACCATATGTGAAACTTGAATATTGAGACAAAACGATAGAGACCAAATTGATGCCTTAAAATTGTGGCTTTGGAGGAGAATTGGTGGAATAACTCGCAGAGAAAGAAATAGTAATATATTAGAAAAGATAAGAGTAGAAGATCTATAATTATTTTACTGACTGTAATCAGAAAGGACTCCATGGTTTTGTCCTTGCTACTACAATACTAATTCATGTTTAGATTATAATTGATGGAAAGGTAAAAAAATTAGAATAAGAAGTAGCCCAAGTCAGAAACACAATGAAAGTTCTACGCTCTCATAATCCTGGCCACTCGTATGTTTAAATTTTTCAGAAATAAAATATATGAGTTATGCATTTCTTAAAGTGCACCCCACGTACATGATTAGGTAAAAGAGGAACCTGCTGTTGTGTCAAACAGCGAATTAAATAGTCAATAGCACATTTTAAATTTATAGAAAGATGATACTTAAGAAGATGCTAACAAAATACGACTACAAAAATTGTGAAGACAAATGTACACAAATTCAGTACAAAAGTCAGGGCATCAATGAATTGTATATTAATTTTGTGTTCATTATAGAATTATTATTATTATTACTTATTTGATATTTATTCTCCTGTTAACTTAAACAATTGTTTTAATTTTTTTAAACAAAATTGATTTCTAGACAGTTTTTTAGAAATTGGTTTCGTTTTATGGAAAGTAAAGAAACGTAAGTGCGGACTCTGTGTTTGTCGTAAACACAAAGAGTACCGCCGTACGGACCTGATTCTATTAAGATTATCGGAAATGTGTTTATCCAAGCATCTATTACTAAAAGCTAAAGACATAATATTGAGGCTTAAAATGTTTATTGTTGTTTTTATTTAGAAAGATTTCGATACGGTTTTCATTTCAACATTTATTACATTTTTTTTAATTTAATAGAAATATAATAATTAAAAATTAAAAATTTTGTACAGTTGACTTCAATATAAGTTATTAAGAACAACTCAAAAACTATTGGTCTGACCTTGATCAAATTCATATGGGAACACACGAGATGTATCAGCTTTCATATAAAAAAAGAATAATCGAAATCGAACACATAAAAAAATACAGTCGAATTGAGTACCGTCTCCTTTATGGAAGTCGGCAGAGAAATAAAAGTCATTGTTTAAACAAAAGTTAACTTTAACACTTTCAGTGCGAAATGGGGCCTGAAAGACTTTGTCCATGTCTCGCCTATAGTGGGGCAAGGAAAAACATAAACTTCTTTGTCGTGCGGTAGGCGTAACTTCTATTTGGATCAGTGTGGGAAATTTATAATTATATACCTGATATAAATATATATCTGATTTCGCAAATGTTATATCGTGGTCAAATGTGACTCGTAAGAGTTTAGCCGTTGATTGCCAGGGTATCTGGCAGCCGTATAGGTTGATCGTACCTATCGATTTCTTCGGATTTTTGTATTGTCAATTGAGAGGGCATGGTTTGAAAGTGTATTGCTACACTTTTTTCAGGATTCACTTCGATTCTCCATAAGCGGAACCAATCACCTAGCGGTTGATTGCTGTTTGGAGCATCTCGGTGAGGATTCTATTATTATGATAGACGACGTAAAGTGCCGTGTCATCGACAAAAAGAGAAGTATTGACTACTGGGTACATCGAGATATCACTCGTGAAGAGTGTGAAGAGAAGTATGGAGAGGACAGAGCCCTGTAAGCGAGGACGTATTTACGAAGGCGATTCAATATGAGTCGCTCGTAAATTTTCCACAGTGTGCTAAGGAGACTGATTAGTCTCTAACTAGAGGCTTAGTTGCGCGGTTTCCCTGGTTTCGGGATTCCTATTACGTCTGCCTTTTTCCAGGCATCCGGGAAGGAGCAGCTGGAAAGAAGAGCGTTAAAAATGCCTACTAGGAGGGATACAAGCGGCGCGGAGAGACATTTCAGTACCCTGTTGCTAATGCTATCGGAGCTGGATGCTGATTTCTTTTTGAGGTTTTTTATTAATTCTGTGACTTTGTCGACTGTCACAGGATCTAAGAGGTCGCCCTCAGGTGGTAGTGAAAACTTAGGCTCGACCTCCGCTTCGATCTCTGCTAGGTGAGCGGGATCTATCGGTTCGCTAGAGGGAGTGCATCGGATCTCTTCCGCGAGGCATTCGGTCTTTTCAGAGTCATCAAAGGCTAGATCGAGGTTTCCTGGCCTAATGAGAGGCGGCATAGGTGAAGATTGTTCTGATTTCAGAGCTCGGGTAAAATACCAGAAGGCAAATTGTGATGGCTCGATATCCATCAGCAGATTATCCTACTTATCATGTCCAAACCCTTTAATGTGCTGTTTCACCTCGTTTTGGAGGTTGCGCATTCGAAATTTGTTATCTATAGTATGATGGTGATTGTCTTAGTGTCGCGTTTTCTTTAATCAGCTGTCGAATATCACTTGGAGAATTCATGTGTCGATTGCTCGACACACGAAACTTACGAGAGCATTCTTTAACTGTAGTGGTGAGGAGGGCCGATAAGGTGCTAATCGCCTCATTGGCCTCCTCTGGCGAGTTTATTTTATACAGGGATTTTATCTAAGTGCTGGGAAGTCATAGACTCTAGTTTGACTTTGAGCTTACGCCAGTCCACGAGTCTGGTTGGGTCTGAACGACCTCACCTGCGGGCTGGTCCAGCTGCATTAGGACTGGTCTATGGCCCGAGTTGAGTTCTAGATTTTCAATCGATTACATGGGCATATTTAAGTAACGCTACGTTGAGGACGTCCGGTTGGTGACTGATTGCGAAAGGGTAGCGAGTTGGAGTCTCAGGTGTGATAACATCGAAATTTAATCGCTCCGTGAGATCCAACAATACCATACCGTTGGAATTGCATCTACGCGAGTTTTTTTTTTTTTTTTTTTTTTTTTTTATAGGAGAGGGGGCAAACGAGCATGCGGCTCACCTGATGGTAAGTGACTACCGCCGCCCATGAACAACCGCAACACCAGGGGAATTGCAGATGCGTTGCCGGCCTTTTAAAAAGGAGTAGGCTCTTTTCTTGAAGGTCCCTAAGTCGTATCGGTCCGGAAAAATCCCTGGTGGTAAACTATTCCACAAGGAAGTTGTGCGAGGAAGAAAACATCTTCTAAATCGCACAGTGGTGGACCGCCAATCATCCAGATGGTGTGGATGGTATCGGGAGTTCTGCCGCGATGTGCGTTCGTGAAATTTGGCGGCTGGGATTAATCCGAACAATTCCTCAGAGCACTCCCCATGGTAGATGCGAAAGAAAATGCAAAGAGATGCAACATCTCTTCGCAGTGCCAATAAATCGAGCCGATCGGAAAGGGCTCGGTCGTCGACGATTCGAGCCGCTCTGCGCTGGATGCGGTCAAGTGGAAGGAGCTGGCACTGGGGAGCCCCTGCCCAGAGATGGGAACAGTATTCCATGTGAGGCCGAACCTGCGCCTTGTAAAGTTGCAGGCGGTGTGCCGGCATGAAATACTGTCCCGCTCTGCTGAGCACGCCAAGCTTTTTAGAGGCCAATTTGGCCTTCTCTTCCAAGTGACCACGAAACTGCACGTCACTCGATATGTCGACTCCGAGGATACCGATACTGGCTGAGGCAAGAAGGGGAGTGCCTTGAAACTGAGGAGATACGACAAAGGGGTTCTTTTTAGCGGTAAACGCGCAAACTTGTGTCTTCTGAGGATTAAACTGGACTAGATTTAGTCGCCCCCAATCCGAGACTTTGTCCAGCAAAGACTCGACTTCAGACACAAGTTTGTTCCGGTACTCGGCGACGTTTTCCCGAGAAATATTGGCACGGCCGGTGTATAGAGCATCACCAGTGCTGTCATCCGCATAGCAATGAATGTTACCAGTTAGCAACATATCATTGATATGCAGAAGAAACAGCGTTGGTGATAGCACACAGCCTTGTGGTACACCAGCGTTAATAGGCTTGTAGTCAGAACATGCACCGTCTACAACGACCTTGATGCTCCGATCTGCAAGAAAGCTGGTGATCCAATTGCACAATTTCTCGGGAAGCCCATAGGAAGGCAGCTTCGAAAGAAGCGCTTTGTGCCAAACCCGATCAAAGGCCTTCGCAATGTCCAGACTAACGGCCAACGCCTCCCCCTTGGACTCTACTGGCTCCGCCCATCTATGGGTCAGGTAGACCAGAAGATCACCAGCTGATCGACACCGACGAAAACCGTATTGGCGGTCACTAATCAGCTGGTGATCCTCAAGGTACCGGATGAGCTGGCAGTTAATAATGGATTCCATTATTTTGGAGAACAAGGAGGTGATCGCGATAGGCCTATAGTTGGACGGGTCTGAGCGGTCGCCTTTTTTAGGGATCGGGTGGACAAAAGCTGTCTTCCATGAATTCGGGACTACGCCTTGGGAGTAGGAGTACCGGAAAAGACGCGTTAGGACCGGTGCCAACTCCGGAGCACACGTCCTCAGCACAATTGGGGGGATTCCGTCAGGCCCACTCGACTTCTGGATGTCCAGGGAGAGAAGTGCTTTGCGAACTGAGCGCTGTGAGAATAGCACATCCGGCATGGAGCACTCACACCGCGGGATGGTCGGCGGTATTTTCCCCCCGTCATCAAGAGTCGAGTTGTACGCAAAAAGGGAGCCTAAAAGGTCGGCTTTGTCTTTTGCGTCTTGGGCCAGTGAGTCGTCCTCCCTGTGCAGAGATGGTAGTGATGGCTTACAGAAATTCCCTTGGACAGCCTTGGCGAGAGACCAGAATGCACGGGTTCCCGAAGGAAGGCGAACTAGTTTCTCGCCAATTTTGCCTATGTGCTCTAACTTTGCCTTGGCAATAACTCTTTTGAAGGACCTGGAGGCGAAGTTATACTTCTTTTTAAGTGTGCTGGTGTTTACATCCCGAGTCACCGAAGCCGCAGCCCAGGCTTGATAACACTCCTGCTTACTGCGCAATGCAGTCTTACAGGAGCGACCAAACCAAGGCTGAGATCTGCCTCCGATGGGTACCACAGATGATGGAATAAATAGTTCCATTCCCTGTAGCACCACATCAGTGACAGAGTCAGCAACAGCACTGGGATCATCCGGCGAGAAGCAAACCCGCCCCCATGGGTAGGATGCAAAGAAAGACCGCATTCCGTCCCAATCCGCCGACCTGTAATGCCAAACACGGCGGCAACCTGCAGAACGCAACCGCGAAGGGAGCGTGAGTGGCACCATACTCCGGATCAGACAATGGTCCGAAAAGCCGAGAGGGGCATCGACGGAAACCTGATATCCGTCCGGATGAGAGGTCAGCAGAAGGTCCAACAGGGAAGGTGTATGATCCTCCACATCTGGAATCCGCGTAGGCGAAGTAACCAGTTGTGTCAGACCATATGCCAAGGCAAAGTCATAAACAGATCTCCCCGCATGATCGGTTAAACGTGAACCGAGCCATTCGGCATGGTGGGCGTTAAAATCGCCAAGGATCACGATCTGTGCGGATGGGACCTGTTGTAGCAAGGAATCTGTAGCCATTTGGACGTGGTCGATCAGTCGGTCTGTTTCGGCATTACCGCTATGGGACCTATAGAGGCACCCGTAGACGCGCGGATGGTCGTCGCTGTCTACGCGTAGCCAAAGGATGGACAGCTCCGAACCTTCAAGACTGCCGAGGCGTCGAGAACAGATGTCCTCTCTAACATACACGCAAACTCCAGCCCGAGGCACAAAGGAGTGCTCCAATTTGTACCCCGGGTAGGAGAGATACGAAATATCAGTCGGAGAGGAAACCTGCGTCTCGGTCAAAAAGAGCAAGGCCGGCTTCGCCGTCTCGAGATGGTAGTGGACGGCGTTTAGGTTAGAGTGAAGTCCCCTGATGTTGCAGAAATTCACGGATAGCGTGGCAGGGGTCGCCTTGGTATTGTTGCTCAGCTTGCCCCGAGCAATTTTGTTTTTGAGCGGAATTTTGCCCCCCCCAGAATACGCGGGGCAGCCTGAGCACCCACGCTCAGGATTGGAATAACATGGTCGTGGATGCTCAGCGAGGGATTCTCCAGGGGTACTGGTACCCTCCTGGGGTAGTCTATTGTCTAATTCCGCTACCATGTTGATGGGGGGGGGGGGGAATTGGGCCTCCGGCCACCTGCACTCACCAGACGAAACGCAGAAGCAGAGCCTCTACTTCACGCCGGTATTCTGTGAGGTCGTGGTACCAACCCGGCTCGAGCCGGCCCATACGTGCAACAGCAAAAAACTGCTGCAGGGCTCTACCACCGTTAAATTTACAATAGTAAACATTCCAGGAGGAATGTTTACTATTGAGATATATAACACTGGAGCCTAAACTAAGTAATTCTACAAAGTATGATTCAACTATGGGATTGAGTGGATGTACATACGCCGATACGATGGTAAGTGGCGGATGGTCAGAGAGTTGTTTAATGTTGGTTAACGGGGGAGCGTCGATTGGTACACAGTTCAAGGACCTTATGTAGTAGATCAAGGTTCCGCCTCTAGGACTGGTCAGCCTATCATTTCTAACTAAGGTGTAATTTGCGATGTTAGGGTCGCCATGGCTAGACTTCAAGAAGGTCTCTTGCACTAGCATGATGTCTACATAGTGTTTACGCAGGAAGAGCGTGATCTCTTCTTTTTGGTCTCTAAGGTCGTCTAAGACAGTTAGAGAGCGTGGCTTAGTTCTACCTAACGATTGCACTGTAATTTTGATGTTTAATTGAGGTAGTTAGGCACAATGAAAAGACCAGATTGCGTCGATTAGCCCTTGCTCAGTCGTGGCGTTGAGTTTGTTTGAGGGAGTAGGCACCGAATACGGTGCGGGTTTGGGGGCAGGCAGCCAAGAGCGAGACTCACTGGCTAGATCCTGCGTCCGGGACGGCTTCGACCTCCGCGTTGCTTCCTTCGCGGCGCTTTGGAACACCCACGATAGTTCGCTGGATGTCCCTTTTATAATTTTCATGACAAATGCATGGTTAGGTTAGGTTAGGTTAGTTAGGTGTACTGTGGTAGGTTAGGTAAGTGGCTGTTGCATCGCGAATTCTGGATTCGAATCGCTGCGTGCGAGCTTAGTTTTTTTGTGACTAAACACAAATTTTTGGTTTTTGGATTTTATTGTTTTCTCACTATCTTTTTATCACTGACATAGTATTTTAGTCTAACTTCAATTGAAACTGGAAAACAGAGTGCCTTTATGTTTGCTCGTAATATCAATTCCCTCGTAACATCAGCTCCCTCAGTTGACAGCTCAGTTGACAGCTCCTGAAATCATTCGAAAGTTTTTTCCCCTCTTTCGAAGTACATACTCGTACATAAGAGTGCACAGTGAGAGAATTGCAGATCAAAACTTGTTATTCAATAGAAAATTTGCTTTAATTTATTTGGCTCTATACGTGGTAGAGCCACGCTGCAGCTATATTAATAGTATGGTTGTAGCACCAATGGATCGGCTCGACAGGGGAGGGACCACGCTCAAACAGAATACCAGCGTAAAATAGCAGCTTAATGCTGCTGTGTTTCGTTTGGTGAGTGTAGAGAACCGGAGACCCTTTTTACTGGAAAAGAGGCATTCTATGTTAGTCCTCACGGCTGACAACGCATCTGCATTTTAATTTAATGAAGGTAGATGTAGATGTCTATGGGCTACAGCAACCACTTACCATCAGGTGGACTGTGTGCTCGTTTGTCACCCTTATTCTATAAAAAAAAGAAGATTGTAACTCGTTGCGTCTCAGTAAGGAGCTTATTTCCATAATTTCAATGCGGTAAAATATGTTTTACCATTACCGTTACAGCCTATTAAAGTCCACTACTGAGCGTAGGCCTTCCCCATAAATTGCCCCATAGATTTCCCTATAGATTGCCACGCTTGGCAACCGCAGTTTTTTTTATTTTTATATGTTATTAGGTAGACGTTGCTACCCATCTCCTGATTTATTTCCCACTGTCGCCTCTTACGACATTTTTTTTTGTTTAACCAGTCAGCATAGTTTTATCAGTCTTAAAACTTATTAAATGTGGGTACCCTCTACAAAAATTACTATGAAAATCTTGACATTTTGAAAAATAATAAAGATAAACCAACTAGAGTTTTATGTTTCCACAGTAAAGTCCATTACAGTTTACAGTCTCTCAAAGCTGAACATAAACCACCTCCATACATTGCCTTTTAAGGGAGATATTTGCCATAGTTGCCACGCTTGGTAGGTAGGTTATCAAACACAGGATTTTATTGTTTTAGGTTGTTATTAAGGTGATGCTGCCGATAATACAATGTTTTAGTTTTCCTGCGTCGCCTGTTATGACACCTATGGGATGTTATAGCGTAGAGCATTCTTTAACACAGTCAATGTTATTATTTTGGCGAAAATATATCTAAAAACGTTGAACTTAAATGTTTATTTTTTTATAAGTAAAGATGACAAACAAGCACACAGTTCAACTGATGGCAAGTGGATGCTGTAGACGCATTCTTATTTTATCATCATCATAATTACTACCTATCACAACTAACCTATGTTTATTTATGTTTGTCTTCCCAATCAATGTATATCTTGAATCAATGTATGTCTTCCCAAAAGATTAGCGCTCAGCATGGTCCTGAGCCACATGCGTCCATCGATATCCTGCATCTCTTACTAGGTCGTTACTTCATCTAGTGCGGAGCCGTTTCACACTTCGCTTGCCAGTAGGAGGCTTCTAAATACTATCAATAAAGTTTAATAAATCAAAATTGAGTTGATTTGTAACTCCTGAGGACTAAGATTGAATGTATCGTATAAGTATAAAGGGTCTCCAATTTTTGTCACCCACCACACCATCATCATGCTGCTATTTAACGCTAGTATCCTGTTCGAGCGTGATCCCTTCCTGGTCAAGCCGACCCAATCGTGCTGCAGCTATAAAATGAAGCTGCATGGCTCTTGGCTCTACCAAGTGTAGTGTTGTGAGTGAATTTACTTCAGTGTTTAAGTAGATGTCTTAATCTAAGTTATAGAAAATTTATACAGTTAAATCAATTGTTTTTAACGAGATGTATTTTCATCTAACAGCCGAGAAAAAATGGTTTATTCAATGAATTCTTACTTGATTCAAAATATTATCCGCTTTATACTACATCTGTATATGTAAATATTCGGCCAATTCACGTTAAAACGGACAAACCACGATTAAAATATTGGAAGCAGCAAAACCAGTGTGAGGCTATTGGACCCATACCATTGGTTCTGCATTCTATTGACTTCCCAGCGTGGTGGTGTGGGAAATACAATAAAAACCGTCTTATGCCTCGGACGTTCCTTAAAACAAACAAAACTTATCTTATACTTTATTTTATGTATTGTATAAATATTAGGTCGAGGAAAAAGTTTCTTCGAATTTTGTTTGTATAAATTTGAAGAAAAATATCTTTAGTTGTACTATTTGTTTGTGGCTTGTTTTAATATCAATATATGTCTTATATATTAAGGAAAATAAAAATAAAGTAAAAAACACTTTCCGGCCATTTTTCAGTTGTTTTTCTGTCCGTAGAAATAAGTGATCTAACGAAGAAATTCGATACATTCTTAAGTTTTATTACGAAAAAGGGAAAAATGCGACACAAGTCGCGAAAATAATTTGGGACGTTTTATGTGTTTATGGACTTAATGCATTATCAGTAGTGGTGTTAGTTTATTCAAGCGTTTTCAGTCTGGGAATTTTGATGTCAAACAAAGACATTTAAGCAGTTAGTAGTAATAGACCGGACATCAGCAACAAAATGGTCATCTCTTACTTATGTCCTATAGGATATATTTCAGAATTATGTCATTTAGTCTTAGTGATATCATCAAAAGGTCAAGACGCATTCGTTTCCTAAATTTAAATATTTTTTAAGAAAATATGCCCGATTGTGCGATAAGGTATTATAAGTCCCGATACGTAGCAAAAACTAAATGTAATTTCGGTTTATTATTGCACGTGAAATGTATATATACCCAATAATTTTTAAATTTTATTATTTCTGGTATATTGTTTTAGAACACTTATCATTATTGTAATAAGCGCCCTCTGTTATCCAGTAATGTCACCAAATGAGTTAGTGATTGACAACGTTCATCGATTGGTGTTATTGATAAAAGATATTACACAGGATGCGGATTTAAATACCTAACGTGGTAGAGCCATGCTGCAGTTATATTAATAGTATAGTTGTAGCCTGAATGGGTCGGCTCGACCGGGGAAGGACCACACTCTCACATAATACCAGCGTAAAACAGCATCTTAATGCTGCTGTGTTCCGTATGGTGAGTGTAGAGAACCGGATACCCATTTTACTGGAAAAGAGGCATTCCATCTTAGTCCTCACGGGTGACAACGCATCTGCATTTTGATTCGCAAACGAGGATAAATGTAGATGTCTATGGGCCACAGCAACCACTTACCATCAGGTGGACTGTATGCTCGTTTGTCACCCTATACTATAAAAAAATCTACAATATTTAAAGAGGTAAAAGAGTAAACGATGCTGTACCCATACAAATGAAGAAATCTTGTGGGCCTGTGCCACAGGGCCGTTGGATTTAACATGTAACGTATACGTCAGCCAGTATAACCAGTACAAACAGTCAACGAGATAGCCTTCTTTTTAAATAATTTAATATAACTCCACAATACCAGGAGAATTGCAGATGCGTTGCCAGCCTTTCAAAAAGGAGTAAATTGGTTTCTTGACGATCCTTAAATGGTATTAGTCTGTAAAAATCGCCGATGGTAAACCATTCCAAAAAGTATTCGTGCGAGGAAGAAAACTCCTAATAAATCGTACGTTAGTGGACCGCCATGAACCAAATGATGTGGATAGTAACGTAAATTTTGTCGCAATTTGCGTTGGTGGAATTCGCCGACTGGAATTAATCCGAACAACTCCTCAGGACACTCTCCATGATAAATACGATAGAAAATGCAAAGGGATGCAACATCTCTATGCAACACCAGTGAAGCGAGCCAATTAAAGAGAACTTGGTCGTCGACGATTCGAGTTGCTCTGCTCTCTATGCAATCAAGTGGAAGGAGTTCGCACTGGGGAGCCCCGGCTCAGAGATGAGAACAGTATTCCAGAGGCCGAACCTGCAACTTGTAAAGTTGCAAACGGTGTGCAGGCATGAAATACTGTCTCGCTCTACTAAGTAAGCCAAGATTTTTAGAAGCCAATTTAGCTTTCTCATCCAAGTGGCCACACTACTGCAGGAAGGGAAGTGCCCTGAAATTGAGAATTTACGACAAAGGTGTTCTTTTTAGCACTAAATTGTGAATTGGTATAATATATTATTGTGTAATGACTTTTAAGACTAGTAAGTAATTTTTGTAAAAGAAACGAATTATATAAACATGGAGGCGCTCTCTTATTGGATTTGACGTTTCTCGATGTGCCTCTGGTCGTCCTCATACGGATAAAGTCGATGTCATTTTTGATGTGGAGCAAGATCGGCATATTAGTAGTTACAACATAGCTGAGGAATTGAGGATTGATCACAAAATAGTTTTAACCTATTTGATAAAGTCTGGCTATACAAAAAAGCTCGATATTTGGGTACCATACGCTTTCACTGAAAGAAAACTAATGAATCGTTTACTCATTTGCTATTCTCTATTGAAACCTAATGAAATCGAACCATTTTTGAAAAGATTGATCACTGGTGATGAAAAATGGGTTACCTAAGATAAGAAGGTACGAAAAAGATCATGGTCAAAGGGTAGTCAAGCTCCACAGACTGTAGCAAAACCCGGATTAACACGCAATAAGGTGATGCTGTGTGTATGGTGAGATTTGAAGGCCATCTTTTATTATATGTTTTTACCGCTGGGCAAAACCATCGATTTGGAAATGCCAAAAATTAATGAAACTCAAGCAAGAAATTGAGAAAAAACGGCCGGAACTGATCAACAGAAAAGGAGTGGTCTTTCATTATAATAACGCCAGACCACACACATCTTTGGGCACTTAGCAAAAATTGAGAGACATTGGATATAGTCCTAACCTTGCACTCTCATATTTTCACCTGTTTCGGCCTCTTCAGAATTCTTTTGATAGTGTTGGTTTAAAATTAAGAGAGGGCTGTCAAAACTACTTGTCGCATTTTTTTGATCAAAAATTTCAAGATGGCAAAAAGTTATCGAACGAAATGAAATTTCTCTGAAAAAAAAAACCATGTATATACATGGTTTTTTTTTTCAGAGAAATTTCATTTGGTCGTCGACGATTCGAGTTGCTCTGCTCTCTATGCAATCAAGTGGAAGGAGTTCGCACTGGAGAGCCCCGGCTCAGAGATGAGAACAGTATTCCAGAGGCCGAACCTGCAACTTGTAAAGTTGCAAACGGTGTGCAGGCATGAAATACATGTATATACATGGTTTTTTTTTTCAGAGAAATTTCATTTGGTCGTCGACGATTCGAGTTGCTCTGCTCTCTATGCAATCAAGTGGAAGGAGTTCGCACTGGAGAGCCCCGGCTCAGAGATGAGAACAGTATTCCAGAGGCCGAACCTGCAACTTGTAAAGTTGCAAACGGTGTGCAGGCATGAAATACTGTCTCGCTCTACTAAGTAAGCCAAGATTTTTAGAAGCCAATTTAGCTTTCTCATCCAAGTGGCCACACTACTGCAGGAAGGGAAGTGCCCTGAAATTGAGAATTTACGACAAAGGTGTTCTTTTTAGCACTAAATTGTGAATTGGTATAATATATTATTGTGTAATGACTTTTAAGACTAGTAAGTAATTTTTGTAAAAGAAACGAATTATATAAACATGGAGGCGCTCTCTTATTGGATTTGACGTTTCTCGATGTGCCTCTGGTCGTCCTCATACGGATAAAGTCGATGTCATTTTTGATGTGGAGCAAGATCGGCATATTAGTAGTTACAACATAGCTGAGGAATTGAGGATTGATCACAAAATAGTTTTAACCTATTTGATAAAGTCTGGCTATACAAAAAAGCTCGATATTTGGGTACCATACGCTTTCACTGAAAGAAAACTAATGAATCGTTTACTCATTTGCTATTCTCTATTGAAACCTAATGAAATCGAACCATTTTTGAAAAGATTGATCACTGGTGATGAAAAATGGGTTACCTAAGATAAGAAGGTACGAAAAAGATCATGGTCAAAGGGTAGTCAAGCTCCACAGACTGTAGCAAAACCCGGATTAACACGCAATAAGGTGATGCTGTGTGTATGGTGAGATTTGAAGGCCATCTTTTATTATATGTTTTTACCGCTGGGCAAAACCATCGATTTGGAAATGCCAAAAATTAATGAAACTCAAGCAAGAAATTGAGAATGTGTGTGTACATGTATATACATGGTTTTTTTTTCCAGAGAAATTTGGCTAAATTTTAAACTTAAGTTCAAATATATAAATTAATAATGATATACTGTTATTGCAGTTTTTGAAAATACGACTAAATAAGGCTTGTACTTTTATTTTAAATTATCCCAAATTGAATGTGATTTATGGGCAACAACGGTTTTGCCTACCGGTAGACCCTTACGAATGTGTGCGTGCGCAGTAAAATCAGTTAAAATAAGGCATTACCACGCATTTTAAATTTAAAAGATAAAAAGGGCAGAATTTTTGACATTTTTTTTTCATTTATTTTTCTTCACCATTGGCCTTTATTAATTTTTCTGAACCTTCTCTGCGAATTTGGCCGGTTTTTTCAAAATAATCCTATTATAATTCAATGTAATTAAACTTGTAAATTGTACCTATATAAAATACGAAGAAACTTTTTCCCCGACCTATATATATAAATTATGTCTATCATCATACATCGATATGATCGATTAAAACATAGCTCTACACGCGAATATGAAAATGTTCACGAAGTAGGGAAGGCCCCATTCAGAACGCAATACATTGGGTACTGAAAGCAGCTTTTCATGTTTAGTATTCACGTATTTATGAAAGTTTTTAACTGCCAGGATTAAACAAAACAACAATGGTGGTTCCAGTTTTATATTATAATATATTGCATATGGTAATGTTTGAAGATTTATTTAAATAATTGATTTATTTTATGTTATTATTATGAAAAACGTGTTAGAGACATGCAGCAGCTATATTATGGATGCAGCTCGAATGGGTTGGCTTGACCGTGGTAGCTACCACGCTCTTACAGAGTGCCAGCGTGAAGCAGCAAAAAATGCTGCTGTGTTTCTTATGGTGAGTGCAGAGAAACGAGACCTTTTTACTGGTTACGAGGCATTCTATCTTAATCCACAAGGGTGATAGTGTATTTGCATTTTGATTCTTAATCAAGGATAGATGTAGATGTCTACGAACTATACTTACAATCAGATGGGCCGTGTGCTTATTTGTCACCCTTATTGAACAAACAATAATCGAATATATGCAAAAACATATAGCTATAATACTGGTATATTTGTAGCACGAATGGGTCGGCTCGACCGGGAAAGGACCACGCTCTCACAGAATACCAGCGTAAAATAGCAGCTTAACGCTGCTGTATTTCGTATGTTGAGTGTGAAGAACCGGCGACCTTTTTTACTGGAAATGAGTCATTCCATCTTAGTCTTCACCGGCGACAACGCATCTGCATTTTGATTCGTAATCGAGGATAGATGTAGATGTCTATGGGCCACAGCAACCACTTATCATCAGGTGGACTATGTGCTCGTTTGTCACCCTTATTTTATAAAATATAAATAAAAAAATCGGTCAACTGCGAACGATAACAACTGTGAACATGAATAGCGCTTTGTGCCATCAGCTTTCAACTAAATTATTAGAATTTTCAATCGGAGTTTTTATATTTTATCAATCATGTATTGATGATATGCAGGTATTCAAAAAGGTTTTTACATTACTCTAAATGTAACAATTTCCATAGAAATAATTTTCAACATTGGCTTTACACTTATCATCATATAATTATGTATTAAATACGGTATAGAATATTTTTGAATGAAACATAATAAAGAATATTAAGATGACTTTTTTTATAAAATAGGGGTAATAAACGAGCACATATTCCACCTGATGGTAAGTGGATGCTGTGGCCCATAAATATTTACATACATCCTCGATTAAGAATGAAAATGCAGTAACGATGTCATGCTAATTGCTGTTTTTTATATACCAATTCAAACTGAACTGAGTAAGTGGCTTAAATATGAGTCTCTGAGAGATGACTACATATTTGTGCCATTTGCTGTAGAGACTATCGGTCCGTGGGGTCCACGTGCGGTGAAGTTCTTAAAGGTACTCCATCAGCGGCTGGTCGTTACTGTTGGTGATAAGAGGGCTGGTTCTTTTCTCGCTCAAAGGCTAAGTATAGCCATTCAGCGGGGAAACGCGGCCAGCGTTCTTGGCACGATACCGCGGGGAGTAGGACTATATGATAATTAAGTTTCTAGTTTTAGTTCTTTTTATTATTATAGTTTTTAATATTGTATATCCAATAAAATACTTTTCATTAAATATAGTATTGTGTTTAATAATAGGATTATATTGTACAATTGTTTGCTATTCAAACTCAAAATATTTTTACTCTCTGGTTATGCAGAAAGGAAAACCTCTCAGTTTTTATGTCACCATTGGTATTGCCATAGGGAACGTATCAAATTAATTTTTACGTAGTAGAGCCATGCTGCAGCTATATTAGTAGTATAGTTGTAGCACGGGGGAAGGACCACGTTCGCACAGAATAACAGCGTAAAATAGCAGCTTAACGCTGCTGTGTTTCGTATGGTGAGTATAGAGAACCGGAGACACTTTTTACTGGAAAAGAGGCATTCCATCTTAGTCCTCAAGGGTGACAACGCATCTGCATTTTGATTTGCAAACGAGGATAGATGTAGATGTCTATGGGCCACAGCAATCACTTACCATCAAGTGGACTGTGTACTCGTTTGTCACCCTATCCTATAAAAAAATTGTTTCGGGAAACAATTAAGACAATATATATTAAAATTAAGTTTAATCAATAAAACCTTTTCAAAATACCTTGTCATTGCTTTAAAAGCGTATAAGACATTGTTTGAAATTTCATAATAACAGAAACAGAAAAAGAAACTTTTTTATTCAATATATATCATAAATAATAGTTATTAAAAGTCACTCTCTTGTTTAATTTACCAATGGTTCGCCTAATATTTTAAGCCACTTTATGATGCTGCTTATATCCCGACGTGATAACATCAATCTGTATAATTTATGCGACCCCGCTTAGTTTCTGGTCTTCTTAGATAGATGTTATAAATTACTCTTGCGCGCTAAAACCGCTGGGAGTTCATAAATTGCTAAAGCTGCTTTGTAAGGTGAAATATTATTCAATGTTTCTGGTAAATCATTTTGCAATAATAGCTTTCAGCGTTTAAGGTTTATTAATATTATTAATAAAGGCAAAAACAACGTTTAAATTTAAAAGTTTAAGTTAAAATAGAATGATGTATTCTCTTGTGAATGTGAATCATATTTTTGGTTTGTTCAATGCGAGACTCTCGGTCTAATAATCAGTTACACAAAGCCTGTCGCTACTCAAAGGGAGACACACAGGTATCGCTCAACGCTTACTACGAGGATGTCAAGCTAATATTTGCTTTAAGGGATTTACTTGCTCTCGGCTTTATTACTTAGTTACTCAGTATGTAGTCCAGCATTGGGTTAATTTAAATAAGAAATTGAAGGAAGAATACTTGAATGCAAGTCAAAAAGTAATAATATTTACAAAATAGATGCATGAAGTTTTTATTACGGAATTTTTAGTATAATTATTGTATTATATACAATTAAGGACCACTTTTCTGGCTGTGTGTCCGCCTGAGTAGGAACCACCCTTTTATCTATTTTGCAGCCAAATAATAGTGCCTGCACTGCTGTTTTCTAGTCTGATAATTACATGCTGTGAAACATTCCATCTGAGTCCTCAGAGGTGACAACGTATCTTTATCTGTTTCTGTATCATGTAAATGTTTTTCGTCTGATGTTAGCTGTAGGTGTCCATGGATTTCTGTAACCACTTACCATCAGATACGCTGTAAGTTCGTTTGTCACTTCAGTTTTACTTACCATTCAAAGTGGAACACAGCATTCGGTGAATTGTTGCTTGGTAGCAGAAATAGGTAAGAGAATGATGCCAAACCAGACGGGGTCCTTGGCAGGAATGAAGTTCTAATGATTAGTAAACACATACAACACACACGAAATTAAGATCTCTCTTGACTCATACAAAATACCTTATTTCTTTATGCATGTATTACATGACTTTAGTCCTCCTTCTCCCTTGCACCATCGGACAACTAGACGCTCAGCGAGTTGGTTCGAATTAAACGGTACAATCTGTCCTTCGTAATGCCTACAGCAAAAGAGTGTAACAATATGCCAGCGTCAGTCTTTCCTTCTAACTACTACGTTTCTATATCTGATTTCAAGACTTTGATTATGACAGTGCGATTTACCACCTAGGACTATATGACTAAGTATATATTTTATTTGGACTTATAACGAGCAAAAAAGTTAACGGAAAATCGAAAGGAACTTATTTCATATTTAAGATTTTTTTAGAAAGGTAATTATAAGCAATATTTGGAGATCTATGTTCAAAAGTGGTTATCTCATAGACTGTTTTAATAAAGACAGTAAAACAAATAAAAACAACACTAAATAAATGTGATTGTTAAAATTGACTTCTAGTTTAGGATGCTAAAAAACCTTGTTGAACAAACCTTTCCGACACTTAAATCCCCTACGTCTGGTTATTCAGAAATTGAACACTTTTTCTCACCACTAGGGAATAAGAGGGTAAAACTCTGATTACAGACGCTGGACCTTTGAATTTGTTGTTTTGTTAATGTCAACTAACTGTATGATATATTATGTATTATGTTATAAGGCCATGTTAATTTTTTTTTACTAAACGAAAAAACTAAAACTATTGATATAATTACCATGGAAAAAAACAGATCACATCAATCCAAAAATAATGTGAGGACTTTTCTATAGCCATTTACATTCGTTGTAATACACAAGTTTTACATTTTAGCATGATATTTTCCATGTAGGTGAGACGGAGAATATCCACTGCCTCATATTATCGTTCCCTAGGGTGTTGTAAGAGGCAAGGCGACAAAGGACTACAACTCAAAATAATAAAAAAAACTGCAGTTGATAAGCCACTCAGCAAACGTGGCAAATATGGAAAAATTCCCCCTATGAGACAATCAATATAGGAGGCCTATATTCTGAAGTGAACAGTTACAGGCTGTAACGGATGGATGGATATATGGATGGTATTCCGACTATTTTGGTATCTGATTTTGATAAGGAGATTGCTTAAAGTATATTCACTACGAATCACGTTTGCATTAATAAAGTTTAAAGAAATGGTTTCTCGGTTTCTTTTTAATCTAAATCCATAGTCTACAATCTAAAAGAAGTCTAAATCGATCTATCTACATTAACACTATGCACCTCCTCACTGTAATATCTGGTAGAAGGACTTAGTGTAGTCCTTAACAGTGTAGTCCTTAACAGTGATGACGTTTGCCGACTCTTTTTCGAGAACTTTTTTAAAACAAGCCTTGAAATATTTACAAATAATCAGACTTAAATGGGTCAAAAATTACTCTCTATCAAATTTACTAAACCAATAGTATGTCGTTGTAAAAATATTATGTAAGTATATTATACTGTATTATTATACTATTATTCGTAGAAATTTTAGTGCTTAAAAATTCCAGAGTGGAGAGTGCACATACAAATTAATTCAATGGAGCGACAATGATGGTTATTGTACAAGGTTCGAAAAATTTTCGCTCTTGAAGAACCCTCAAATGCGATCTCGAGACGAGCAGTGTATTGTTCACTGGCATGTACGATCACAAGTGTGTATCGTTAACCCTCTTAAAGTTCATTCTTTTTGCTTGTTTTGTTGATCAATATGATTTTTATTCTAATAAGACATGATAACGTTTTGAGAGTTTAGCTATCATACATAATAACGATATTAGTTGCAATGTATTTTCCATTATCACCTCATTGGTGAACTTCGAGGAGGTAGCATTTTCTATTTGTCCTGAGTGCAAGATTCTATAAGCTTGCTATGTAGGCGATACTTTCACAATTCTACGATCAAGTAAATAACTGCATTTTTAGATCATCTTGCCTCCGTAAATTCTAAAAGTTTATTTAAAATGGAGTCAGAGGCAAATAATTCTTTAGCTTATCTAAAATGTATTAGTAATTCGGAATCCTGGTAACACCCTTAGCTAAACTGTGTGTAAAAAAAGACCCATACTAATCTAACCATCCTTCACATTTTACTACGATGGGAAGATGCTGCTGTATTATCATGTCAGATGTGTCAGTCACTGACAAGATTGGCTGCATTTTGAAGCGAGCTTGTATATGACACATTTTTCAAGCCGTCCTTTCAGCGGCTTGAGGATTATTCGGTTCTTACTATCCGTCAAATGTAATAACCTTCTACAAGATGTAGGAATGTAGAAGCTTGGTTGCGAATATTTTTCTTATAAGGAATAGACCAAAAAATCAATGAAACCCCTCATAAAACGAATAAAACTGACACTCTTTGAATTTTGCAGTTTTTGAACACGTGCAGAACCGTATCAGCTATTGCATCAGATATGATAGGCCACCTTAAATCTTTGTAAAAGAGCATCGATTAGTATCATGTATGATTCGCGAGTTTATTGACATTAAACAAATCCTGATTTCAGTAAAGAAGATGGGTGCTACAGTCTGCTTGGTATCCATTCAATAATAAAATTTAATCGTAACGCAATCATACTATTACAATACTTCAAGATACTCGTTCATTTTGCGTAGATCGAATCAAAATTAGTAATTTTAAAGTAGGCGTGGTTAACTATGATATTGGGTCGATAAACAATTTAAAACCGCCCTTTTAAAATAATATAACAACTACGATATTTTCGAGGATTATGTAATAATTATGTCAGTTTATTTTTCTTTTACTTTTTACAGGTAAAATATCCAGTTCTCTTCACTCACCATACAAATACAGTAGCATTGTACTGTTATTTCATGCTGATATTCTATGGAAGTATATTATTTATTGTAATATTCAGCTTCAATTTATCAGGTTTTCGATCAGTCATATTTATTACATGAAACTAATTTTTACAGATCTTATCGCGTTTAATTTAACTTTGTGGTCACGGGGGAAACACCGTTCGTAACAATTTTTTACTTGCCTGATTTAGATCTTAGCACTTCCTCGAATATCCTTTTTTGTTGATATTTTGACACACGTAGGAATGAGATTATGGTCTCTGCATCTCTTCAAGAAATTTAAAGATGTTATATATCTTACGCGCTTGGTCTTGAGATCTTCTAATCGGCGAAATTTATTGGCTATTACCAGTCCGTACTGGTTCAAATAATGATTTCTTATATTTACGCGAAGACTACACATTAAGTGAAACTAATTTTTACGGACTTTATCGCGTTTAATTTCATTTAATGTGTAGTCTTCGCGTAAATATAAGAAATCATCAGTCATCTTTAGTCTGGTGTATGAAGATGTTCTTTCAATGTAGTGAAAATTTACGTTTAGTTTTAGTTACATTCATATCACAATGTTTTAATATATTTTTTAGAGAAATACGGCGAACATAAGATATTTTTCTTATACATAAGGAGGCCATAAGGGTCATTATTACTACTCTCTGGAATCTTTTAGAGATAATTTTAAGGAAATACTCAAATATATTTACTATGAGCCTTTCACTAGATTTTATTAAATATAAAAAATAAATTAACTAACAAGTCACGGAAAATTATTACATATAACAAACATGGCAGTTTACAACACATTTGAATTCTGAACAATTACGATAACTATTTAAAAGAAATTAGTTAACAAATGAATGCTAGTAAATGATATTAAACATTTATGTGTGTGTTCACATAAATGTTACTTTGTTACGTTGTTCCAACTACTATACAATAGTAGTTGGAGCAACGTTAAAACTAAATTTAAGTTTCTTGAGAAAACAAATATGTACATACCTACATTTAAGCCTTGGAGCGTCTGAAGCAACGTGTAATGTGCAAGAGTGCTGTGAAGACGCACCCAAGTACAAAACAACTGCTATTTTCTTCCTCTCTCAAGCTCATAACAATTTTATACATAATATACTTAAAAAAATGGTAATAAATTTTAGTACGTGAGGAACCTAGAAAATATCTTTTGAATTAATATCCTAGAAAGCCAGTCACCCAGCCACTAAAATATTCACTACTCCGTATTGTATTTGATATATATGTATTTGATATATATATATATATATATATATATATATATATATATATATATATATATATATATAATTTTACTTTTCAACATCCTTGTTTAAATGGTTGACTGGGAGAATGCCCTATGGCATTAAGTCCGGTATATGTATCACTTTGTGCATGGAAATATAAATAAATAAATAAAATAAAAATATGGGACAAACAAACTTACGGTTCACTTATTGGACACCAGCAGTTAAACAAAGAAGACTACAGGTGCGTTATCACCTCTGATGAATAAGGTTCGATTGTTCACAGCCTGTAATTATACTGGCTGTCTACAACACAGCGGAACACAGCGGAACACAGCGGTGTACGAACTGCTGTTTGGCGGCAGATATAGGTAAGAGAATGGTACCTATCAGGACGCACTCCTTTGTGGAAAGGAAGTCCTACCAGCTAGCATGTGCCATGTTTCCTTCATCTACGAGCACAGTCCTCCAGAGCCATGCTGCAGCTATATTAGTAGTGTAGTTGTAGCACGAATGGGTCGGCTCGACCGGGAAAGAACCACCCTTTCACAGAATACCAGCGTAAAATAGTAGCTTAACGCTGCTGTGTTTCGTATGGTGAGTGTAGAGAACCGGAGACCCTTTTTACTGGAAATGTGGCATTCAATCTTAGTCCTCATTGGTGACAACGCATCTGCATTTTGATTTGTAATCGAGAATAGTTGTGGATGGGCCGCAGCAACCACTTACCATCAGGTGGACTGTGTGCTCGTTTGTAACCCTTATCCTATAAAAAAAGAGGTATATCACTGATTCGAATCCGAGTTGATCGCGTACATTGAAATGTAACAGCGAGCGCTTAGCCTATATGCGCTGAGAGAATATTCCCCAGAATCGACTTAGATAACTAACATGCATATTATTACTCCAAAGTTCCAAGCAATCTGTGAGTGCACTCTGCGCGCTACATCTAGGTTTGAATCATTATTATCATCTCACAGAATACCAGCGTAAAATAGCAGCTTAATGCTCGTTTGTTTCGTATGGTGAATGTAGAGAACTGGAGACCCCTTTTACTGGAAACGAGGCATTCCATCTCATATAGTCCTCAACGCATCTGGTTTTCTCGCATTTTGGTTCTTAATTGAGGATAGATGTAGACCCACTTACCAGCAGGGTCCACCTGATGTGTTGTTTGCTCGTATGGTATTTTCCTATGGGAACACGCGACTAACAGTGAAATTATGAATGAATTGAATTATACAGAAGAATATGAATTTTACAGAAGAGGGCCATAAGAGTAATCTATGATTTAAACCTAAAGAGTCGCTCCGAGAAAAAATTAAGGTAATTAATATATTAACTTTGGCCTCTCAATACATTTATGAAAATGTAATGTACGTACACAAAAATAAAAGTAGTTATACAAAAATAAGTGATATTCATTCATTTATAAATACTAGGACAGACCCAAGCTGGTAGTACCAGTTACTCGATTTCACCGAGACAGTAATTCATTCTTGAACCGATGTATACGCTTTTACAACAAAATCCCAGAAAATACACAAAATTTGACCTTCTCAAAGTTCATCCAAAAAAGAATTAATGGATGATAATAACCCTTTGGAATGAGGTGATCGCTAACAAGCTATTTCTACTTTGTTTTGTGTGATTAATTGTGTAACATATATGATTGTAAGCTGTTATTAAAAAAAGTCCCGCTGGGTTTCTTGCTGGTTCTTCCCAGGACAGAGGTTTTGTTTCAAACCAGTGGTAATTAAACAAAAGAGTGATTTTCAATAAGTATTATTTATAATCTATATTGAATAAAAAAAGTTTCTGATTTTGTTTTTCATCCATATTCTATAAAAAAAAATCATTATTACAGCCCTGCACAACAAGTTCACAGCTAAACATAAGAAAATGGGAATCAAAGTTCTCTAATGGCAATTTCGATGAGCAAATTGTAGGGCGGCCTCCCACTAGTTTGAATATTTAAATATCCTAACGAAACTGAATAAATTATTTTTTTTACTTAAGAAAATTCTACTTTACAGATAAATTAAAATAATAATAAAAATAAATTAACTAGATAGTTTATACCGTTTTATGTAAATTACGTTAGTACATAGCCTCTACTGCATGCACATCAAAACTAAAGACCAAGAACTCCATAAAGGCTATTAAATGCTTTGTTCGAACTGCCAAAGATTACACCTAATGTTGCGGCAAGTCGTCTACATGAACCTTTATTTAATCCTACGACAAACTCATATTACGGATTTTCTACTTACTACCTACTGCTTATAACTTTGTGGGTTACATATTTATGAAAATTATTATTTAGCAGACCTTACAGAATTTGAAATTTATTGAATAGTTGTTTGTTTTATGTAAATACTAGACAAAAGTTTAAATGTTGAGATAAAATATATAGGTGATCATAATATTACATTCCACGTGTATGCGGAATGATATAGAACAAAAATTCTAAAAACAGACATAGTGTTAACTTCACTGCTTACGCGTATATGTATATTATGTTACTTTTTAAATATATTTTGTACACAAGTAAGCACTTTGTATCACCTGTCCGTGCTGTAAATGACAAGTCTGACCATTAATAATATTACAATTAAAAAAGTTAATTTTCTTATTTTCCGAAGTGGGATGAGTATATTATGATGTAAGAAACTTCGATTTTCAGGTGTATATTATACATAGTACTGGTGTAATTTCGATCGATTTGCCGCCATTTTACATATATTTTTTTACCGTGTTTGTTAAATTATATTATATAGAGAGGCGTTAAAGAATGATTTCTATATGTAAAATTCTGATGAATTGCAGTGATTTCTTTGCCTTATCAGGCATGAAGCCGTTAGGTAATTTTAAGATGCTTCAAAATATAGGAATCAGCCGTATGTTTGCAATTTCACATTTTTCACAGATAAGACGAGCAGTGACCTCTGTCCAAAAGGCTGACGAACAACAAAGCTCGAATATAATCCAATCTTTTTTTATAGAAAGAAGAAAAGAACCCTTTAAGAAAATACAAAGAATACAATCGCGTGAAACAAAGATTTCCGAAGGAAAGGAAGATGTCGCGGATTAAGCATTATTAAGCATGTCCTAAAGCTAAGTGCTTACTGTCGGCACACAGGAAATAACTTAAATCAATTTTTGCATATTAAGAGAATAATTCAGTAAAGCCTCATCAGACCTGAAGACTGGTCCTCGTCCAGTCCAGATCTGAATCCGTTGGACTATAAATTATGATCATTACTAGAGGATATAGCCTGCTGAAAACTTTATACCGATATTAAATTTTTAAATATATCTTTAGAGCTGGCAGTGACTAAATTCCCCGTGGAGACGGTGCGCAAATCTATAGATTCGTGACCTGAGATATTTAATGCCTGTATCTAAACTATAGGCGACCACTTTAATAAAAATTATTTTGAAATAGTTAGACTCAGGGCATGTTTATATGACCCGCGCCGGTCACGCACAGGACCTGCACGCGCGTTGTGCACGCCTTAAGGATGATTCACGCTACAACGTGTCGCCACCGGCCGGGCCAGTCATTCATGTTACACCGGGCTGTTTGCACGACCGTGGCTTATGCACGACTCTGTGTTATGTGGTTTTTGTCAGCTAGTGATTTCATCTGTCGATAGACTTCACGCTTACATAAATATGCAATTTTCACAATTTGAATTGGCAGCTATTGCAATTGCCATCGATGATGAAGTATTGGAAAAACGAAGCGAAACTACTAAAAGAAGATGGGGTGTACATCCAACCTGGAGACAGCGAGAAGCAGAAGGAGAATTTGCTTTACTTTACAAAGAATTAATAGATGATGAGAGCAAGTTTTATGGTTATTTTAGAATGTCTAAAGAATGCTTTACTTTTTTACTTGAAAAAGTAAAACCAGACCTAACCAAAAAAATTACAAGATTTCAAAAGCCTATATCTCCCATCGAACGATTAGCAGTCTGCATCAGGTAAATAATAAATTGATATGCACTAAATCACATAGTATTTAAAAATGTAGTATTACAAATTGACCCGTCTCACAACCATCTATCAGAGCTGGTTGTAAGATGGGTCGATTTTTTCTAAATACTTCATTTTCAATTTTTCAATAATCAAAATTGCATTGTGAATGAAAAAAAGGAAAAATTTAAATAATTCGCATAGTATTTATTAATTTCATTAGCCTGCCGTGAACTCTGAAAATAAAGTAGACAAATTATTAGATTCCAAAGGCGTAAGTTCCGAAGGCGAAGGTTCCGAAGGCGTAGGTTCCGTAGGCGTTGATTCCGGTGTTGGCGTTGGTGTAGTCATCGGAACCGGTGCATACACCGACCTTGAATTAGAAGACGACGCTGACGTTGTTCCACTCATTGGAGATGTGTAAGAAGAAGGCTCTGATGACAATTGCTCCCACTCCAAATCTTGTACTACTGCAAATATCCTTCCTTTTGCAAGATGCTGATAGTAAGGGGAAAAAGATTTTATGGTGGCTGCCAAACCGTTGAAGAAAGCATCAATAGGATGAATGTCTTGTGTGTTGGACTTTTCTTTATTTTTTAGAATGTATCCCATTAATGCGCTTGACGCAGAGGACTGGGATTGTGGCACTATACGATGGCGATTGTGTGCAGTTGCAACGGTTACATTGCGATTGCGGTTGCCGGAACGAGTGAATTGTGCACTTGACGGGGGATATGGATTCGGATCAGCAGGTGGCGTAAAATTTGGTTCACTAATAGCTGGTGAGCGATCTTCCTGCTGCTGCTGTTCATCGGTGTTAGTTGTTTCGTTGGGCGTAGTAACTGGCGAAGTAACCGTTTCGTTTTGCGTCTCTTCGTTCTCAGACTCGATACTTGTTATTGTATTTCGATCCTGTATATGAGGCAGTAAAAAATTCAAGCTCTCTTCATATTTATATTTTTTTATTGCCACAGCACCCTGTCCACTCTTGGTTTTACGTTTGTTTCTATGTTTTTTGAACTGGTCCCGTATGTTTGCCCACCTTTTTTTACATACATCATCTGCAAAAAGATAGTATAGAATGAACAAGTTAAGTAATTTTCTTTACAACCTGTATAAATGGTACTGTTAATACGTAATAGCTCACTGTAGTACACAGATACCGCGAAATTATACCATTATTATTTTTTCAGGTTCCTGGCTACTGGGGATTCGTTTAAAACTATTTCGTACAGTTTTCGATTGGGGCATTCAACTGTGACCGAAATTGTACATAGCACATGTCGATCTATCGTTAAAAGATTTAAGAAAGACGTTATACCAGAACCAACAGATGAAATGTGGCGTAAAATTGCCGAAGATTTTGAAAAGCTTAGAGGTTTTCCAAATTGTATAGGCGCATTGGATGGAAAACATTTTGTTATTGAAGCCCCAGCCAATAGTGGTTCTATATATTTTAATTATAAACACACATTCTCAATTGTTTTATTGGCGTTAGTGGACGCATGCTACAAATTTATTGCAGTTGATGTTGGCGCTTACGGACGAAACAGTGATGGTGGCATTTTTGCACAATGTAATCTTGGAAAACGTTTAGAAAATGGGACGCTTCATGTACCTATTGGTAAAAATTTACCCGGTTCCTCTACGTTTGCACCATATGTAATTGTTGGTGATGAAGCGTTTCCTTTGAAAACATACCTAATGCGACCGTATCCAGGATACCAAGCAACAGGTGACGCTAATAAAACGAATTTCAATCATAGACTGTCTTTGGCCCGGCGACTAGTCGAAAATGCCTTTGGTATTTTGACACAAAGATTTAGAATATTTCAAAGAAGAATGAAACTTGCTCCAGAAAATGTTGATTACATTATTCTATCTACATGCGTACTGCATAATTTTTTATGCGAACAAAAAGATTACACAGGGCTTATCAATCATAGTGCACAAAATGCGCAACCACATTTATTAAATCCATTGAACGTTCAACCAGGAAGACCGGCTAATGATGCATTTGCGGTAAGAGAAACGTTTAAAGAATATTTAGCGTCAACAGCGGGACGTAATTTTATAGGACAACAGTATCAAGAATAAATACATACTTACACTATAATATACTTCTTATAATTTACCTAACATATTCTAAAATACCTACTAAAAACTGATAATACCACTCACATGTACTTAGTAAAGTAATTAGTGACACTTGAATAACTATTATAAACGTAAATTGAAATAAAAGTTACAACTTACCAGATTGTTTTATTTCGTCCGAAATGGTTTTCCAAATAATATTTTTGTATTTGTTATCTAAATATTTAGGATGGCTCATATCGTAAATCACAGGGTACTTGCGCACACATTCTAATAATTTTTCATCGTCCATTTTGCTGTTGAGCTGCTCACTTCACTAAGATTTGACGTTGACTGCTCTCCGGGCGCCCGGGCGCATATGTTCATGTTACAACGTGTCGGGGCCGGACCGTGCCGGAGCCGGGAAACAATACCCAACGACATTTCAACGCCGTGCCCCGGCCGAGTCCCGGCGGAGTACGGCCGGGGCATGGCCGGGCCACGGTCAGGCATGAATCGCTTCATACAAAAAGTACACCATAATGTTTGACCGTGCCCCGGCCGGGGCACAGCCCGGCCGCGCCACGTTGTAGCGTTGTACACCCACGTTCGCTACGCGTAAAGTTAGCGCACGTCTCGCGTCGGCTTATATATCTAGTGCAGTGAACTAGTGGCTTCCGGATGTCACAACGTCAGCACGTGTGCAACAAATTGGATTAAGTTAAAAACTACTATTATTAAAAACAACTAAGTTAAAAAAAGTTTTAATATATATGTATAAACGAAAGGCCTGTAATATTTTTCTTTCATTTTTATAACTTTCAAGGGTTTTGTCCCACAGCACGCTCTTTTCTTCAACCAAAGAAATAAATGAATCTTTATCGATGTCATCCATTATTATTTAATTAAAAAACCTACCAAGCATAGAATTATTACGCATAGAAACGCAGTCCGGTACAAAACACGAGCGTTAAAATGATGCAAAGTCATAATGTTTGTGAGCGCGAGTCGAATGTGCCTACGCTCGTCACACGCACACATACACGCCATTCAGTGCTACCAGTGTCTGGCGTTTGCAATCAAATTGTGCAAATCACTATTTTTTGATTAATTTAAAAAAATCGATATAATAAAGATTACGTATTACGTACGAAGATATATTTTATGAGAATATAAAATGGAATAAAATAAACACGATAATGATGGTACTAATATAACTTAATTATACATATTTAATGGTACAAAAATACAGACGTAATAAAATTTAAGAATATTACTAAACACAATTAATTTGCTTGAATACAATAAGCACATTGTGTAATATTTAATTTTAACCGACTTCAAAACAGGAGGAGGTTTTCAATTCGGTGTATTTTTTTTAAATGTTTTTTACCTCAGCATTCTACAATTTCTAAACCGATTTAGATTTTTTTATTTGAAAGCATATACACACAGATTGATCCAATATACACGCTGAAATTTTAATGGTTGTTTTCCCGATGTCAAATTATTTTGTCTTGGTAGTAATTATTTTATTAAAATTAGGATGCAAAAATGGCAGATTTACAATCGAGAAAACAAAACTCGAATGCGATCTCAAAACAATAGCAATATCTCGCAAGTAGGTCGGGCGTGCAGGCTAGCGTATACCGTATTACTATAATAAAGTCTGAAAAAAAATTCTCTGGATGTAACTTAGTGTTACGTCTATCGCACGCGCTACCGCGTGCTGCCTACACAGTGAAGGGCCACTAATAAATGTTCAGAACATGAACTCTCAAGCGTAGTGATACGACATAAACTAGTAAATATAGAATTGTCTTAGAAATCAGTGTACATACATATTGATAACCTCTCCTTTTTGGGAGTCGGTTAAAATGGTTAAATTAAAACTAAACCCAAGCATACCACTGTAAGACTTCAAGACACAGTTAGTTCATTCTGCGTAGATAACGGACCAAAATTAATAATTAAAAAGCTGAAGGTACTCCGGGTTAACTTTGACATCGGGACGTCAATCACCTCAGTCCCCCGTGACCATGGTTGCTGGAAAGCAACCGAAACGTCGGGAATATAAAATAAGTAAATTAAACGCGATAAAATCCGTAAAAATAGTTTTATTCAATGTGTAGTGTTCGCGTAAATATAAGAAATCATTACGGTTAAAATAGACTATGTTTGGGTCTAAAATAACATCTGGTTAATGTTTGGGTGTAAAGTGACATCTGGTTAGTTAAGGCGTTCTTATTAATAATATCTTTATGTTGCAAATAGAAAAGTTTTTATTCTATACTCTAAAACGTAGACTTAGTCAATAAACAAAGCAATTAAAATAGTTGCGTTAAAATGGCGTCGGCGAATCGCGATTAGCTGATCACTCCGTATTAGTTTTAAATAGGCACCCATTGTTAATATTATGTTAATACTTAGAGAAGTAGGTATCTATATATAAACATTTGAGTTTTACAGAGAGTTTTGCGATTAAACGTTTTAAACACAAATAGAAAATAAATATTTTTAAAAGAAAATTGTGATTTTTCCCCACAACTAGCAACATTTGTATTAGGATAGCTTAGGTAAGTATTTTTTTAGTTTTACGTAGTTATAATGAATTAAATATATAAACTTGTATGTGAAATGCAGTACCATCACTTCTTTTATGTTTATCATCACTGTTGTGACAATCTTTTATAACAAAAACGATCATTTTTACAATTTTTCGCGAGCTCTTCTCCGTAAGACATGACGATGCGCACTGACGCGTCGCTGAGTGAACTAACGCGGTTTCGCGTTAGTTTAACTTGCTTCACTTTCCGTGCGCGTACTAGTATTCTATGCGTAATAATTCTATGCTACCAAGCCACTAAACTTGAACACAGTCAATACAACACTAGCCAAAGCGCGGGCGCAAGGCGTAGCGGGGTGGGAGCAGCGCGTGTGCGCGGGGTGAGCGCGGGGCCAGCGCGAAGCGGGAACGAGGCGGGTGCGTGGCGTGTGCAAGGTGTGTGCGGTTGAACGTCGAAAAATACAATTTCAGATTTATTAATGTGTCATAAGACTCAAATCATATGCAACCAACAAATTTCAAAGCGAGTTGGACGCGGGTGCTGACGCGCGTGTCGTCTGAACGCGGCCTAATAATATTTAACAATTATTATAGACGAATAGTTATATATACATACTAGCTGACCCGGCGAACTTCGTACCGCCTAACAGTTGATTTTTTTTAAATACTTATTCCGCTATAAGGGACACCGGGTCAGCTAGTAAGATAAAAAAAGAAAAAAGAAAGTTGATAAGTCAACAATTACATTATGTCAAAAAATAAAAATTATAAAACACAACTTTATGGTATGGTATTAAAATTCAAATTGACTTTTAAGTATTATTACGAATCTTTTGTATGGGAATATAGAAAAGTGTTATTTTTAGGTTTTTTTAAGCAATTTTTTAAATATTTCTCTCTGTAAGAACCATGTTCGTACTTCAAGGAATATTATATAAAGAGAATTAGCGACATCGGTTCAGCTTCTCTCGAGATTTGCGCTATCAAATATATATATATATATTACAGAATATAACAGTATAAAACAGCAGCTTAATGTTGCTGTGTTTCTTATTATGAGTATAGAAAAGCAGGGACACTTTTTACTGGTAATTTTTATCCTAGTCCTTATGGGTGACAACATCATCACCATCGTTACAGCCCTTCACAAGTCCACAACATAGCCCCCCCCCCCCAAGGAATGCCACAAAGTACGGTCCTGAGTCACCTGCATCCACCGACTTCCTGCATGTCGTACCAGGTCGTCACTCAATCTAGTGGGAGGACGCCATACACTTCGGCTACCGGTACGAGACTGCCACTCGAGAACCTTTTTCCCCATCGGTTGTCAGTTCTTCGAGCTATATGACCGGCCTATTGCCACTTCAGCTTACCAATCTGTTAGGCTACGTCGGCTCTAGTTCTACTGCGGATATCCTCATTTCTAAATTTATCACACAGAGAGACCCCGCGCATAGCCCTCTCCATAGCTAGCTGAGCGATCTTGAGCGTCCTCATAAGATTAGTCTGGAACAGACTGACAGACAAACAAACAAATTTAAAAAATGAGTTTTATGTCTAAATAGCATGTAAACAACCTGAGCTTAAAAGTAGTCAGTTATTTCAATATTACAAACATACACGTCAATTTATTTATATGTGTTTAGATAATAAATAATGAATACGTGTTTGCTACGCTAAAGGTAGATTGCATAGATTTTATCTTATATTTTCTAATTTGTTTATTGTACAGTGTTTGATCGATTTTTATTTAATTTCTTCACAATTTGATGCAGGATATAATCCAGGCATTTTATACGTGGTAGAGCCAAGCTACAGCTATATTATGGTAGTAGTACGAATGGGTTGGCTAAGGAAAAGACCACGTTCTCACAGAATACCAGTGTAAAATAGCAGCTTAATTTTGCTGTGTTTCGAACGGTTAATGTAGAGAACTGGAGATCCTTTCCTGAACCTAACCACTGTTATTTTATAAAAATAAAATAACGGTGGTCAGGTTCTTTAAATTGATAAAACTTGTTTATATAACCGTTTTTTCATTCCAGTGCATAGGTACAACAAGTATTTGTATGGCCTACAAATAATTGTACCGGATCTGGATGTTTAACCTTGTGAAATTTATGTATGTAAACTGTCCCCACAATACAGGAGAAAATACGAATGTGAAGGTAATGTTTTAAAAATAAAATAAAACCACATTTATTTATTTTACATTTTTTATACGATAAGGGTTTCAAGCGAACACATAGTCCACATGATGGTAAGTGGATTCTGTGACCCATATACATCTACATCTATCTTCAGTTATAGATCAAAATAAAGATGCATTGTCACTCGTTAGGACTAAGATGGAATGCCTCGTTTCCATTAAAAACGGTATCCGGTTCTTTATGCTCACTACACGAAACACAGCAGCGTTGAGCTACTATTTTACGCTGGTATTCTGTAAGAGCGAACGTGGTCTTTCCCCGGTCGAGCCGACCAATTCGTGCTACAACTATACTACTAATACAGCTACAGCCTGGCTCTACCACGTAAATTTCACATATTTATTATTATTTATTTAATATCTTAATAAAAAAGGATAAGGCAGATTTAGTGCCTCCAGGCATTATTTCCGAGTCAATCTAGGAAGTGTGGAGATAGTTTTATAGGTCTTAAAACTAGAAACGCATTATTTATGTAAAAAAATAATATTTTAAACATAAATTACTTCTTAGAATGATGTTAACATGGTGAACGCTGGCTGCGTTTACTAGCTTAAAAAATCTTAACTACATACAATCTTATAAGTCAAAATTCCGTTCAGAATCACGTCACATATAAACTTGAAAAATGCCTGAGACTTAGATTTTACCCTCGTAGCACAAGTAAACTACTATAGCATCATCACTATATAAGACAACTTATATGGTTGTACACGATAAGCTGTCAAAATTGTAGAATTTTCTTTTAGAGAAGTGGGTCAAACGAGCATGCATCTCAACTGATAGTAAGTGTCGATTCCAAACTATGAACAACTGCAACACCAGGATAATTGCAGATGCGTTGCCGGCCTTTTAAAAGGAGTAAGCTCTTTTCTTGAACGCCCCTAAGTCGTAAAGTAAGTTGCACAAAGAAGGCTTGCGGTGTTTCAATACGAAATATTATTTTAATTCATGATTATTGAAAAATTTTAATGCATACCGGATATTAACTTATGTTTTTTAATCTATATTTGATCAAAGAAATATTTATATTTTTACAGAGCAGTGAAAAACTTAAATGTGGAGACAGAATCCAGCGAAACAACACTTCTGTGAGCAATAAAATAGAAAAGCTCTCAAACGGAAAATTAGTTTGCTAATACATGGTACGGATTATTTATGAAAAAAGATAGACAACGAAAAGTTATATCATAGTATAAATAAATCAACTTCATAGAAATAATATTTATTTCTTTTTCTTTTGGGACCGTTAAAGGCCGCAGCTGGACATGAGTCTCTCCTATTAAGGGTTTGCGTTAATCGCCACACTTGCACGTTCTGGGCGGTTCTCAACGCCCAGAACATCAAACGAAACGATTTAGTCATCAGAGCCGGGGCCCGCCAGCCCCTGTTCGGACGACGGATAGACAACTCACCCATATCATGATCTGTTTTTCGGTGGCATCAAGGAGAATTTGATGTTGATGTTGATGTAACGATAATGTGATCACTGAACACAATTTATCCCACCCTTAGATTATTGATTTTGGGGCAACGTGGCTTACGAAGCGTTGCACCAAGATAAATAATCGCCCCCTCCCCTTTTTTATAAGCTCGCAGCCTAAAAGGCCTGAGACGCATAGGCTAAAAACATTAACATCACAGAAACTAGACTAACATTATTCCAAAATCGAATCACATAATATTATTATTATATTGAAACATTAGCATATAAAAATGTCGAACCGATAATCGGTTCGGCATGAAAGTTTATGAAGAGACGGAGAGCAATGCCAGGAATAACCCAAACAATATATAATACCTTGAACAAAGATGTTTCATAGGTCCAGATACCGTGTTGCTAACACACCACACCGTTCATAGTGATGCCAGTCTTTAATTCATGTGTGCGTGAGTACCACGTGACGCGCATATCTTACGTACCATGGCTGCATTAATGTGCGTGACTTCGGTAATAACAGTGCGAACCGATTACCCCAAAAATGTGGGAGATTTTATATTTCATTCATATTGACGTACCTATTGATTCTACGAGTATAAAATGTCTGTGCGAGGCGTGTGCATTTGTGTGCGTATGTGTGTATGGGGATATGGTTGGTTATGTGTGTTTTATGTAGGTACGGACATCGCACTAAAATATTGAAGATATGTAATAAAACCTATAATTAATGTAACAGATAAAAATAAATAAAAAATCACAGTAGATATTTATGCACGTAACATATCATTCATCATCATTCATCATTACAGCCCTTCACAAGTCCACTGCTGAACATAGGCCTCCCCCAAAGAATGCCACAAAACACGGTCCTGAGCCACCTGCATCCATCGACTTCCTACATGTCTTACCAGGTCGTCACTCCATCTCGTGGGGGGACGCCCTACACTTCGCCTACCGGTACGAGGCTGCCACTCGAGAACCTTTCTTCCCCATCGGTTGTCGGTTCTTCGAGCTATATGGCCGGCCCACTGCCACTTCAGCTTACTAATCCGTTGGGCTATGTCGGTCACTCTGGTTCTACTGCGGATATCCTCATTCCTAAGTTTATCACGCAGAGAAACTCCGAGCATAGCCCTCTCCATAGCTCGCTGAGCGACCTTGAGCTTCCTCATACGGCCAGCAGTGAAGGACCACGTCTCAGTTCCGTAAGTCATCACTGGCAACACGCACTGGTTGTACAATTTCGTTTTTAAGGTTTTGAGGTATGTCTGACGAGAAGATGTGTCGTAGCTTCCCGAACGCTGCCCAGCCGAGTTGAATCCGTCGATTGACCTCTCGGTCGAAGTTGGACTTACCCAGTCGGACTATTTGTCCCAGGTAAACATACTCGTCAACAACTTCGAGCTTAGTGTTCCCAACAACTATCGGCATAGGTGTGACATGGACATTAAACATGATCTTAGTTTTGTCCATGTTCATCTTAAGACCTATCCGTTGGCAAACACTATTGAGGTCATTGAGCATAGTGCTTAGGTCCTCCAGCGATTCTGCCATAAGGACTATATCGTCGGCAAATCGAAGGTGAGTGATGTACTCGCCATTGATGTTGATACCGTATCCTTTCCAGTCCAGAAGCTTGAAAACGTCTTCCAATGCAGCGGTGAAGAGTTTCGGGGATATGAGTCACCCTGTCTTACACCTCTCTGCAATTGGATAGGTTTCGTACTCTGGTTCTGTACTCGGATAGCCATCGTAGCCCTACTGTACAAGCACTTCAACACTTCGATATACCGACAGTCAACTTGGCACCGCTGAAGGGACTGCAGCACCGCCCAAATTTCGACGGAATCAAAGGCTTTCTCATAGTCCACATACGCCAGACATAGTGGCAAATTGTACTCTTCGGACTTCTGTACAACTTGCCGAAGGGTATGTATGTGGTCTATGGTGCTAAAGCCCTTTCGGAAACCGGCTTGTTCGGAAGGCTGGAAGTCGTCAAGTCTGCGCGCGAGACGATTCGTAATGACTCTCGAAAACAGCACGTAGACGCGGCTCAGAAGGGAAATCGGTCTGTAGTTCTTCAAGAGAGCGTTGTCACCTTTCTTGAAGAACAAGACCACCGCACTTCTGCTCCACGCCTCCGGTGTAATGCCACCATGGAGGACGGAATTAAAGAGCTTCTGAAGGACTTCAAGTACCGGTCTTCCACCCGCTTTCAGAAGCTCCGCTGTAATTCCATCCTCGCCTGGGGCCTTACCGTTTTTAAGGTGCTGGAGAGCCATCCTAATCTCGCTCATACTGACATCCGGGATATCTTCGGAATAGTGTCGGATGAGACTCGCTCTTGGATCGTTACTCATACTTGCGTGTGGCTCCAACGATGATGTGTACAGCTGCCCATAGAACCTCTCAATCTCACTCAAAATCTCAGGTGTCCCGAAAACGATGCTGCCACATTCTGTCTTCAGCTTTGACAGTTGGCTATTTCTGGCAGATAGATCTCTGGCAAAGACTTTGGAGCCTTGGTTCCGCTCGATCGCTTCTTCAATACGAGCTGTATTGAAGTTGCGTAAGTCCCGCCGCATGCATTTGGAGATCTGTCTGTTCAGATGCCTGTATGCTGTCAAGTCTGTTGAAGAATGTAGCTTCATCTCCCGTCTAACAGCCATGAGATTAAGAGTGTGATCGGAGAGTTTTTGTGTTCTTCTGCGGCGGGTCTTGCAGAACTTAGCTCCAACCGCATGTACAGTTTCCACGAGCTTGTCATTCATATCGTCCACTTCATTGCAGTCTTCTAGGCACTGAAAATGGTTTTGTAAATCGAGCTGAAAGGTTTCGGGACTTTGAAACAGAGCACGAGGGGGACGGAGCGTTGACTTCATTAGACGAGACCTCTCCAACTTAACGTTTAGGTTCAGTGTGCCTCTAACCATTCGGTGATCGCTACCAGTTTTCACCCTCGCGATCACGGAGACATCACTGAACAGTTGTCGTCTGGTCGTCATAATGAAGTCAATCTCATTTTTTGTGGAACCGTCGGGGCTCGACCAGGTCCACTTCCTGTGGGGCCGCTTCTGGAAGAAAGAGTTCATCATAAAGAGTCCCTCTTTCTCCATGAAGTCGGCCAGCTGCTGGCCCCTTGGGTTCCGTTGCCCTATTCCAAATTTCCCTACTTTCAGCTCACCGTTCTCTCTTGTGCCTAGTTTTGCATTGAAGTCTTCCATTAACACCGTATATTGGGTTTACACGTAACATATATTTATAATATATTATAATTAAATATATACAGAGTTATTATTATTATTATTAAATATATACTAGACTTTTGTACTGTAGAACACAAAATATTGCCGCTTTTTATGAAGACATTAATTATTTTTCAATCCTAAGTAAAATCCTAAACTTGTGTCTGAAGTCGAGTCTTTGCTGGACAAAGTCTCGGATTGGGGGCGACTAAATCTAGTCCAGTTTAATCCTCAGAAGACACAAGTTTGCGCGTTTACCGCTAAAAAGAACCCCTTTGTCGTATCTCCTCAGTTTCAAGGCACTCCCCTTCTTGCCTCAGCCAGTATCGGTATCCTCGGAGTCGACATATCGAGTGACGTGCAGTTTCGTGGTCACTTGGAAGAGAAGGCCAAATTGGCCTCTAAAAAGCTTGGCGTGCTCAGCAGAGCGGGACAGTATTTCATGCCGGCACACCGCCTGCAACTTTACAAGGCGCAGGTTCGGCCTCACATGGAATACTGTTCCCATCTCTGGGCAGGGGCTCCCCAGTGCCAGCTCCTTCCACTTGACCGCATCCAGCGCAGAGCGGCTCGAATCGTCGACGACCGAGCCCTTTCCGATCGGCTCGATTCATTGGCACTGCGAAGAGATGTTGCATCTCTTTGCATTTTCTTTCGCATCTACCATGGGGAGTGCTCTGAGGAATTGTTCGGATTAATCCCAGCCGCCAAATTTCATGAACGCACATCGCGGCAGAACTCCCGATACCACCCACACCATCTGGATGATTGGCGGTCCACCACTGTGCGATTTAGAAGATGTTTTCTTCCTCGCACGACTTCCTTGTGGAATCGATTACCATCAGCGATTTTTCCGGACCGATACGACTTAGGGACCTTCAAGAAAAGAGCCTACTCCTTTTTAAAAGGCCGGCAACGCATCTGCAATTCCCCTGGTGTTGCGGTTGTTCATGGGCGGCGGTAGTCACTTACCATCAGGTGAGCCGCATGCTCGTTTGCCCCCTCTCCTATAAAAAAAAAAAAAAATGACGAAAATAAGTAAGTTTGGTTAAGCGTAAACTTCGGCCAAGGGATAGCATATGTTTATTTTTTTTTAAATTGCTCCGTTCCGTTGCTGCGTGTAGAAAGGACAAAAACAAATAAACAAGAAATCACACTTTCAGATTTATAATATTATATTAGTATGGATTGTCAAGAATGATAGATAAACTTTTGAAACCAGTTTACAATCGGCTTTTTGAGGGCGGAACTATACACTCCCGCTCTAATAAATAACGGTTTTGAGTGACCAAAAAGGATAGAAGCACAGGAAAGTGCGATTCCGTGCTGCCAGATGTAGTTCAACCCTAAGTTTTAAAACGGTTTAACGTTTAAAACCCTTGTACAGATAACCTTTCCGGTTGATCATGACATTAAAAATGGTAAAAACATTTCATACACTAGGCAACACTCGAATATTATTGCGCAGTATTATTACTTGTATTGACATTTAGCTTTCGTATTCTTTTACAAAGAAATACATCTCCAAATTGTATGTACTTATGAAAAGTTATGTTCTTATCCTTATCTTTTTTTTTCTAAAAGTAATTTTTACATGATTTCACAGCAGAAACAGTCATTTTGCGAAATTAAAAACACCGGTGTGTGATGTATGTTCACAGTGAACATCGCTGGCGTAATGGCGGAACGATCGAACGAATACACCAGTATTGGCGCCTTTGAAATGGAAGCGTTTTTAGGCGCGCCTACACGGTATCTGGACCTATAAAACATTTTTGACCTTGAACAAAGATGTTTTATAGGTACAGACCGTGTTGCTAACACACCGCACCGTTAATATTGACGCATGTGTGCGTCACTACCACGTGACGCGCATATCTAATGGCTCCAGTACACGTTGGCCGAGCGCGCTTGGCGAGCGCACTCGGCAGATTTTCGTGGTGCCGTTCACACGTTGGCGTGTTTCATTCTGCGTTGGTAGCTAGATGATGATGGACGTTAGGGCAATCGCGGCCGCTGTCATATACTTATACGGCGCTTTACTCGTCTCAGAGTGAACGAAAAAAAAACTACACATACAACAATAATCCCAGTTTTTCCTTTTTAGGGTTCCGACCTCAAAAGGAAAAAAGAAACCTTTATAGGATCTACTAGCTGACCCGTGCCCGCTTCGCTGGGGTTTTTTCAAAATAAATGCTTGCCCAAAAGAAGCCATAAAAAGACATAAGCGCAGAGATAATTTATAATAATATTTATCATTAGGTAGGTACTCTGAAATCGCAACTAAACATGTATTATTTAATGCAGTTAGGCAAGTTACTCTGGTTTTATTTTTATGTTGCTCATGTTTGGGGTTCCATATATCTGATTCATTGTGAGGATCAATCAATGAACAATGAATCAATATTTCACTCCATAATTATTAAATCGTAATGTGTTGGTATGCATATAAGTAACATTAAAAATATATTATATTGAATTATATATTTTTTCATAATATATGATATTTATTTATATATATACATGCGTATATATATATATATATATATATATATATATATATATATATATATATGTGTGTGTGTGTGTGTGTGTGTATGTATATGTATATTTATGTAAGTGCACACTTTGACTACCTCTATTTCCTTCAACTATCCTTCAATAGGCCTGCTGGAAGAAATTTCATCATGGAATAGGCAGTGCCTTTGTACATAATTATGTTTTTACCATTTTCCTATCGAATTATGTGTGTACATAAACTGTTAAATAAATGAATAAATATTTCCTCATTAGTCCATGTCGCCATGTTGAAACAATTTTATTAAGCCGACACTACAGTCTACTTCGACGCGTAACTATGAACTGAACACTCGGCCAACGTGTGAACACTGTTTGCGGCTTGCGCCAAATTCCTTTGATTTGTGCACGGAAAACCGACACTATACGGCTCGTCGGCGAGCGTTGGCCGCAAACGCCAAATATATTATACAAAACGGCTAAGTACACGTTGGCCGAGCGCACTCGGCGAGCGCGCTTGGCCAACGTGTACTGCAGCCATTACGTTCCATGCTTGCATTAACGTGTGTGCGAGGCGTGTGCATTTGTGTGCATGTCTGTATGGGGATGTGGTTGGTTATGTGAGTGTTGTAGTTTAAAATTATTAAAAATATTTTTATTTTAAGATGTAACTAAAAATTTTCGCTTTTTGCAATTTTTCCTTTATCTATGCTATAAAACGTTGCTTCGTACCAAATTTCAAGATTCTGAGTTAACGGGAAGTACCCTGTAGGTTTCGATTCCCTTGCGAATGTCGAAAATTTTCGGCATAAATGGCTGTATCTTTTGATTGCGTTGGCTTAGAAGTTTGATTTTTTCACAGCTCTAAGGGACAGTAGCCTTGAGTATTTGGTATGATTTCAGCTTCATACCTCCACGCGTTCTTGAGAAAAAGGGTCTGGACAGACAGACAGACCGACAGACAGATGGACAACAAAGTGATCCTATAAGGGTTCCGTTTTTCCTTTTGAGGTACGGAACCCTAAAAATAAGAAATCGTAATTATTTCGGTCTGAATACGTTGTTGAGCACTTGATAAGTGCTTATTCAACGTATTCCTACCACCGGCTGTCACGTTCAGTAATACATCGTGAATCGGTCGGTAGGGAAGCATTGATAACTGTGTGTTAGTGAGCGCAAACCCAGATACAAATTTTTCTTGTGATACGGCACAATGACATGCATGATAGAGTTAAAAGTTAAAGTTAAAGTTAGTCTATATACGTTCCACTGCTGGGCACAGGCCTCCTCTCATTTCTGAGAGGGTTTTAAGGCAAAGAAATATCCGCCACGCTGCCCCAATGCGTGTTGGCAAACTTTACATGTCTTCGAAATATTTTTTTTATTATTTCTCAGATATGCAGGTTTCCTCACGATGTTTTCTTTCACCGCCGAGCACGTGGTAAATCAGCACTTAAAATTGCAATTAACAATTTCATTGGTGCCTGCGGGGATCGATTCCGGGTTGTTCGCGTACTGTGAAACTTACAGCGAGCGCTAACCATCTGAGCTACCACGGCTCTCAACGTAAGTCAGTATCATGCCTGTCATGCATGATACTGATGTAGTAATAAAAACCTTTAAGCACTTCTTGTCACTACTACATTCTTATTTTGGTCGACATATATGTATAGATTAAATGAACGAATTTGGGTAATTTTTCAGCACATAAAGTAAATATAAAAAAGAATACCTTGTCATATCCCTCAAGTCAAAGGAATCGATTGATCTTAAATTCAATATAAGTCGTATATTCGCTATCTATCAATCCTAACTCTCATTCCAATAGGAATATGGAGCGATAAGCTTTGTATTTTATAAGTGAAATCAGAGAAAATTGTCAAACAAGATATATTATATAAACATCCTATGATAAATTTATCTACGTACACATTAGAGTCCACTGCTAAACATAGACCTCGCTCTAAGACTGTCCCTAGCGTGGCAACTGTGGCAAATACTCTCTATATTTGCCATAGTTGGCACGATTGACAGGCGGGTTAGCAACCGCAGTTTTAGATTCTATAGTTGTTATTAGGAAGACACTGATGTCCATCTTCTGGTTAGTTCCCTCTGACGCCTCTTACAACACCCACGATCGATATGGGGTATTGGATATTCTTACATCGCTTACTATTCGTTTATTTTCAAAAATCATTAATTTCATTATTACAGACTGGTTTCCTCGCTTCGTTTACCTTCACTGCCGTGCACGGACTAATTGGCACTTAAAACAGCAATTCAAATATAAAACAGCAAATACTTTGATTATTTTCTGCGTATATACTCGTCACTCCGAGAAACATTTGCCAATTAAAATTTTCATTTAATCTGGAAATTTTATTCTGAGTTGGTTTCCAAATCATTAAGAATTAAACCATCTCGACTTTCGTAGAGGTATGAACAAAACCTTGAACATTATTACTCTAAAAATAATTAGTTTTATATCTATTCTTCATTTTTTATTAGTTTTTAGTAGATGTAACTAATTTTGTGATTAATTTGAAAATATTAATATTGTATTAATATCCATTAATTTATAATATGAAAGCAATTTACTTTTTTATCAAAATTGACTATACCAACTACAGATTACAGAGATTGCTTTTGTATATTCTTTACTATGACTCGCATTCGTGCAGATGTTTTAGCACTCTTAGTACCGACTTCCGAAGCTGTTTTATGAAAATTATTTTATTATTTTTACTTCTAAAAAGTCGCCTTTTACTTTTATTATAAAATTTTAGTTTTTGTTATTGTTGAAAGAGTTTAGAATTAAGAATACTCGTAACCGACGAGCTTGCCTGCGTAGATGTGAAAGAAACGAGAGAGGTGTGTCAGGGTCGTGTCAAATAGAAGTCCGTAGCCTCAGCTTATCCCTCTGGGCAACCGGCGTGAGAGTTTATGTCATGTTTACATTATTATAATGATTATTATAGTAATATAATTTCCCTAATTTAATTCCTATTAACGATGGTAATTTAAAATTGGCAATCCAGAGTAGCCGACATAGTTCAATGGATGATAAAATTAAAATAGTAATGTTGTGCCGGTCATATAGATTGTTGATTCGACAAACAATGGGGTTCTCGAGTTAAAGCCTCGTACCGGTAAACGAAGTGTAGGGCGTCCCCCTAATATACCAGTGACTAGAATCGGAGACCTTTTTTAGAGGTAGCATTAGGCATTCATCTTAGTCTTCAGGGATGACAACGCATCTGCTTTTTAATTCTTAATTTAGGATAGATGCAGGTGTATATAATTCGCTGCATTCACATAACAACAAGTTCGACATTACTGTTACATACATTACAGCCTTCAAAAGTAGGTCACTATTAGGCCTCTTCTGTAAAGTGCCTCATACGGTTTGGTAATCAGGAGATGAGCATCAGGGTCTTCCTAATGACGACTAAAAAAAACTGCGGTTGCTAACCTGCATGCCAAGCGTGACAACTATGGTAAATATCCCCCTTATGAGGCAATCTATGGGGAAGGCCTATGTTCAGTTGTGGACTTTAATAGGCTGTAACAGTAAAGGATAAGAACTTTATTACCTACACGCTTCGCTTGTTATGTTACACAACACTTCACAGTGAAACGACAGTATCTTATGTATCTTCGATTCAAATTCCAATACTCTTTGGAATTAGCTTTGTTCATTCCGTTACTTAAAATGGATTTTACTGAACCGTGTCTACTTTAAACGAATATTTAACAATTGAAATTGGGATATTTCTATGTATTATGTCTGAATTCAAAACATATAAAAATCATATAAAAAGCATTATTATGAAGAAATAATACATTAAAAATTAGATGAATATTTTAGAGATAAGTATGCTTAGACATAGTGAGTTTCTTTGGATATTTTTCCTCATGTATATATTTTATTTTATAAGTACCCATTGCATATTTCACGAGAAAATAGTATTTTGTAAATAGAAAATAGTGATTTGTAAAGGCCAATTTTGAATTTAAGCCTTTTGTTTGATAGTTTCGTGTCAAGACCAGTTTTTTTATCTTATATCTTGTAAAAATTGGCAAATAAAATTGAAAATATTGTTTTTGTTTATAATCGAAACGATATCTGAATAACGTTGCCACAATTATTTAAATATTTGTTGAATTATAATATACCTATAATTATAATATTTCGTCGCTTCATTCTTCAGATATTTTAACCAAGTAGTCCCTTTCCCTTGCGTAAGCAACCACGCACGTCTTAGATTTTTTTTCTAACTACCCCACTCAAATAATCTACAGTTGCTTCTCAAATATTGCAATCCACAAACTATATAGAAACACTACGTTGTAATCACAGAATACTTTACGTTGTAATCATTCCTTTTTCGTGTGATGCAGTGAACGAACATCTTCAAAATATAAAGTGTAGTGTGGTCCTTTGTAATAGAGATACTAACGCATATAGAGTAATAATGCCAAAGCGGAATACAGAATATAAAATTGTATCCAAAATTGTGTCCAGCAATGGATTTTTATGGAACGACAAATAAATAAAAAAGAAAGATGTACGCGTGAGTTCGTGTCAAGAAGTTGAGCACGATTTCGGCATCACTTGAAATGTAGTACGTAGCATCTTTATTTGTAGCTTTGAGGCTACCAGATATTAAAAATTTTAATATCTTATATGTGTAATGTATTAATAAAATATTTAACTAAGTAACCTTCATAAGGTATCAATAGGCCTCTGCTTACATATACCATTACAATTCAAATACCCGACATTATCCATATACTGACCTGACTTTATATGTCAATCATCAACTCAGTACCCACAAACTCTGATCGCTCAGCCAAGTGGCCACATCATATAATTAAAGTTATTTTAAAACCCTCAACTTTTAATAGAAAAACGGTTTTGTCTGTATATACTTTGTAACTTCGTTTAAAAGCAAAGAAAAGTAATTAAGGTTAAAAGCTTTGAGCGATTGAAACTTTTAAAGATCTCCTACCAAGCCTCAATTTTTTGTGAAATATTTTTTATGGTTTATTTATTCAAACCATCAATCATTTATTTATATTTATATGTGTGAGAGTCTCGTTACATCTATTATTCTGCAGCATCCATTTACCATCATGTGGACTGTGTGCTCGTTAGCCACCCTTATTCTATATAAAAAATCGTTAATGAATGACTGAATGGACTCCTTTAAAGTTGCAATTTATTAAAAGTTTGTTTTAAATTCTAATAATCGCTTACAGTGAGGTGGGCAGGAATTTTATATTTTTTTTTGAAGAAGTAATAAATATAATTTAGAAATTAAAGGTTGTTATATAATATAATATAATATAACTTCATCATCAACATCATTACAGCCCTTCACAAGTCCACTGCTGAACATAGGTCTCCCCCAAGAAATGCCACCAGCGAGCTATATAGCCAGCCCATTGCCACTTCAGCTTACTAATCCATTGGGCTATGTCGGTCACTCTGGTTCTACTGGGGATATCCTCATTTCTAAGTTTATCACGCAGAGAAACTCCGAGCATAGCCCTCTCCATAGCTCGCTGAGAGACCTTGAGCTTTCTCATACGGCCAGCAGTGAAGGACCACGTCTCAGTTCCATAGGTCATCACTGGCAATACACACTGGTTGTACAGTCTCGTTTTCAAGTTTTTAGGTATACCTGATGAGAAGATGTGCCGTAATTTCCCGAACGCTGCCCAACCGAGTTGAATCCGCTATAAAATAACTTATTGTAAATCAATTAACAAATTGTGACTTCGCGCGGCAGGGCTTACATGCTTCTACGCTTTTGTTTGTCAAAGCGGGTCATTTTTACGTATTTCATCAATCGTGGTGAATATCAATTGTATCAATGGTAGGCCCTTCAAAAATAGGTAATTAAAAAAAAATCTTGTTTTACTTCTCCTGCCTATGATAAATGGTATGATCCTAACTGTAGTAGAGACATGGACCAGCTTCGTTGTAGGGCGAATTAATTTAATCGTCAGGTTTGTCTAGCAGATTGAAGATAGCAGCACCAAACGACTCGTCGGTATTTAACGTCGGGCGTAAAAAAGACTATATACCACTATTTATCGGAAGTGATATTTTTTTTTTGGAATTTCTTACTTCTTTGAGGTATAAGCGCCGTCAGCGAAACTAAATAAAACACTTACATTAATATATTTTTCTCAATCCTAAAACCTCTTAGTGAGGTAAGATAAGGTAGTGCTGAACTAGTGAAAGATGCAGTAGGTATTTGTCATTTCGAGTAAGCTCCATCTCGTGGACCCGGTAAGTAAATAACAACAAAAAAATAACCAATATCGCTTAAGCATCGCGCAAACCAAGAGTCAAAAGAAGAGAGTCAACGAGCCAAATGAGTACTGATTTTTCATGGGTAAGTTATGCATACCCGTCACACGTGGTCAAGGACGTGTTATGTCGGACTCGCACCAACTAAATCCTGTTGTTATACTTTTTCCGAATAAAGGCAGAGCCTGTTTGTTTTTTGTTTTAGATTTTAAACAAAGGCGAGATAAGCAAGTGACAAACAGTAGCTCGGGAGGCGTCGATAAAACAGACATAAAGGCGTAAATTGTTTTAACCATAGACTTAGAATATACTGGTGAAATTTTAACGGTATGACTTTGGTTGGAAGTTTTTATTTTCCGTCAATATTTTGCAGTATGTGATAGTATTTTTTGAATAACTCATAAACTGACGATAAATTACAAGTTTCTAAATAACACAATTTTTCTTATTTATCGTACTAAATTGTACGTACTTACGGAAATCATTTATTCATGCTTGGATGTACAAACTTTAATTGCGATGGGAGCGAGTGAATTTTAAACTTTTCACAGTTGTTGAGGTTGTCATTAAAACGTATAGCGTGATTTAACGAGTGCAAACAAAAATGCAGAAAAAATGATAGCAACCTATTTAGACATAATTTCTTCACTCGCGTTGAAAGAAATGTAGGTCTGCGAGCGTGCAGTTCGCTATGTAAAAGTAGGCGGTTACTTGTTAACATTTACAGTTCACTGTAGTGTGACTGTGAGTAATAGAGAAATGAGTTCGTATATACCAGAATTTTAAGGTTGTTAAGGTTTAAGTGTCTTGCGAGACGTGTGAGGTAAATACACGGAAAGAAAGATCTAGTGACCTACAATAGATGACAATTGTTATTATTTTATATGACTAGCGATCCGCCTTGGCTTTGCTTGGGTGGGATCTATTAATGTGGCGGTAATTATATTTAAGGTATTCTAGGACCATTTAAGTATCAATTTTTTTATTTAAAAAAATACTCCCACGTTTTTTCGGTCAAAATGTAGCCTAGATTACTCCTGACATTGCTCTCTATCAGTACGTGAAGTTTCATTACAATCGATTCAGCTGTTTCGAAGATTAGTCCGGACAGACAGACAAAAATTAAAAAAGGTTATTTATGTGTTAATAGCATGCAAGTAAGCTCTTGAACTCATTAGAATTAACATTAGCCAGTTATTTCAATTTTATTAGTTTTATTTATATGTATAGAAAATAATAATACAAAATTCACAGTTTCACTCTTCTAATCGTTATTATATTTCAAATATAACATCACCTATAAATCTTGGCAAGTTAACCGCTTATCCTTTGATAAGGGGCAATAATTTCCCTGAAAGTGTTCTTATTGGGCTAAAACAGACATTTGGTGATTTATACTGTTTCATTTAGTTCTTTCAGAAAGGAAATATTATTCGTAAGGCGTTGTAAGCAATCTGAATACTTTTTCAATTATTAACCTTAAAAATATCCTTTAGTCATATAATTAAAAAATTTTTAGCTAGTAAATTTTGCCCTAATAGCACATTAATAATTCTTGTTGGGAGAAGAGGCAATGTAAACAAAAATCAATTATTAAAATATATTGATAATCTAAATGAACATAAAATTATCTTGTTTACATTGCCTTACATACAGGGTTGGTCGCAGGAAAATAAAATATGATTTAAATTTGTTAATGAATAACTTTTCATGTAATAATAATTTAGACTTGACATTTAATTGTTATAATTATAATAATAAATTTAATTTAATAGACATAAATAATTTTATTAAGAAATGTTTGACTAGAGATAGGTATTACCTATCTAAATATATTCTAAGACAGATAGCAAATGTGCTATCTTATTGTTTATATATTAACTCAGCCAAGGACTTGGCTACACAGACATCTGCTTCTTTTGAGCAGTATAATGACTTAATATGTAATTTGGAATCAGTTCCAAGTAATTTAAATTAGAAAATGAGACAATAGAGGTAATCTCTAGCAGTTGTAATAATTTAATGAATTTAGAATGTAATATAATCTTTAATTGTATGACTCTACAGTGTGATATTGAAAACTGTTTACACCTGGTGCATCAAAATAACAACAAGGCATGATAGGCAAAGAGCTAGAAATTGAGTTGTTCTTAAATAGCAACAATATTCATATTTTATGTATTACTGAACATTGATTAAAAGCTTATAACTTAATGTTTAACTTCAGTAATCACCAGGTGGTCAGTTCTTTCAACAGAGAAACGGTTTTAAGAGGTGGCTCCTTAATATTAGCTAGTAAATTATTGTCATGTAAAGAACGTAAAGATATTGTGAGCCTCTCTGTTGAGCCAAATGTAGAAATGGCCTGTGCTGAGTTTGAAGCACCTCATTATTGTGAGCGTCTAAAGACCCCCATGTTCTATATACGATAATTTTGAAAAAATTATGGAGGAAGTTTTTGCTAAGCTTAATAAACAGAATAAAGCTGTTGTAATATGTGGAGACTTTAATATCAATCTCCTAGAAGCTTCCTCAATCAATATTAAATTTAGATCATTGTTTAAATCATATGGTCTTTTTAATTTATTTTAAGAGTCAACCCGTATTGCTCAATCTAGTGCAACATGTATAGATAACATTTTTACAAATGTGAAGCCGTTGCATAAATGTATAATTCAAAAATTAAGTTCTGATCACTGTGGCCAAGTAGTTTCGTTACCTTATGTTCACAAAATGCAAGTAGATGAGAAAGTTGTGTTTGTTACAGTAAATGCACGTCACTTGGAGAAATTTAGAAGTAACATAGTGAAAAAACTTCCATCACTTTCATACCAAAATGATCCAAATTTTTGTAGGGAACATTATTTAAGCTTATTTGCAATGAATTTATTACCTTTTATTATTTAATACCTTTACTTCTAAAACATTCTCCTTGAACAGTCGGAAGTCATTTAATGAATGGGTGACAGTAGGAGTCCATAAGAGCAGACATAGGTTATATGATCTTTACCATGAAAGGTCATATAATCATAGCGTCGAATTTAGGGAATATGTAAAAAAATATTCAAAAATATTTAAAAGAGTGTGCTCCACAGCCAAGTCTTTGCATTTGAGCAACAAAATTAAGACGGCGCCTAATAAAATTAAAATGACATGGAGTATAATTAATAGCGAAAGGGTAAGATGAACTCTCGCAATTCAAACTACCAGTTAAGTGTTAATAACAAATTAACCGAATCAGATCAGGACGTTGCAATGGTTTTTGAGAAATATTTTACTGATATTCCGATATTAACCACTAAGTCACTGAATTCTTCTCCTGCCGTCGCCGAATCATTACTTAAACAAAATGTAAATGCGTGTACAAAGAACTTTACATTTCATAAAGTATCATCAAAAGATATTGCAAAATATTTTAAAACTATTAATGTTAAGAAAACTGCGGATCTGTGGGGGATTTCCGTTAAAGTTATTGCGTCTATAATAGATACAATTGCGCCTCATTTAGCTATTATTTTTAATACTAGTATAGAATCTGGTGTTGTCCTGATTTAATTAAGTAAAGTAAAGTAATACCTTTATTTAAATCTGGTAGTACATTAGACCCCGCCAATTTTCGACTTATTTCTGTACTACTAACACTTAGTAAGATTTTTGAAAAAAAAAATATTCTTGATCAAATGTCAAATTTCTTTAATATAAATAATTTACTTCATAAAAATCAATTTGGTTTCACAAGGGGTCACTCGACAACTGATGCCGGTTTTGAGCTGATTAAATATATCTTTAATGCATGGGAGAATTCACAGGATGCTTTGGGTATATTTTGTGACCTATCCAAAGCCGTCGATTGTGTTCACCATGATACATTAATCAGGAAACTTCAACACTACGGTATAAGAAGTGATGATCTTCAATTAATTATTTCATATTTAAGAAAGAGAACGCAAAAAGTTGTCATTAACAGTATGAGTTCTTCCGGGTCGATGATACAAATGGGCGTGCCTCAAGGCTCAATTCTCGGCCCCTTTCTGTTTCTTGTATACATTAATGACTTACCTTACATAGTGGGAGATAACCATGATATAGTATTATTTGCAGATGACACTTCTTTGATTTTCAAATTAAGTCGACAATTGCTAAAATATGACGGAGTAAATAATGCTATATCTAAATTAGTAAAATGGTTCAGTGTTAATAATTTGCATTTAAATGGCACTAAAACAAAATGTATGAAATTCATGACTCCAAATGTCAAACAATTAACTACTAATGTAATTTTAAATGGGGAGAAACTGAGTCTTGTAGATACCACCATTTTTCTTGGAATCACACTAGACGCGAAGCTTCAATGGAGCCCCCATATATCAAAACTAGCAAGCAGACTTAGTTATGCAGCATATGCCGTAAAAAAGATTAGAAGTCTAACTAGTGTTGAAACAGCTACACTAGTTTACTTTAGCTATTTCCATAACATAATGTCGTATGGTATTTTGCTATGGAGACACGCAGCTGACACTGAAATTATATTTGTTTTACAGAAGAGGGCCATAAGAGCAATTTATGATTTAAAGCCTAAAGAGTCGCTGCGACAAAAATTTAAGGAAATTAATGTATTAACTTTGGCCTCTCAATACATATATGAAAATGTAATGTACGTACACAAAAATAAGTGATATTCATTCTGTAAATACTAGGAACAGACACAAACTAGTAGTACCAGTTACTCTAGTAATTCATTCGTGGGGCGTTGTATACGCTTTTACAACAAAATTCCAGAAAATATACAAAATTTGATCTGCTCAAAGTTCAAAAACTTTATTAAACTAAGTTTGTATAAAAAGGGTTATTATAATATAAAATAATTTATAGATGATAATAACCCCTGGAAATGAGGTGATCGCTACCAAGCTATTTCTAATTTGTTGTGTTGTTAATTTGTGTAAAATACATGATTGTAAGCTGTTATTTAAAAAAAAAGTCCAGCTGGGTTTCTTGCTGGTTCTTCCCAGGACTGAGGTTTTTTTCGAACCAGTGGTAATCATATAAAAGAGTGACTTTCAATAAGTATTTTTTTTATAATCTATATTGAATAAAAAAATTCTGTTCCTGTTTCAGTTTCTTAAATAAATTTAAATATTATTCTATTTTTCATTTCATTTATTTAGAAAAAACAACAGCTCTTATGAAAATAGAATGAAAATAAAATTCATAAATTATTATAACAGCCAATTATAGGTTTCCCTGTATAAATCTCAAATGGTATTTCCTAAATAAAATAAATAACTTTTGTTAATTTTGTTAAGAGCCCTCTTACATTTCAGCGTTTCGCAAATTTAGGTATTTTACGCACCGAGCGGGCGGCGAGCTACGCGACCGATACTTTCTTTCATATTTATCCACTCGCTCGCACTATAATACTGTGAGTATGGTGATTAAACGATCTTGATCTTCCATAATACAAAGTTTTCTTAGGATGGACTTCAGTGGATGGAATATTTTTTGGTGTGTCATTTTAATGTTATCTTATTAATTTATTATTATATAATTATATAATTTATTATTTATTATTATATATCATTTTGATATATTATTCATTATTTGTGAAATTTAGTGTCAAAATAAGTACACATAAATATTTTTATTAACATTCGATTACGGCGTAACCGTAATCGAATGTTAATAATCGATTATGAAGAGTAGTGGTATAAATAAATAAACGGTTGCAACCTGTTTTAATAAATATAACAACCAAATGTAATATTTTTTAATCGGTACTTACAGTCAGTTACCTATTTTATATTAGAAAAATTATTTTTTATTAGAAAAATATTTGCTGCGACGGCATTGACCGAACTTTTCTCGAGTCGATAATTTCAGGCATACACTTATCATAAAAAGCTTGTAACTTGGGTAACATATTGAAAATCTAAAATTGGTTGTCTTTGTAAATTTTTAGTACTATTACTGCATAATCTGGGCTAATACATTTTATGGCAAGTATTGAGACATTTTTATTTGCTAAATGCAGCTAGCCTTGGATTTGGTAAAACCAGTCATTATTTTGATTTAATGTTACACTTGAATCACTGAATTTATAATCTTTACCTTTTTGCGTCGAAAGGCCGTGTCAAAATCTATTCCGAAAGCTGAAATAGCACATTCAACTTCAATAAGACCGTCGCTGTATAAACCATTAGGTGAAGCCCTCAAATAACAATGATCTAGGTCAATGAATAGACCACATTTTTCTATAATAATATTTTCTTGTTTGCTCAATTGTGCCAATGCTACAGACTCGTTGTCCCTACCATGTTTAATGGAAAAGACGTGATCTAAATTATAACTATATAAAATAGTTTTAAACCGATCGATCAAAATTGCGGTCGTAGTTGACGATGCTCTAGCATGCAGGCAATCGACGCACACTACGGTAGTATCGAAACGATGCAAGCGCCCGAAATCAACTGACGCAGGTCCACCCTCGGCAAGCGCTCGCGCGTTAATGATCGCAGATGGCCGGCGCAGTGAAATATATAGTACTTTTATTTAATTAATTAAAATATAATAGTAACGATTTAAAAAGTAAAAATAATAGTATAGTTTAAGCAAATGTTGATGATTATTTTGGTATAAATTTTACGTATAAATGATGTAGAACTTCTGAAATATAGATATATTTCCGAAGTTCGGATTCGGAAATAGAGGCTTGTATCGAAGCTTTTTTCGTCGTTTTTTGAATAATGTCGATTTTTTTTCCTAGCGTGAAAAGCATATAACGAAAATGTATTCCATTATTATTAAAGTGTAGGATATTTGGGAGGATTAGTGAATTTTTTTTTATGGTCGATATTCAATAGAATCTTTAAATTAGAGCTCCTAAATCATGTCTTCGAGAGTTTTTGCCTAAACATGCATCGGGAGAGTGATTATTACTAATTAAATAAATAAGTTATTTAAAATCCGCTCTGAGCTTATTTGAGGAGAGAAAACGAACTATTTTTACCAAGTAATTGTTATTTCAAGCAACGAACGATGAACATACAATTTCAACGTGGAAACCTTGAAACCTTGTAATTTCGCGTTTTTTGTAATACGCCTCTTAAACTTATTTATATTTTTAGATTTCTTCAGAACTAAATTCTTCAGAAAGAAAGAACATGAGTTTAAAAGTCCACTGCCGGATATTATGGGTCTTCTTTATCGGAATACGTACCTATACTCGCACATTTTGATGTTATGAATATTGTATGATTGCTACTTAGTTGAATAATATATTATGTGTATCTATCGACAGAACAGAATTCTCAAAATAAAAAATAACAACTTTCAGATACGATTATAAACGCTTCTGTAAGCTCGTAATTAATTCAAGAACTTAAGCTACTATAATAACTTATGCTACAGAGAGCTTAAAGCTTAAATTTCGGTTTCTCAGATGATATAACTCGAATTTGCGTTTGTATCATTCTGGAAATAACTTTCACGTTACTGTTATCATAACGTCTATTTAAGTTTATAGTACTCAGCTAAAATTGACACCAAACACCAAAGCCGCGTAAATTTATATACTATAGCACATAGTGCTAATTATGCACAGACTAGCGCCCGTCTCGTTGAATTGAATTAATAGGGTGACCATAATACGTAATACATGTAATGGCTAGGCTGTTAATTAAAAGGCTAGTTAAACAAGTTGGCTGCGTGTGTTTTAAAGTGTTCGTTCATTCATTATTTTATTACAGCCTATCAAAGTCCACTTCTGAACATGGGCCTTCCCATGGATTACTCATAAGGGGATTATTTCCACCCTTGGCAACTGGGTTGGCAATCGCAGTAATTGATTTTCTGGTTAGTATTAGGAAGACCGTGTGAAGGCGGTGTCAGAATATTTTAAACGTGGTAGAGCCATGCTGCAGTTATATTAGTAGTATAGTTGTAGCACGAATGGGTCGGCTCGACCGGGGAAGGACCACGCTCTCACAGAATACCAGCGTAAAATAGCAGCTTCACACTGCTGTGTTTCGTATGGTGAGTGTAGAGAACCGGAGACCCTTTTTACTGGAAAAGAGGCATTCCATCTTAGTCCTCACGGGTGACAACGCATCTGTTTTTTGATTCGCAAACGAGTATAGATTTTGATGTCTATGGGCCACAGCAACCACTTACCATCAGGTGGACTGTGTGCTCGTTTGTCACCCTTTCCTATAAAAAAAAATCTACTACCCACGGGACAATATGGGGTAGTAGATATTCTTACACAGCCACTACATGGTCAACAACACTTTATATTATTACTTTTAAGTTCCTACCTCTTATCGTATTTCTACCCTGATCGGCTGGATGCAACATTCTCCTATCTGCGAGTACATTGTGAATATAACAATGTCAAAAATTCAATGGCTTGAATCCATTCATTCATTCTATATACATTGTAGCAATTGCCTTCCTGGCATCTTCTGCTCCTTAAGAACAAGGTCAGAGCATAACACGATAACTAGTGTTGCCCAAAATCGGTCTTGGTCTTGCAGTCTTGGTCTTGTTCTTGCATTTTTGCAAGACCAAGACCGCCTATTTTTAGCAAAACCAAGACCAAGACAGACCGTGCAAGATTTGCGCAAGAACAAGACTAAGCTTGCGAGACTCTTGCGTCTTGCAGTTATTTTTTATTTTTTTTATTTTTACGAAAACTATAGGATTTTCCCCACACTAGGATTTTCTCCTGTGTCGTGGAGGCAGTTTACAAACATAAATTGCACAAGGACAAACATCCAGACCCGGAACAATTATTTGTAGGCTATACAAATACTTGTTCCGTGAGGGATTCGAACCCGCGGCCCCCAGCGCAACAACTGATTGCTAAGCCACTGCGCCACGGAGCCGTCAAGTTAGGACTGATTATCGTTTCAGGGAGTATAGGAGTTTGGGTATACGCTTAGAGACTCTATGAGACGCAAGAAAATATAATAAAAAAATGGAAAATTGGACTTATGCGCATTACGAACAATACCATAAACATACATAGCGAATGAAAATATTCAGTAAAAGAAAAAAGAGTGCATCCCTAGTTTTGACCAACGGCAATTTGATAGTGCGTGGCGACTTGTTGTTGGCGTCATCGTCGGATACTAACCTGTCAAAGAAATTGTGCAGCTATTCGAAAATACAAGGTCAAGATACACGTGCCGGCGGCTACTATTGATGTCGCATACAATCGTCGCCGCCACGCCGCACGCATTACATTTGACACTGTTTGATGTCTGATGGGTTTATAATAATTACTTACTATTAGTATTATTATTATTATCTCATAGATAAACATGTTCAATAAATTCTCTGCAAATCTCGACTTTTGGAAGTGTGTGTTTATAAAACACAAAGTGCTCGAACATTTGATAAATATTGTAGACACTTTTAAAACACTAAAAATGTGTAAAAATAGATCTAGATCTTGTCTTCAAGGCTAAGTTATTAACGGGTTGGAGGAGTACCTAAGTAAACCCAGAGCCACCAGCTCGGAAGTAATAGGCTAATAGGTCATTGCGATACTTGCGAGACTCTTGCTGCAAGACCAAGACCAAGACCAAGACAAGGAGCGCAATACCAAGACCAAGACCAGGTATATTGGCGCAAGACCAAGACCAAGACTTGCTAAGTCTCGTCTTGTTCTTGCATTTGGGCAACACCAACGATAGCCATGTATCGGTCTATGCGAGGGCTTCCTATATCATCTTCTCTGCAGTGATGTTCCTATTTAATAGAATCAGGTGTTAATTTGCGGAAATCCATTATATTAAAGCTTTTAAAAAGTTACTTCGCAAACATCCGCTCTATAAAATAAAATGATCACAAATGAAGCACCTCCCGCCCTCCCTCAATTGCGTGCACTATACCCGTCCCCACTAATCCCAGCACCACTACTCCCAACACCACTACGCTAGGAAAGACACACCACTGACGACAATACGACACATGTTTCGCCTCTAAACGAGGAATCTTCAGGTGATGTAGACTCTGCAGTGGTTATCCGTTAAGTGAGCGGTGAGCCAAAACAACTGCCTAGAGCTGATGTTTACGAAGTAAATTTTTTTGATTTAATAAGTGATGTTTCTTCCTACATCATCTTTTCTACATATATTATAAGACCGCCATTACTGAAGGAGATTGAGTAAAGTGAAAAATATTATTTGCTACGGTATTCAAACATTGGTTGCTGAATTCCACAACATTTATGAATTGTGTTATTTTAGGGAAATAATTCAGATGAAAATGTTTGTACAGCAACAAAGTAGCGAAATAGGCTGATGATAAAGCAAACAAACAACGTTGAAGTAAATGGATACATTATAAAAGCAAACTGCTAGGCGCTGATTAAATCGAAAATGTTCATTCATCCTCAGATGAGTGCCTGCCTAATTCAGATTGTATGGATTCAGTCTATAAGGATGCTTATGTTTGGTAGTTGATTTAAAAAGATCTACGATTATGTTGATGGTACGATGTAGATCTACAAAATACAGAATTGTTTACATTTTACTGTACATAACCAACTCCAATGGATAATTATAATATGAATGATCGCTCCACCTTGCCGAATGTTTCGGTTTACGTTTAACCGACCATGCGGGGAGATTTGTTTATGATTTGGCTTGGCATATGATCTGACACAACTGATTACTTCGCCTTCGCAGATTCCAGATGTAGAAGTTCATGCATCTTCCCTGTTGGACTTTCTGCTGACTTCTCATTCTGATGGATATTAGGTCTCTGTCAACGCCCCTCCCGGCACTTCGGGCCATTGTCTGATCCGAAGAATGTTGCTACTCACGCACCTATAGCGGTTATGTTATGGACGCTGCAGCAGATTGGATTGGAATTTCTTTGTATCCTTCCTTTTCTGTAAGCCATGTCTTCCATCTCTGCATAGGGAGGACGACTCACCGGCCCACGTCGCAAAAGCGAAATCCGATCTTTTATGCTCCGTTTTTGCGTGCAACTTGACTCTCGATGACAACGCGGGATAGTAAGCGGTGTTCCTGCATATCTTACCAGGTCGTCACTCCATCTCGTGGGGAGTCGCCTGTCTTACACCTCTCTGCAATTGGATAGGTTTCGTACTCTGGTTCTGTACTCGGATAGCCATCGTAGCTCAACTGTACAAACACTTCAGCACTTCGATATACCGACTGTCAACTTGGCACCGCTGAAGGGACTGCAGCAACGCCCAAATTTCGACGGAATCAAAGGCTTTCTCATAGTCCACATACGCCAGACATAGTGTCAAATTGTACTCTTCGGACTTCTGTACAATTTTCCGAAGGGTATGTATGTGGTCTATGGTGCTAAAGCTCTTTCGAAAACCGGCTTGTTCGGGCGGCTGGAAGTCGTCAATTCTGCGCGCTAAGGAATATACTAAATATATAATATAACGATTAGATTTTCCCGTGACTTCCCTCGCGTGGGCACTTTACACACATTATTAAAATTTGGCGAAGATATAATAAACAGTTACTTGAATACAGACTGGAGTTATATTTGGACAAAGAAATGGAAAGCAAAAAGAATACCTAATCGTGAGAAGTGTCATATAAAGCTCTTTGAAGCACCATTTAAAACATATTTTAATCTTTATTTTCAAATTAATTTTATTTCATATTTTCCAAAGCTTTTAAAATTTCTACAATGTATTGCTAAAAGATAAGAACAAAATGGTATCGTATTTCATAGCCTTCCTTTAAAATTTGTCAAAATGAGTTGTTTAATTGTAATTCATTTCTTTTGACAAAAATATCTTGTATTTTATAGGCTTTCTTTTATTTTCTTCTAATTTAAGTATGACAAATGTTTACTGGTGACGTTCGATCTAGTATCCTCAGCCCCATTCATTGGCACCATAAAATATAGGCTTTTAAAGAACGAAGTTCCACTCATCGGTTAAATAAATATAGATTCTCCTTTAAGCAAAATTCGGTATATTTAATATTCACGGTACTTTTCCTCCAAATCCCGTTTATTGCGTCTACTCCCAACTATTAAAAAAGGTCGATCACAGCCTCCTTCATATCCCCCAAAATATAAATCTTAGTTTAATGATTAACAGTGTTTAATAGCCTAATTTTAAGTTAAAGAGCATGCCATTACTGAGGAAAATCATTTTTGTTTGACATATATTTTGAATAACACTTTTTTAAAAGTATTTATTTTTATTTTATCACTGTTTCTGAAAAAAATATGTGAAATTTTGAATAGTTTTTTTTTTCGATAAAAAGAGTCTGATGTGCTCTTTGCGTTTACATTCATGCGTGTTGACATATTTCATATGTTGTCGAAATTTTTTAAACTTCTCAAACATCTAAGTTTACTCACGTAGTTTTTTTCACCGAAAATAAAATTTCAGCTAACAATTTCAATGGCACTGGTACAAATAAAACTATTTGCTATTAAGATATAAAGGCGAATGCAGTTGGTAGTCACGACAAAGCAGTCTATTACAATACGATTTATCGGAAATTGCTTAAGTTTGATGTATCTGCCCAGCATTAAATAAACACACACAACACAATCGTTTAATTGACAAAATAAGTCCAGTAAACAAACGCCTAAATAACTAAAATTAACCAATACAATTTCTTTCTATCTCCGTGATGCAAATCGACGTAATGCACACAAAACGGTTTAAGCTCGTGGAAATCTTATTACCGGTTACGCGGAAACGAAATCAGGGCCGTGCTTTAAAAGTAGGTCGTGAGATGAATTCTACCATTTATATTCTGAAATGGCCAGTAATTTTGTTCGGAAAATGAACTTAAGTGTATTTGAACAATTAAATAGTTCTAAAAATACTTTATTAAGCACAAATAATTGATTTAGACATACCAATTGAGCCCTAGCTCCTGGACTAGGAGTCCTGTAAATCAGAAATTTTCCCTTCCATATATAATGGCACAAACATATAATGTTTGATTTCTTCAGTAATTCTTTGAAAAAATTGAAGTGACAAACAAGTTTACAACCAACCCAATAATAAGTGGCTTCTATAGTACATGAACACCTGTAGGGAGTCCATTACGAATAGTATTACGAATTATTTAAAAAATAGTATAGATTTCTACAAACTTTTAATCCTTAGTTAATGATAATATTTTTAAATATGAATAAGTGCTTGTTATAAAAAAAAATATAATTTTAAGAAATTTGCCTTTCTTCAAAGACGCCTTGTACACAATTTAAAACAGCAGTCAAGTTATTTAAAAAATAAAAAAAAATCAAGACTACATCAACTTTTGCTTGCACAGGAAAAAGCTGTATAATATACTGGATAATTTTAAAACTTTATTTTTATTTTAGCAGTTTATACTTCTAAAAGCAAAATTTTAATATTTCGTGGCACCTCGAACTTACGAAGCCACTCCCGCTGGTCGATGTGTTTAAACACGATAAAAGATTTACACTTCGCATTCGCCACGGACGTCTACCCAAGCCTTTGGAAAATGGAAAACTAATAGTGGAGATTGGAAGACTTCACAAGTTAAAAAAACCTCTGTACAACGGCATCAACGTATATCTCATATAACCATCATATCATCTTATAATCATATAAGTTAAAGATAAACTACGAATATATCAAAAGCATTTCCTTACTGCTAGTAAAAATGTATCGTACATACGAGTATTAAAATACATACAATTTCATAAGTTGATCCCTGCTAGGGAGTACAGGGAGCAAAGTGCTTCGGTAATTGGGTTTACGATGTACGGTGCACGTACCGATTCTGTGAACGTAATATTGACCTAACAAAATTTTGATATCTTCCGAATTTGATACAACATATTTGTAGACAGGATCATCAGTTTGTTAATAATGCTAATATCCATCTTATCACAAATTTTATTTACATTTTGTATTATTGAAATAGGTATAAACAAAATTAAAAAAAACTATAATGAAAAAAACTAAAACTAAAAACCCCACGGACCGATAGTTTCTGCAGCAAGTGGCACAAATATGTAGTCATCTCTCATAGACACAATTTATTTTGAATTACAGAAGGAGATGCTGTAAAAGGGTGAGAAATATTTAATCTGATAAATAGAGCCTTTTAAGTGCTTACATGTATAACCAGACAGAGAGGAACTAATCACCGGAGGCACATTAAAAATCAGTTAAACCTACTGAATTTATTATACAAAATTATGAAACATTAACACGAAAAAATATTTTGACAGAGATATACTCCCCTAACATAAATGATTTTTAGATTATATTTATTAATCATTAAAGTACTTAAATGTTCTACTTCGAAACATACCTCCTCCTTTTTGAAGACAACATTGCCTAAAGGTAAACAATTTATTTGATTTTCCTATTTTACATGAGGTTTGCTACTGATTAACGAAAGCCCGCCGGCAGTACCTTCAAGTACAAAGAAGATCCTAGTTGCAAGACTGACTGCAAAGAAACCATGATAATATTATTCTGGATATAACTACTGTTTCTTAACGTTCTTGCGCCATATTGCCAGTGTAGTGCAATGTTAGCGTATTTTAGATAAATTTTAAATAGATAAAATATTTATTCCGCGTTTCGACTACTGTCGCGAACCATATCTTTTTTATTGAAAATGCTTTATACGAAGCTCTCACAAAATTACGCTGGCTAAATAACAGCATAATGCCATTGTGTTATTCATTGTTACTGATGAGAGACATGATCTTTTTACTCATTTCATTCTATTTTATTTACCAGAGGTAATAGTTCTATTTTCATTAGCTGAAAACAAACCGAGATGATTATCACATGAACAAAATTTTAAGTCATAACAAAATATTTTTAAAGATTAAATTTCTTAAAAAAAAAAACACTAAAATGCTCTGAGTGGAAATATAATTATTTTACAATAAAAACGATTAACGGAGATGAAAGAGTTGATATGAAATCTTGAGTATCTTGTTTCTGTGACATACGAGTAAAACATCCGTTCTAGTTTTTTTTTAATTATATTCTTTCATTTAAAATTATATTTTTGTTATTAATTAAACGAGAACTGCATCTATTTTTATCCATTTACCTGTGTAACGTAATCAGCTGTAGTTAAAAATATACTTGTTTTAGCTTGAATTTAAATTAATCTTTTACTCTATATATAATTACACAGAGTACAGTAAAAGCCTACGTATAAATGTCTCACAGCTAGGCACAAACATTTTCTAATTTCTAAAAAATCCAAGCATGGATAGGAGTAAGTCCGGCGCGCTGTCACACACAATGCGTGATGGCGAACTCCACAAAATATAAAAAATATATTTTCGAATTTTTTTTAATTTTATATTAAAACTAGCTGATACCCGCGACGATTTGCCGCTGCGTTTCTTGATATATTAACAAAAGTTTTGTATCTACGAAGGAAAATACATCAAAAAGACAAAATTCCTTTTTAAACAATGTTATTCGTTGCTACGTTTGTAGCTGAAATATATAAGTTTAAATTATCTGCGTTAGTAACGATCGTTGTTTATTAAAACTTTAACAACTTTATATTAAATGAAGATATTGCAATATTCTTTTAGATAAGAGCCAAGCGTCTAAGTAATAAAACCTAATTGAAATCTATCCAGTAGTTTTTCCGTGAAGCGCGCACAACTGCAAACCTCTATCATTTTATTTATATAGATTTCTTAGATTCTTCTTTTATCTACATTTTGCCGTTAACCGCAACGTACGTCGTAAGTCAGCACCTAAAAATTCAGACACAAATTCATCGTTCAGCTACGCGATCTACGGATCGAACTTATACATGCGTACTAAAGAATTTTGAGGCAATCGCTCATCCTATGACCCAGCACGTCTAAAAATAGTATATAACATATGAAACCTATTCAGTCAACTTGCTGAACACTGTAATAGTTAAGTGCTTTAATTACTTCATTATTAATAAAAAAAAATTCAAATTACTATCATTATCTACCTTGTTTCTACTTCTAAACGTGCTTACGTATTTACATGAAACTGAACCATTGCTATACGACCTTTAAAATCGTAGTTGCATTGACTGAAATGTTAAATTGAGACCGGAGATTACGATCCTCTCTGCTAATTTTACTCATAGGAAAGTGAACTTGATGGCAATAACAGAATGAAAATGTTATGCACGTATTGCAAAGACATATTCTTACCGCATATGCATAAAAATATTTGACTTACTCTACCTGAGGCGTAGTAGGTGAGCGCTCGCCGTAATTTCCATAGTATGCGATTAACAGATGTAGAATTCACCAATACGCATTAGAGCAGCGCATCCGACTAATTGCTCCATAACCCTCTCAGAAATAAGGAGAGTGAGGGGACTTTATTTCTGAGAGACCTTATTTCTTTCACCACCGAGCACGTGGGAAATCAGTACTTGAAACTGCAATAAATAATTTCATCGATGCCGGCGTGGATCGAACACATGTTAATCGCATACTGTGGAAATTATGGCGAGCGCTCACCTACTATAGAGACATATTAACACTAACTTTTTAACCTAAACGCATTAAATGACACGACTATTTTTGTCTATTTTCTACCGACTTTAAAAAGGAGGAGGTATATTTTTTTATGTGTCATTTCATAACTTTTTTCTAGGTAAACCGATTTCGATGAGTCGTTTTTTTATTTAAAGCTGGTGCTTCTCATGTAATCCCATATAAATAAGATCAAGGTCTGACCAATAGTTTGTGAGTTATCCTTAATAATTTATATTGAAGTCGGTTGTATATTTTTAAAGTTTACAAACTAGCACACCGTCCACTAGAGGCTAAATGGATGCTCTAGTCCATAGATATCAACATCTATCCTCGATTAAGAATCAAAATGTAGATTCTTTGTAACCCCTGAGACCTAGGATATAATGCTTCTTCACTAAAAAGGGTCGCCAGCTCTCTACAATCACCATACGAAACACAAAAGTATTAAGCTGCTATTTTAAGCTGGTATTCTGTGAGAGTGTGGTCTTTTCTCGGTCGAACCGACCTATTGGTGCTGCAACCACCACGCTGAAGCTATATGATGATAAAAGTCCATAATGATATATTACTATATTCCAGAATATTTTCTTTGTTAAGTATTTATTAGATTTTTTTACTATTACAAGCATGTCCATTAATTTTTTGTACACCTGAATAAACAGAAAGAGGCAATGTTTCTGACGTTTAATTTCCCCGGTGCCGCACCACGATGTCGGATGACAATCAGTTTCAGGGTTCTTGGAAATAATAGCACAAATAAATTGCCTTTCAATTTAAAACGCAAACGATATATTATGTACTAGCTTTTGCCCGCGATTTCGTGCACATAGATATTATACTTTAAACCATAGGTGATCCATCAACAATCGCACTTTTATAGTAAATAACATCACACTCTTTAGGGATGATTTCCTTGATCAAAGCTATCCTATTTCCTTCCCCCCGGGACTTAAACTATCTCGATACCAAATTTCATCTAAATCGGTTCAGCAGTTTAAGCGTGAAGCGGTACATTTGCTCACGCGGCGATGAGCGATGTTTTCCCCCATCTCGCCCTCAGTACGGCCGACCGAACTGCGCGTGCCGGACCGCACAATTGTATGTCGTCGTTTTTCTTAAAATATTTGACCAAATTACGTAGTTTAAAAGACAAAGTTTATCTACTTTGAATATCAGAAGCGATTAAAGTATTTATTTTGATAAAATCTATTTGTTACTGCAAAATGTGCGTAGGAAATGAAGTATCAAACTTTATTATATTTATGGTTCACTATTTTGGTAATAATGGCTTACATATAAAAGATAGATATATACTGTCGCAGATATTTTTGTAGAATTCTTTAGAAGGGACAATTCCATCGTACATTATATATGTGTAACTCTTACTTAGTTTTTTTTTGCACCGCACGCCAAAATAGCTCGCAGATGACAGATTTTTTCCGAATACAATAACTTTATTAATTATAGCCTATGTGTTGTTCTGATCTATGAGATATATTATTGTAAAGTTTCATTAAAATACATTGAGTAGTTTTTGTGTGGAAGAGTAACACACATCCATACATCCATACTGCCTCACAAACTTTCACGTTTAAAATATTATTATATTATTTGTAGTAGGCTAAGCTCCATAGGTAAAATTAGAAATTAACAGATTTTTCTTCATGCGGTACAGGATATTGCAGCTGTATTATAGCTATAGCACGAATGGATTGGATTGACAAGGATTACAGTAAGGAAGAAGAAGTGGAATCTCTGTTTTCTGGTAACGAGGCATTCCATCTCGGCGGCAAGGGTAACAATGTCCAATTTTATTATATTTTTTGTTATAAGACGTTACCAGCTCCCTAGGATTTTCTTCTATACCGTGGAAGCGTTTGACATAAATTGCACATGAACAGACAGCCAGAACCAAAGCAATTATTTGTAGACCATGCAAGTGCTTGCTTCGTTTGGGATTTGAAACCGCTGTCACGTGGAGCCGCAGCCAAACGCGTAGCCATTGCGCTACCGAAACAGTACAGTCTGTAGAGCACATCATGCTAAAAAATTTAAGAGCGTTAAATGCCATTAAAGATTTCTAATTATAAAAAAAAAAAAACATTTGGATACATAGAAACATAATCTATACTATAATATTATAAAGAGACAGTGCGAATTATGTGAGTTTGCGTGTATATGGAGGGTAATCTCCGGAACCAATTCACCTATTTAAAAAATTATTTTTCCATTTAAAAGGTACATTATTCTAGGTTTATATAGGCTACATATAAGGTATAGATATAATTCTTCAAGCCGGGTAAATTTCGGGCGGGCCGCTTGTATGCAATAAAGTGCAAATTATTATAAAAATGAAAGCTTTATGTATTAGGCCGTATTCATGCATAGCATACAGGCAAATTATAAATTGATCGATTCTTAACTCTTATTTAGTAAATATACCCAAGATTTTAATGTTATTTAAAATAATCAATGCTATTTTGAAATACCAACAACCGCAAAAAAGATTTCAAAATAACATATCCGTTAGTATTAACCCAGCCATATATTATTTCGGCCGTTTACAATGGGTCACACCAACATGTTCTAATTTGACAATAAAACCTATATACCTTTAAAGGTATGTTTATGAAAATAACAATAGTTATTGTTTCATCCAAATTGGTGCAGAAATACGAAAGTTATAACGTTTTGAAGTTTCGCAATTTTTTAAATTTTTACCCGCTCGTTCTCTGTGACGTGACGTCACAATCCGACAGACCGAACGCGTAGTAGGTACTTGCTAAGTTCAGTACTAACCGAATAATACTACTAAGTATACGGTTGTTTACCTACATATTATATCGAATGTCAGAGTTGATGTCCAGTTGACTGTATTAGATGACATAATACTTATAATAAACCCAACGACTATATAATAATTATTACGAATATTATATAAGATGAATAATTTCATCTAATAAGTTAATATATTATTATGAATAATGTAATCAATGAACTATTAATAATATTTGACATTTGTATGCCCATGAGGCTGATCACAGTCTGAACTTTATTTGTGTTTAAAAAAGACCTTTTTGTAAACATAAATCACATATAAACTATTTGATTTGATCTATAAACTAAAGTATTGAACATTTAACGTTTAAAATGATTAAATTTATATATATTGTCATGGATTGTAGTGCTGTAAAAAAAGAAAAAGAAAATGAAAGCGGGCTTTGAAAAAAGACAGTCAGATAATCTGCCAAAAGTGGAATTTTTTATGGTTTTTCAGAAAATTATGATTTTTTATCATCAGAAATGCGTGAAATAAAGCTCTAAAGGTAAGTTACTAATAAAAGATTACGAAAAGTATACATTTTTACCATTGATTAGTAACCAGGCAGTAATACATAGGTAGGTATTAACTGACCGAACCACGAAGTTCCACATGATTTAAAACGACATAAAATGAAAAAAAAAACTTACTTAAATTTACTAATGCAGTGAGTATTAATCAACTCGTACTGTTATTTAGTACTTAGTGACACGTGAAGAAATTTTGTTAGTTACGTAGTTCGTCAGTGGTTGCAAACATATGGTCCTAGTTTTACTTTGACTTTTTTTTATCAATATGGCCCTTGGTATTGTGGTTATGTAACAATAATTCTGCCAATGTCCGGTCTTTGGTCTGTCACACCTTGTCTTGAGACTTTTCGGTGGGAAAGGAGTTAGCGGTTAATAGGTGAAAATGTGGATAAAAACAAAGCAACTAAATACATGAATTGTGGACCACACAATATAGAGCAAACATCTAGTTGTAAGAGGGGATTACTTTGACTTACTTTTGAATAAACTGATTGTGGTATTACGTTGGTAGTTGGTTCCTATTCTGTTTTGAAAATGCAATGGTCGCAAACATTCAATGCGTGTAATACTCAAATGATTTTGATGAAATTTTGCATTAAGGTGTAACTTGATCTACAGGATTTTATCTTCTCACATCGGACTTTTAGTCCCACGGAGCGTGATATAACAGAAAAAAAAAAACAGAAAATAAAGGTTACTGATAAATAAATAACATTATAAGAAAAACATGGAGTAATAAATATGGAGAAAATAAGAAAAATATAACAATAAAGACTACTGGTGGCTTCGACGTGTCGATTTATGACGTCACATCGCGATGCGGAGCAAAGCGGTCGCACTTACCGTAAAACACCACTTTACTCATCAATATTTTAGTCATTTTTAAAGATAGAAAAAAATAAGAATACCATTGAATTCGTAATTTTTTATACAATTTTTTGATACCCTTAACAAAATTGAGTGGCTAGACCCATTCCCGCGTGAATCACGTACGCGAGTGCGAGTTATTACTCTTGCACGAAAAAAAAAACAATAAACATTTATTTTTATTATTATATATGTATTATTATATGAGTATATTAGTTAAATATATGTTACTCGTACCGGTAGGCGAAGTGTAGGGCGACCCCCTACGAGATGGAGTGACGACCTGGTAAAACATGCAGGAAGTCGATAGATGCAGGTGGCTCAGGACCGTGCTTTGTGGCATTCCTTGGGGGAGGCCTATGTTCAGCAGTGGACTTGTGTAAAGCTGTAATGATGATGAAGATGATGATGATGATATGTTACTATTATTATATTACTATAATTAGAAACTCGTAAATTAATAATAATTATATTGGTGTAATTCTGGAGTACAATAACCAAACCTCCTAGTAGAATATCAAAAGTATGTCAATTATTACAATGAGGGCATCCACGACTTTATCTGCCACCAGGGCGGCGCCACCTTACAGTGAGGTAAAATATTTAACAGATTTCATAATGGAGACGATAATTTCTTAGGAAAATGTAATCTTTAAGGTTTATTTCTGTATTATTAGTTATATTTTATATTAATTACATGAGAAATAAATTAACCAAACTATAAATAGAACTAAAAGCAGATTAAAAAAAAATTGTTACAAAGTGCAAAAAATAAAAAAACCACTGACGCATTGTGTTGTGTAAATTAATATAATACTCTAGATAATGATAAACTATGATTTAAAATTAATTTCTCAATTAACTGACACTGTGTAACAGAAAACTTTACCTCAGTCACAAGTAGCGACATCTGGTGAGTGGAAGATTATTAGCCCTCATTACATTTCAAATTCTGGTACACATTTTAAAGAGTGTTAATATACACATATCTCCTTGTACGCCATTAATTTATGTGTTAAAATAGAGTAGTTTTTATTTAATTAACATTATAAATAATACTGAATGTTTTTTTTTTCATTTTTTATTGGTTCGAAAAAATATTTCTGGCAAGGAGCAGTAAGAATTTTTTCAAAATAATACTATAAAGTGAAGATGATACATTAATTGCAAATTAATACAACTACGTATAAAAATCATCAAACTCTTCAGGTTTTTGCAAAACAAAAACAGTTTCTGAGTCAGTCGCGTATCGAAATCGCGAATATAAAATCCTAGATTTTTTAAAATTTGTAAAATTTTAATCTATTTTACAACATACGCCGCAGAGCTTAGTCTGTTTTCTAGTTTATATTCAAGGGTGACTCACTGAAGTTTTAATATATGCTATACTGTTTACGTAAAACATAAATACTTCTGAAGATAATCTATAAAATCAGGTATTACTAAAACAAATTACGGTTATCAGCTCAACAAACAAAAACATCCATTACTCGTATTTCTCTTACCAAGCCGAAAAATCGGCACAGATAATAAAATACTGTTTCTAAATCGACACTTTGTGCTCACGAAGGCCAACGAACCGCAAAAATAGAATATACGAGTCTATGTAGTCATAAAATCTTGAGCAGACATAGTATTATATATAGTAGTGTATCCACCAAATCTAATTAAATGGCCTTATGATGAAAAAAATATCACACATTCTATAATTCTACTCTACTACTTTATTACTGAACCTAGAAAATGAATTAATACTTTTTTGTTTACAGAGTGACGAACCAACTTACTGTTTATCTCATAGTTAGTAGCTACTGCAGTCCATGGACTTTTTTTTCGAATTTTATTGAAAACGCGTCATGGAAGACGGATTCGTAAAAGCGAGTTTATTACTTTGCTTTTAGTACTAATGTTATAGATATTATGATATAAGCTTAGGTGAGAAAAACTTTTTGTTATATTTTTTGTACAAACCCTCAGACGAAATAAAAAGTCACTTTTATATTTGGTCTGAGTACAAACCATGTCTTTATTCCCATATAATAGAAGAAAACAGGAGTTAAGTAAAACCCTGCACCGCACTTGCAAGGGCTATCAAAATGGCCCACAAATGGCTGGACAGACGAGCGATTAACCTAATCTATTACAAAATTTGACTTGCAATAGTTCATACACCTATCATGTCATGATGTTTTGTTTTGTTTAATCGATAGTTAAATATAAGTCATGCTTACATCAAAGTGATCTTCACAAAAGTATAGTTTAGATTTTGTAGACAATGCCTGCGGGTCTCTTCTTGCCAGTTTTAACCAAGTATTTCTTATATTTAAATCAGTTTGCACTTTAGTCCATAACTTCCCCGACGTTCTTATGCTCGTATTTTTACACAACGATGATATAGATGATAACTCATTATTTAACATTCAAAAGTATCTTATTCCTTTGCAAATTGTCAAAATTCTAGGACAGTGACGTCACGAGTGAACACTATGGCGGCTAGCGTTTTCACGCGAAAATTTAAAACGATAGATTAAAAGTAATTTTTATGTCACTATTCGGTTATAAAAAAATTATATAAAATTATAGTGGTTCATTACCACTCTGGGATTCATTCAAACATTTTTTGAAAATAGGCGTAATAACCTATTTTAGAGAAGAGAAAGATAGTTCTATCTTTCGTACGTTTGCTTAATACTAATTTCTAATAATAGAGAACGAAAGAAAAACATTTGTTGAATAAGACTGTAGTCGAGATTTCAGTATACTTTATCTTGACCTCAGTGTTAATGTAGGTGTATACATTTATTTATTTATTATTTATTATAAATGAAATTCAAGCCGTGGTAGCTCAGGGGGTAAGGGCTCGCTGTAAAATTTCACATTAAATGATTATCTTGTCTTATCTTATCTTATCAGTACGCGAGCAACCCGGTTTCTTTCCCTGCTCTCACCAATGGTATTGTTAATTGCATTTTTAAGTGCTGATTTACCACAAGCTCGTCAGTGAAGGAAAACATCGTGAGGAAACTTGAATGTCTGACAAATAAGAAAAAAAAATATTTCGTCGACATGTGAAATTCGCCAACACGCATTCGGGCAACACGGCGGACACTTTCTGGCGCTAAACTCTCTCAGAAATGAGAGGAGGCCTGTGCCTAGAAGTGTGACGTATATAGGCTGTAACTAAACTTGATAAAAATTAATTTCAAAGGGCAATCACACACATTGTTCAAAAAAGCACCAGAGAATATTATTTTAGCCAATTACAAACAAAATATAATATTTATTCACTCAACAATATTTATCCGTAGTGGGGAGTCGAATCTGCGAATTCTCGCATCACTAACAAAGTCACTACTAAAGGAGCCATCTATAAAATAAATAAAAAAATAATATCTTATTTTTGTTTGTTGCTAACATTTTAAGTAACGAACCCCTGGGCACAGACTTCTATCTTCTACGTTTGTTTAGTTGTATAACCCATACTTGTGTAAGAAATTAGAATTGTAGCTTAAAATTAACGTAATATTTAGCCACGCAACAGTTTTTGCTGTTGCACGTATGGGCCGGCTCGAGCCGGGTTGGTACCACGACCTCACAGAATACCGGCGTGAAGTAGACGATCTGCTTCTGCGTTTCGTCTGGTGAGTGCAGGTGGCCGGAGGCCCAATTCCCCCCCCTCCCCCCATCAACATGGTAGCGGAATTACACGATAAACTACCCCAGGAGGGTACCAGTACCCCTGGAGAATCCCTCGCTGAGCATCCATGACCATGTTATTCCAATCCTGAGCGTGGGTGCTCAGGCTGCCCCGCGTATTCTGGGGGGGGGGGGGGGGGGGGGCTGCCACGCTATCCGTGAATTTCTGCAACATCAGGGGAATTCACTCTAACCTAAACGCCGGCCACTACCATCTCGAGACGGCGAAGCCGGCCTTGCTCTTTCTGACCGTGACGCAGGTTTGCTCTCCGGCTGATATTTCGTATCTCTCCTACCCGGGGTACAAACTGGAGCACTCCTTTGTGCCTCGGGCTGGAGTTTGCGTGTATGTCAGAGAGGACATCTGTTCTTCGACGCCTCGGCAGTCTTGAAGGTTCGGACCTGTCCATCCTTTGGCTACGCGTAGACAGCGACGACCATCCGCGCGTCTACGGGTGCCTCTATAGCTCCCATAGCGGTAATGCCGAAACAGACCGACTCATCGACCACGTCCAAATGGCTACAGATTCCTTGCTACAACAGGTCCCATCCGCAGAGATCGTGATCCTTGGCGATTTTAACGCGCACCATGCTGAATGGCTCGGTTTACGTTTAACCGATCATGCGGGGAGATCTGTTTATTTATGACTTTGCCTTGGCATATGGTCTGACACAACTGGTTACTTCGCCTACGCGGATTCCAGATGTGGAGGATCATACACCTTCCCTGTTGGACCTTCTGCTGACCTCTTAACCGGACGGATATCAGGTTTTCGTCGATGCCCCTCTGGGCTCTTCGGACCATTGTCTGATCCGTAGTGTGGTGCCACTCACGCTCACTTCACGATTACGTTCTGCAGGTTGCCGCCGTGTTTGGCATTACAGGTCGGCAGATTGGGACGGAATGCGGTCTTTCTTTGCATCCTCCCCATGGCGGGTTTGCTTCTCGCCGGATGATCCCAGCGCTTTTGCTGACTCTGTCACTGATGTGGTGCTACAGGGAATGGAACTATTTATTCCATCATCTGTGGTACCCATCGGAGGCAGATCTCAGCCTTGGTTTGGTCGCTCCTGTAAGACTGCATTACGCAGTAAGGAGGAGTGTTATCAAGGCTGGGCTGCGGCTTCGGTGGCTCGGGATGTAAACACCAGCATACTTAAAAAGAAGTATAACTTCGCCTCCAGGTCCTTCAAAAGAGTTATTGCCAAGGCAAAGTCAGAGCACATAGCCAGAATTGGCGAGAAACTAGTTCGCCTTCCTTCGAGAACCCGTGCATTCTGGTCTCTCGCCAAGGCTATCCAAGGGAATTTCTGTAAGCCATCACTACCATCTCTGCACAGGGAGGACGACTCACTGGCCCAATACGCAAAAGACAAAGCTGACCTTTTAGGCTCCCTTTTTGCGTCTTACTCGACTCTTGATGACGGGGGAATACACCGCCGACCATCCCGCGGTGTGAGTGCTCCATGCCGGATGTGCTGTTCTCACAGCGCTCGGTTCGCAAAGCACTTCTCTCCCTGGACATCCAGAAGTCGAGTGGGCCTGACGGAATCCCCCTAATTGTGCTGAGGACGTGTGCTCCGGAGTTGGCACCGGTCCTAACGCGTCTTTTCCGGTACTCCTACTCCCAAGGCGTAGTCCCGAATTCATGGAAGACAGCTTTTGTCCACCCGATCCCTAAAAAAGCCGACCGCTTAGACCCGTCCAACTATAGGCCTATTGCGATCACCTCCTTGTTCTCCAAAATAATGGAATCCATTATTAACTGCCAGCTCATCCGGTACCTTGAGGATCACCAGCTGATTAGTGACCGCCAATACGGTTTTCGTCGGGTTCGATCAGCTGGTGATCTTCTGGTCTACCTGACCCATAGCTGGGCATAGGCAGTAGAGTCCAGGGGGAGGCGTTGGCCGTTAGTTGGATATTGCGAAGGCCTTCGATTGGGTGTCGCACAAAGCGCTTCTTTCGAAGCTCCCTTCCTATGGGCTTCCCGAGAAATTGGGCAATTGGATCACCAGCTCCCTTGCAGATCGGAGCATCAAGATCGTTGTAGACGGTGCATGCTCCGACTACAAGCCTTTTAACGCTGGTGTTCCACAAGGCTGTGTGCTATCACCAACGCTGTTTCTTCTGCATAACATTGATATGTTGCTAACTGGTAACATTCATTGCTATGCGGATGACAGCACTGGTGATGCTCTATACACCGGCCGTGCCAATATTTCTCGGGAAAACATCGCCGAGTACCGGAACAAGCTTGTGTCTGAAGTCGAGTCTTTGCTGAACAAAATCTCGGATTGTGGGCGACTAAATCTAGTCCAGTGTAATCCTCAGAAGGCACAAGTTTGCACGTTTACCGCTAAAAAGAACCCCTTTGTCGTATCTCCTCAGTTTCAAGGCACTCCCCTTCTTGCCTCAGCCAGTATCGGAATCCTCGGAGTCGAAATATCGAGTGACACTCATATCACTTGGTCACTGGGAAGAGAAGGCCAAATTGGCCTCTAAGAAGCTTGGCGTGCGCAGCAGAGCGGGGCAGTATTTCATGCCGGCTCACCGCCTGCAACTTTACAAGGCGCAGGTTCGGCCTCACATGGAATACTGTTCCCATCTCTGGGCAGGGGCTCCCCAGTGCCAGCTCCTTCCACTTGACCGCATCCAGCGCAGAGCGGCTCGAATCGTCGACGACCGGGCCCTTTCCGATCGGCTCGATTCATTGGCACTGCGAAGAGATGTTGCATCCCTTTGCATTTTCATTCGCATCTACCATGGGGAGTGCTCTGAGGAATTGTTCGGATTAATCCCAGCCGCCAAATTTCACGAACGCACATCGCGGCAGAATTCCCGATACCATCCACACCATCTGGATGATTGGCGGTCCGCCACTGTGCGATTTAGAAGATGTTTTCTTCCTCGCACGACTTCCGTGTGGAATCGATTACCATCAGCGATTTTTCCGGACCGATACGACTTAGGGACCTTCAAGAAAAGAGCATACTCCTTTTTAAAAGGCCGGCAACGCATCTGCAATTCCCTCCCTGGTGTTGTAATTGTTCATGGGCAGCGGTAGTCACTTACCATCAGGTGAGCCGCATGCTCGTTTGCCCCCTCTCCTATAAAAAAAAACAGACTGTATCGTAGCAGGTTATTTTTATAACAAAATTTTGTTCTTCAACTTCTTCATTATGGTCTCATTATATAGTACTTTTTACTCAATATTTAAGGTAAGCTTAAATTTGATAGCATAGTACGCGAGGTTGCCAAGTTTAACCCCCGCAGGCACAATTGTTAATCGCAACTTTAAAGGCAGATTTACTACGTACTCGATTGTGTACGAAAACCTAAAATATTGAATAAAAATACATAATATGTAGGTACTAAATACTAATACTTAATAATAAAACATATAATGACGAGAACATAGATTAATGATAAGTCATCGGTCAGAGCGCGCGGTGACTTATCATTAATCTATGGACGAGAATCTGCGTCACTGGCTCGAAAAATGTAAATTGTAAGTTTAGACAAAAAAGCATACAGTCCACCTGATGATGAAGCTTCGTTTTACGTAGGTACTGTGTAAATATATCCAAATAAATGTAATAGATCCAAATTCCAACCAAGAGGTCAATCGACGAAATGCATTAGGCTAATTCGGCTAGCTTCGGTAAATTTTAACAAATCTACTTACTCGGTATACCTTATAATCTCAAACAGAAGTTTCTCAAGTGGTAGCTTCATACTTGCAAGCGTACTGCTTGGCAGGTGATTCACGACCGCGTTATGTGACAAGCTTATGGCCTAAACTATGTTCAACAGTGGACTTATGATGGACCGAAATGGTGGTGATATTTCTGTTTCAGCATGGTCTTTAAGAACATTATTTCCTGGTAATGTTTCCCAATCAGCACATTCTTGGAAAATACTATGTCCAGCAGTGGACTTAAAGAAGCTGTTATGATGTGGTCATATTAGGCCATAAGCTTTAGATAGGTAAATAATACACTAGCAACGGGATTTACAACTCGAACTCACGCACAACGGTTCTTGTTGCATATTTCATAAGTAACATAGAAATACGAGTATTACACCCGACCCCTATAAATAAACGTAAGTTACATTGTATACGTGATCTAGTTGCTATTTCAGGTGTAAAAGCGTTTTCACGTACTTTTCGAAACTGTAAACGACCATAGCTTAAATGGATATTCATTTAGGGTACATCTCTAAAAAAAAATTAAAATATCATGTAATAAACGCTTCCACATTTTAATGAAGAATTATTAACCAACGTTGTGGTTCATGTGTATCCATATTACTTTCTGTAATTTTTAGCCAGCTTAAATTTGGATGCAGATTGCTGTAGGTTAAAATGGATGGTTTATATTTTATATGAAAGCTTTGCGTATGTAAAATTTAACAGTCCCAACTTCATTTAGAATATACAGAACTAAACCATTTCCGGAGCCACTAATGCTTAGATTAAATGTCGGACCACAGGGATTTTCGAAGCATCGTATTTTATATAGATATACGAGTATGAACCAGCTAGCGCAAAAACAACCGTCATAGAGCATCGCGGTGAACTGATACTAGCTCAATTACCCTCCCAAATGGGAGAGAAGGTGCAAACACCGTGTTTTTATTATTTAATTTATTTAACTCAAAAAGAGGCATACATAGGCAGAATTGGCGAGAAACTAGTTCGCCTTCCTTCGGGAACCCGTGCATTCTGGTCTCTCGCCAAGGCTGTCCAAGGGAATTGGCCCATGACGCAAAAGACAAAGCCGACCTTTTAGGCTCCCTTTTTGCGTCCAAGTCGACTCTTGATGACGGGGGGAAAACACCGCCGACCATCCCGCGGTGTGAGTGCTCCATGCCGGATGTGCTGTTCTCACAGCGCTCGGTTCGCAAAGCACTGCTCTCCCTGGACATCCAGAAGTCGAGTGGGCCTGACGGAATCCCCCCAATTGTGCTGAGGACGTGTGCTCCGGAGTTGGCACCGGTCCTAACGCGTCTTTTCCGGTACTCCTACTCCCAAGGCGTAGTCCCAAATTCATGGAAGACAGCTTTTGTCCACCCGATCCCTAAAAAAGGCGACCGCTCAGACCCATCCAACTATAGGCCTATCGCGATCACCTCCTTGTTCTCCAAAATAATGGAATCCATTATTAACTGCCAGCTCATCCGGTACCTTGAGGATCACCAGCTGATTAGTGACCGCCAATACGGTTTTCGTCGGGGTCGATCAGCTGGTGATCTTCTGGTCTACCTGACCCATAGATGGGCGGAGGCAGTAAAGTCCAAGGGGGAGGCGTTGGCCGTTAGTCTGGACATTGCGAAGGCCTTCGATCGGGTTTGGCACAAAGCGTTTCTTTCGAAGCTCCCTTCCTATGGGCTTCCCGAGAAATTGTGCAATTGGATCACCAGCTTCCTTGCAGATCGGAGCATCAAGGTCGTTGTAGACGGCGCATGCTCTGACTACAAGCCTATTAACGCTGGTGTTCCACAAGGCTGTGTGCTATCACCAACGCTGTTTCTTCTGCATATCAATGATATGTTGCTAACTGGTAACATTCATTGCTATGCGGATGACAGCACTGGTGATGCTCTATACACCGGCCGTGCCAATATTTCTCGGGAAAACGTCGCCGAGTACCGGAACAAACTTGTGTCTGAAGTCGAGTCTTTGCTGAACAAAGTCTCGGATTGGGGGCGGCTAAATCTAGTCCAATTTAATCCTCAGAAGACACAAGTTTGCGCGTTTACCGCTAAAATGAACCCCTTTGTCGTATCTCCTCAGTTTCAAGGCACTCCCCTTCTTGCCTCAGCCAGTATCGGTATCCTCGGAGTCGACATATCGAGTGACGTGCAGTTTCGTGGTCACTTGGAAGGGAAGGCCAAATTGGCCTCTAAAAAGCTTGGCGTGCCCAGCAGAGCGGGACAGTATTTCATGCCGGCACACCGCCTGCTACTGTACAAGGCGCAGGTTCGGCCTCACATGGAATACTGTTCCCATCTCTGGGCAGGGGCTCCCCAGTGCCAGCTCCTTCCACTTGACCGCATCCAACGCAGAGCGGCTCGAATTGTCGACGACCGAGCCCTTTCCGATCGGCTCGATTCATTGGCACTGCGAAGAGATGTTGCATCCCTTTGCATTTTCTTTCGCATCTACCATGGGGAGTGCTCTGAGGAATTGTTCGGATTAATCCCAGCCGCCAAATTTCACGAACGCACATCGCGGCAGAACTCCCGATACCCTCCACACCATCTGGATGATTGGCGGTCCACCACTGTGCGATTTAGAAGATGTTTTCTTCCTCGCACGACCTCCTTGTGGAATCGATTACCATCAGCGATTTTTCCGGACCGATACGACTTAGGGACCTTCAAGAAAAGAGCGTACTCCTTTTTAAAAGGCCGGCAACGCATCTGCGATTCCCCTGGTGTTGCATTTGTTCATGAGCAGCGGTAGTCACTTACCATCAGGTGAGCCGCATGCTCGTTTGCCCCCTCTCCTATAAAAAAAAAAGAGCTCCATAAATAATTCTCATTACCCAATGAGAAAAATAATATCTTGAAATTTAAAATAATAGTTATAAAACATTTATTTTACAATTAATATTATTAAAAACAACCATTTAATTTTGTAAGTTAAATGTAAAACGCGAAAATGAAATAATAAAAAAAACGTGTTGTTGTAATTAATATCTTCTTTGTATATCACTTCTTCTTTACCCTCTATCTGGTAAATTGCGTAGTTTTAATCTCATACAACTATTTAAAAAAATTATGTTAAATTGTGATTTTTAATTAATTATATACCACTCATAGAAAAAATACACTTCGTTTCACGTCAAAGCGATGGCAGAAATGCTTTGATGTTCATGATGGGTATACCCATCATTAAACCATCATCAACATCAAAGAAAGACTTTCGTCCTGATTGAGAAGTGGACGTGTAATCACTAATCAATTAATATGTCCATTTCCCAAACAGTGTGAGGTTCCACATTTTGAAAACCATTTTATAGCTGCTGTCGTTTGTCGGGTTTGATTGAATGTATAACTGATTGCATAATATAGGACGTATATAACTTTAACTAGTCGGTTTTAGCCCATCTAGTGTTTATTTTACGGACCAATTTGAGAGACAATCAGTTTTAATTTTACCTATGGAATGAAGTAGACGTTTAATACCGTAAAAGCAATTTTAGTCGAAAGAAAGTATTATTTTGATTTAATACACTAAAATTTATGCTCTACACGTCTAAAAATAAAGATTGTAACATTTTTTTAACATTTCATTAAAATCTGTTTCTCGTTATATGCGTTATTATTCTAAAACACATAGAATAATTTGGCGAAACAGCGAGCTGGCGTAGAGTGACTACCTCACTGAATCTCGAACATAATCCCCACTAAATTATGATCTATGCAATTTAAGGTATGTTGTACGAGGTTTCACGGCAGATGAAGCTGTATTTCTTTCATTCAATGGCCTAACAACAAAAAAAAACTATTTTAAAAGCTATGAACGAAGGAAAAATACAAAATAAAACAGTCAATCTACAAATTAGAAAAAGATGATAAAATAAGTTTAGTTTTTAGATTAAATCAAAGTGGATAGTACCCAGAAGCAAGATTTTTTGCTCAACTTCCGTAATGCAAATCGACGTAATCTACGGAAAATGGTTCAGCCCGTAGAAATCTTATTACCGGTAAGGAGGGAACGAAATCGAGGCGTGCTTTATAAGCGAGTCACGAAGATAAATGACAGTTTATAGAAGGTCACACACTTGCCTTTGCGTGATATTTTCTGAGAAATTTCAAATAAGAAATGGGAATCTCTGTGTATTTAAAAACTGCTTAAGTCACATTATGAAAAATATTAAGATGTGATATCAGGAACTTAGGACAAAAATAAGCATTAGAATTAGGATTAGGCTCACGAGGCCTGGGCCTGTGAGTCAATAAGGATTGGTCGACTCTGGCTTATTAAAGTTTTATAGAAGTGAGGGAGAAAAAAGTGACACAGTACACCCGATGGTAAGTGGACGATGTGACCCATAGACATCTATATTTTGATCATAGATTAAGAATTATGCTGATGCGTTGTCACCCTCTGAGCTCTAAGATGGAAAGTTACAAGTGAATTGAGCCTGTGGTATTTGTTACTCACTATATGAAACTCAATAAGGATTAACAGAATAAATGTCAACAAATAAGCATATATTCTACCTAAGTAAGTAAGTGAATGCTGTGGCCCATAGACACCTACATCTATCCGCGACTAAGAATCAAAATGGAGGTGGGTTGTCAGCCCTGTGAACTAAGATGGATTGCCTCGTTACAAGTAAAAAGCAATTCAGGTTCTATGCGCTTATGCTCTGCTTATAAAATACAGCAGTGTTAACCTGCTATTACCCGCTGGTATTCTATGAGAGCGTGCTCCTTTTCTGCCGACTTCCAAAAAGGAGACGGTACTCAATTCGGTTGTATATTTTTTTATGTGTGTTACCTCATAACTTTTTACTTGGTGAACCGATTTCAATGATTCTTTCTTTATTTGAAAGCTGGTACTTCTTATGTAGTTCCATATGAATTTGATCAAGGTCAGACCAATAGTTTTTGAGTTATTCTTAATAACTTATATTGAAGTCGGCTGTACAAAGTTTTTAATTTTAAATTATATTAAGTAATCACAACCTACACATCCCACCGCTGGCCAAAGGCCTCACCTCATTTCAGAGGGGTTACAAAATTCGCCGCAATGCTCCAATGCGTCTTAGCGAACTAAACAGGTTTGTGATATTGTTTAGACGTGTAGGTTTTCTCGCGACGTTTTCTTCACCTTCGATCAGCACAATATTGCAATTAACAATTGAATTAATGTCGGTGAGGATCGAGCTTGGTTTGCTCGCGTACTATTAAGTGTTAAGACGAGTGCTTAACCCCATATCACGACTCCTTTTTAATAACAATATCGTATTGCATAACAGTTAATTGATTTAAATAGTTAATTAAATAATTTTATCAAATCTTCAAATCTGGTTATTTAATAAAACGGAAGTGACAAACGAACCTACAGTCTACGTGAAAAGTTAAGTGACCACCGCAATGCATGAACTCCTGCAGCCAACTGCAGAAACGAATGCTTAATTCGTAATCACTTCAAAAATAGGTAAGAGGGTGGCAAATAATATTGCTAAAAAGTGGCTCTATAAGACCGTAGGATTGTTTACATTTTTATGTAAACTGTTTATATTTTCATATTAGAAATAAGAAAAAAAAAGAAAAAAGAAGTTAAGCATTATCGATGACATCTGTATAGAAAATATTACAAAGCAGCAATGCCTAAAATGCAACGAACACAAAGCGGCGCTTTCTTGGTGATTCAGCAGACTTCAAGAGGTTTGACATGGCTGTACATCTATTCAACTTAAATAAAATACATATAACGTATACACCTCTAATAATACACTAATATAATGCTTTATTAAGCAATCAATAGCAATATTGTTTTCACAGACCTTGGAATTATATAATAAATAAAAATGTTAAAAAATAAAACATATATATGATTTTTTTTTTGTATGATATTCTATACAATCATCTTACGTTTTAAAATATCTCATTAGAGTTAAATGAGACCGAGCTAGACAGGACATTTGAAGGGCCACGGCCGTTTAATGCAAGGAAATCCCTTGACCATACATCACAGCTCACGATGGTCCGACATAACCCGTCCTGCCATACCCAGGATGAAGTTATACATGATGATTTCCCCAAATTCCCCTTATTCTAATTTATATTTTAAATGAGCGAACTTTTTAATTACCTTCAGCATGTTATTATAAGTGAAATACGTTTTTAAACATATACATATTATATTCATAATACAGATATAATAGTCTATATACAGAATGTTCCCTGTTATGAGATGAAGGAGGCAGAGTGCTCCGGTAATTGGGTTTACGTTATACGCTGCACTGATCTATGAAGTTAACATCGACCTGATATAATTCTGACAATGCCAGCGTAGATTATATTTAAAATGGTTTTAACCTTTGAAAATTTTGTTTATTTTAAGCTTCAAGTGCTGATGCTGAAACTTATTATTTATTTTTAATTCTTTTTCGTTATGCAAAAATCACTGGTAGACATGGACCACTGAGAAGAATTTAAACATATTTTGTGTGTTTAAAATAACTGTTCTACAATATAGTTACCAATAAATATTTCATGGTTTCTCTGAATGTAAGAGAAAGAAATTTTACTCTCATTATTTAGTCTGTTAAAATTTTTCATCTCAAAAGCCACTATATAATTAATACATATTTTGAATGCAAGCTAAAACTCAGCGTAGTAAAAAATGATGTGACAGTTAAAATTTCAGCCTGTTAAATAAAAATTTGAAAAAAATAGTACTGTTGGGATATAATGGCTATAGTACGAATAGGTCGGCTTGACTAGGGAAGGACTACGCTCTCACAGGAAAATATCATACCTTATTGTATGAAAAAGTAATAAGGTTACATTATTAACATAGGATCATATAAAACAGATGCTTTGACAATTACAAAAAACAAAAAGAGTTTTCAATATTTCATCATTCATTCGCCAGAACGTATCGAATATCCCCTGCTAAACATAAGCCTCCCCATAGATTTCGTCCTCAGCGGATATTTGTCCTAGTTGCCACGCTTCGCATGTTAGCAACCGTGTCTATTTATTATTTTGAACTGTTTTCAGGAATATACTGCTGCATATCTTCAGTTTCCTTATGTCGCCTCTTACAACACCCACGATATACTGTGGAGTAGTGGATTCGTCGGATACGCCGTGTTGTGGTGGCATAAGAAAAGTAAGAGTGTCAACTTTATTCTTTATAATTTGTTGGTAAAAATTGATGCTCTTTAATAATTCCCGCGTTAGAACATTTTTATACGTGGTGTAGCCATGCTGAAGCTATATTAGTAGTATAGTTGTAGCACGAACGGGTCGGCTCGACCGGGGAAAGACTACGCTAGCAGAATACCAGCGTAAAATAGCAGCTTAATACTGCTGTGTTTCGTATGGTGAGTGTAGAGAAACGGAGACCCTTTTTACTGGAAAAGAGGTATTTCATATTAGGCCTCATGGGTGACAACACATCTGTATTTTGATTCTTTATTGAGTATAGATGTAGATGTTTATCGGTCACAACAACCACTTACCATCAGGTGGACTGTTTGCTCGTTTGTCAATCTATCCATCCCCATCCCCATCCTATAAAAAAACAATACAATCCTAAATGTTATATTACATTTCATTTTCAAACACAAAGTATTTTTCCATCCTCATGGTAAGTGAATGCTGTGGCCTAACACGTCTACACTCGATTAATAATTGAAATGTAAAAATACATTGTTTGTAATTCCTGAGGACTAAAAAAGAATGAGTTATTACCAGTAATAACTTAAATTGAAATTTGAAAAAAACTTCCGAAGCAAAAAGAGATGATGATCTTCAAACGGATAAACTGATTTTGATAAAACATGTCTAAGAACCGCCGCTAGAGAACCTGCTTTTAAATAAAAAACAATCACCCCCAAATCGTTTTAGCCGTTTGAGAGCTACGGTTCCACAGACAGACAGACAGACACACATAACGGTCAAACTTATAACACCCCTCTTTTTACGTCGGGAGTTAAAAAGAATCAGTTCTCTACAATCCTCATACGAAATACAGTATCATTAAGCTACAATATCATTATGCTGATATTTTATGAAAGAGTGGTCCTTCCCCGGTCGAGTCAACCCATTCGTATTGCAACAATGATTCAGTAGCAGCGTGGCTCTACCACATTTATTATAGAGGAAAGTTATTCCTAGAGCTTTCTCTAATGATACATACCCTTAATTTTTATACGTACCGCTTAGATTATATATTTAAAATAATAAACTGGATTTATCGTTCATTTTGTTTTATTTTCTAAAAGCCTTTATTGAAAAAAAAAAACAATAACGTGTGATGGTTTCTTGTGAAAGCGTAGTCCTTCCCTGGTCAAGGCGACCTATTTGTGCTACAGCCATTATATTCCAACAATAGTAATTTTTTTTATATTTATATTTAACAGGCTGAAATTTTAACGGTCACATCGTTTTTTTACTACGATGAGTTTCAGCTTGCATTCAAAAATATATATTCTTACACTTACATTCAGAGTAACCATGAAATATTTATTTGTAACTAATATGTTCTAATTCTCCTCTGTGGTCCATGTCCACCAGTGATTTATGCATACCGAAAAAGAATTAAAAATAAATAATAAGTTTCAGCATCAGTACTTGAAACTCAAAATAAACAAAATTGACAAAGGTTTACACCATTATAAATATAGCCTACGCTGCCGTTGTCAGAATTATATCAGGTCGATGTTAACTTCATAGATCAGTGCACCGTACAACGTAAACCCAATTACCGGAGCACTCTGCCTGCTTCATCTCATAACACGGATCATTCTATCTGTTAAAGTTGGCAAAAAATTACTTCGCGTACATACGCTCGATGAAATAAAATGATGTGTCTCACCTAGTTTGAAGAGCACCTCCCGCCCTCTCTCAATTGCGTGCACTATCACCGTCACCACTAATCCCAGCACCACTACTCCCAACACCACTACACTAGTAAAGACACACAATATAAGGGATTAGTATAAAGCAGTTTAAGCAGTTTTAATTATTAAGTAAGGGAGTAGATTATTAAGAAAATGTAATTATTTAAAATGTAATTATGATATCCAATTGCCTGAAACTTTTAAAGCTGTTTAAATTATAGAAAGTTATACGTGGTAGAGCGATGCTGCTGTTCTATTAGTAGTATAGTTGCAGCACGAATGGGTCGGCTTATATATAGCCACCATGTATATTTATTATAATTCCATGAGCTGCTAAAGTAAGACAGAGCTGTCAATGCGAAAATCAGCCGATATCGAGATGCACAGCAGTCACTCTCCTCTCCTCCGCCTTTTTGACGGTCGTAGCATATTGGAAATTGACTGGAAACTTTGCTTTAAAATCAGTGATCGGACACAACTAACATAAATAAGAAAACAATACAAATGAAAATCATTTGAAAAAACTGCCCGACAGACAGTTCTTATTTTTCTTCTTCTTCTTCTTCTACTTTAACAACAGTTTAGTAAAAATTTATATAATTGTCTCCTTTAGGACGTGGTCGAGATAAATGAGTATTAATTGGGTAATCTAAATTTTGAAAAGATGTTTCTTTTAGTTAAGACGTAATTGATTTATTTATTGTTTAATCAAAATGAAAATGGGAATTCGCGAAAGTAAATAATTTTTGCCAACTATTTTCACTATTAGTGAAACAATTTTGAACAATGCTTTAGCAAGCTGCATCCTCGCATCTCTAGGAAGTCTTTTAACCACTGGTACATTACGATGATAATTGTAAATTTACTCCGAAAACAGGGAAAAACTTGTGTCATTAGAGGAATTGCTAATAGAGTTATGAATGTCTATGGTAGGCTGTGAAGTCGATATACTTTTACTATGGCATCGTTTAATATGTATATTTAACCCTTTTACCTTTAAACAGCCTATCGTCGGCACAATTTTGACACTGTAGGAAATCGGGCTGTGAATGTAGCGGAGCAGAGATATTTATTGGAAAATCTAAACAGGTCTCTACAGCACTCAAAATACTTTATATTACATAGATTCATATTAACTTGAAATGTGCTGTACCCGGCATAATCATTTTAACACAATGCGTTTCCAAGAATTTCACGTCCTTGAAATATATTAATTTCTAAAAAATTTGGGCTTGATGGATGTGTCCGTTTACCATCGAGCAAATGGTTATGATTTGGGTGGTCCAGCACTTAAAACTGGAATTAACAGTTTCAATGATGCCGGCGGAAATCGAGTTTAGAGTTGCTCGTTGCTTTCTCGCGAAACTTATAGCAACGCTTATTCTCTAAGCAACCACCGCTCTTATGTTTGCTGACACATATAGGATACATTCAAAATTACGCATTTGTCATTTAGTTATGTGTACTACGTACTAGAGAAGCTATTCCAAACAAAAATTGTGTCGTACTCTATGTCTTCGCGCATGCGCGGAATTAGTAGTCGCACATGCGCGAAGACTAATTTGATATAAAATAAGATATTAATATAAAATAAATATAAGAATTTAATATAAAATATCTTAATTTAATCTAAACAATCATATTATAATTCTAAATAAAATGTAATAATAATTATTATTTTATGGAATTCACAAATCTTCAATTTACGCAATATTTAGTTTGTAGGAATTGCACTACAGTTCAGTTGAACATAGTCAATGTTCGGAATGACTTCTTTAGTACGTAGTATATATAACTCTATGGCATTTGTAGACTTTTGTTTGAAGTTGGTTGCAGAGCTGCAGTAGCAACTTGCCATCAAATGGACTGAAAGTTTGATCGTCACTTTAATCAAAAAAATAGTTATAATCAATGTGTATTACTTGTTATATGTATGAAATCAATACTTCACGCGTAATATTGCACATTATAGTTTGGTTTTTATAGTAAGATACTTTTTTATATCATGGCACATGTACAAAACTTAATTAACATAGACGGTCGATCTTGTTAATGTACTTTCACTTTATACACAACTGGTTTGGATAGTAAGAGAAATACTATTTTACTTTTTCAACAAATGTAGCAACCGGCTCGTTGGTCTAGGGGTATGATTTTCGCTTAGGGTGCGAGAGGTCCCGGGTTCAAATCCCGGACGAGCCCAAAACATTTTACTCTTTTTTGCATAAGTATTAATATTGCTACATTGTATATAAATTAGGAAGGTAAATAATTGCTATATTAGTTATGTCACAGGTTTGTGGTAAAATCAGGTTTTTGATCTAGAACCGTTTTAGTATTAGTAATAACGGTTCTTGGGCAAAAACCTGATAATATTACTAATACTACTTAATCTTATCATTAACCTGAACAAATCCTGTTTTTAATCAAAAACCTGATCTTGTTTAAGTTTATGATTAAATTTAAGCTTAGTTGTAGTAGTAGGTTAGGTTAGGTGAATATTATTAAATTATAAAACTAATATTATAGAACTAAATCAGTCTAGGATTTTGATACAAAAACTGGATTTGCTCTAGTTTATGATGATATAAAGTAGTAATTTTGTCTTTTTCCGGTTCTTGATCAAAAACCTGATTTTACCATTAACCTGCGATATATATAAATTTGAGAGTCCGATAAAAATATCTCGTATATATGTCTGATGAAATGTAGAATCAGCCACTTTATTTTTTATATGCATAATATCTATAATACCATTGTTATGAGGTAAACTATAACTTTAGTTTTATCTTTTATCTAATAGATATTCATATCTGCTGAGTCATAGGGAAATATATAGCAAAATTTCATTGAATGTTATGTTTTTTAGATTAGTATATCGTGGTCAGCCTACTGTAACAGTGCATTATAGTTTCTGCGCGACCGACTGATAATTTATCAGTCATGAATCGTTTTTTGTTTCTGTAATTTTTTTAAAGAGCATAATTGAAGCAAATATTAAACACATAATATTTATTATCTAAACTGTAGTATTAATAACATAATATACAATATTTTATTATATAAAATATTAAAAACTATATGTAATAATAAAAAAAAAACTAAAACTAGAGACTTAATTATCATATAGTCTTACTCCCCGCGGTATCGTGCCAAGAACGCTGGCTGCGTTTCCCCGCTGAATGGATATACTTAGCCTTTGAGCGTGAAAAGAACCAGACCTCTTATCACCAGCAGCAACGACCAGCCGCGGATGGAGTTCCTTTAGGAACTTCACCACACGTGGACCCCATGGACCGATAGTCTCTACAGCAAATAGCACAAATATGTAGTCATCTCTCAGAGACTCATATTTGCGCCACTTCCTCAGTTCAGCTGTCTCTGATGCCGCCCTGGCTCTAAACGAGGTACCCCTGAGATGAGAGGCCGCCAGAGTGTCTACGCAATCAGCATCCCCTACTAGGGCTTTACCTCTCTCTCCTAAGGGACCATTGTCATACCGTCGGGTCTCCTGCCATCGTCTCTAAATATTCCACAAGGTTCTAAAACCGAGGGAACATTAATAGAGACAAGAGCAAGAGACAAATCGCCGATTTTAGTTGGATTCCTACGGTGATGCGCAAGCTTTCCCCATCAAGTAATGTGCCGAGATTACTTGATGGTAAAGCGTGTCAGCAGTGACTAGATTTTTTTTTATAGAATAAGGTTGACAGACGAGCATACAGTCCACCTGATGGTAAGTGGTTGCTGTAGCCCATAGACATCTACATCTATCTTCGTTTGCGAATTAAAATGCAGATGCGTTGTCAGCCGTGAGGACTAAGGTGGAAAGCCTCTTTCCCAGTAAAAAGGGTCTCTTTTCCAGTAAAAGTCGAAACAGCTAGAATGCGTGCGTTATCTTGGTCACTATGGAAATTATGGAACAAATCTTTCTGCACGCTCTGTACCAACGGAATATCCTACCGTTTTTGTTGGTTAACTTTCAGTGGAACATTTTCACCGGGACAGAGCGTTTGCCATGTCTGCCCTGCCTTCGTTTCCTTAGGTCAACCTTCACAAGAACATCTACATCAGAGTTTGTTAAAAATGTACGCACTGAATGTACCGCCGCCTCACAGCCACCTCTAGTGCCAAAGCCTTGTTGAGTAGGATGAAATTTTGTCTTAAGGTTAGAGATTATGTGCCTGCAAGCTAATTTTGATAACGTTATCCTTTTTTTGAAGCCACATAATCGTGCCTCATATAAGAATGGAATGAAATTTTGATTAACATTGCCAGAAAGCATAAAGTTACATAATTTTGTAATGTTTTTATATGAAGTACTCCTTCGGCGTCACCGGCAGAAGTGCTTACAAGATCTTTAAGATGTTGAGGCGTAATTCCGCCAATGCTGCCAGCAGAGCCATTCGAAAATGACATATTTGCTTCTAAAGTGTCTTTTTCAGAAATTTGTAAAGGTTGCAGAAGTCTTGGGAGGTAGCGGTAAACTATTAGAAGATTTGACCGAAGGATGCTTCTGACGAAGGCTTTCAAGAGTTTCCACATTACGAGGAGCCAGGATGTCGTCTGAGAATAAAATATGGGATGCATTTTTTAAGTCAATTACTTTCGACTAAACTACTTTTTTTTAAATCATATTTAGGACGTGGTCGATATAAATGAGTATTAATTGGGTAATCTAAATATTGAAAAGATGTCTCTTTAGTTGAGACGTAATTAATTAATTTATTGTTTTATCAAAATGAAAATGGCAATACGCGAAAGTAAATAATTTTCGCCAACTCTTTTGACTATTAGTGAAACAATATTGAATAGTGCATGACAATGCTTTAGCAAGCTGCATCCTCGCACCTCTAGGAATTCTTTTAACCACTGGTACAACTAATTAATATTATATACAATACAATAATATTAATAATAAATACAATAATTTTAAATAATAGAATTAAGACTAAGCTAGAACTAAATTTTTTTTAACGAAAACCAGCTAGTAATTAAATTAAAAAATCACATCCGACTAAAATATATATTGTATTGACCAGAATTGTTAATCTCGTATTCTTAAAAATTACTTTTAACCTAGATTGTAAAGCCGTGGAGTCCATAAAAATTTGAATGAAGGAAATTTAAAATAATTCTGTTGTCTGTACGATAGAGCTTTTTGGCATTGTTGTAATAGTTTGTCTTGCTTTTTCTTTAACTATTCAATGCCGTCTACGCTTTCAGTCGTTTCTTTCAGCATGCATAAAGTAGACAGATATGTTTTCCTTACAATTCCCTAAGCTCTATACACTTTGGAAATATAGCATAAATTTTTGACATGAAGTGTGCCTGTGAACATGAAAACATAATATTGTTTTATTATAATATTAGATAGAAAAACGAGCTAACTTTCCACCTGACAGTAAGGGTAGTCCCTTTTCGCAGCTTAAATAGGTTAAGGCACTCGTAACAAACTTCAAACAAAGAAGGTTACATATGTTTTATCACTCCCGAAGATATCTTCCATGTCTGCTTATTCTTTAAACTGGAACACGGCAGTGGGTGTGCTGCTGCTCGATTGAAAAGTCAGACAAGAAGATAGTATCTAATGAGGTTGACTAAACCATCACGAAAACTTAGACAGTACTTTGTAAAGAATAAATTATATATAAATTATAAGTAATTCTCAATGTACACAAAATCATTTAAAAAAATTAAACTTAAACATAATTAAATAGGATATGAGGTCGATGCAACGACATATTGTATAGAAGAATGAAGTCTCCGAATTTAGAAGATATTTGTGGAAATTATTTCATTCTTTTTAGTTATTTTAAGTTTTCTTTCACTTTTTATTAAAGTTTAAATTTTTTACCCTTTTTGAGTGGATCAGGGACAATCACAGACTCAAAGTATCAAATAAAATGTCATCCAAAATTAAATTGCCTATTTTCCACCCTTAGGGGTAGAAATTTATCTCCAAATTTATATGGGGCCATCCATGAAGTAAAACCTAATACATACTAGCTGGCCAGGCAGACGTTGTTCTGCCCTTAGCGGCCACCTTTGTACAATAAAAATCCTTAAATTTGCAATAATAAATTTGAGGGTCATTTAGCGGGATTAAAACTATCCTATCCCTCAAGTTGGACCAAAATACACACAGTGTGCAAAATTTCATTGAAATCAGTTCAGTAGTTTAGGAGCCCATCGCGGACTAACAACGTGACACGTAATTTTTATATATAAATATATATATATATAATTGGAGATATATATATATATATATATATATATATATATATATATACAATTGGATATCGCGTATTTAGAACATAGGACAACATGATGAACGGTTGCGCGTTGGTGTAGAGTTGTATAATAATCTCCAATGAGTTTTCCAATAAGTAATTTCCCATGAGGCAATGAGTTATTGAGTTTTTTCTGTCAAGAAATGTTCAGTAACAGCCCGGAGTCAAGAATTGGGCGGAGTTTCACCTGCGTATCTCCAAAAGCACGTAACACTGGTGATGTTGGATTGCTGCACCATGCTGACCATGAGGGTGATGAGGGAATAGAGAGTGCACTTGTAATCATGCATACACTTGTGCATTATCCTGCCCTGAGCAGATGGTGATCTACGCTGAGACTGGCCGCCGTGGCCTAAATTTGGTCTGGAGGACATTGTTATACAATTAAAATTTATTGTAAAGTATTATTTGCTAAAAAAAGAAAAGCTGCTGCACTCCATTGAAAATAGAACCGCAAAGAATTAGAAAAAAAAATAAACACTACCACAAATTGCTACGAAAGATTTTATTACGAATGCCTAATTGGAGGTAGTTAGTTCAATTCTTTTTTAAATTCGAAAGTATTAAAAATAAAGAGGACTCAAAACATCGCGGCTATTAATGAAATAAAATTCAGTAAGAGGAGCAAATAAATGATAAGCAATGGGTTTTATTACACTAATTGAAGCTTTTTCGATTTAATATTTCGCGATTCTACATTAGCAAACCTTGCGATTACTGAACATTTTTAATAATTTAGAGTAACTGTACTAATGTTGAAGAACTTACGGATCATTATCACCATCACCATTAAAACCGACCCGAATTCATCGAATTCCTGCAGGTTTAGTTAGAAGGTCATACACTACTTTTGCCAGTTCGAAGCTCTCACTCAAAAAACTTTCTCTCCGGAAAGATATTTCGAGCTGAGTTGCCACACTATTTAATCAATTGGGACTAACTTAAGTATACTGTAGCCTATAAACAACTGCAACCAATTTTAAATAAATGAGACTATAGATGCATTGCAATATTTAAAGACTAAGATGGAATGCCTCCCAACTAGTAATTAATTACATATAATATATAGTTCATTCATCATTCTTTAAAGCCTATCAAAGTCTACTGCTGAACATAAGCCTCCCCATCAATTGTCTCATAAGCGGAACTTTTCCATAGTTGCCACGCTTGGCAGAAAAGTTGGCAACCATAGTTTTTATTTTCTAGTTTTCACACTAATACCTCTCTCGTTTGTTACAACATCGACGGGATGATATGAGGTAGTGGATTCTTTTACCCCGCCACCACACGGCATGAGTTTTTTTAATTTTTTTTATGGGATAAGATGACAAACGAGCACACAATCCACCTGATGGTAAGTGCTTGCTGTGGCCCATAGACATCTACATCTATCCTCGTTTGCGAATCAAAATGCAGATGCGTTGTCACCCGTGAGAACTAAGATGGAATGCCCCTTTTTCAGTTAAAAGGGTCTCCGGTTCTCTATCAAATATATTTTGCTTTTCGATAATTTTTATCGTGGTGTTTCGTACAGTCTTTCTAATATCATTATGCACAAAATAAATATTATTAACTTCAAAAAAATTCACAAAATTATCATATCTCATAACCAGATATTACATGATCAATACGCACTTTAAAGTTAAAATCGTAATGCCCATGTACTCAAACGCTGCTCAATCTTAAGATGCAGTAAAGTCTCGTGCTGTCTCTATCACTTTAAGTAATAATGACTATGACACCACATCGACAATAATAACGGCATCTTAAAATTTAGTACCGGTTGAGTATTTGGCCGTAACTTTTTTAAATTCCTGCATTGGACTGAAATTGTAACTCATAAATGCAGAGTATTCGAATGAAACTTACCAATCTTACAGCAATCTGCCTGGTTTTGATCAAATAGTAGGTATAGCTATGAATATTCATTAAATGTAAGTTCCCCAGACGAAGCTAATTCGTTTAAGCGATGAAAATTGATTTTGCGTTGCTGTCCTCACATCCGCAGGGTATGCTGAAATTTCATACACCAATACGATACAAGTAACTGCAGTAAATTTGTACATATGTTCACGGTATTTTATCACCATCACTGGTGGGCTGTGTGCTCATAGTATAGTGCTTCAAACAGCCAAAGTACGAAAGAAAAGATTGCACAACTTTTGTTCTCATCAATCTTATAAGTTCTAATCGCTTTATCTTCGGGGAATTGCAAAACTTTGAAGGTTCAATTTCTTACATGGTTTCTCATACAGCGTGAGTAACGGATTATAATACGTTATGTTCTTAACTGATTATATATAATAGATGATTTTATGTATGATTTTACTCTAAAATAAATTTACAGCCTAAAACGTTCCACTGTAGGGCTTAGACCTCCTCTTTATTTCGAATACATAATTATAGGCTGTATTTTTTTACTTTATATTACATTAGCATTTCAGTTAAACGTTTTACGTCAAAAGTTTATCGTAGCGTATCTAAAATAGGTTGACCTCTTTTGGAATATGTTTTAATTATTTTTTCAACATCGCTGTAATTAATTTCGAGCATATTCCAACGAATTTAAAATATTAAAAGTAATTGGTGCAATATTTTGTCTAATTTAGCGTCTATTTTATACACCTACAAATTTGTTTACCAAATTGATTCTAAATTAATACTAAGGATAATGTAAATATATTAAAAATCATTAAACGGTATTGTTGTAAGATTATTAAATGTCGAATTTGAAACGAGTTGGAAAACTATTAAATACTCGTACAATAATAAAATAACAATTCTATTTCAATTATGCTGTTCATCCGACCGCTTGCAACTACTGTAATATCTCCTCAATAATGTGGCGCTGTATATTAGTTTCTAATTTATCCATGTTATATCTACTGCTGGAAGTCTTTAAAGCTTCAAAAACTACCCAAAACCTTATAAAAATATCTTTCTTTTATGATATTTATCTCATATAGGATCACATAGTTGTTCGTCCGTACGACCGTCTGTGCTTCTGTCAAGTATCTTTTTCTCAAGAAAGTTTCGTCAACAGGTCAAGTTGAAATTAATATCAATTACTAAGTTCTACGTTCCTTAGACTGAAACCAACAAAATGTTATAAGGAGACCTGCACGTCTGAGAAATAAAGTATTTCGAGAACATGAGAATTCTGCCAACTCTTAGATGGACTACGTTTCAGATATATGTTATCACTGCCAACACCCATGTTTTACCCTACTGTTTTCAAAATATAAGGAGTATGTGACGATAATATGTATTGTGATCTCATGACCGCTGCCACAGAATAAATAATAGTACTACGTACAGAAATCGCACTCCTTTGATGGTGGCTGCTTGCCGAAGTTTTAGTAGCCGACATAATTATTATTAATCAGATAAATCGCGCACGCAAGCTAAATAAAACTATCGCTGCGCGCGAGTGTCCGTATTACTTTGCATCTTTTCCTCTTCCTACGCCACGACGGACTTTCCGTGTTTACTAAGGGGTGTTAGTAAAGAGTAAAAAAATACATTGTGAAATGGTAAGTAAGTTACTTAGGTAATTCTGACTGTGATTGACCATAATTATATCCGCTACTAAGTGAGTTCTAGGTTCTAGGTAGTTCTAGGTAGTTCGTAGGGAATCGCGATGGCTCGGAAGAAATAGATAGTGTAAACAACAAATTAACCGAAATACGATTCCTAACAGAAATGTGATCGTATTCTACTTAGTTAAAAATCTTATAAATAAGGTTTTAATTTCAATATTTTGTGCTATTACAACTTAAAATATTTTAATTACAAAGAGAATTAAGTAGGTGCTTGGGTAGTGAAGTAAATTTCAACAAGTTTTGTAATAAAGTACTTATGTATTACTTCTGTAGTTAAATTATTACTTAATTCTTTTTTCGCTATAAATACCTATCTAACAAAAAAAAAAAGAAATATATTCACCTTTCATTATCATTCAGTAAGTTAAAAAATGATTTATCTAAATCCTTTTGTTTGCTCATTAAGCATCCATCCACGCCACGTAATATACATATATATTATTCTTAAATTACATTATAACTTTTTCAACTATTTTATCCTACAATTAATTAAATTAAATAAATTAAAACGTGAGCCTTCACTGTTGTCAGTATGAGTAAGCTCAAGTTATGTGCAGTTTCGCTCGTGACAGAATTCGAAATGAGGAAGGAGCTGCTGTCATAGCAGACAAAACTCGATCGGTAAACTGGACTGGCATTGGGGTGGCCATATAGCTCGAAAATTCGACAACCGGTAGGAAAGAAAGGTTCTTGACAGCTTTTAATGACCATCTATAACCACGTTCTCAACAACACCTACAATTTTACAGTGTATATAAAGTATATTTTAAGCAAACACTCACTGCGCTCTTTCTAAGCTAAGTTCAGGCGATAGGATAAAATTGGTATAGGCTTATTACTACACTAGGCACTACTATAATTTTTTTTTAATAGGAGTGGGGGCAAACGATCATGCGGCTCACCTGATGGTAAGTGACTACCGCCGCCCATGAACAACTGCAACACCAGGGGAATCGCAGATGCGTTGCCGGCCTTTTAAAAAGGAGTACGCTCTTTTCTTGAAGGTCCCTAAGTTGTATCGGTCCGGAAAAATCGCTGATGGTAATCGATTCCACAAGGAGGTCGCGCGAGGAAGAAAACATCTTCTAAATCGCACAGTGGTGGACCGCCAATCATCCAAATGGTGTGGATGGTATCGGGAGTTCTGCCGCGATGTGCGTTCGTGAAATTTGGCGGCTGGGATTAATCCGAACAATTCCTCAGAACACTCCCCATGGTAGATGCGAAAGAAAATGCAAAGGGATGCAACATCTCTTCGCAGTGCCAATGAATCGAGCCGATCAGAAAGGGCTCGGTCGTCAACGATTCGAGCAGCTCTGCGTTGGATGCGGTCAAGTGGAAGGAGCTGGCACTGGGGAGCCCTTGCCCAGAGATGGGAACAGTATTCCATGTGAGGCCGAACCTGCGCCTTGTAAAGTTGCAGGCGGTGTGCCGGCATGAAATACTGTCCCGCTCTGCTGAGCACGCCAAGCTTTTTAGAGGCCAATTTGGCCTTCCCTTCCAAGTGACCACGAAACTGCACGTCACTCGATATGTCGACTCCGAGGATACCGATACTGGCTGAGGCAAGAAGGGGAGTGCCTTGAAACTGAGGAGATACGACAAAGGGGTTCTTTTTAGCGGTAAACGCGCATACTTGTGTCTTCTGAGGATTAAACTGGACTAGATTTAGTCGCCCCCAATCCGAGACTTTGCTCAGCAAAGACTCGACTTCAGACACAAGTTTGTTCCGGTACTCAGCGACGTTTTCCCGAGAAATATTGGCACGGCCGGTGTATAGAGCATCACCAGTGCTGTCATCCGCATAGCAATGAATGTTACCAGTTAGCAACATATCATTGATATGCAGAAGAAACAGCGTTGGTGATAGCACACAGCCTTGTGGAACACCAGCGTTAATAGGCTTGTAGTCAGAGCATGCACCGTCTACAACGACCTTGATGCTCCGATCAGAAAGGAAGCTGGTGATCCAATTGCTCAATTTCTCGGGAAGCCCATAGGAAGGGAGCTTCGAAAGAAGCGCTTTGTGCCAAATCCGATCGAAGGCCTTCGCAATGTCCAGACTAACGGCCAACGCCTCCCCCTTGGACTCTACTGCCTCCGCCCATCTATGGGTCAGGTAGACCAGAAGATCACCAGCTGATCGACCCCGACGAAAACCGTATTGGCGGTCACTAATCAGCTGGTGATCCTCAAGGTACCGGATGAGCTGGCAGTTAATAATGGATTCCATTATTTTGGAGAACAAGGAGGTGATCGCGATAGGCCTATAGTTGGATGGGTCTGAGCGGTCGCCTTTTTTAGGGATCGGGTGGACAAAAGCTGTCTTCCATGAATTCGGGACTACGCCTTGGGAGTAGGAGTACCGGAAAAGACGCGTTAGGACCGGTGCCAACTCCGGAGCACACGTCCTCAGCACAATTGGGGGGATTCCGTCAGGCCCACTCGACTTCTGGATGTCCAGGGAGAGCAGTGCTTTGCGAACCGAGCGCTGTGAGAACAGCACATCTGGCATGAAGCACTCACACCGCGGGATGGTCGGCGGTGTTTTCCCCCCGTCATTAAGAGTCGAGTTGGACGCAAATAGGGAGCCTAAAAGGTCGGCTTTGTCTTTTGCGTCATGGGCTAGTGAGTCATCCTCCCTGTGCAGAGATGGTAGTGATGGCTTACAGAAATTCCCTTGGACAGCCTTGGCGAGAGACCAGAATGCACGGGTTCACGAAGGAAGGCGAACTAGTTTCTCACCAATTCTGCCTATGTGCTCTGATTTTGCCTTGGCAATAACTCTTTTGAAGGACCTGGAGGCGAAGTTATACTTCTTTTTAAGTGTGCTGGTGTTTACATCCCGAGTCGCCGAAGCCGCCGCCCAGGCTTGATAACACTCCTGCTTACTGCGTAATGCCGTCTTACAGGAGCGACCAAACCAAGGCTGAGATCTGCCTCCGATGGGTACCACAGATGATGGAATAAATAGTTCCATTCCCTGTAGCACCACATCAGTGACAGAGTCAGCAACAGCGCTGGGATCGTCCGGCGAGAAGCAAACCCACCCCCATGGGTAGGATGCAAAGAAAGACCGCATTCCGTCCCAATCCGCCGACCTGTAATGCCAAACACGGCGGCAACCTGCAGAACGCAACCGCGAAGGGAGCGTGAGTGGCACCACACTCCGGATCAGACAATGGTCCGAAGAGCCGAGAGGGGCATCGACGGAAACCTGATATCCGTCCGGATGAGAGGTCAGCAGAAGGTCCAACAGGGAAGGTGTATGATCCTCCACATCTGGAATCCGCGTAGGCGAAGTAACCAGTTTTGTCAGACCATATGCCAAGGCAAAGTCATAAACAGATCTCCCCGCATGATCGGTTAGACGTGAACCGAGCCATTCGGCATGGTGGGCGTTAAAATCGCCAAGGATCACGATCTCTGCGGATGGGACCTGTTGTAGCAAGGAATCTGTAGCCATTTGGACGTGGTCGATGAGTCGGTCTGTTTCGGCATTACCGCTATGGGACCTATAGAGGCACCCGTAGATGCGCGGTTGGTCGTCGCTGTTTACGCGTAGCCAAAGGATGGACAGGTCCGAACCTTCAAGACTGCCGAGGCGTCGAGAACAGATGTCCTCTTTGACATACACGCAAACTTCAGCCCGAGGCACAAAGGAATGCTCCAATTTGTACCCCGGGCAGGAGAGATACGAAATATCAGCCGGAGAGGAAACCTGCGTCTCGGTCAGAAAGAGCAAGGCCGGCTTCGCCGTCTCGAGATGGTAGTGGACGGCGTTTAGGTTAGAGTGAAGTCCCCTGATGTCGCAGAAATTCACGGATAGCGTGGCAGGGGTTGCCTTGGTGTTCTTGCTCAGTTTGCCCCTAGCAGTTATGCTTTTGAGCGGAATTTTGCCCCCCCCCCCCCCAGAATACGCGGGGCAGTCAGAGCACCCACGCTCAGGATCGGAATAACATGGTCGTGGATGCTCAGCGAGGGATTCTCCAGGGGTACTGGTACCCTCCTGGGGTAGTTCATCGTGTAATTCCGCTACCATGTTGATGGGGGGGGGGGGGGAGGGGAATTGGGCCTCCGGCCACCTGCACTCACCAGACGAAACGCAGAAGCAGAGCTTCTACTTCACGCCGGTATTCTGTGAGGTCGTGGTACCAACCCGGCTCGAGCCGGCCCATACATGCAACAGCAAAAACTGCTGCGTGGCTCTACCACCGTTACCGTTATAATATAACCGTTATAATATAAGCACATTTGAAACCCGGCCCCTTAGCCCGGCCCAACCAAGTCGTCTTCAGATACAAATGAATGAGTTTCTCATAGTTTCTATAAAATAATATAATCAAACGCTTTTATGTAAAATTTAACTGTTTACGCACCCTTTAATATAGACAAGTACTTGTTCGCAAATATGTACATAAGTTGTTGTTTAAGACAAAGTACCTCATATAAGCTTCTGTTTACACAAATCTTCATTATTCATGTACAATTTAATAAGTTTCATGACAGACGTCAGTTACGACAGAGATTTGGAGCGCTTGATAGACTGTCTGTGCTTATATTAATTAAAATATTTATTAAGTCTATTTCTACGCCATGTCGTAAGACAATCGATGGCTTAGAAGTACCTATATATCTTCATTATTTAGAAATAATGAAGCTTAGAAAGATTGCAGTTAATTTAATTTGCAAAACAAAAACAAATTGTATGAAAGTAAATCTATATAAATAAAAATGTAAATGTTTTAACGGCAGCAACTCGTGGCCGGGTATAGCTAGCTTAAAATAAAAATGTCACGTCTCTAAGTCATAAAATATTGTGTAAATAATGATGAATAAACCAGTAAGTGATTGAGGGAACGACTGAATAAATGATAAGCTATGACTAAATTAAACGAACTAAAAATATTTTATTCTATTTATTTGACAGTTTAACATCAGATATAACCATCTTCTTTTTTTCTTAACCACACTTTACGGGGAGGATTAATGATGAATCATCTCGCGCCTTTGATGATGGCTTTTTTACGTCAAAAGATTTTGCTAGCTTTTCTGTCAGTCCCTCTTACAACCACGAGATGAGATGGAGTGGTGAATTTTCTAACGGCACTACCACACTTATGGAAATATATTGTTATATAATCACATACCACTAAAATTTTCCCCATAAAATAAATCTCATTACATAATTATCCCATAAAAGTGTCTGCAGAATTCAGGCCCACTTGAAGTTATTATTTTATAATATTTATATTCGTATATGAAGATTATGTGTATGTATGATTTAATATAACGTCGAATATAATTTTTATTATATTTTCGTATGTAGGTAAACACCTTCTCACTAAAAAGAAAACGACAAGATCTTCTCGTTTAATGTTAAATAGTGTCCTCTGGGATATATACTGGCACGACACATTGTTCTGGTAACTCAAACAGGTTTGGACAGCGGAGCTAACAACGTCAGCTTAATTGCTACGCTCCTTTCATATGTATAACATAATATACTGACTACCATTTGTGTGAAAATAGCTAATTTGTAACAATGTAAATGGGAAATCCTTAAATACTATATACTTGATACTAATACTTGTCAGTTATATTGTATTATACATAACTGTTGTCTCGGAAACTAGTACCTTATTAACTCTTTTGCAAAAAAAGAGCACCGAATCAAAGAACCAATTTTATTTTTACTATTAGAATGTTTGATAAATTTAGGTCGTCTTAGACTCTAAATTTTGTAAATTAATTAGTAAGCTTTCGTCAGTTATAGCATAAAATTTTGATTAAATTAATGATAAACGATGGGTGACAGGCGTAAGTGTTTATGTGTATGTAATGTAAAAGCTTAAAGCGCTAATAGTGTACCTTCTCGCTAAGTAAAAATGAAACACACGTTTTTTTTTTGGTTTGGTTTTTCTATAATACAGTAAAAGCAGATAAAAGTTAAGTATACAGGGTTATTTTTCAAAGGTTAGCCAAATATATGTATTTAAGTTCAAATAAATCAATTATTATATGACGATATAAAATGTTTTGAAATTAAGTAAAGAAGGCAGGACGATTTATGTGCAATAACACCGCGTACGCGCGCTCCTGCGTTGCTTACTGTTTACTTTCTAAGTGACACGCTTACTACTAATGCTTAAGTTAATAACTACATGACGTGAATTATGATTACAATTTTCCTTTCACACTTTTAACGGGCTTAAGATCGTCATAATAAATAAAATTAAAAAAAAATCTTTTTACTTATCAACGACGTAACCGACGACTATTATAGAATATTTAAAAATCGGAATAAACTATTTACAACTAAATTACGCAAGTAGTCCCAATATTTAATATTGGTACCTCACAATGGAATCCGTTTTTCTTTAGGGGATGTGAATAACGAACACACCACATATTAATAACTGATTATTTACAACGTAAATTCAAAGTAGCGGATCGTAGCGCGAACGAGCGACTTCACGGCGTCGAAAGGTCGGATTGATTGGCAAGGCGAGGAAAACCGAGCCGGTTGCCCCCAAACAGCCGGTGCAAACGGTGGAACAGGGCCGTGCCGCCACACTCTTTATACATAAACGAGCACGTTTTCTTAAATTATTTTTACACTTAGTACCTGTGCTTGAGCACTTTTAACTTCAATGAACGCAGCAATAATTTTACTGTGGCGGTCTTCATAACTTTTTGCCTCTTCGATGTAAACATGACTCTATATTCCACCCCACAGATAAAAAAATAACGATGAAAGTTTCAGTGAGTTTGCAGACCATAGTATAGAGCCTCCGAATGCAATCCACCTACCATCATATTCACTATTTACGTTATCGCTCACTACACTTGAATAGTTTGATTAATTGTCAATTGTTCTTTGATTGGTAGGTACACGTATGTTAATTTCTTGCCGCGGTAATGACTCACTTTCATTGCTTAAAATGTAATATTGTACCATTTAATAGTTTCAAAGTATCCGCGGTTTGAATATTTTCGTTCCGTCATTAGTAAGGAAGCGTACGTAATGAGATCACCAACAGCACTGTCAGCTGTCCGCCGGGTGAGCGGACTTAGGTACATAGCGGTGTATTACTTAATTGCCGTGTAGTGGCGGTTAAGAATATCCACTACTCCATATCTTCCCGTGGGTGCCGTAAAAGGCGACAGTGGGAAACAGTCAGGAAATGGGCAGCAGCATTTTCCTGATAACAGCAATATCACAATAAAAAACTGCGGTTGCCAACCCGCTCGCCAAGCGTGGCAACTATGGCCAATATCCCCCCTATGATGAGAGTAACAAAGAGACGGCCCCCAGTCCCCGGCGGCCTCGCTATTCTTGGCTACGCTGGCGACCATGGTAATGGCGGGGCAGGGGTGCTAAGAATCTCCGGTGGAGGTTCGGTTGCCACCTACGACAACTCGACCTGGTAACTTATAACGCACGCACCCTGAGGACTGACGAGAAGATCCTGGAGCTGGAAGAAGAGATAGACAAAATGACTCAAATCCGGCAACTTATTCTATCAACGGGAGGGCAACCATCTGTCCCAAGGAGGTGTCGGATTTATCGTCCAAAAGTCTCTCGTGAACAACGTTGTAAAGATTGGGAGTATGTCGACGAGGGTTGCGTACCTTATACTCAGAATAACCACACGGTATTCGCTGAAGGTCATACAGGTTTACGCACCAACCTCGGCACACCCCGATGAGGAGGTGGAAGAAATGTATGAGGATATCTCTAGAGCCATGCATTCCTCCAAAACCCACTATACGGTGTTAATGGGAGACTTCAACGCAAAACTAGGCACAAGAGAGAACGGTGAGCTGAAAGTAGGGAAATTCGGAAGAGGGCAACGGAACGCGAGGGGCCAGCAGCTGGCCGACTTCATGGAGAAAGAGGGACTCTTTATGATGTACTCTTTCTTCCAAAAGCGGCCCCACAGGAAGTGGACCTGGTCGAGCCCCGACAGTACGACAAAAAATGAGATTGACTTCATTATGACGACTAGACGACAACTGTTCAGTGATGTTTCAGTGATCGCGAGGGTGAAAACCGGCAGCGATCACCGAATGGTGAGAGGCACACTAAACCTAAACGTTAAGTTGGAGAGGTCACGACTAATGAAGTCAATGCTCCGTCCCCCTATTGCTCTAATCCAAAGTCCCGATATCTTTCAGCTCGAGCTACGAAACCGTTTTCAGTGTCTAGAAGATTGCAATGCAGTGGACGATATGAATACAACAGTCGGAGCTAAGTTCTGCAAGACCCGCAACAGAAACAAAAACTCTCCGATCACACTCTTAATCTAATGGCAAGACAGGATATGAGGCTGCAATCTTCAGTAGATTTGACAGCATACAGGCAACTGAACAGACAGATCTCCAAATGCATGCGGCGGGACCACTTTAATACTGCTCGGATTTGATAAGCCTCGTTTCCGGGACACCTGAGATTTTGAGTGAGATTGAGAGGTTCTATGGGCAGCTGTACACATCATCGTTGGAGCCACACGCAAGTGTGAGTAAGGATCCAAGAGCGAGTCTTATCCGACACTATTCCGATGATTTTCCGGACGTCAGTCTGAGCGAGATTAGAATGGCTCTCCAGCACCTTAAAAACGGCAAGGCCCCAGGCCAGGTAGATGGAATTACAGCGGAGCTTCTGAAAGTGTGTGGAAATCCGGTACTTGCAGTCCTTCAGAAGCTCTTTAATTTCGTCCTCCATGGTGGCATTACACCGGAGGCGTGGAGCAGAAGTGCGGTGGTCTTATTCTTCAAGAAACGTGACAACGCTCTCTTGAAGAACTACAGACCGATTTCCCTTCTAAGAAGCGTCTACGTGCTGTTTTTGAGCCATTACGAATTGTCTCGCGCGCAGACTTGAAGACTTCCAGCCTCCCGAACAAGCCGGTTTCCGAAAAGGCTTTAGCACCATAGACCACATACATACACTTCGGTAAATTGTACAGAAGTCCGAGGAGTACAATTTGCCACTATGTCTGGCGTATGCGGACTTCATAGTCCGCATACGTCATACTTCATAGTTCGACGGAATCAAAGGCCTTCTCATGAAGGCCTTTGATTTCGTCGAAATTTGGGCGGTGCTGCAGCCCCTTCAGCGGTGCCAAGTTGGCTGTCGGTATATCGAAGTGCTTTAGATGTTATATCCCCGAAACTCTTTACCGCTGCATTGGAAGACGTTTTCAAGCTTCTGGACTGGAAAGGATACGGTATCAACATCAATAGCGAGTACATCACTCACCTTCGATTTGCCGACGATATAGTCTTTATGGCAGAATCGCTGGAGGACCTAAGCACTATGCTAAATGACCTCAACAGTGTCTCCCAACTGATAGGTCTTAAGATGAACATGGAAAAAACAAAGATCATGTTTAATGTCCATGTCACACCTACGCCGGTAGTTATTGGGAGCACTAAGCTCGAAGTTGTTGACGAGTATGTTTACCTGGGACAAATAGTCCGACTAGGTAAGTCCAACTTCGACCGAGAGGTCAATCGACGGATTCAACTCGGTTGGGCTGCGTTCGGGAAATTACGGCACATCTTCTTGTCAGGTATACCTCAAAACTTAAAAACGAGACTGTACAACCAGTGCGTGTTGTCAGTGATGACTTATGGAACTGAGATGTGGTCCTTCACTGCTGGCCGGATGAGGAAGCTCAAGGTCACTCAGCGAGCTATGGAGAGGGCTATGTTTGGAGTCTCTCTGCGTGATAAACTTAGAAATGAAGATATCCGCAGTAGAACCAGAGTGACCGACATAGCCCAACGGATTAGTAAGCTGAAGTGGATATGGGCCGGCCATATAGCTCGAAGAACTGACAACAAAAAAAGGATCTCGAACGAAGTGTAGGGTATGGAGTGACGACCTGGTAAGACATGCAGGAGGTCGATGGATGCAGGTGGCTCAGGACCGTGCTTTGTGGCACTCCTTGGGGGAGGCTTATTCGGCAGTGGACTTGTGAAGGGCTGTAATGATGATGATGATGAAATATGAAATTAAATGAAATTAAAATGAAAATATTCTTAAGTGGCTTACCCCTTAGCAGTACAAAAATATATGTTGAGGCGCCCTTACAGCACAGCAGTCAAGCAGACTCAGATACTGTGTTGAAAATACGAGATCACAATACACCTCGACCCGAAAACGGACAAATTATTTGTATAATACCGGCTTAGATTTGAATCCAGAACTTACAACTCGATCGATATAATAAATCGATATATCATGTAGATATATCGATTTGTATAGTATAAGTATAAGAATAGAATAGAATATAAAAATAATTGAAAACTATATCGCGTAACATACGTAAAAAACAAACAGTTGAATTGAGAATGTTTTTTTTATTGCAGTTAGCTTTTGGAATAAAACTAAATAATTCTGTGGTACAAACGGAAGCGAACCACAAGAATGTTGAACTCTATCATCTCGTAAAATAGTTGAATCAATCGAAAACCTAAAAAATGTTCTATAAGGTGTGTCTATCGGTCAAAATTGGGTACGAACGGAGTATTCAGTGGTACAAACGAGTAAAAATGATTGGAAAGCGTTCCCTATTCGTAAAACAGAAATATATTTTAAAAAAGCCGAATTACCTTTGGAATACATTTATGTTAAGTGTTTTTATCTATTTCATGGAGGTACAAACGATTGGAAATAGCGTCGCATTCGTAAAACAGAAGTATATCTTAAAACAGCCTAACGAACTTAAGAATATATTCATGATAAGCGTTTTCTGTATATTTCATAAAAGTACAAACGAAGGTTTTGGTTTTATCATAATATGTAATAATATAGCTGTTAAATATATACATACCTATTAAATATATGCTTATTGGAACGAAGTTCTTTATCGGACGGTACGGATTTCGCGGATAGGGGCTAGGCGAGAAAAAATGTAAGACTTTTTCGTCACGACCCCTTCTGACGTAGTGTAGATGGCCTTGGCGGCTATAAAGAAGCGAGATGGAATGATATCCAATATCCATCTCCCTCGCACTTTTTATCTTGCCATGAAAGAAAAATTATTTTAAATGACGCTTAATTTTAATAGATGCTAGTATTTCATTTGTTTGTATTTGTTAATTAATAGTATAATACGTTTATCAATAATAATATACTACGAAAGAAACTTCGTTCCAACTGAGTGTTCCACGACAGTCACGCATGTTTTTTTAATATGTATAATATTATTTATTATGAGTATCAATTTAAACTGGATTTGACTTGGTAATGTGATTTTAATCGAATGAATATAAATTTTATAAAATTATTTATTTTAAATCCAGCTGCAGATATTTAATTTAAACACATCGATCACTAATAAAAAACTAGATACACAATCTCGTGCAAAAGTTCTCTAAAAACTGTCGCCAATTGTTTTGACGTAATTCTAGTTGAAATAAATATAGATTAATATAAATTCAACTTAAAATGCATTGCCTAAAGTTGTATTCACAAAACTACGTACAAATTCAAAGCGCACACTAATGTTCGAGTGGGCGCTCATTCGGTAAGGATATTTTCTGTCGTGCCTCTTACCTTTTAAAATTGTAACAAACTCACTTCAAATATCAATGAAATTTGAAACCAAAAATTTAACAAATAAGAAAATATACTTAAGATTTGGAGGCAATTTAATGAAATATTTATTTTCCCTAAGGCAAGGTAAGGTATAATGAAAGGAACTTGTTTACTAAAATTGGGTTATAATGACTTTATATTATTTTTGTAAGGTTTTGCAGCTTGATTCTATCTTAATTGTAGAGGTAGAAATATCAACGAGTAATTCATACATTTAAAAAAAAAGTACTTAATATGACAAAACATAAATTTAAAACTCTCTCTCTCTCGCTCTCTCTCTCTCTCTCGTTATCTCTCTCGTTTAAATGAAGCGTCTATAAAATATGTAAAGTTAGTCCTATTCTATGTATAATAATTAGGAATCACGTTAATATAAAATCTATTTTCTACGTAAACAAATTAATAATATATTATTGGCATTAAATATATACAGTGCAACATCGATATAACGAAACTGAAGGGAATTAGAAAATATTCGTTATAGTATGTTCGCGCCAAACGCTGTTGTCGGAATCGACGTCTAGGGGGCGCGCGGCTCGGTGCCATACCGGTTTGACAGTTGGATGTGTTGAGCGCGTGCGGGTGCAAGTCAGTCGTCTGTCAGCGGTGCTAACGTTAGCACACTGTCAATTTTGTTAGGGAACTCGGAATAATTAGGCGCGGATAGTAAATATTCTGTCTAGGATTTGTGACGCGCATTCCTTGCTGGAGAGCTTCCCAGGGACTCATTGTGTCCGACTCAGAATCTGTATAAGTGCATTCGACAATATTAGCTAGTGCGGCCTTTGATATTCTAGAATATAGATAATAATAGAATGCTACGCGAAACGGTAGTGACCTTTGATCCGGACACTCCCTGTTCATTTTGTGTGTTAGGCTTTATAACAAACGAGAGTTAGTGGCTTCTGTAAGTTAGTTAATAGTACGATAGAGTTAATGGACTGTCATCGTGACGAACGAAGAAGTGGTCCGTCGCCGAAGCAGTCTGAAGCGGTGCAGCATTTTGGAGCAGCCTGAAACTCGGCCGCTGCTGGTCGCCTATGCTTGCCAAGGCCCCAAACCTTCACACCTCACTGTACACTACTCGCCATCCACTATTACACACACTCACGGCCTGCCCAAGCCTTGGTGCGAAGTTAGCTTCGGATAATGGTAGGTACTACGTGTTTCTAGCTTCCTCCCATATTGTTTATTGTAATTAGGAAATTCCACGTGGCCATATTCTGGCCCGTCCCTCTGTTGCTCGTCGATGGGATTATTCATGGGCCCTAATCCCGTCATCCGTGGTTGGGGCAGCTAGGGGCATGTACAAAGTAAGTAATTCGTTATAAGGAGGTTTGTTATAAGTAAGTAAAAAATTGGTTATATAGAGGTTAGAGGGGACTACGATTAGTTTTAACAAGTTAAGAAAACTTGTTTATTAACCTCAACATTACGTAATCAAACAACAATGACTGTCTTATTAAAAATTTAACGTGACTGAATCTGTCAAGACATGATTTATTGTGGTTATTGTGGAATTAAGTGGGAATAATTAATAGGATACGTTATGTTGGGGTTCTAAATTGAAAAAAAATCATATAACTTGATAAAATATATCTTTTATCTATATTCCGTAATGATAAAAAATCGTTATAAAGAGGTTTTTTTAATAAATGTATTCGTAACTAGCTGTTTCCCGCGACTTCGCTCGTGTAATAAGGTTTTATGTTTTTGCGCGCCTAATTCTTTTTCTACAATAAAAGTAGCCAGTAGTAAATTAACGGTGGTAGAGCCACGCAGCAGTTTTTGCTGTTGCATGTATGGGCCGGCTCGAGCCGGGTTGGTACCACGACCTCACAGAATACCGGCGTGAAGTAGAAGCTCTGCTTCTGCGTTTCGTCAGGTGAGTGCAGGTGGCCGGAGGCCCAATTCCCCCCCCCCCCCCCCCCCCATCAACATGGTAGCGGAATTACACGATGAACTACCCCAGGAGGGTACCAGTACCCCTGGAGAATCCCTCGCTGAGCATCCACGACCATGTTATTCCGATCCTGAGCGTGGGTGCTCAGGCTGCCCCGCGTATTATGGGGGGGGGGGGGGGGGGGCAAAATTCCGCTCAAAAGCATAACTGCTAGGGGCAAACTGAGCAAGAACACCAAGGCGACCCCTGCCACGCTATCCGTGAATTTCTGCAACATCAGGGGACTTCACTCTAACCTAAACGCCGTCCACTACCATCTCGAGACGGCGAAGCCGGCCTTGCTCTTTCTGACCGAGACGCAGGTTTCCTCTCCGGCTGATATTTCGTATCTCTCCTGCTCGGGGTACAAATAGGAGCATTCCTTTGTGCCTCGGGCTGGAGTTTGCGTGTATGTCAGGGAGGACATCTGTTCTCGACGCCTCGGCAGTCTTGAAGGTTCGCACCTGTCCATCTTTTGGCTACGCGTAGACAGCGACGACCATCCGCGCGTCTACGGGTGCCTCTATAGGTCCCATAGCGGTAATGCCGAAACAGACCGACTCATCGACCACGTCCAAATGGCTACAGATTCCTTGCTACAACAGGTCCCATCCGCAGAGATCGTGATCCTTGGCGATTTTAACGCCCACCATGCCGAATGGCTCGGTTCACGTCTAACCGATCATGCGGGGAGATCTGTTTATGACTTTGCCTTGGCATATGGTCTGACAAAACTGGTTACTTCGCCTACGCGGATTCCAGATGTGGAGGATCATACACCTTCCCTGTTGGACCTTCTGCTGACCTCTCATCCGGACGGATATCAGGTTTCCGTCGATGCCCCTCTCGGCTCTTCGGACCATTGTCTGATCCGGAGTGTGGTGCCACTCACGCTCCCTTCGCGGTTGCGTTCTGCAGGTTGCCGCCGTGTTTGGCATTACAGGTCAGCGGATTGGGACGGAATGCGGTCTTTCTTTGCATCCTACCCATGGGGGTGGGTTTGCTTCTCGCCGGACGATCCTAGCGCTGTTGCTGACTCTGTCACTGATGTGGTGCTACAGGGAATGGAACTATTTATTCCATCAACTGTGGTACCCATCGGAGGCAGATCTCAGCCTTGGTTTGGTCGCTCCTGTAAGACTGCATTACGCAGTAAGCAGGAGTGCTATCAAGCCTGGGCTGCGGCTTCGGCGACTCGGGATGTAAACACCAGCACACTTAAAAAGAAGTATAACTTCGCCTCCAGGTCCTTCAAAAGAGTTATTGCCAAGGCAAAGTCAGAGCACATAGGCAGAATTGGCGAGAAACTAGTTCACCTTCCTTCGGGAACCCGTGCATTCTGGTCTCTCGCCAAGGCTGTCCAAGAGAATTTCTGTAAGCCATCACTACCATCTCTGCACAGGGAGGATGACTCACTAGCCCATGACGCAAAAGACAAAGCCGACCTTTTAGGCTCCCTTTTTGCGTCCAACTCGACTCTTGATGACGGGGGAAAACACCGCTGACCATCCCGCGGTGTGAGTGCTCCATGCCGGATATGCTGTTCTCACAGCGCTCGGTTCGCAAAGCACTGCTCTCCCTGGACATCCAGAAGTCGAGTGGGCCTGACGGAATCCCCCCAATTGTGCTGAGGACGTGTGCTCCGGAGTTGGCACTGGTCCTATTGCGTCTTTTCCGATACTCCTACTCCCAAGGCGTAGTCCCGAATTCATGGAAGACAGCTTTTGTCCACCCGATCCCTAAAAAAGGCGACCGCTCAGACCCATCCAACTATAGGCCTATTGCGATCACCTCCTTGTTCTCCAAAATAATGGAATCCATTATTAACTGCCAGCTCATCCGGTACCTTGAGGATCACCAGCTGATTAGTGACCGCCAATACGGTTTTCGTCGGGGTCGATCAGCTGGTGATCTTCTGGTCTACCTGACCCATAGATGGGCGGAGGCAGTAGAGTCCAAGGGGGAGGCGTTGGCCGTTAGTCTGGGCATTGCGAAGGCCTTCGATCGGGTTTGGCACAAAGCGCTTCTTTCGAAGCTCCCTTCCTATGGGCTTCCCGAGAAATTGTGCAATTGGATCACCAGCTTCCTTTCTGATCGGAGCATCAAGGTCGTTGTAGACGGGGCATGCTCTGACTACAAGCCTATTAACGCTGGTGTTCCACAAGGCTGTGTGCTATCACCAACGCTGTTTCTTTTGCATATCAATGATATGTTGCTAACTGGTAACATTCATTGCTATGCGGATGACAGCACTGGTGATGCTCTATACACCGGCCGTGCCAATATTTCTCGGGAAAACGTCGCTGAGTACCGGAACAAACTTGTGTCTGAAGTCGAGTCTTTGCTGAGCAAAGTCTCGGATTGGGGGCGACTAAATCTAGTCCAGTTTAATCCTCAGAAGACACAAGTTTGCGCGTTAACCGCTTAAAAGAACCCCTTTGTCGTATCTCCTCAGTTTCAAAGCACTCCCCTTCTTGCCTCAGCCAGTATCGGTATCCTCGGAGTCGACATATCGAGTGACGTGCAGTTTCGTGGTCACTTGGAAGGGAAGGCCAAATTGGCCTCTAAAAAGCTTGGCGTGCTCAGCAGAGCGGGACAGTATTTCATGCCGGCACACCGCCTGCAACTTTACAAGGCGCAAGTTCGGCCTCACATGGAATACTGTTCCCATCTCTGGGCAGGGGCTCCCCAGTGCCAGCTCCTTCCATTTGACCGCATCCAACGCAGAGCTGCGCGAATCGTCGACGACCGAGCCCTTTCCGATCGGCTCGATTCATTGGCACTGCGAAGATGTTGCATCCCTTTGCATTTTCTTTCGCATGTACCATGGGGAGTGTTCTGAGGAATTGTTCGGATTAATCCCAGCCGCCAAATTTACGAACGCACATCGCGGCAGAACTCCCGATACCATCCACACCATCTGGATGATTGGCGGTCCACCACTGTGGGATTTAGAAGATGTTTTCTTCCTCGCACGACCTCCTTGTGGAATCGATTACCATCAGCGATTTTTCCGGACCGATACGACTTAGGGACCTTCAAGAAAAGAGCGTACTCCTTTTTAGAAGGCCGGCAACGCATCTGCGATTCCCCTGGTGTTGCAGTTGTTCATGGGCGGCGGTAGTCACTTACCATCAGGTGAGCCACATGCTCGTTTGCCCCCTCTCCTATATAAAAAAAAGCCTAAGTACTCCTTATGAAATCAGCTATCTGCCAGTGAAAGTCCCGTCAAAATCGGTCCAGCCGTTTCGGAGACTAGCCGGAACAAACAGACAGACAGACAGACAGACAGACCGACAGACAGACAAAAATTTTAAAAATTGTGTTTTTGTTATAAGTACCGTATACACTTTCCTATGCATTTAGTTAAAAACTGTTATTTTGACATTAAAAACAGACACTTCAATTTTATTTATTTGTATAGATGTAGAGGTATATTTTGTATTAGCTCTTAGGGGCAGTCCTAGGGGATTTCGAAAAATCAGTTATATCGAGGAATTCGTTATATTGAGGCTCGTTATATGACGGTTACACCGATTAATTGCTCGGATGGACTAGCTTTTATTGACCAATTTACTTCAAACTGCTAACGTTTAATTAGTTATTTTGGATCTGGGTCTGACTGTCTGAAGGTCTGATGCTATGTCTGCTAATTTAATATAACTTTACTTTCATATTCCTTACAATAAATTTGAGACTGGCTAAATTTGAAACATACAAAATTAGGTATTTTGTTTTCTCTTTTTTTATTTATATTTTGTAGTGTTATGCTACTTACATATCATTTTACACTATTTAAAATTCATTTTTTCATTCTGTTTTGATTTTCTGCATTCACCTCAAAACTTTTTTGTATCACCTTTATTTCCATAGGATCCTGTAACGTTTTTAAACCATAAGAACACAATAATAAATCATTTTCACTTTGTATTTTCACGCTATCAGCATTTTTTAAATCGGTGTCGATGGAGTCTACCTTTTTCGATCTTTTATTTAGTTCTCCGTAACTCTGCAATTTCGGGCTTTGTGCGCGCTGGTGCGCTACCTTTTTTTCTATATCAATAATATCTCATTTTTCACTTAAATCTTGCCGTTTTTCTATTACGAGCCTGAAATCAAAATTTGACATGTTTTGACATTGTTGTTTATCTGGTTGTCATGGCAATTTTTATTCAAATTCGTTACCGGTCTGATGTTTTTACTTCAATACTTCCACAAAAATACTTTTTTCTTCTTGGCCATTTACAAAAAAATTTGCTTTTAATTTAAATAATTTTCCGTTCTTATCCCAGATCCAACGTCGAGCGCGGAGCTCTCTAAAAAGGTATAAAAGCCTAACAATCGGCCAATAAACTCAGTCTCGCTTCAGCTTTCAAACTTGAAGCATCTCGTAAAGGCCTTATCCCGGGGCCGCACTGCCCCGGGATCCTGCAAGCCTCTGCCTTCACCTGAAGTCGTCGCCTAGCCACACCCACACCTCCACCTACAAGTGCCCGCGCTATCTTTAGCCGCTGTGCGCGCTTACTCCAGGCGCTGAGAGCGCACACTCAAACCGCTGTGTGTGCCTACTCCGGGCGCTGTGTGTACCTACTCCAGGCGCTGCGTGTGCCTACTCCAGGCGCTGCGTGTGCCTACTCCAGGCGCTGCGTGTGCCTACTCCAGGCGCTGCGTGTGCCTACTCCAAGCGCTGCGTGTGCCTACTCCAGGCGCTGCGTGTGCCTAGACCAGGCGCTGCGCACCTACCACAGGCACAGCCTGATTATACTCCGTGAGCAGTGAGCACCACCGCCAAGCGCGGTGTGCCACTTTGGTCTTCAGGCTCCGCTTCAGTACTCATTTATCTTTATTATCTTTTTTAAAATACTTGTAATTCACGTCACCCATCATCATCATCATACTTCATTTTTTTATATAAAACTGTAAATACCTTTTTAAATTTTAAATAAATTATTTGTTTTTGTTCTATTTTTGTTGTTTCGTTGATGTTAGGTTAGGTTCTTTTATTTTTAATTGTCGCTTCACGACAATTTTCATTTACTTAGTGAATATAATATGACTCTTGCTGCGTTACGGCTCACAACGCCGGGTAAAACTTTGAGGTGCGTGACATAGAATTACGTAATAATTCTATTGTGCGTGATGTGTGTGTAGCTGCACCCTTAATTTTACCCGCGATGCGGCCTAAGAAGAATATAATTGAACGGAATGATTTTTATTTAATATACAATTAAATATGAATTACTTAATGCATATTGAAAACATTTTTGTTATTTACCACTGGTTCGGAATATACTTTTGTGCTGTGAAGAATCAGCAAGAAATCCAGCGGGGTCATTTAGTAAGTATAACTTCAAAATTTTACGGTAAGATAAAAAATTAAACTAATAATTTACAAAAAAACACTATCATATATTATATTAATATCAACTGCTGAACTTTGGCTAGACTGTCTCATACAAAGCCTTCTATGTAAACTACGAAATTTTTGGTCTCACAAGGGGGATATTTGCCATAGTTGCCACGATTGGCAGGTGGGTAGGCTACCACAGTGTTTTACTTTCTAGTAGTTTAATTTGTTCGGAAGACGCTGTTGCCTATTTTCTGGTTTGTTTCCCGCTATCGCCTCTTACGACGCTCACGTGGCTACATAATATATGTATGTGGTATTGGATGTTCGTACATCACCACTACACGGTCAACAGACAAACACCCACACTCACATTTAAACAACATTATAAAATATAAAACTTATTGTTCGCAAGTAAGTATGAAATGGAAAATAAAGATTGCTGAATATATTATTATTATAGTAAAGAAAATGTGCTCATGTAAATAAAAGTCCTAAGAACGGTATATGTACCGATGGTTACTTTTATTCAGGGTAAATATCGGAGTTTCTTGCAAAATAAAATTTATTTTTATATGCATTTTGCATTTTGTTATTTCACATGGTGTAGAAGGAATAAAACCTTATTTACTGCTTTTACCTTTATTAAATTTTCTAGAACATAAAGAGCGGAATACGGGTAAAAAGTCAGCGTTTATTTCATAAAAGGTTATTCTTTCTGGAACAATCATAAAATAAATTTTGCAGTCCGAACGAGATGTAATTTATTTCTCTTGGAAAACCAATGTTACTTTTTGTGTAATAACAGTTGCATAAGAACATCTTTACTTAGTAGAGATATTTTATAAATTAAAACAATGCATCGGTCCTTTTATTATTAATGTAACATTATTTACTTTTTTCATTTAATTATATACAGAGATTTTTGAAATGTTTTTTAAAATGTTACCATTAACGAAGTTTGATTGCCAGTTGTCCATCCATATATATGTACTAAAAGGAACGAAACTGTCAATGTTTTCATTTTTTTCTAGGTCACCAATGTTTCTTTCATCGTGATCAAATTCAGACTGGAAATCACATGAACATTAAAATAAACTTCGTTAAAAATGACAATTATGCATAATTCGAAATTAAAATAAATATAGGTTGATGTTATAGTTTAAGAGCCAGTGAGCGGCAGACTAACAATATTTCAATAAGTTTCACGTTTTTTTTAAGTTAATCATCTATACCTGAGGTACATGAAATGGGAACTTTTTAGTTTGACCGGCGTTTGATTTAGAGACGCTTAGGTGTGAAAGGAGTAAAAAAATAACCGAAAAATACATGAAAGTAATAAGTCTGCCGCTTTAATATCTTGAAATATTCAATAAAAATTACCGAAAAATAACATTAGCAGACACCTACGGCGGTCCCAAGGTCATGGCAGACAGGTTGACAAGTACAATTTTTTTTATGGAGATAGCTATGCACGTTTTTTACGGTCATTTTTTTACACTTTCACACCTGAGCGTCTCTATATCAACCGGCGGTCAAACTAAAGAGTCCCCATTTTTTGTATCTCAGGTATAGGAGATTAACTGAAAAAAAAAACGTGAAGCTTAATGTAATACCATAAGTTTACCGCTCACTGGCTCTTAAAGCATTAAATATTTCATTAGATTAAAGCTTTGCTGTCTTCTCTGGCGTGTGGTTTATTTACGTAGTTACTCTTACCTCCATATGTTTTAACCTTACGAGGCTTGAATATTTATTTCGATTTTCTAAACGGTGTTATACATGCTTGGCGGGATTTAAAATAAGTTTATTTACCAAGCCTATTTATAATAATACCTTAGCTACGTTAGGTATTAAGTATTAAATATTAACGTACATTAATTTAACACAACAACATTCTATTATGCAATACGAGTCCTCCAATAATGACAAATGAAAGAAATATGTAGCTTGTCCCAGTAAGTGTCTAACAATCAATTATTTTAAATATATAAAAACATATTATTTTTAATAACTTTATCAATTTTGCTGTCTAATAAAATACGAGTATGAACGTAACTAAGAATGATGATGATGCTCGAAATTTAAAAATGGAACGTACCCGTGTTTTAGATGCTTCTAAAAAGCAAATTTATTTAAAAATAGAACTTTATAAGCCAATTGCTCAATATTAAAAAAAAAACAAAGTTCTATTAATTTTCCTGCAACGTTTCCCTCGGTTTTCATTTAAAACGATGGATCTTAACCGTGAAAATTTGCGCGCTATGATATATTATGATTTTAAATTTGGTTTAACCGAACAATTAAGTTTTCAACGGTTACAATCAGCATTAAAGGACTCAGCTCCATCACGCGCAACAATTTTTAGGTGGTTTGCTGAATTCAAAAGGGCTAAAATTAATCTTAAAGATGACCAAAGAACCGGGGCTCCGCAAACAGCAGTAACGGCAGAAAATGTATCGACTACTGAAATGATGGTGCGAGAAGACCCACGAATTACATATACGGACATCGAAAATATTGTAGGCATTAGTTCGGGGAGCATTCATACCATCTTACATCAACATCTTAGAGTAAGGAAGCTTTGTTGTCGATGGATCCCTCGTTTGGTTTCCGAAAACGAAAAACAGACTCGTGTGGATTGGTGCCATGAAATGCGTCTACACCAGTACCGAGAGAAGAAGGGTCATCTTTTCATTAGTATCGAGGCATGCCTACTTAGTTCTCAGGGGTAAAATCTGTATGTTTAATAAGTGGACTGTGTGCTCATTTGTCAAAACACTGGTTTTTTATAAGGTTGGGAGGTTATTTACATACCATTAATACATGAATAACCGAATCAAAATTATCGTGAAGTTCGTCTGAGCAGGAACACCCTCTTACTTATTACTACCGCCAAATAGCAGTGCTTGCATTGCTGTGTTTGTAAAAAAGGGAGCCGTTGTAAGTACAGGATATGAGGCTACCCATCATAGTATCATGTTGGCAGCAGGTGTCCATGGGCTGCAGTAGCCACTTACCATCAGATAGACTGATAGTTAGTTTGAAATTTCAGTTTTATATCAAAAATTGGCGTTCTTAAATCAACCTAATGAAATTCCGTTAGCAACAAAATCGTTGACTAACAATCGTTATGAGAAGTTGACGAAAAGTTATTATCCATCAGCTTTGGATAAAGAACATTTAGTATCTGAAATGTAAATAAGAACCAAGTGTTTTTTGAATACGAATATCCTATCTCGTTACGAATTCACAGCAAGATAAATTAAGATTAAATTAAATGTAGGTAACATTTAAAGACTTGAAATATGAATATTTCGCTGATTTTTTTTTACAGTGGCGTCGTCAAAATACCGTATTTATGTCATTGAAAAATAAATGGATGTTTCAAAACAAATTACCAAATATATTTTAAAGTTATATTTATAAGGGCCTCCTATAATTTTTAAGAGAGTTAAAGACCAATCGGTTCATTTTGTTGTTCCAGTGCATGTTTGTGGACTTCACATATCTTCAAAATATTTTAATTTCTTAGAGCAAGGAAATTTCATCTGCGTTGCCAAATATGCAATATGGTCGTATTGCCGGATTTCAAATTCGATGTTTTTCAATTTCCACGGCGCTCGGATATTTTTGTTAACGTTATTTATTAAGGAACAAACAAATTACACGTAAGCAAAATATTACATATATTTTCTGAAGATTTTCTTTAGATTAAAACGAAAACTGCTGTTTATCATCAAAAGAATTCAAAATATTTTTAAACAGTGTCAATGCATCATTATACGACATTATAAGTATAAAATATAAGTTATCTTAAAAAGGAAAAGTAATTAATGCAATAGAAAATTTATGACTGTAGATTTTTTAAATAATTTTCTTTAAATATGCTTCACTTTGATTTAAGCGATTAAAGAAGAACATTTTCTGTGTTTATTATTCCGCGTAGTGACGGTCAAGAATACCACTACCCCATATCCTCCCGTGGGTGTCGTAAAAGGCGACAAAGGGAAACAGGCAGGAGATGGGCAGCAGCATCTTCCTGATAATAGCCAAAATTACAATAAAAAACTGCGGTTGCCAACCCGCTCGCCAAGCGTGGCAACTATGGCAAATACCCCCCTATAAATGTAACAAAGAGACGGCCCCCAGTCCCCGGCGGCCCCGCTATTCCTGGCTACGGTGGCGACCATGGTAACGGCGGGGCAGGGGGTGCTAAGAATCTCCGGTGGAGGTTCGGTTGCCACCTTAGACGACTCGACCTGGCAACGTACAACGCACGCACCCTGAGGACTGACGAGAAGATCGTGGAGCTGGAAGAAGAGATAGACAAGTTGCGCTGGCATATTATAGGATTATCCGAAGTCCGAAGAGAGGGGGAGGACACGGTAATCCTCGAATCCGGCAACTTGCTCTATCACCGGGAGGGCGACCATCTGTCCCAAGGAGGTGTCGGATTTATCGTCCACAAGTCTCTCGTTAACAACGTTGTAAAGATTGAGAGTGCGTCGACGAGGGTTGCGTACCTTATACTCAGAATCACCAAACGGTATTCGCTGAAGGTCATACAGGTTTACGCACCAACCTCGGCACACCCCGATGGGGAGGTGGAGGAAATGTATGAGGATATCTCTAGAGCCATGCATTCCTTCAAAACCCAATATACGATGTTAATGGGAGACTTCAATGCAAAACTAGGCACAAGAGAGAACGGTGAGCTGAAAGTAGGGAAATTTGGAATAGGGAAACGGAACCCAAGGGGCCAGCAGCTGGCCGACTTCATGGAGAAAGAGGGACTCTTTATGATGAACTCTTTCTTCCAGAAGCGGCCCCACAGGAAGTGGACCTGGTCGAGCCCCGACGGTTCGACAAAAAATGAGATTGACTTCATTATGACGACCAGACGACAACTGTTCAGTGATGTCTCCGTGATCGCGAGGGTGAAAACTGGTAGCGATCACCGAATGGTTAGAGGCACACTGAACCTAAACGTTAAGTTGGAGAGGTCTCGTCTAATGAAGTCAACGCTCCGTCCCCCTCGTGCTCTGTTCCAAAGTCCCGAAACCTTTCAGCTCGAGTTACAAAACCGTTTTCAGTGCCTAGAAGACTGCAATGAAGTGGACAATATGAATGACAAGCTCGTGGAAACTGTCCATGCGGTCGGAGCTAAGTTCTGCAAGACCCACCGCAGAAGAACACAAAAACTCTCCGATCACACTCTTAATCTCATGGCTGTTCGACGGGAGATGAAGCTACATTCTTCAACAGACTTGACAGCATACAGGCATCTGAACAGACAGATCTCCAAATGCATGCGGCGGGACTTATGCAACTTCAATACAGCTCGTATTGAAGAAACGATCGAGCGGAACCAAGGAGAAAGTCTTTGATTCCGTCGAAATTTGGGCGGTGCTGCAGTCCCTTCAGCGGTGTCAAGTTGACTGTCGGTATATCGAAGTGTTGAAGTGCTTGTACAGTAGGGCTACGATGGCTATCCGAGTACAGAACCAGAGTACGAAACCTATCCAATTGCAGAGAGGTGTAAGACAGGGTGACGTCATATCCCCGAAACTCTTCACCGCTGCATTGGAAGACGTTTTCAAGCTTCTGGACTGAAAAGGATACGGTATCAACATCAATGGCGAGTACATCACTCACCTTCGATTTGCCGACGATATAGTCCTTATGGCAGAATCGCTGGAGGACCTAAGCACTATGCTCAATGACCTCGATAGTGTTTCCCAACGGATAGGTCTTAAGATGAACATGGACAAAACAAAGACCATGTTCAATGTCCATGTCACACCTATGCCGGTAGTTGTTGGGAGCACTAAGCTCGAAGTTGTTGACGAGTATGTTTACCTGGGACAAATAGTCCGACTAGGTAAGTCCAACTTCGACCGAGAGGTCAATCGACGGATTCAACTCGGCTGGGCAGCGTTCGGGAAGCTACGACACATCTTCTCGTCAGACATACCTCAAAACCTGAAAACGAAATTGTACAACCAGTGCGTGTTGCCAGTGATGACTTATGGAACTGAGACGTGGTCCTTCACTGCTGGTCGTATGAGGAAGCTCAAGGTCGCTCAGCGAGCTATGGAGAGGGCTATGCTCGGAGTTTCTCTGCGTGATAAACTTAGAAATGAGGATATCCGCAGTAGAACCAGAGTAACCGACATAGCCCAACGGATTAGTAAGCTGAAGTGGCAGTGGGCCGGCCATATTGCTCGAAGAACCGACAACCGATGGGGAAGAAAGGTTCTCGAGTGGCAGCCTCGTACCGGTAGGCGAAGTGTAGGGCGTCCCCCCACGAGATGGAGTGACGACGGTAAGACATGCAGGAAGTCGATGGATGCAGGTGGCTCAGGACCGTGCTTTGTGGCATTCTTTGGGGGAGGCCTATGTTCAGCAGTGGACTTGTGAAGGGCTGTAATGATGATGATGATGATGATGATTTTCTGTGTTTTGCTTTGTTAACAGTTTGCTGAAACAACTGACCTCTTTACACAAAGTCACGGTTAACTTCTAAAGGCTGTCAAATACGTTTTTCGTGCAAGCTGATATTAATTTAATTTCTCAACTCATTTTTAAAAACATTTTTACACTGAGATGTAATTATGGCGTAGAATTTAATTTTAATCATATATACAAAGTAGTTAGCATACAAAGTAGTTAGTCGTTTGTAGCAAATTTCTCATTTTTAACGTTGCATTCTTTAAAAGAAAACACGAAAACAGACATTTCTTATCTAATTAAAATCTAGTTTAAAAAAAAGTTTTCAAAAGAACGAGGCCCAACTCACACTTGGCTGGTTTCAATCAATCTCAAATTTCCGGAAAGTTGCTTAAAATTGCTGTCCTCCACACTAAAAGAATTAATCAGAAAAGTATTCAAAATTCATGAATTTTGACATATAGATAAACCAAAGAGACTAAACTATACTTAAATGTCTTTGTGATAAACAGAGTCAATATATCAGATGTAAACGGAAAACTTGCTTTCTATAAATCACGTTAAAGCATGGTTGAACTAGGACCTGAAGGAAAAATATTATTATTATACGTTTACTGGGAATCTACTAGCTCCTATTTGCATGTACGTTTTCGTCACTCATAGGATAATCTTTCAACCATATTTTTTTATTTAAAACAATAATTGTAAGATAGTAGCACAAAGAAAATCATTAACCTACATCACCAGTGTGTGTGAAGCAGCATTCATGTAGGCTGTTGGCACGGTTCCCTACGCGCTAGCCAATTTATGAGGAAATCCTATATTCATTAGGACACTTAAGATGGGTTTACAATTAATGAGTCTGCACGTTTTCTATCACTTCTGATCAAAGTGGTTAAATGAAACTAAGTTTTCGGACTTTATCAAGTTCAATTTTAACTTACCGTTTAATTTTAACACCCAATCTTGAGATCCAGTAATAAATTAAATGATAATTAAATTCAAGGCACAGACTTAATGTTCGGCGACCCACTTCGCCTACCTGGAGACTTTTTCACGTCTAACACTGCTACCACACCAGATCTCACTAGCCTCACGTCGCGACTCCATCTGCACATGGCTAAGCTCACCCCATAAAGTGCGAGTCAGCATAGTAAGAAGACCTTCTACGTGCCCAAAGATCTGTCAACCACAGAATACGTTTTTCTCTGCAACGACGCTGTACGGCGTTCACTTGAACACCCATATAACATTACCATAGAATATAATATAACCATAGAACAGCCCTTTTTAGGTACTGGAGCGAGGTGATAAAACTTTTAAACTCGCAATTATCGATCGTGAATTAACTGTTTCTATAGATCGTCTAAAAGCAGCTCAAATGATACGAGAGGATGCGAAGACAGATACCGAGGTACCTAGAAACTGCGCTTCACTTGCAGCAACTACTAGTCCTGATGATCCTGCTAAGAAGACTCGGCCAGGTCGCAGAGTTTGTTTCCCGGACTACTATCGACCTTAGCAAGCTTCAGTTTCAACGAGAGAGTAGTGTAGGTACACTTCTTGTATTAATTTATTTTTACAATTTTACAATTTCAATTTAATTTTTTTAAGTACTTATATTTATGACTTTTAATTTGAATATAATTATTCTATACACATTTTGCTTTTGGACTGTACGCCTTTATTTACTAGCAGCTGTATTATTTATTGTTTAGCTTCTATATACAATCATCCGGTCGCTTACTCGCCAGCGGCGCCCGCGCCAGCAGTGGATTCAGAGTTCTAACGGCGAATACATGTCCAATTTTATTAGCAATCTGCTTTCGCGCTTGTACTTACTTTTATAAATTTCAAATAGTGAAAATATAATATTATAATTTTAATTTCCGTAACTTGTTATTGTAAACTTTTGTCTTAAACTATAACTAATATAATTTAATATGATTTAATATGTGTGCGTGTATTCTGTCGGAGTAATATAATGATAATTAACGGACACTTCAACGTTTTATTTAAAAACCGATAGTTGCACAGCCATATAAGTAGTAACCAACCGACGTAATGTGAACACGCAAACAACAACTTCAATTTTTCGTCATCGTCTTCAAGTATCCCTTCCATTCGCTCCCGATCAGATATTCACATCCTGCAAGCCACCTGGCTTTACAAAGGTTCATCGCAGCACTGGAATAATGCTTCCTGTTCCTTCAAGCTACTCTCTGCGCTACAGTGTTCAGCACGGCTCTGAGCATTACTGCTCGCCTCTACTTCACGACACTCTCGCAGACTACTTGCCTTTCTTCTCAACTCACCGCAGACTTTAAGGTAATTCCTGGCACTTGAACATTCGTCGACATCTAGACTGCACGCACTATTGACTTCCGGTCCGAGTAGGTGGGTGATGTGGCGGCGTTGTGGTCGCGCCACAAGCGATATACACTGAAACCTAAATCGCGCAATCAGATTTTCGAACTTACCGTTAAGAATTAAAAGCTCGAGGTAGTCTGGGTTAACTATGATATTAGAAGAGAATACTTCGGGCTTGAAAACAATCTACGATTAAACGCAATAAAATACGTAAAATTTGTTTTGTTTCATGTGTTTTGCTAGCGCAAATATAAGAAAAAATCTTTACATGGTAATGATGGGTAATGATGAGCCGGCCATTTAGTTCGAAGTATCAATGGCCAATGGGAACTAAAATTTTTTCACGAATGGTAGCCTCGTACCGGTAAGCTAATTGTAGGGCGACCCCCCCCCCCTCCCCGCCCAGTCTACCTGATGCAGTTGCCTGTAAATACCTACACTTGTTCTCTATTAATAATCAAAATGAAGATACCTTGTTACTCCTGTGAACTGAGATAGAAATCCTCCTCACGTGTATAAAGGGTATCTGGTTGATACTCCTAACACTCACAACAGCTTATAGCTATATTTAACGCTGGTATGACTCGCGGTGGGGACGACTCATTTGTGCCACAACCATAATATAGCTTCAGCGTGGCTCCACCACGTAAAAGAAATTACAATACGGTAATAACTCTACAAAACTAAAACTCAAATAACTAGCATAAGAAAAATGCAACATTATTATTAACGATATAAGGTATCGACACTGCGATCCCTTTGCGATAAACTTTTCCGGATATGGCAATTATTCTCTTTCACAAACAAAGTTACAGAAATTAAAAAATATTTTGTGTACATTTTTCGAGATTTCAAGTTATAATTGCAAATTTAGCATTTTCGTAATTCTCCAGCTTTGTTAGTTGCGCTTTTTACTTGCAACTTATTTCCCTGCTTGAGGCGCTGTCGAGTTTGTAATGAAAGACCATCCTCATGAATAAGTTCTCAGTTCAGTTAAGTTTTTCGTTGTTAATTTACTTTTGTGCGGTAGAAGCAGTTCTTTAAATTGTTAAGCAATCATGTTTTATATAAATTTATAAAAAAAAACAATAAATAACCCTGTACAAAATAATGCAAAGAATAGAAATGATGTAAATAGTTTTGATTAAGGTAAAGGTAGAAGAGATTAAGGTAACGAAATAAATTATAAAGATAATACAAAATAATCTATATAAATATGTATAATGTATATTTGCAGTTAGTAACCATATATTATTCAGCATAATCTTAACCCATTGGACCAGTGAAAAACACATTATTATAAAGCGTTTATGAGTATTATAAACAATGAATAATCAACAGAAATGCATAAACATATAAATAATAAAATAACAAGTACAAGAACCAAAAAAAGTCTTTGTAAAGACGAAACCACCCATAAGCAATTAGGAACTTCAATTTAAAAATTTATAGAATAATTAAAATAACATTGTTCCATTTAAAACAGAACCATAGCAGTAATGCATGGATTGTGTCTTTGGTATAATTTGGTAAAATCTAAATTATAATTAAGTTTAATTACCAAACAAGCAAGAAATATTGAGCAACGGTGTATTATTATTACCCGACTCCGACAATACCAATTATGATTTTAGCAAGCTACATGTACCTATGTATGTTAACGAATATCTGTTTGATTATTGCTCATGATTTTACATTTACAAAAACTAATATAACATAATGAAATTGAAATGAAATCTAAGCAAGACGACGGTACACTGGAAGGTAGAGCAGATGACGTCGTCAGTGATCTTACTCATATTTATCGAAATTTTAAAAATATTGATCTTGAACCAAATAGCAATAAATGTGAAATATTATTTCCAATTATTTATCTCGTTCTAACAGCGACACTTTAAACCAAAAATTCAATCATATTTCTCCAGGAATATTGTTTGTTTATGTTTTGTTTATTTTTAAAAAAACGTTACCCCCACACTATATAAACTATCAGTACGGAATCACTATACCAGCTAGGTACCCCGTAGTCTATCGATAGTACTAAACACGTTTTAAAAACAAAGTTTGATCAGTTTTTAAGCCACGTTGATAAATTGTGTAAATTAAATCCCCACATTGCTCTTACTATTTTAAAATAATGTCTCCTTGTAGCTAGATTTACATACTTACTCCGCTCGAGTCCAGTCTGGAAATGTTCGGATATTTTAAAAGATATTGATAGTAATCTTAAAATAGCTATAGAAAAAATTCTAAATTTAACTTTAAATACAGCCTGGACTCAAGCTGCTTTATCTATAAAGTTTGGTGACATTGGTGTGAAATTTTTTTCTAGCGTTGCATTGCCTGCTTACCTTGCTTCCGTGCTTAGTCAGTCAGTCCGTGCTTTGTCAGTGACTTATGTAACATAATTTTAAATAATAAAGTAGACCTGTGTTTTGCTGCGGAGGCAGGGCAGACATGGCTAACATTCTCTCTCGGCGAAAATGTTCCACTGGAAGTTAACCAACAAAAACAGTGGGATATTCCGTTAGTATAGAGCGTGCAGAAATATTTTTTTTTATAATTTCCATAGTGATCAAGATCAGGCACGCCCTCTAGCTGTTTTGACTAAGGAATCTAGTCACTGGTTACACGCTTTACCATCAAGTAATCTCGGTACATTACTTGATGGGGAAAGCTTGCGCATTGTCGTAGGAATCCAACTAGGAGCACCGATTTGTCAACCCCATCAGTGCCCCTGTGGTAGCAGCCTTGAGAAGTTTGGGCTCCACGGATTTTCATGTAAGAAATGTTCTGATAGGTTTTCACGGCAAGGTTCTTTGAACCTTGTCATCCGAAGGGCTCTTGTCTCTATAAATGTTCCCTCAGTTTTAGAGCCTTGTGGAATATTCAGAGACAATGGCAAGAGAGCCGACGGTATGACATTGGTCCCTTGGATGAGAGGTAAAACCCTAGTGTGGGATGCTACTTGCGTAGACACTTTAGCGGCCTCTCATCTCATTTAGAGCCGGGGCGGCATCAGATATAGCTGAACTGAGTAAGTGGCCCAAATATGAGTCTCTGAGAGATGACTATATATTTGTGACATTTGCTGTAGAGGCTATCGGTCCGTGGGGTCCACGTGCGGTGAAGTTTTTAAAGGAACTCTATCCACGACTGGTCGGTTAAGAGGGCTGGTTCTTTTCTCGCTTAAAGGCTAAGTATAGCTATTCAGCGGGGAAACGCAGCCAGCGTTCTTGGCACGATATCGCGGGGAGTAGGACTATATGATAATTAATTTAATAGTTTTAGTTTTTATTATTATTATAGTTTTTAATATTGTATATAATTAACTTAAATAATTAATATTTTAATTTTCTTTATGGTTTAGTTATACATATTAATGAATGATTTGTGTGTTGAGGTGCGGAAACAAAAAATGTTCAATAAAAAAAATAAACTCTATTCGCAGCTGTTCGTTGCTGCTGGTGATAAGAGGGCTGGTTCTTTTCTTGCTCAAAGGCTAAGTATAGCCATTCAGCGGGGAAACGCAGCCAGCGTTCTTGGCATGATACCGCGGGGAGTAGGACTGTATGATAATTAAGTTACCTACTAGTTTTTTTTAATTATAGTTTTTAATATTGTATATAATAAAATATTGTATATTATGTAATGTAAATAAATATTAAAATGCAAATATAACATATAAGTAAATCTTAAATCCAAATAATGAAAAACGCCCTTCAAAAAATTGGTATGCGTGTGTGTGGAATCTAATTCTCTATTTAATCTAATTCATTGTATATAAATTATACTTGCGATTGTTGTCACTTGGTGAAACTCGAGCTTCACTTTCGTGATTTGGATAAACTAGTTTCACAATATTTATATTAAATTATTAATGTACCATTTATAAAACCGACCGGTTTCGCCTCAATCAGGAAAAATCTGAAAAAAATATAACTTTTTTTCAGATTTTTCCTCAAGGATAAAGTAAAATTTTGTATGTTTAATTATTATTCAAACAAATTGTGATGCTATTACTTTATTAAATATACTCCCAATAGTGTTAACTTTAAAAAAGTTTTTTAGCGTATTGCATACTTTAGTATAGTTAAAGTTTATATAGAGAAGGAGGATTGCAGAAAGCTAAAATTTTATATGCCAATGTCAAACGCATAATAGTCTACCATAATAATCTATACCACTTTTAGCAATTCAAATTAACGTTTCTTACGACATTCATGGGCTCAAAACTCGTTTTACTTACGCCGCAACTGAGCAGAAAATTATGTTTTGCTATAGTAGGAAGCTTATATACATAATATATACTTACTTGTAGATTTTTAGTTAATTGTTTTTTTTTTCGTGATTTAAATTTTAGATTTGTCTATTCATTTACAAATTTTCAGCTTAGAATTTCCACGTTAACAAATAATATATGTTGTGGCTCACATTTCAATATTTACCTGTCAGTAGGGCTTCGTATCTTCCTACGAGTCTGTCTGAATCAGTACTTGGTACCTATTTCTACTGAATTCCTATTTGTTAAGTAAGATAGTTAGTATATTATTGCAAAGCATATCATCTTAGTACTTGGGGGTGAAAAGACACCTATGGCTTTCTCTGTGTTGAATTCCTGTTTGTTAAGTAAGATAGTCAGTATATTATTGCAAGGCATATCATCTAAGTACTTGGGGGTGATAAGATACCTCTGGCTTTCTCTGTGTTCATGGGTTGAAAAAGCATCTTATCCGGAGGACTGATAGCTAACTTTTCAACCAAATAATATAAATAATCATTAATTTAAACGGTTCGGGTTTCACTAGAAAATACGTCCTTGATGATAAAATAATACAAAAATATTTGAAGCATAAAGCAAAGTTAGCTAGCGTAGTGTCTAAATCGATAGAGGTTACTTTATTCAAAGAAAGTCAAGAAAATCCTGTATAGCCAATGTGCGGCGGCATCGAAATCGTTTGGTATTCAAAAGACAAATTTGTCCTGCTCAGTATATTAAAAATATATAACGAGTGTTTAAACAAACGAAACGCTTATTTTATCGGCAGCTACATCTTATTTGTTCTATAGTATTTTGTAACATATAACGAAATTATATACATTTCGATTTTTTTTATAGAAGTGGGGGCAAACGAGCATGGCTCACCTGATGGTAAGTGAATACCGCCGCCCATGAACAACTGCAACACCAGGGGAACCAGGGGAATTACAGGTGCGTTTCTGGTCTTATAAAAAGGAGTAATAAGTAAGGAGATGTAAATGTGGCGACAAAGGAGAATCCATTCCATTGCCTTTTTAAATTTTCATAAGAGGTGATTAGGGGAATAGCTACATATACGTGCTCGTGCCCATTGCTCATCGACGTTTTTTTAATGTACTAAACATCATGTACTACGATCGCTAACCCATCTACTAAGGGTGGCAATTACATGAAATTCTTCCGAAAATAGAAGATTTACATAGCCAGAGGTCCGGTAATTAATAGGTCCTTACCTACGAAATTGAAGTTCTGCAGTACTGGCCATTTCAAATCTAAATAATTTTTATTTGGATGAGAATTATAATTTCAAATTAATTTTATTTTAAAAACATGATTTTTTTTTAAAAAAACTAGTCATTTTGTTAGGTTTTCATTGCTTTTCAATCTTTTTCGTCATTTTGGATACGTTGAAAATTTTAGTAATTATGGAATATGAGTACAGTTGTGGCTGCAACGCAGTACAAGCGGCATATATAATAAGTTAATTAAGTTATTTTTATTTGTAATAATCAAAGTAATAACCCATGCAATCGATACATTTGCGCCAATCCAGTGGCAGTTTATTGATGCCCTTCTTCTTGAAGAAATCAGCTGGCCTCAAGGGTATTGTAAAATATAGAAAAAAAATTGTTAACTTATTTCATAAAAAACGGCAATTTAATATATATATATATATGAGGAATTTTTTTCGTTCTCAGTTGCAAGGTACGTTAAATCATTAAAAATAAGTACAATTAGATTAAATATAGATTTGTGATATGTTTTAAAGAGTGAATTTTAATATTCCAATTCATTTTATTATGTTTACTACATATAACAAGCATGACATTTGATTATGTTGGGTTAAGTGAGTTCGTTATATGAGATACCAGTCTCATCATCTCATCATATATTAGGGACCATATTTTGGACTTTAGTTACAAACAATATTTAACATGTAAACTTCGTATTTATTGGAGATGTCGCCAATTAAAAAGACAATTTGGGACCACGCCGCGTATCGTACTGATAATCCGGTCACACGTTAACAAATAGGATATTAAAAAGGTAGCTTGGAACGTTATGTCAGGAAGGAATGTTACAAAATTACAACATTTCAGTTTCACGCCAGTTTAGTTTTTAAAAGGCTTCTAAGGCTGTTAAGAAATGGTTACGAGGCTTCATACGCAGAAAGGATACCACAAGCTGTTTTCGCTGCAAGGATTGGATGATTTATTTAACGCCGTAAAATCATTTTAATCTATATTGAGCCAGCAATCATAAAAATAAACTTTTCTCCATACAGACTATTCGTTAAATATACGTTAGAATATTCACACACAGATGAGGCTGAAATAACGGTAGTACTAACTTGCGGAATCTATGTGCTTCTATGATAATTTTTCGTCGAAAAAATAAAGTACAATATTTAATAGATGGTACTACAGTGGGGCCTATAATAGACACTTGGTTACACGATAATCCCGGATATGTTTTGACTAATAAAAAATAAGATTTTCCACACAGCATGCATCTGTGTGCATGCAAAAGCAAATACAAATATATGATGTTTGGAAAAGCTTATTAGCAATAAAAGTAAATTAGTTGTATTTATCATTTAAATGAGCTAAAAAAGTTGCCTTAAATGATATACTTATATCTCAAATAACATCTCTAATTAGGATACTTTCATGCTTGTATAGAAAAAGTGTATTCTTTTGTTATATCACTTATATTACAGAATTGGTAAGCACTATTGCTAAAATATATATAGTTTTGAAATATATGTTAAATCTGATTTATTATCTCGTAAAATTACCTTCTTACCTGTTTTTTTTTTTATATAGGATAGGGTGACAAACGAGCACACAGTCCACCTGATGGTAAGTGGTTGCTGTGACCCATAGACATCTACATCTATCCTCAATAAAGAATCAAAATGCAGATGCGTTGTCACTCGTGAGGACTAAGATGGAATGCCTCTTCTTCAGTAAAAAGGGTCTCCGGTTATCTACACTCACCATACGAAACACAGCATTGAGCTGAAATTTTACGCTGGTATTCTGTGAGAGCGTGGTCCTTCCCCGGTCGAGCCGGACCCATTCGTGCTACAACTATACAATTAATATAGCTGTAACATGGCTCTACTACGCAGTAAATTTAGTAATTAAGTGTTTTACGAGAAACACGCAAAAAATTGACAACTCATATTTGACATCTTTATGCTATGTTATTTTCACTAGTAACGATATTGTTTATTTAAATTAAAATAAAATTAATTATAATAATATATGAAGTAAAATTAAAATAAATTTAATTACTTTTGCAAATTTGATCAAATGAAAATCTCACAAGTAATTTGAAAATCTACACGACTGCAGTTTCTAATTTCTAGACTGCACAGATCAGAATGCTTTCGGATTAAACCGCAGCTGAAACTTTGACTTTTGCACCAAATTCATTTCAAACTTCTACGTTTCGAATGTTAAAATTTAGTCCGATCCAGAATTAACCAGTATTTAATGATATTCATGAAATTTTTGTGCTCCATAAATTAATAAGTCTTAATTCAATATAATAATATTAAATAGTAGAAAATCAACCATAATAAAGTGAGCTAAGTCTTTAAGGACATTTTAACGGGCAGACGAATAAAAATGATAATAAAACAAATTTTACGGATTTTATCCTGTTTAATTTAACCTCCGGGAGGAAAAGCAGCGACGAGGTTCGCCACCCGTCACGTTCTGTCTCCCGGAGGGGCGAAAGTGGATTGCGGAAGCCCGTCTGGCTACTTTGAATGTATGTGGAGGAATGAATGATAAGATGGATGAAGTTTGCGATATGATGTATGATAGAGGAATAGACGTGTTATGTGTAAATGAGACGAAACGGAAGGGAAAGGATGCCACTACACATGGCATGTATACCGCGTACTGGTCTCGTGTAGACGAGACCGAGCGGGCATGCCAGGGAGTCGGTATCATCCTTTCAGAAAGAATGGGTCATTGTGTGAAAGAGTATGAATGTGTAAGCCCGATACTGCTATAGATACGAATGAAAGTGGGCTTAAAGAAGTTGTTTGTTTTAGGGGTCTACGCCCCAGACATGTCTAAGCCCACTTATATCCGAGAGCAGTTTTAGGAGTTGGTAAGGATGGTGCTAATGAAATGCAAGGTTAATGAAAATATTGTGATATTAGGAGATTTGAATGGAAGTGTTGGGGTGAGGAGGCTTGGTTATGAAAGGATATTGTGAACGTTTGGTGATGAAAGTATAAATGAGAATGGTGAAAACCTCCTCACCGTATGTGTGGAAATGAATCTTTTTGTGACGTACACTTTCTTTCGTCATAAGAAGATTCACACGTATACATCGGAAAGAGGTGATGATAGAAGTATGATTGATTTCATAATTGTTGAAGAAAAAATGAGAAGCGCGGTGGTAGATACAAGGGTTTACCGGGGCTCTAGCATAGGGACGGACAAGATCAAGTGGTCTTATGCCGAATTAATGGTCTTTTCAGACGTTGGAGGCATCGGACATCTGTGTCTACCACTGCGTTACAGCGTATAAGAACAGAGAGGTTACAAGATTAAGGTGTGAAAGAGAAGTTCAAATGTAGATTGAGAGAAAATATAAGTAGTATGGCTGAATTGTGTATGAATGATTTAGACTTGGAGACTGTGTGGTATAATGTCAAGAAAGGTTTAGTGCATGCAGCTACCGAAGTATGTCGTGTAAGTAAGAGAACGAATGAAAGGAAAAATAATACGTTATGGTGGGATGATGAGGTACGGATGGAAGTTGAAGCAAAGAAGAAAGCATGGCTAGATTTACTAGCAACCAAGGCTAGTAATTCTAGCAGTACGAATGATGATATTGAAAGGAAAAAGGCAGTCTTAAGACATGTACATAAGGGAGTAAAAGAATTAGTTGAAAGGAAAAAGCAAGAAAGAACGGATAAGAATGATAGAAGAATATCGGATAACTTTTTTTTTATAGGATAAGGGTGATACACGAGCACACAGTCCACCTGATGGTAAGTGGTTGCTGCGGCCCATAGACATCTACATCTACACAATGTAGATGCGTTATCACCCGTGAGGACTAAGATGGAATGCCTCATTTCCAGTAAAAAGGGCCTCCGGCCATCTGCACTCACCAAGCGAAACGCAGAGGTAAACCTCTATTTCACGCTGGTTTTCTGTGAGGTCGTGGTACCACCCCGGTTCGAGCCGGCCCATCCGTGCGACAGCAAAAGCTGCCGCGTGGCTCTACCACTGTATAAATGATGATCAATGTCGACGATGATCAAGTCATACTTGCGTCGTCGGCGGCCGAGTTGCAAATGATGGTTACATTAATGAACAGGACATTTGTTTGGTACTTTTTTATAAAGGAAACACTGGAGACGTTTTTGATTTGGTATATTTGCTCTCACGCACCTTCGTGACAACCTTTTTAAGGGGCACTTTATCGACTGTGGTTGCTAAAGCAAACAGCACGGATGTAGCGCCATCTATGGTTCTCTGTGTGAACTGTTTGTTCCAGTTAGGTAAGTAGTTTATGAAAGGAAAGAGAACCATAAATGGCGCTTTACAAATGGTAAGTGTAGATGACGCCAATATTGTGTTTATAATATATTTGGTTTACAACATGCTCCCCCCTTTTAATAGTTAAATATTTCTACTAATAAGTTTAATTAGGTTACAATAAATTAAATCTAAAATAACTTGTGTATTATTAATTTGTTTCAAATAAGCTATCTACCTGTCCACCTACTTTGATGATTTTTCAATGAAACCCACCCAACATAAACATTTATTGTAGTTTCACAAATAAATATTGGGAAGTATTAACTTAATGCAATACAGTTACTACATAATTATAACGTATGAATTTAAGATACATTTGTTTGAAATAAGTACTACATATTATGAAATATGAATCTAAGTTACAGGCAAAAATAATATAATATAATAGTGTGACACTAAAGATACCTTAGGTTATTTAAATTGATACATAAGATACATTATTTGGTTACAAGAAAGGTTAATACTTAATGTACTAAGTTAAATAAGTAAGTTAATGATTATCTTGTATTGGTAGAGGACAAATCTTCGGGAACGAAAGCTTGATGCTGGAGCCCTGGGATATGAGACACACTCCGTCGCCCACGGGGTGTGTCTCGATGATCCTCGCTAGTCTCCACTGGCATGGTGGAGGGTGCTTGTCCTTGATGAGAACTACGGAGCCCGCTGCCAGAGTGGGTCCCTTGGAGCTCTGCCACTTGCCTCGTTGTTGGAGTAGCCCCACGTAGTCTCTTGAGAAGCCCTTCCAGAAGGTTTAGTAGATCTGTTGGAGTTGTTGAAAGTATTTAAGTCTGTTGGTAGGGACTTCGTCGTATTGATAATCCGGTAGTGCCACTGGCGTTGTTCCTATCAGGAAGTGAGCTGGTGTAAGGACTTGGAATACTTCCCAATCGGAAAAGGGAATAGGACATAAAGGTCTGCTGTTAAGGATTCCATCTATCTGAATTAATTCTGTTGAAAAACCTTCATAGGTAAGTAAACATTGTTTCAGGACACGCTTTAGATGATATTTGCAACTTTTAACAGCGCCCTCTGCCAAACCATTCATGTGAGGTGAGTAACTAGGTACAAACTTCCATACGATACCTTGCTCGGTACACGAGGTTGTCAATTCGTTAGAGCTCGTGTTAAGAAAATCGTGTAACTCCCTTAACTCCCTATCGGCACTCCGGAAGGTGGTGCCGTTGTCACTCACCACCGCTCTTGGCTTCCCGCGTCTGGCTATGAACCTTCTAAACGCCGACAGGAAGCTATGAGTTTCTAGACCTGTAACAAGCTCAATATGTACGGCCTTCGTTGAAGAACATATAAAAATGGCTATATAAGACTTGTAAGTTTTGTAACCACGCCCCTGTCTGTCTTTAAGTAGAAATGGACCCGCATAATCAAGTGCCACAGTGTAAAATGATGGTGCTGGTTGCACTCTGTGACCCGGTAGGTCGCCCATAGTAGGCGTTGTTGCCTGTGGCTTGGCTCTGAAGCAAGGTACGCATTCTCTATAAATGTTATTTGCTAAAAGCTTACCCTTGATAGGCCAGTACTACTCCTTCATGCTAGACAGCAGCAGCTGGGATCCTGCATGCATGAGGCGAACGTGCTCGTTCCTTATAATTGATGGGATGTTTTTGTCAAATTCGTAGTCTGATTGACTAAGACGACCTCCCACCTTTATAAGATCATTGTCCACAAATGGTTTAAGACTCAAAAGTTTTTAGGTTTTAGGCAATTGTGAATTATTTTTAAGTAGTTTGTATTCATTAGGAAATGATTCTATTGTATATATATTATAGTGTAAATATTATTAATTTATTAGCAGCTTGCCTTTGTTCCTGACATGAAATTGCACCTGTAATTTTGTTATTTTTGTTTTTACAATTGTGCAAATATCTTAGTATTTATGCAAATATACGAAATATTTAGTGTCACTGGACCACCTTGAAATTAAATCATTTATGAATTATGTGCTGTCGTTAGCCCCATTTTGTGTTGTGTTGCATAATGTTTTGTGTGGGGATTGTTTTGCCTTAATTCTTGGGTTTGTTGTTTATTTATTTATATATTGTTGTTATATTATAGGCCACTCACCTTGTGGTTTACTCAGAAATGTTGGACCTTCAAACCAAAATTTAGAGGTAGATGTGCAGTTAACAAATTTGTCTGGTAAAACTCCCCTTGAAAGCAAATCTGCAGGGTTTTCATTACTAGGAACCCAGCGCCATTTAGACTGGTCTGTTATAGCTTGAATCTTGGTAACTCTGTTGGCTACAAATGTATTGAGCTTATGAGGTTCTGTGTTTATCCACGCTAACGTGATGGTAGAGTCGGACCAGTACTGAATGTCGTCCATAGGTACTTTGAGTGCTGACTGCACATCCTTCATATTGACTGCCAACAATAACGCCGCACTCAATTTGAGGCGGGGTATAGTTTGAGTTTTTAAAGGTGCTACTTGGGTTTTTGCAAATAATAATCCAAGTAGAGTTTGGCCTTGTGCATTGGTTGTAAGCACATATATGGCTGCCCCATATGCTTGTGTGGAGCTGTCTGCAAACTCATGTAATTTGAAAGTTATATAATTGCTTATTGTAACTACTCTGGGGATCTGTAACAATCTTAGGTATTGGAAGTGAATTGTAAAATGTTAACCAATCCTTTAAAAGAGTTTGTGAAATAGGTTGGTCCCAGTCCGACCCGTCCACCCATAGTTGTTGGATGAAGCATTTGGCAAGAATTAAGCTTGGGCCTAATAGGCCTAAAGGATCAAAGATACTTGAAACTCGAGATAAAATAACTCGTTTTGTTACATTATATATATAGGTTGTAAGTAATTCAGATTGCCGTTTTGGTGTGACCATTCAAGTCCTAATATTTTGTGTGAGCTATCCCCTGTTTGTCCAAGTTGGACGCCTTGTGGTGTTGTTGTACTTTCTGTTTGTGTAGGTAGTACTTATTGAATATGTGTTGGATTGGTTTTCCACTTACGTAGATGAAAGTTAGCTGTGCGCAGGACTCTGTCTACCTCCAGGGCGACCTGCGCGATCCTGTGCTCATCGTCACCTGAGAGGAGTAAGTCATCAGCGTAGAACTGCTCTTTGATCGCTGCGGTCGCCGCGGCTGCCACCGACAACTCGGCTGACGACCGTGCTGCATCTGGAAGTTGTTGCAAAGCCGTGCGAGTTTCTTGTGCCAAGTGCAGTTAGCAGCGTGTTGCAATGTGCGGCGCAGGTTTCAGTCCAAAGCTGAATGTTGTTAGTTTGAAAGTTTGAAGCTCATGGTGAGGCTCCTCCCTCCACAGAATGCATTGTAGAGGTTGCTAATCAGCATTTATGTGTATGCAACAAAACATTTTTTGTATGTTGGCGTTAATTACATATTTGGTCGATAAACTTTCACCTAGGGCGACACTTCCCGACTCTGCCATTCACCTCTGCAACATAAATTTTCTTTGTCACTCTTTCCTCATTCATTCTATCTACATGACCAAACCACCGAAGCATTCCTTTCTTAATCCTGGTCACAACATCATCTCGCAAACCACACTCTTCTCTTATCAAACAATTTCTCACTCTGTCATTCAGATTCATCTCTAACATACTCCTTAATGACCACATTTCTACAGCATTTATTCTACTCTCGTGCTTCTTCTGCCACACCCAACTTTCACTACCATACATTAAAGTAGGTACTAACACAGCATTGTGAATTGCCATATGTGCCTTTTTGGACCATTTTAGAATAATAACCCTTTTTATACAAACTTAGTTTAATAAAGTTTTTGAACTTTGAGGAGGTCAAATTTTGTATATTTTCTGGAATTTTGTTGTAAAAGCGTATAAATCGCCCCAAGAATGAATTACTGACTCGATGGAGTTGAGTAACTGGTACTACTAGCTTGTGTCTGTTCCTAGTATTTACAGAATAAAAACCACTTATTTTTATAAAACTACTTTTATTTATGTGTACGTACATTACATTTTCATAAATGTATTGAGAGGCCAAAGTTAATATATTAATTACCTTAAATTTTTGTCGCAGCGACTCTTTAGGCTTTAAATCATAAATTGCTCTTATGGCCCACTTCTGTAAAACAAATATAATATCAGTGTCAGCTGCGTATCCCCATAGCAAAATACCATACGACATTATGCTATGGAAATAGCTAAAGTAAACTAGTCTAGCTGTTTCAACACTAGTTAGACTTCTAATATTTTTTACGGCATATGCTGAAGAACTAAGTCTGCTTGCTAGTTTTGATATATGGGGGCTCCATTGAAGCTTCGCGTCTAGTGTGATTCCAAGAAAAATGGTGGTATCTACAAGACTCAGTTTCTCCCCATTTAAATTTACATTAGTATTTAATTGCTTGACATTTGGAGTCATACATTTCATACATTTCGTTTTAGTGCCATTTAAATGTAAATTATTAACATTGAACCAATTTACTAATTTCAATATAGCATTATTTACTACGTCATATTCTAGCAATTGTCGACTTAATTTGAAAATTAAAGAAGTGTCATCTGCAAATAATACTATATAATGGTTATCTCCTACTATGTAAGGTAAGTCATTAATGTATACAAGAAACAGAAAGGGGCCGAGAATTGAGTCTTGAGGCACGCCCATTTGTACCATCGACCCGTAAGAACTCATACTGTTAATGACAACTTTTTGCGTTCTCTTACTTAAATTTGAAATAATTAATTTAAGAGCATCATTTCTTACACTGTAGTGTTGAAGTTTCCCAAATAATGTTTCATGGTGACCACAATCGAAGGCTTTGGATAGGTCACAAAATATACCCAAAGCATCCTGTGAATTCTCCCATGCATTAAATATATATTTAATCAACTAAACACCGGCATCAGTTGTCAAGCGACCCCTTGTGTAAGCAAATGGATTTTTATGAAGTAAATTATTTATATGAAAGAAATTTAACATTTGATCAAGAATAATTTTTGTAAAAATCTTACTAAGTGTTGGCAGTAGAGAAATAGGTCTAAAATTGGCGGGGTCTAATGTACTACCAGATTTAAATAAAGGTATTACTATACTTTACTTTATTAAATCAGGAAACACACTAGATTCGATACTAGTATTAAAAATAATAGCTAAATGAGGCGCGATTGTATCTATTATAGACGCAATAACTTTAACGGAAATCCCCCACAGATCCACAGTTTTCTTAACATCAATAGTTTTAAAATATTTTACAATATCTTTTGATGATACTTTATGAAATGTAAAATTATTTGTACACGCATTTACATTTTATTTAAGTAATGATTCGGCGACGACAGGAGAAGAATTCAGTGACTTAGTGGTTAATATTGGAATATCAGTAAAAATTTTCTCAAAAACCATTGCAACGTCCTGATCTGATTCGGTTAATTTGTTATTAACACTTAACTGGTAGTTTGAATTGCGAGAGTTGATCTTACCAGTTTCGCTATTAATTATACTCCATGTCATTTTAATTTTATTAGAAGCCGTCTTAATTTTGTTGCTCAAATGCAAAGACTTGGCTGTGGAACACTCTTTTAAATATTTTTGAATATTTTTTTACATATTCGCTAAATTCGACGCTATGATTATATGACCTTTCATGGTAAAGATCTACCTATGTTTGCTCTTATGGACTCCTACTGTCGCCCATTCAATAAATGACTTCCGACGGTTCGAGGAGAATGTTTCAGAAGTAAAAGTATTATTAAATTCATTGCAAATAAGCTTAAATAATGTTCCATACAAAAAATTAGGATCATTTTGGTATGAAAGTGATGGAAGTTTTTTCACTATGCTACTTCTAAATTTCTCCGAGCGACGTGCATTTACTGGAACAAACATAACTTTCTCATCTACTTGCTTTTCGTGAACATAAGGTAACTAAACTACTTGAAAAGAACAGAAGCAAAGTAAAGGGCTACCGTCCGGGAAGCGGTGGAGGGAGGTGGTGAATGCTATAAGCATACCACGCAGCGTAGTTATGTGGGACTCGCTAAGAAAACCTAAGTGCCTACCCACTACACATCACCTAGGATTAGCTTTCACCTGGAGGGCCTTTCTGCCGTATCGACCCCCCTTGGGGAAAGGGGGCGCAGGTGGCGAGTAACCGCTGAGAAGCGCGCCTAAATAAGGCAAATTTTAATTTTAATTTTTATATTTAATATTATTTTTTAAAAACTTTATTTATATAGATGTTTTGTGTTTTCAGTTGTTAAATACATAGACTTAGAATATACTGGCGTATAGACATAGTGTACAAGGGAGAAGAAAATTCCTTATTGCAAAAATGCAAGATAGAAAACGATACCAAATCTCATGACTCTGTAACCGATTTTGAATGACAGGTCGGCACAAGTCGGCAGGCAAGAAATAAGCTCCTGGATATATATTGTAATTTTCAGAGTTTAATTGGGGTTATATTTAGTAAGTAACTTTTTTCCAAAATTATTACTTGTTCTGTGAATGAATGCGGTCTTAATAATAGAAATAATCCCGATAATTGCACATTTCACAGGTAAGTTTTCAAAACGTCGTCAATGTTATAACGCGTTTATTTTTTGTTAAAATTTATGTTATATAAGTATACTGTTTAAAATATAGAATATTTTCAATTATTTTGTTAATTTTGATATTTTGCAAAGAAAAAAGTCACGTTGATAATTTGGATGAATTTAGTAAAAAACACTTTTATACAATATATTTTACATGTACGCTAGGGATTGACTCAAGCATATCAAAATTAATGTTGATATTTATCTTGAATAATTTATATTGAATCGATAGACTTGCCCACACAACAACAAAATAAATCCACGGTTTAGGTTCCATAAATGTAATTTTATTTTGCCGTTTATCAAACATATTCCGTCCGGATTCTATAATTAGAAAAAAATGGTTAAGGTTAATTGGACGGGTTGGTAGGAATCCAAAGAAAAACTCAACAATTTGCAGCAAACATTTTCTTGAGAAGTTTAAAAGAAAAAGCAGAAAAAACAATTTTATTAAAAGGAGCCATTCCTACATTATTTGTACCAGTAACTATAATATTGTTACAGTAAGACATATTAAAAATAAGAAATCTAGAGATTATCCTATTTAAGCAATTATGAACCCAACAGAGTATCTATTTATCAACCAAAAAAATGTATAACCTTACCCGCAGATAACGGTCATACTAGTGCAATATTCATAACATCACGCTATTTTCCCCAAGAGGTTGCGCGGAGCTTCGGATTATATTCCCAAGTCACTATCATAAAACTTTTAGCGTAGTTAGATTTAGTAATTCTTTTGAAGCGCCACTAGACGTGTCAATGTGCCAGGATAGTGTAAATTCCATATTATTTGACACTCACAACGCTCGATGCCAGATTCAATCTTGATGGCCGACGACATTGTGCCAAGGGCGTAAATAGCGTGGTTCATCGTCTACAGCGTTAGTTGTAGAGAAGAGGAACTCGTGGTTAAGTAATAGCTGCGCGATTCAATAGATCTGCGAGATTAAGTTGCATTTGCCGCGGTCAGTCCATGAATGAGTGAACATTTTCTTAACATACCGAGATTGAGAGAATAAAGAGTGCATCTGTATCCTCAGACTCTTGGTGTATTTTACTCTGTTAAGATCATTATATTTTAAAAATTCATGCAGCTAAAATGATAATAAGTTTATTATTACTTTATACTTTTCAGGGACAGAGGAAAGAATATAAACATCAAGCATTATGAAGCCTCATAAACATATTGGCCTTTAAACAGAGCAATCTTATTTAACTGATTCCAACAAGTTTCCTAAGTTGAATATTAAAATAAACTTCTATAATTAATTATTAATTACTAAATGTTTATAATTATCAAAAGTAATAATTATATGAAAAATTTAACAGTTATGTTGTACTCCGTGTCGACGTTTTTTATTTCGCCATCAAAACATTTTATGAAATATATAAAATATAAATAGGTATATACTTAATTAGTTATAATTAATTTAATTAACCTATTTATAGTAACCAATATGTTAAAAAGAAATTCCGGGGAAACTCCATGACAGTTAATATTTTTCTCCAAAGATCATAACTCGAATATACAACTGTCCGATCTGATTCTTGGGGAGTTTTTTTTAGCTTATCGGTAGAGTCACCTGGGATTTCTTACATTTGAATTAAAATCCAATAAAAGGCGGGTATTTTCTTAAATATTTTTACCGCTTCCCTAATAATAATTTTTCTATAGTCCTGGTAAATAAAATGTACATCATTAGTTACCGCACACAAAAAAAATCAAAATTAGTCACGCGTTTTCGGGCTGACAGGTCGTCGATACGCCAGCATGTTCTAAGTGTATGATTAAATCTATATATAAGCGAAATTCCACTAACTGACTCATCACGTGATCTCTAAAACCATACACCCGATTGACTTGAATTTAGTATAGTTACTCATTTCGCAATGTAGACGCTCACTAAGAACTGATTTTACGATAGTCCAATCATAAAACAAATTCTTGATATTTTACATCCGTGCGCCAGGCGAAGCAGGCGGGTATCAGTTAGCTTAATTATGTAGTGTATTCGCATTTGGACAAACAATTTCAACAAAAAAATGAGGGCAAACATAAGCATGGCCGTCCGTGGCCATAATGACGATGATTTTGTGATTGCGATTCCATTGTTGTTGTATCATTCTTACTAGGTGCATCCCCTTATCACCCTAGGTATGTAAAAAGATCTATCTATGCAAAGATATCTTTTAAATATGGATGTCTGTAAACTCTTTCGACGAATTATTAAATAAAATAAGATGAAAGGTTACGAAAAGCTATACACATATAAGATTAAATGTAAAAACATACATACACACACCTACTCGCTTTGGTCGTGAGTCGAACACTGAGCACGTTCCGTACGGAATTGACAAATGTGTCTTGCGACTTGCGACAAAATCTATGGAAGACTTGCGTTCGGAGCGGCTTTTTCCCGTTCGGGATTCCGAACGCATAGGCGGTCATACGGAATCTCGAATCGGAGAAAATTCTGTTTGTGTGTGGCGGGTCCTTGATTTTATATGGACTTGCTGCGTTCGGAATCCCGATTCTGAATATCGAAACGGAATCCCGAAACGGAATTCCGTATGTAAGTGGCCGGTCACGCTCGCGTCAACCGCATGTATTGTACAGCAGATTAAGGCCCGCCACATACATACGGAATTACGTTTCGGGATTTCTTTTCGATATCTCGATTCAGGGTTTCAAACGCAGCAAGTCCATATAAAATCTATGACCCGTAATACACGTACGATAGTTTTCCGTTCGAAATTTTGCGGGCAATACGGGATTCCGTCTTGGAATTCCGAACGGATCAGCCACATCCATATGGAATCCCGTTTTGCCCGCAAAATTTCGAACGGAAAACTATTGTACGTGTATGACGGGTCATAGATTTTATATGAACTTGCTGCGTTCGGAATTCTGAATTGTAATATCGAAACGGAATCGTGAATTGAATAAAACTAATTTTTACGGATTTTATCGCGTTTAATTAACTTATTTTATATTCCCGACGTTTTGGTTGCTTTCCAGCAACCATGGTCACGGGGGACTGAGGTCACAAAATATACCCAAGGCATCCTGTGAATTCTCCCATGCATTAAATATATATTTAATCAGCTCAACACCGGCATCAGTTGTCGAGTGACCCCTTGTGTAAGCAAATTGATTTTTATGAAGTAAATTATTTATATGAAAGAAACTTAAAATTTGATCAAGAATAATTTTTTCAAAAATCTTACTAAGTGTTAGTAGTACAGAAATAGGTCTAAAATTGGCGGGTCTAATGTACTACCAGATTTAAATAAAGGTATTACTTTACTGTACTTCATTAAATCAGGAAACACACCAGATTCGATACTAGTTTTAAAAATAATAGCTAAATGAGGCGCGATTGTATCTATTATAGACGCAATAACTTTAACGGAATTCCCCTACAGATCCGCAGTTTTCTTAACATCCATAGTTTTAAAATATTTTACAATATCTTTTGATGATACTTTATGAAATGTAAAATTCTTTGTACACGCATTTACATTTTGTTTAAGTAGTGATTCAGCGACGACAGGAGAAGAATTCAGTGACTTAGTGGTTAATATCGGAATATCAGTAAAATATTTCTCAAAAACCATTGCAACGTCCTGATCTGATTCGGTTAATTTGTTATTAACACTTAACTGGTAGTTTGAATTGCGAGAGTTGATCTTACCAGTTTCGCTATTAATTATACTCCATGTCATTTTAATTTTATTAGAAGCCGTCTTAATTTTGTTGCTCAAATGCAAAGACTTGTCTGTGGAGCACACTCTTTTAAATATTTTTGAATATTATTTTACATATTCCCTAAATTCGACGCTATGATTATATGACCTTTCATGGTAAAGTTCTACCTATGTCTGTTCTTATGGACTCCTACTGTCGCCCATTCATTAAATGACTTGCGACTGTTCGAGGAGAATGTTTTAGAAGTAAAAGTATTATTAAATTCATTGCAAATAAGCTTTAATAATGTTCCATACAAAAAATTAGGATCATTTTGGTATGAAAGTGATGGAAGTTTTTTCACTATGCTACTTCTAAATTTCTCCGAGCGACGTGCATTTACTGGAACAAACATAACTTTCTCATCTACTTGCTTTTCGTGAACATAAGGTAACTAAACTACTTGAAAAGAACAGAAGCAAAGTAAAGGGCTACCGTCCGGGAAGCGGTGGAGGGAGGTGGTGAATGCTCTTAGCATACCACGCAGCTGGCTGCGTAGTTATGTAGGACTCGCTAAGAAAACCTAAGTGCCTACCCACTAAACATCACCTGGGATTGGCTTTCACCTGGAGGGCCTTTCTGCCGTATCGACCCCCCTTGGGGAAAGGGGGCGCAGGTGGCGAGTAACCGCTGAGAAGCGCGCCTAAATAAGGCAAATTTTAATTTTAATTTTTATATTTAATATTAATTTTTAAAAACTTTATTTATATAGATGTTTTGTGTTTTCAATTGTTAAATCCATAGACTTAGAATATACTGGCGTATAGACCGACATAGATTTAGTAATTCTTTTGAAGCGCCACTAGACGTGTCAATGTGCCAGGATAGTGTAAATTCCATATTATTTGACACTCACAACGCTCGATGCCAGATTCAATCTTGATGGCCGACGACATTGTGCCAAGGGCGTAAATAGCGTGGTTCATCGTCTACAGCGTTAGTTGTAGAGAAGAGGAACTCGTGGTTAAGTAATAGCTGCGCGATTCAATAGATCTGCGAGATTAAGTTGCATTTGCCGCGGTCAGTCCATGAATGAGTGAACATTTTCTTAACATACCGAGATTGAGAGAATAAAGAGTGCATCTGTATCCTCAGACTCTTGGTGTATTTTACTCTGTTAAGATCATTATATTTTAAAAATTCATGCAGCTAAAATGATAATAAGTTTATTATTACTTTATACTTTTCAGGGACAGAGGAAAGAATATAAACATCAAGCATGATGAAGCCTCATAAACATATTGGCCTTTAAACAGAGCAATCTTATTTAACTGATTCCAACAAGTTTCCTAAGTTGAATATTAAAATAAACTTCTATAATTAATTTTTTTTTTTATAGGAGAGGGGGCAAACGAGCATGCGGCTCACCTGATGGTAAGTGACTACCGCCGCCCATGAACAACCGCAACACCAGGGGAATTGCAGATGCGTTGCCGGCCTTTTAAAAAGGAGTAGGCTCTTTTCTTGAAGGTCCCTAAGTCGTATCGGTCCGGAAAAATCCCTGGTGGTAAACTATTCCACAAGGAAGTTGTGCGAGGAAGAAAACATCTTCTAAATCGCACAGTGGTGGACCGCCAATCATCCAGATGGTGTGGATGGTATCGGGAGTTCTGCCGCGATGTGCGTTCGTGAAATTTGGCGGCTGGGAATAATCCGAACAATTCCTCAGAGCACTCCCCATGGTAGATGCGAAAGAAAATGCAAAGAGATGCAACATCTCTTCGCAGTGCCAATGAATCGAGCCGATCGGAAAGGGCTCGGTCGTCGACGATTCGAGCCGCTCTGCGCTGGATGCGGTCAAGTGGAAGGAGCTGGCACTGGGGAGCCCCTGCCCAGAGATGGGAACAGTATTCCATGTGAGGCCGAACCTGCCCCTTGTAAAGTTGCAGGCGGTGTGCCGGCATGAAATACTGTCCCGCTCTGCTGAGCACGCCAAGCTTTTTAGAGGCCAATTTGGCCTTCTCTTCCAAGTGACCACGAAACTGCACGTCACTCGATATGTCGACTCCGAGGATACCGATACTGGCTGAGGCAAGAAGGGGAGTGCCTTGAAACTGAGGAGATACGACAAAGGGGTTCTTTTTAGCGGTAAACGCGCAAACTTGTGTCTTCTGAGGATTAAACTGGACTAGATTTAGTCGCCCCCAATCCGAGACTTTGTCCAGCAAAGACTCGACTTCAGACACAAGTTTGTTCCGGTACTCGGCGACGTTTTCCCGAGAAATATTGGCCCGGCCGGTGTATAGAGCATCACCAGTGCTGTCATCCGCATAGCAATGAATGTTACCAGTTAGCAACATATCATTGATATGCAGAAGAAACAGCGTTGGTGATAGCACACAGCCTTGTGGAACACCAGCGTTAATAGGCTTGTAGTCAGAACATGCACCGTCTACAACGACCTTGATGCTCCGATCTGCAAGAAAGCTGGTGATCCAATTGCACAATTTCTCGGGAAGCCCATAGGAAGGCAGCTTCGAAAGAAGCGCTTTGTGCCAAACCCGATCAAAGGCCTTCGCAATGTCCAGACTAACGGCCAACGCCTCCCCCTTGGACTCTACTGCCTTCGCCCATCTATGGGTCAGGTAGACCAGAAGATCACCAGCTGATCGACCCCGACGAAAACCGTATTGGCGGTCACTAATCAGCTGGTGATCCTCAAGGTACCGGATGAGCTGGCAGTTAATAATGGATTCCATTATTTTGGAGAACAAGGAGGTGATCGCGATAGGCCTATAGTTGGACGGGTCTGAGCGGTCGCCTTTTTTAGGGATCGGGTGGACAAAAGCTGTCTTCCATGAATTCGGGACTACGCCTTGGGAGTAGGAGTACCGGAAAAGACGCGTTAGGACCGGTGCCAACTCCGGAGCACACGTCTTCAGCACAATTGGGGGGATTCCGTCAGGCCCACTCGACTTCTGGATGTCCAGGGAGAGAAGTGCTTTGCGAACTGAGCGCTGTGAGAATAGCACATCCGGCATGGAGCACTCACACCGCGGGATGGTCGGCGGTATTTTCCCCCCGTCATCAAGAGTCGAGTTGGACGCAAAAAGGGAGCCTAAAAGGTCGGCTTTGTCTTTTGCGTCTTGGGCCAGTGAGTCGTCCTCCCTGTGCAGAGATGGTAGTGATGGCTTACAGAAATTCCCTTGGACAGCCTTGGCGAGAGACCAGAATGCACGGGTTCCCGAAGGAAGGCGAACTAGTTTCTCGCCAATTCTGCCTATGTGCTCTGACTTTGCCTTGGCAATAACTCTTTTGAAGGACCTGGAGGCGAAGTTATACTTCTTTTTAAGTGTGCTGGTGTTTACATCCCGAGTCACCGAAGCCGCAGCCCAGGCTTGATAACACTCCTGCTTACTGCGCAATGCAGTCTTACAGGAGCGACCAAACCAAGGCTGAGATCTGCCTCCGATGGGTACCACAGATGATGGAATAAATAGTTCCATTCCCTGTAGCACCACATCAGTGACAGAGTCAGCAACAGCACTGGGATCATCCGGCGAGAAGCAAACCCGCCCCCATGGGTAGGATGCAAAGAAAGACCGCATTCCGTCCCAATCCGCCGACCTGTAATGCCAAACACGGCGGCAACCTGCAGAACGCAACCGCGAAGGGAGCGTGAGTGGCACCATACTCCGGATCAGACAATGGTCCGAAGAGCCGAGAGGGGCATCGACGGAAACCTGATATCCGTCCGGATGAGAGGTCAGCAGAAGGTCCAACAGGGAAGGTGTATGATCCTCCACATCTGGAATCCGCGTAGGCGAAGTAACCAGTTGTGTCAGACCATATGCCAAGGCAAAGTCATAAACAGATCTCCCCGCATGATCGGTTAAACGTGAACCGAGCCATTCGGCATGGTGGGCGTTAAAATCGCCAAGGATCACGATCTCTGCGGATGGGACCTGTTGTAGCAAGGAATCTGTAGCCATTTGGACGTGGTCGATGAGTCGGTCTGTTTCGGCATTACCGCTATGGGACCTATAGAGGCACCCGTAGACGCGCGGATGGTCGTCGCTGTCTACGCGTAGCCAAAGGATGGACAGGTCCGAACCTTCAAGACTGCCGAGGCGTCGAGAACAGATGTCCTCTCTAACATACACGCAAACTCCAGCCCGAGGCACAAAGGAGTGCTCCAATTTGTACCCCGGGTAGGAGAGATACGAAATATCAGTCGGAGAGGAAACCTGCGTCTCGGTCAAAAAGAGCAAGGCCGGCTTCGCCGTCTCGAGATGGTAGTGGACGGCGTTTAGGTTAGAGTGAAGTCCCCTGATGTTGCAGAAATTCACGGATAGCGTGGCAGGGGTCGCCTTGGTATTGTTGCTCAGCTTGCCCCGAGCAGTTTTGTTTTTGAGCGGAATTTTGCCCCCCCCAGAATACGCGGGGCAGCCTGAGCACCCACGCTCAGGATTGGAATAACATGGTCGTGGATGCTCAGCGAGGGATTCTCCAGGGGTACTGGTACCCTCCTGGGGTAGTCTATTGTCTAATTCCGCTACCATGTTGATGGGGGGGGGGGGAATTGGGCCTCCGGCCACCTGCACTCACCAGACGAAACGCAGAAGCAGAGCCTCTACTTCACGCCGGTATTCTGTGAGGTCGTGGTACCAACCCGGCTCGAGCCGGCCCATACGTGCAACAGCAAAAAACTGCTGCAGGGCTCTACCACCGTCAATATTAATAATAAATAATTATTAATTACTAAATGTTTATAATTATCAAAAGTAATAATTATATGAAAAATTAAACAGTTATGTTGTACTCCGTGTCGACGTTTTTTATTTCGCCATCAAAACATTTTATGAAATATATAAAATATAAATAGGTATATACTTAATTAGTTATAATTAATTTAATTAACCTATTTATAGTAACCAATATGTTAAAAAGAAATTCCGGGGAAACTCCATGACAGTTAATATTTTTCTCCAAAGATCATAACTCGAATATACAACTGTCCGATCTGATTCTTGGGGAGTTTTTTTTAGCTTATCGGTAGAGTCACCTGGGATTTCTTACATTTGAATTAAAACCCAATAAAAGGCGGGTATTTTCTTAAATATTTTTACCGCTTCCCTAATAATAATTTTTCTATAGTCCTGGTAAGTAAAATGTACATCATTAGTTACCGCACACAAAAAAAATCAAAATTAGTCACGCGTTTTCGGGCTGACAGGTCGTCGATACGCCAGTATATTCTAAGTGTATGATTAAATCTATATATAAGCGAAATTCCACTAACTGACTCATCACGCGATCTTTAAAACCATACACCCGATTGACTTGAATTTAGTATAGTTACTCATTTCGCAATGTAGACGCTCACTAAGAACTGACTTTACGATAGTCCAATCAAATTCTTGATATTTTACATCCGTGCGCCTAACGAAGCAGGCGGGTATCAGTTAGCTTAATTATGTAGTGTAATCGCATTTGGACAAACAATTTTAACAAAAAAATGAGGGTAAACATAAGCATGGCCGACATTTGAATTCAGCTTTACTTAGTAAATAAGTACACCAATAAATCACCATTATAGATATTATATTACTCAAAAATGAAACTTAAAATTAGTTAAATAAGTACTATAAGGCCGGTCACGTACATACGGAATTCCGTTTCGGGATTCCGTTTCGGAAATCTGATTCGGGATTCCGTGAATGCATCACACACATACGTTTATTTCCGTTCGGAATAATAAGGGTCAGTTGAGAGACGTTAGCCATTGAGTCTACACATTCTGCCAGCGAATAATGACGACGATTTTCTGATTGCGATTCTATTGTTATTGTATCATTCTTACTAGGTGCATCCCCTTATCGCCCTAGGTATGTAAAAAGATCTATCTATGCAGAGATATCTTTTAAATATGGATGTCTGTAAACTCTTTCGACGAATTATTAAATAAAATAAGATGAAAGGTTACGAAAATCTATACACATATAAGATTAAATGTAAAAACATACATACACACACCTACTCGCTTTGGTCGTGAGACAAACACTGAGCGCATTCCGTACGGAATTTACGAATTTGTCTTGCGACTTGCGACAAAATCTATGGAAGACTTGCGTTCGGAGCGGCTTTTTCCCGTTCGGGATTCCGAACGCATAGGCGGTCATACGGAATCTCGAATCGGAGAAAATTCTGTTTGTGTGTGGCGGGTTCTTGATTTTATATGGACTTGCTGCGTTCGAAATCCCGAATCGGAATATCGAAACGGAATCCCGAAACGAAATTCCGTATGTATGTGGCCGGTCACGCTCGCGTCAACCGCATGTATTGTATAGCAGATTAAGGCCCGCCACATAGATACGGAATTACGTTTCGGGATTCCTTTTCGATATTTCGATTCGGAGTTTCAAACGCAGCAAGTTCATATAAAATCTATGACCCGTCATACATGTACGATAGTTTTCCGTTCGAAATTTTGCAGGCAAAACGGGATTCCATATGGGTGTGGCTGACCTGTTCGGAATTCCAAGACGGAATCCCGTTTAGCCCGCAAAATTTCGAACAGAAAACTACCGTACGTATGTGACGGGTCATAGATTTTATATGGACTTGCTGCGTTCGGAATTCTGAATTGGAATATCGAAACGGAATCGTGAAACAGAATTGTATAAAACTAATTTTTACGGATTTTATCGCGTTTAATTAACTTATTTTATATTCCAAACGTTTCGGTTGCTTTCCAGCCACCATGGTCACGGGGGACTGAGGTGACTGACGTCCCGATGTCAGTGTTAACTCGGAGTACCTTCAGCTTTTTAATTATTAATTTTGGTCCGATCTACGCAGAATGAACTTACTGTGTCTTGAAGTCTTGCAGTGGTATGCTTGGGTTTAGTTTTAATTTTATGAATTATAGGATCCCAAGCAGGTAGTAGTACCCAGCCTCCCCCTCTATTGAAATTAGGATGTTTTTTAATTTCAATAGCCTTACGTATCATCCTTGGCAGGAATCGATGTTCTTTAGCGAGAATTTGTGGTTTATCAAATCTAATGTAATGGCGGGGGCCGTCAAGGATATGATCACAAACTGCAGGCTTCCCGGAACGTTGGTGCTTCACGTCAGCTATGTGTTCTTTTACGCGGGTTTTATTGATCGTTTTGTTTTCTCTATATACGAGAGACCACACTCACAATCAAGCTTGTATACTCCTGCATCTTGTAGAGGAATATTGCACTTGACGGATGGTAATAACTAACTAATCTTCTTTGGCGGCTTGAAGAATGTTCTAATAGAAGCTCGCTTCAAGATGTAGCCAATCTTGTCTCTGACACCTCTAACATATGGTAGTACAGCAGGCACACGCTCGACTGTGGCCGGCTTCACTCGGTAACTGTGACGTAGGCGCGGGACCCGAAGCTTGTTGTCGTGCAGAACTTGCTTGACGTGCTGAAGCTCAGCGGCCAGGTGTTTGCTCTCACAGATCCCTCGTGCTCTCTGTAACAAAGATTTGCCCACGGTAGCTAACTGTGAAGGATGATGGTGGGATTCACCGTTTAAATATTGGTTTGTATGGGTTTTTTTTCTATACACAGTGTGACTTATGGTGTTATTAGGATTTCGAATGACTAACACATCTAAAAGAAAAATTTACCTCTAACTCCATAGTAAATTGAATTTTAGAGTTTATGGAATTAAGATGTTCTAAAAATGCAGTTACTTTGTCTGATGGTAAAATTGTGACAAAGACTGTGGACTGTGTGTTCGTCTGTCACCCTTATTCTATAAAAAAATAAATCATTACATTAAAAGTTGCTTAATTATTTTAAATAGAACAACTTTGCATCCCAAGCCCGCGCGCAATATAATGTAATGTATACTGTAACATGCTCGCTAACATGCTGGTCGTCACGATGCCGTTTTCATTTCGATTTCTGTAAAGAATATGTATTTATTAACTAAAATAAATAAAAATTAAAAATTTTGTACAGCCGACTTCAATATAAGTTATTAAGAATAACTCAAAAACTATTGTTCTGACCTTGATCAAATTCATATGGGACCACATGAGAAGTATCAGCTTTCATATAAAAAAAGAATCATCGAAATCGGATCACCCAGTAAAAAGTTATGAGGTAACACACATTAAAAAAAAAACATACGCGTCGAATTGAGTACCGTCTCCATTTTGTAAGTCGGCAGATAAGGGAAAAATTTTTATACTTTGTTGATTCCTTTATAATTTTTAATTTTAATTTTGAACAAAACTGATAAAAAAAGAGACACATCTTGTTTCTAATGGCAGTTTAAGTAAATTAGTTTATTAATGTTAATACTATATTGTGCTATGGTTATATTTTAATTTAAGGTTTTTTTCTAAACCTTTATCTTTATAAATTGACCATCACATTTTATTTTTACTGTTCAATATATTATTTTACTCACAACGTGGGGTGAGTTCTAGCATGCATTAACCTAAATTATTGTCCTTGATCGTATAACGTGATCCAAGCATTTTTGGCTCAATTCCAGCTAACTTTACCAAAAACTTACACCATTATTGCATTTATCAGTCATTACAATAACTTTCTAGGTTTATTTCATTTTCTGTAAACACGTTATAACAATATTAATTCAATGTGTATTCAATATGTCAATTTTTGTAGAAAAAGTGTTGTTACCAAAGATTTTTTAAATGAAAAATAGCGACTTACGACAAAAAGTGTGTCAAGTAGGTGCTACGACTGGCTACAATCGCTAATTACCTTATCAAGCATGGAGAATATTCCAAATTCCTGTTTATTAATTATTAACGTATAGTTGGGAAAATTGACAATTGATTACCAATTTAAAATGATTTTACAGAGTTGTGGATACCAAATTTGAATACCTGGCAAAGCACAACATTTGTACACAAATATATATTGTTAGAATTGCAACAAAACTATCTTTACCTTATACCTATATTTCTTCTCACATATATATTATAATATGGTTATATTAATATATAACCATATTATTACTTAATCAATACTAAAATATTTGCAGGTTTTGAATAATTACAACTAAGCTCTCATCATTAAACCGCAGACTCGCATTAACGATAGCGTCACAACTAGCAATCCTGCAATACAAAATAAATTATTCACAAGCTTTTGATACAATTGATACTGATTGACGGCTGCAGTAATTACTGAAAATACGCCATTTACCGTTAGCGATTTCGTATTACAATTACATATTAGAAAGTTGTCATTTAATATTCATTAAACATACGAGTATAAATGTATTTTAACATCAAAATTACGTGAAGTGACAGCCTATAAACATCCTTAGGTACTACTTGGGATCCTCTCGTAATCATCATGGCGGCTGGGGCTGAATTACTTTTTGATTTTTTATAGAAAATTAGTAACGTAAACAAAATTAGTATGCCAGTAACTCTGCGATTTGACAGGGTTCTTATTACTCAACAGACTGAGGTTAGTCAATTGAAAAAAGCTAGGCTTTCAGGCATTTCTCTCAACTAATTAAAAAGTTAACCACTTATTCCTACAAAATATTTTTAAAGCAATGTTTAAGATAAATTTACTTGCACGTATATTTACACGTATATATATATATATATGTAGCCCAAACAATCGTATTAAATGTTTGTTTGCAGGTTGTCTTAATTTTTCATTCAGGTCATTCCATAGGCGCGTGACTTGGACAGCAAACGGTGAAGGGGTATAAAGAGAGCAAGAGTCTCCGATGAACGAAGCTGTCTGTCATGAGTGTCGCGTAGGAATTGAAACTTATGTTTCAGATAATTGCGACAGTGGTTATCGAATAAAAATAGAAAAAATTGTGTTAAGTATCCTAATGTGTCTTCGCTGACGAATTGAAAGCCATTTAAGCTGAGTGCGGAATGAGGATACATGATCAAGCTTGCGGAGACGAAAAATAAAACGGATACAGCTATTGTAGACACGAACCAGCTTATCAAGGAAAAACTCATTAAGATCAGGAAAACATATATCAGCATAGTCAATAATGGGCAAAGGGCAAAATAAGAGATTGTACTAGAGTTATTTTTACCTTGACCGGGAGAAAGTTCCTAAGAGAAAGCACTGAGCTTAGCAAAAACAGAACCACAGTTATTTTGAATTTGGGTAGACCAACATAAGGTTGTGTCAAAGTAGACACCTAGATTTTTAACGCTATCAGAATACGGTATGATAAAATTATCAGACGTTACAGGCTGAACGCAACTGACGTCAATCTTACACAATTGTTGAGCACTACCAATTATTATAGCTTGGCATTTATTGGAGTTCATACTAATACCAAACTTACGAGACCAATTGTGGAGACTCGTTAAATCTACATTGAGTCTGGCAATGCCGTCACATAAAGAGTTGACGTCTGCTTGAGTATATATTTGTAGGTCATCAGCGTAAAGATGGTAAGAACAGCTAAGTTGAGAAGAGAGAAATTTTATGAAAATGGAGAACAGAAGTAGAGATAATATTCCATCTAGTGGCACGCCAGTTGAGAATTGACACCAGTCAGAGATATGTCACGACCATTTATGATAGCTTGCTAACAGCCACGAATGTAGGAAGAAAACCAGTCTACAGCCGCAAGTATTATAATTACTTAATACTCTATAATCATGATCAGTCACCATTCCTATAGTATAAACTCATTGCTATAAGGTCATAAACCAGAAAAAAAACAGGCGAGAGCGTTTGTATGGAGACAAGACAACAAAGACCGCATTTCCTCTTAAATGTGTAGTTTTTTTCCGTTATTTTCCACACCAACAGAACACTCTTTATCTACGTTACGTTAAATGGTGACAACTACACTAGCTCCTCAGCATCCTATACCAATATGTCTCAACTACACATTTAATCTTGTTTATGAACTGTTTGTGGCCGCACAAATGGTGTGAAAGGGAATGTATTAGGAAGACTAGATTTTACATCAGATAAATATCTAATAGTCCTTTTGATGATGATTTACAAACAAGGGTGTGGGTCCATCGGTTAGTTTGTTTGTGGACTCATCTACTTTAAAAAAAGAATAAGCCAGTGCTTGACCACAATCCCACCTGGTGGTTAGTGGTGATGCAGCCTTAAATGGTAAATCGCACTGTCTTATCGTAACAAAAGCCTATTCACTCTTTCCTTGAAGACGCCCAGATTGTATTCGGACGGAAAGATACAAGTCGGTAAATTATTCCACTCCGTTGCTGTTTTACAAAAGACGAAGCAAACCGTTTGATTCTAATGCGTGGAATATCGACAACAAAGCGATGAAGACCAGCCGACCGTCTGGTTGCCCGATGGTGGAAAGGAGAGGGAGGAATTAAAGCGCACACTCACCGAAATGCATTCTATAGAATACCGAGATACTGGATACTCTGCGCCTGTGCTCGAGGCTGACAAGATTGGTTTCAATCAAATCAAGGTCACTAATGAGCCTCTTAACACGTCTCTCCACTGAGTACAATGCTGCCAAGTGGAATTTTGCAGCACCAGCCCACATGTGACAGCAGTACTCCGTGCATGACAAGACTTGCTCTTTATATAAGGTAAGAAGCTGCCCCGGCGTGAAGTACCGCCACACCCTTGCAAGGACACCAAGTTTCCTTGCTGCTGCTTTGGTTCTGGACTCAATGAACCACCCATAGTTTAGGTACGGAGAAAATTCAATCTCTAACAAATGAAGGCGGTCAGTGTACTCCAAGGATACATTCCGGAAAGTAGGAGCCAAGGTGAGCGGGCTCTTTTTAGCGGTAATAAGAGACGCTTGTGTTTTGTGAGGCGTTAAATCTCACGAAATTGGCATCGCCCCAGACTCGGAGACTGCCTGTAGTGTGAGACTTACATGCTCAACCATAGCCTCTCTTTCTGACTGGATTTGATCCCGACTGGCCCGGGCACTTGGTTGGTATCTCTCTACAACTGTCCTGTCGTCTGCATACCCATAAATACCGGGAATGAGCAGATCATTTATATGCAGCAGGAAGAGAGTTGCGGAGAAATTGGACTCCTGAGGAACACCGGCGTTAGTCGCCACAGTATCGGATGAGCAGCCATCAACGACAACCCGGAGAGACTGTTCACTCAGAAAGTCCTTCACCCAGACAATCAGGCCAGGGGATAAGCCGTACGCCGAAAGTTTACCCAATAGACCAGCGGATGATCCTCAAGGTACCGCATGAGCTGGCAGTTAATAATGGATTCCATTATTTTGGAGAACAAGGAGGTGATGGCGATAGGCCTGTAGTTGAACGGGTCTAAGCGGTCGCCTTTTTTAGGGATCGGGTGGACAAAAGCTGTCTTCCATGAATTCGGGACTACGCCTTAGGAGTAGGAGTACCGGAAAAGACGGTAATATGGTTGCCAATACGGTTTTCGTCGGTGTCGATCAGCTGGTGATCTTCTGGTCTACCTGACCCATAGCTGGGCGTAGGCAGTAGAGTCCAGGGGGAGGCGTTGGCCGTTAGTTTGGACATTGCGAAGGCCTTCGATTGGGTTTGGCACAAAGCGCTTCTTTCGAAGCTCCCTGCCTATGGGCTTTCCGAGAAATTGTGCGATTGGATCACCAGCTTCCTTGCAGATCGGAGCATCAAGGTCGTTGTAGACGGTGCATGCTCCGATTACAAGCCTATTAACGCTGGTGTTCCACAAGGCTGTGCGCTATCACCAACGCTGTTTCTTCTGCATATCAATGATATGTTGCTAACTGGTAACATTCATTGCTATGCGGATGACAGCACTGGTGATGCTGTATACAGCGGCCGTGCCAATATTTCTCGGGAAAACGTCGCCGAGTACCGGAACAAACTTGTGTCTGAAGTCGAGTCTTTGCTGAACAAAATCTCGGATTGGGGGCGACTAAATCTAGTCCAGTTTAATCCTCAGAAGACACAAGTTTGCACGTTTACCGCTAAAAAGAACCCCTTTGTCGTATCTCCTCAGTTTCAAAGCACTGCCCTTCTTGCCTCAGCCAGTATCGGAATCCTCGGAGTCGACATATCGAGTGACACTCATATCACTTGGTCACTGGGAAGAGAAGGCCAAATTGGCCTCTAAAAAGCTTGACGTGCTCAGCAGAGCGGGACAGTATTTTATGCCGGCACACCGCTTGCAACTTTACAAGGCGCAGGTTCACCCTGAGCTGATCGACTCCGACGAAAACCGTATTGCCGGTCACTAATCAGCTGGTGATCCTCAAGGTACCGTCTTCATTTCACTATTTCAGTCTATCAACTTTATTGTACATTTAACTGACTTCAACTCAACTAATCCAACGTTCATCGTGAAATCAAACACATGACACCCGACACAAGTAACGAACAGTAGTTCAAAGTTCAATATTCAATGTTCCGGATTCATTTATCACCAAATTACAAAAAGGGAACTTACGCGATCTCTTCACGAGTCACAAAGTTCAGCGTTACAAACAACAAACTAAATTCCTTCGTATGATATTAAATATTACGCCCGCATTAAGACTCAAAATCCGCCTAGCTGACATGTAAACTAACTACATCGTCAACACACAAAAGGCACTTAACGTGACGGTACAATTAAACATTAGCTTTAACTTTAATTTTAACTTTAACTTCCAAATCCAATCAACCGGGCCACGCCTACGAAATGGAATGCGAGAATCAAATTTCAGAGCGTAGGTTGCTTCGTTATCGCGTGAACGCACTAAAGATAACCAAACTAGAAGCGAAAAACTCCAATAGTAAATTAAACGCGCACAAAGACTCAAATTCTAGACCACAAAACCACAAAAAACTGGTCGCGCAAAATCGATGCAGCGGTCACCAAAATACGCTAATAGACCTGACCACTGCTGTCAAGCTACTGACTTCGTACTCGCGAGGCCGAACGCTCTGAAGTGGCATACCGCTGTCAAACGCGATTGGATGGAGTTTCAAATGACCATGTTTGGGCCTAAACAAACCCCCGTCCCGGACATAAGGACTTATGACCGCAAGCAAACCAGTAAGCGGGACAGGGTCGCTACGGCACGTTGCAAGACCGAATCAACAACCAAAAGCTAGGCCACCTTAGGCCCCCCATCAAATCTTGCAACCTTAAACACCGCCTCAAAAATACAGCCCCAATGTGGGCAAGCCGGAGGGTCGAACCACCACTGGATGCCCTTCCTGGACATCGCAGCACCTAAATAAGTCCTGTTACTGGACAGAAGTCCGACGACCTCTTTCAAACACCTATCTGTGCCCCTATGATTCGTTCCGCAATCCGACCGGATCAGGTCTGCAAATAACGACGCGATACGAAGCGGCCCAGTGCAGAGGGCACCCACAAGTTCTACATGAACAGCGTCTGTGGAGAGGCAAACGAAACGCACAGATAGTCCTTAGTATGATTTTTCAAACAAGTAGGCATAACCAAGTCATCTACCATATAATCATTTACTCAATTATGCGGCAGCTGATTTCAATCTGATAATCTCCCAACTAGCTAGCCTTTTAGACAAGTAGTCCTATGCTCATATTTCAACCAAGTTTCAAAAATGTTCAACTACAGAATTAATTCAAATAAATTAATTTACCGATGCGCATAGATCAAACAGACAAATTAAACAAAACGATAAACGTAAGAAACAGCCCTATTTCTCTTTCCAAATAAATATCTTCGACAGTGCCAAAAAAATGTGAAAACAAAGTGAGGAATGATTCTTATTCCATTCGGCACAAATAGGGTTATTCAATTTCAATTTTCTGTTCAACAAAGCAAACACAATGATCAAATACATGTACAAAAACATATGCACACGCATTCAAAGAGCACATCATTCAATTTCAATTTTCTTTTCAACAAAGCAAACACAATGATCAAATACAATTACAAAAACATATGCACACGCATTCAAAGAGCAATTCAATTTCTTACTCACAACCGCCACAAATATGAAAGATTTCGCGGAAAACCCAAAAGCATTTTTATTTTTAATCTAAAGCATAATTAATTAAGTGCTCGACCAATACCAAATCTAATAGTCCTTGACAGCGTAATTCAACGCTCCAGTGAGCTGTTGACGGCTCAAAGGATTAGTGGAGGCGGCCGTGGTGGGAGCTAGGGCGGCAGCTACCTAGCTGGGGCTGCCTGCATCAAAGGGGGGACGGTGGAACCCCAGCCGCGGTCGTGGATGTTGTAAGAGGCGTCAGAGGAAAATTGAAGCAAAACATGGGCAGCAGCATCTTTCTGATAACAGAAAAACAACAATAAAAGAAATGCTATAGCCAAACCGCTCGCCAAGCGAGGCAACTATGGCAATATACCACCCATGTTTAAAGTTACCAAGAGATGGCCCCCAGTCCCCAGCGGCCCCGCTATTCTTGGCTACAATGGCGACCATGGTAACGGTGGGACAGGGGGTGCTAAGAATCTCCGGCGGCGATTGCCACCTAAGACGACTCCACCTGGCAACATATAACGCGCGCACCCTGAGGACTGACGAAAATATCCTTGAGCTGGAAGAAGAAATAGACAAGTTGCGCTGGATTATTATAGGATTATCTGAGGTCCGAAAAGAGGGGGAGGACATGGTAATACTCGAATTCGGCAACTTGTTCTATCACCGGGAGGGCGACCATCTGTCCCAAGGAGGTGTCGGATTGATCGTCCACAAGTCTCTCGTTAACAACGTTGCAAAGATTGTGAGTGTGTCGACGAGGATTGCGTACCTTATAATCAGAATCACAAAACGGTATTCGTTAAAGGTCATACAGGTTCACGCACCAACCTCGGCACATCCCGATGAGGAGGTGGAGGAAATTTATGAGGATATGTCTAGAGTAATGCATTCTTCCAAAACCCACTATACGGTCATCATCATTTCATCATTACAGCCCTTCACAAGTCCACTGCTGAATATAGGCCTCCCCCAAAGAATGCCACAAAGCACGGTCCTGAGCCACCTGCATCCATCGACTTCCTGCATGTCTTACCAGGTCGTCACTCCATCTCGTGGGGGGACGCCCTACACTTCGCCTACCGGTACGAGGCTGCCACTCGAGAACCTTTCTTCCCCATCGGTTGTCGGTTCTTCGAGCTATATGGCCGGCCCACTGCCACTTCATCTTACTAATTCGTTGGGCTATGTCGGTTATTCTGGTTCATCACGCAGAGAAACTCCGAGCATAGCCCTCTCCATAGCTCGCTGAGCGACCTTGAGCTTCTTCATACGGCCAGCAGTGAAGGACCACGTCTCAGTTCCGTAAGTCATCACTGGCAACACGCACTGGTTGTACAATTTCGTTTTAAGGTTTTGAGGTATGTCTGACGAGAAGATGTGACCTAGCTTCCCGAACGCTGCCCAGCCGAGTTGAATCCGTCGATTGACCTCTCGGTCGAAGTTGGACTTACCTAGTCGGACTATTTGTCCCAGGTAAACATACTCGTCAACAACTTCGAGCTTAGTGCTTCCAACAACTACCGGCATAGGTGTGACATGGACATTAAACATAATCTTTGTTTTGTCCATGTTCATCTTAAGACCTATCCGTTGGGAAACACTATTGAGGTCATTGAGCATAGTGCTTAGGCCCTCCAGCGATTCTGCCATAAGGACTATATCGTCGGCAAATCGAAGGTGAGTGATGTACTCGCCATTGATGTTGATACCGTATCCTTTTCAGTCCAGAAGCTTGAAAACGTCTTCCAATGCAGCGGTGAAGAGTTTCGGGGATATGACGTCACCCTGTCTTACACCTCTCTGCAATTGGATAGGTTTCGTACTCTGGTTCTGTACTCGGATAGCCATCGTAGCCCTACTGTACAAGCACTTCAACACTTCGATATACCGACAGTCAATTTGGCACCGCTGAAGGGACTGCAGCACCGCCCAAAGGACATTGCACTCCGCCCATACATTGTTCGCCCTGGAACCAAGAGCATCGGAAAATTATGTATTTTATTGTTGATCATTAGTAAATTCCTATTTGATCTTATTTTTATAGCGGACTAGCTGCATAATAGATATATTTCAAAAAAAGTATCAGATTTTGAGGTTATAATCGAACCACGAATATTACGGTTTTTCATAGATCCGAGTGATTTTTAACAAACTGAAAAACGATGTCCTAAAACATTTAGCTATTTCTAGTACCTATCTACATAATTAGGTATGCAATTTTTGTTCTAAAGCCTAAGTGTATGTAAGTGCAACGTATAAATGCATAGAATGTAGTTAACAAACCTGCTTTCTGAGCATTGGTTTTTAAAATGAGAGATAATGTTTGTGTGTATTAATGTAAAAATAAAAATATATGTATATAATGGCTGGTTAGTATTTAGATGTTGTCATTAGCATATACGGTACGGTAAGATACCTAGTACCTAAATGTATAAGGATTTAGGCTGTCAGTCACGACGCTAGACATGCCGTCGAACAGCGAGTGTATCAACCACGGTTTCAACCAAGTTTCAACAGCGCGCGCATGAACAGCGTGAATATTATAGACTACTATCTAGTACATTTACAAGCGTGTGCGGACGGCGCTGTTCAAACGCGTGACTATGAAACCAGCCCTACCGACTTGGTACCTAATTGGTAGTATAAGTTGTTTTTACACGTACATTAACTTATTATGTTTGAATTAGAAATAAAACACAGATTAATTTCATGTTTATTGTTCTTTTTCTAAATTGGAAATAAGACTATTGACTAAAAACTGTGTAGGGATGTCGATATTATTTTGATGTCTCGTAAAGCTCAAGTGCCAAATAATAGTCATAACATGGGCGCAGCAACCTATGGTTCTGCGTACAACGATGCAATTACAGTAATATTGCACGATTGCTTCTCTGTTCATCTTTAAACAATATTGTACCACCAGCAGAGGCGCTATTTACACATAATACACTTTCCATTGCGTATGCGTAAGTCCGTTTATGAATGCTAGGTTATCGTTTGAGTGGTACACAGTTCCAAAAATCACAACAAGGTAAGTAGTTATTGAAAGCAATCAGAGTCCGTTAAAATAGCCAAGTCGTAATGTTCAATATATAGTCCCGAAAGTCACCACAACACCGATACAATTATGTACAAAGACAATTACAATTGCAAACAACGCCAACCAACTTTGACAGAATTAGAGATGACGGTACAAAGTAGGCATGTCCATTTGAAATCGTTTAATCGATTGTTTATAGTAACAGAATCAATTTTCCAGATCGATATAGATCTGAAGAATCCTTGTCCGATGTCGATACAGAAACCTCTCGAATCGGACTTATAAGAACTAGCTATATTTCAAACGATTCAAGAAATACTTTTGCATAGTTGGAATATCTGTTCCTTGTGACAGACAGAAAAATTGTTCTGTTCTGGGTTCGATCCCAGGGTTGGGCAAATTATGATTGGGTTGTTATAACTTGAAGTTCCCAGTAATAGCACGGAGTCTGGATTTGTGTCCGGTGTTTGGCAATACGCGCATCACCTATTACATGAGATGTGTAACATAACAGTACTTACACACCTCTACCTACTCCTTCTGGAAAATACTGGCGTAATGTTATGTTTATTAATTTAATGATTTTTCTATACATTTACTTGAATTTACGGTAAGTTATCGTCAATAATGTTCTGTGTCTATATTAGGCATGTTTGAAAATGTCGCGATTGATCAAAAATAGATCTGTTAATGCTTGATTTAATCGAGAATCGATTCTAGTATGTTCGATTTGAATCGATTTGGAGATCGTATTTTTTTCATGGGAGACTGACAAGTGACCATTTAGTGACATCAGAAATAGGAGCGCTAAATACGATACGACTTATGAATATTTCCTAAGATTTATTATAGCCGTACGTTACAAACAGTATACCATCTATATAGTATATATCATATTTCGTCATACGATAATATTAATACCATAACACTGTCCTACTTTACTTATAATAACACGTACGTCTCTACTTCTTCCATACTTGTAACAATATTAATAATAATATCTGTATCTAGTCTGCAATATTGCTCTTTAAAAAAAACACATTTATAATTAATGCAGTAACGATAACAGTATTTTTTTTTAAATTAATTGGCGTAAACTCGTAAGTTATCGTTTAGTAAGACGTAAAATATACTCCTGTCTAAACGATCATTACAAAATCCTGAATAATTATCTTTACGAATATTTTTCTTCAGCAATATTCTAATTACCTATTCAAAATCGAGTACGACATTCAATAGGTATAGTAGGTTTTTAAAATTATAATAATATAAAAGAATATAACGAAATGGTAATATAATATTTTTATTGTAGCTTCTTTTAGCAACTTTATTCGAAATAAATTAAAATGTAATTCAGATTAAAAAAATATACGACAGTTCATTAAAAATTCAATAATCGATTACAATCGATTGGGTATCCCTAATCATTTTTCGACACCACATGATGTTTGGCGAAGATGGCGGCGATTAATGTTATTAGTCGAATATAATACTTTTTAATGTTCACTTTTGCATGCAGCTAGTCCGTGTTATAAAAGTATTTGCAAGTAATATAATAAAATCGAAAATTAATTATCGTATATGTCCGATGCTTTTATTACACAGGGCGGTTTTGGACATTGTCCTTTCGACGGAATCAAAGGGGTAACACTATACGGTGTTAATGGGAAACTTCAACGCAAAACTAGGCACAAGAGAGAACGGTGAGCGGAAGGTATAGAATTTTGGAATAAGGCAATGGAACCCAAGGGACCAACAGCTGCCCGACTTCATGGAGAAAGAGGGACTCTTTATGATGAGCTCTTTTTTCCACAAGCGACCCCACAGGAAGGGGACCTGGTTGAGCCCCGACGGTTCTACAAAAATAAGATTGACTTCATTATGATGACCAGACGATAACTGTTCAGTGATGTCTCAGTAATCGCCAGGATGAAAACCGGCAGCGATCATCAAAAATAGAAAATTGCAATGCAGTGGATCGTCCATGAACGTCCATGATGAATGACAAGCTCGCGAAAACTGTCCATGCGGTCGGAGTAAAGTTTTGCAAGACCCGCCGCAGAAGAACACAAAAAATCTTCGACCACACTCTTAAACTCATAGTTTTTAGACGGGAAATGAAGCTGCAGTCTTCAGTAGATTTGACAGCATACAGGCGACTGAACAGACTGAGATCTGTCTGCCAGAAAGAGCCAACTGTCGAAGCTAAAGTCCGAGAGTGGCAGCGTCGTTTCCAGGTCACCTGAGATTTTGAGTGAGATTGAGAGGTTCTATGGGCAGCTGTACACATCTTCGTTGGAATCACACGCAAGTCTTATTCGACACTATACCGATGATATTCCGGACGTCAGTCTGAGCGAGATTAGAATGGCTCTCCAGTACCTTAAAAACGGTAAGGCCCCAGGCGAGGATGGAATTACAACGGAGCTTCTGAAAGCGGTAGGAAAACAGATAGTTGAAGTCTTTCGGAAGCTCTTTAATTCCGTCCTCCATGGTGGCATTACTAGCCGCGTTTACGTGCTGTTTTCGAGAGTCATTACAAATCGTCTTGCATGCAGAGTCGACAACTTCCAGCCTCCCGAACAAGCCGGTTCCCGAAAAGGCTTTAGCACCATAGACCACATACATACACTTCGGCAAATTGTACAGATGTCCGAGGAGTATAATTTACCACTATGTCTGGCGTATGTGAACTATGAGAAAAACCTTCGTCGGTATATCGAAGTGCTGAAGTGTTTGTAGATTAAGGTTACGATGGCTATCCGAGTACAGAACCAGAGTATGAAACTTATCCAACTGCAAAGAGAACATGGACAAAACAAAGATCATGTATAACATCCATGTCACATCTATGCCTGTAGTTGTTGGAAGCACTAAGCACAAAGTATGTTTACCTGGGACAAATAGTCCGACTAGGTAAGTCCAACTTCGACCGAGAGGTCAATCGACGTATTCAACTCGGCTGGGCAGCGTTCGGGCCTCGTACCGGCGGATGAAGTGAAAGACGTTCACCCACTAAATGGAGTGACAACCTGGTAAGACATGCAGGAAGTCGATAGATGCAGGTGGCTCAGGACCGTGCTTTGTGGCATTCCTTGGGGGAGGCCTATTTTCAGCAGTGGACTTGTGAAGGGCTGTAATGATGATGGTGATAATGACATATATATATATTAAAATACTAACTGCGCCCGCTAGTTAAAACGCGTGGAATTATTGACTATGCTTTAATTGTATTAAACGAGACAGCTATGTCATGTTTATCACTGCTAGGCTGTTAACTAAAAGGCTAATTAAGATAGTTGGCTGTGTCATAACCATCAATATTTTTTATTGCCTGGTAAAATATATATTTATATAATATTTGAATTGAATATAAAAATTGAGCATTAAAGCTTTAAATTTTGACGGCCATGAGTGCTTAAAACAAATAAGGTAACATATTCTTTACCCTGTCTAATAAGTACATACAACTATTGACATTACTATAATTGACACTTCACAACCTTCAAGCCAAAATACAATAGTGGATGCCTTATTATTGTGGTGACAGATATAAGTAAGACATTATCTATCCAGACAAACAGGCTGAAAAATGACTGAAAAAATGAAACAAAACATAACTGATAAAAGCATGAATAATGCATCCAGTTCCAATCCAAACTTCATCAAGAATTTAAAGTCGGTGATAGAGTTATAATCAAAATCTTAAATGATTTTTTTTAAATAAAGAAATGGCAAATGAGCACACAGTCTCACTTTTGGGAAGTTTAAGATATAGAACAAAATCTAACCTCGATATGGAATATAAAAATAGATGCGTTGTTAATCCTGAGGACTAAGATATAATATCTCGTGAACAGTAAAAAGGGTCTCCAGTTCTCTACATTCATTATACGAAACATAGCACAGTGCAGTTGCTATTTTACGCTGGTATTCTGTGAAAGCGTGATCCTTTCTTCGCCGGTCGAGCCATTCGTATTGCAACCAGGATTTAGTAGCAGGGTGACTCTACCACATTTATTGTAGAGGAAAACTATATCCAGAGCTTTTAATAATGATACTCATCAATTACTGGCTCCTCTAATTTTTATATGTGCGGTACATAGATTATATTTAAAAAATTCACTGGAGTTATCAGATATTTGGTTTTATCAGCTAAAATCCTTTACTGGACAAAACGTCTTATAGTTTTATCCTTTTATACAATAAGGTCTAAAATTCACTTAAAGCATTTTCTTTGCGTCATTTGTGATCCCTCACCAACAAGGGTTTGTTAGCCTAAAAAGCAAACGCATTCAAAATAAATTACGACAGCGTTATTTGCGTCCGATGTCAAATGTTGACTGTGAAAACACAGCTGACATGCTTGACCTTATTTCTTTACAAACAGTCAATGTAGGTGTTGGAGACCAAACCATAGAAAAAAAGCACTAAAATATATATGACGGCATGATGGCGGCGTTATTGTACGTCGGCACCTACATATACAGTAAATCTCTTTAAAAATATTTACGTTTTGTATTATTTTTAAAATGTTTGCTTTTCGTTTCAATTTATTCGTCTTCATCATATCATCATCATTAGTCCATCACGCCCACTACTGGACATTGGCCTCTCCGGTTGGTGAGAGGATTTATCTTAAATTTTATGCTTGCTAAATGGATTGACGATCGCCGTACCAGATATTTTACACCTTTCACACTGCTCTCCGTTGCCGGCCTGGATATTTTATATGAGATAATTATACCGCTACAAAATTTTCCTGGTAGAAGCATCTAGTTGCTTAGGCTCAGGTCGTGCGCTTAGCCTCTGGGCTGCAACAGCTCAGGACTAAGCAAAGGGCAAAGCGCTCGCTGTAAATTTCACAGTACGCAAGCAACCCGGGTTTGATCCCCACCGGCACCATAAAAATTGTTAATTGCAATTTTAAGTGCTGATTTACCCCGTGCTCGGCGGTGTAGGAAAATTTCGTGAGGAAACAGGCATGTCGAAGAAATAAGAAAAAAAAATATTTCGAAGAAATGTGAAGTTTACTGTCACATATTGGTACAAAGCGGCGGACATTTCCTTGCCCTAAACCCTCTCACAAATGAGAGCAGGGCTGTGCCCAGCAGTGGGACGTAACTTTATTTTTTAAAATCTTCTTTGTAATTTCCATAGTTGCTTCTTACGACACCCACGGGATGAAATGGGGATGATGGATTCCCTTACGTCGCAACATGGCACTGTCTTTTCATTAGGATATGAAATTTATATTATTTCATACTCGTACCAGATGGTTATGGAATAACTGCCTCGTCTGTCTAGGTCTCGAGGTCCCGGGTTCAAATCCCGGGTCGGGGCAAAGTTAGCCACTATTATTACGTTTTCCTGTCTAGAAATTCTCAGAAGCAGCCCAGGGTCTCAAAGGTCACAAGGTGGTTTCACCCCATGACTCCGAAAGCACGTAAAGCTGTTGACCCTGCGCCTGATCTCTCTCCGGTCGTGTTAAACGTTTATAGCCATCTCAACAGGCTATAAACGTGGTAGAGCCATACTGCAGCTATATTAGTAGCATAGTTGTAACACGAATAGGTCGGCTCGACCGGGGAAGGACCACGCTCTTACAGAATACCAGCGCCAAATAGCAGCCTAACACTGCTGTGTTTCGTATGGTGAGTGTAGAGAACCGGAGACCCTTTTTACTGGAAAACAGGCATTCCATCTTAGTCCTCACGGGTGACAATGCATCTGCATTTTGATTCGCAAACGAGGATAGATGTAGATGTCTATGGGCCACAGCAACCACTTTTCATCAGCTAGACTGTGTGCTCGTTTGTCATCCTATCCTATAAAAAAAGAGTAAGGGAATAGAAAGTGCTTGCGCATACCAACTACCAAGTGTCACTTAATTCAGTCCTGCACAGATGGCTAGTCTCCGTTGACTCGGCCACCTAGACCGAAATTCGATCTGGAGGACATTATTTATGAAATTTAAATATTATTTTACTGAAGGCGATAATCAACAATATTGATGTAGGACAAAAAATTGATAACCACCACGTTAATAAATTGAAATAGGTTAACGATCGATTAATGCCTCACTATCACTGTCACATCCTACTAAAGTTCACTGCTAAATATAGGCCTCCCGCATAGATATTTACCATAATTTCCACGCTGGTTAAGCCGGTTGACAACCGCAGTTTTATTATTTTTGGTCGCTATTAGGAAGACGCTACTGCCCTTCTCCTGTATTGTTTCTCTCTGTACGCCTCTTCCTCTGTCCCAACGGGATGATATGGAGTCGTGACTATTCTTACACCGCCACTACACGGTAAATGTTTAACGATTATTATTAATATAATAAGCGTTAATCGATTTAACGTGATGGTGATGAATAAATGCAGACTAATTTGTCATCCAAAAATCTTTCTTAAGCACAAGATTAAGCTCGTACTAATTTAAACTCTTGTTTTGCTCATCATTGATAAGAAGATTGTTATTACTTAGATAGGAACCATCATCAATCATCAGCACAATCTTGAATAAGGTATTCAGTTATGTAACTGTTATTAAATCCTAATTCTGCCTGGTTCATACATAACTTATAAATATATCAACACAATTATCTGATTTTATTAAAACGAATCATACCATGTAGTGGCGTAGTAAGAATATGCATAACGTCCCGCGGGTATCGTAAGAGGCGTCAGGGAGAAACTGAAACAGAAAATGGGTGGCAGCATCTCCCTGATAACAACTGAAACCGAGCGTAGCAACTATGGCAAGATTCTCCCTATGAGGCAATCTATGAGCGAAGACTCTGTTTAGCTAAGATTTGTACTGGAAATATTTTTAATTATATCCTATCTCGTATTACATTGTGTAAACATTTTTTTAAATTTTTTATATTTTGTAAGCAAGGTCACGTGCAACAGGCCTTCTCCTATGCTGAGAAAAATTGCTTAATCATTTATGACACAATTTTAAAACGTCTAACTAACGACATACATAAAATAATTTCATGTTTTTATTTATTTATGTTAAAGACCTGTTTTCAAGCCACACGTTCTAATAATATTCTTATTGCAGCTTCTCTACCTATTTCCTCAAGAAATAAAAAAAAGATTATTCATCGACATTCCGGATCATTAATTTGACCAAGTCGCAAATCATGTGTGCTAATCGAACTGTATTTGCGAAGCACTTTGATCGACGGTTCGTATTGCCGTCGCCAATATCTACAGAACTCCATATAATACTTGTGTAACTATACTAGAGGCAGAATTCTATATCAACATCATCTATACTTCATTAGGTATGTGATATTAATACGAGCGACTAAGAAGAATTATTTTCTTATGAACTCTCACGTAGTCTAATAACTCTGTTAACGTCGTCGTATTTTATTTTTCTCTAGACTAAAATTATATATTTACAGATTAAGTGTTACAGTTGAGACGTCATCTTCAAAACTACAAACTGAAATATATTTAATTTTTTTTTAAAATCGTTACCCACACACTAGGATTTTCTCCTGTGTCGTGGAGGCAGTTTACAAACATAAATTGCACAAACACAAACATCCAGACCCGGAACAATTATTTGCAGGCCATACAAATACTTGTTCCGTGCGGGATTCGAACCCGCGGCCCCCAGCGCAACAACTGATTGCTAAGCTACTGCGCCACGGAGCCTCGCTTACTTTAACAGTAAAACTTCAAACGAAATTGTTCAAGAATTCAAACCCTGTGATTTTATATTTGTCATAATATATCCAGTCGCGTGGGTGTTGTAAAAGGCGGCAAAAGGAATCTCAAATAGATGATAAATAGCAGCATCTTCCTAATAACAAACAAAAATAATTAAAAAAAAAACTGCGTTTGTCAACTTCTCTGCCAAGCGAGTCTATTATGGCTAAATCCAATAATCTATGGGGGGGTATTCCGAAGATATCCCGGATGTCAGTCTGAGCGAGATTAGGATGGCTCTCCAGCACCTTAAAAACGGTAAGGCCCCAGGCGAGGATGGAATTACAGCGGAGCTTCTGAAAGCGGGTGGAAGACCGGTACTTGAAGTCCTTCAGAAGCTCTTTAATTCCGTCCTCCATGGTGGCATTACACCGGAGGCGTGGAGCAGAAGTGCGGTAGTCTTGTTCTTCAAGAAAGGTGACAACGCTCTCTTGAAGAACTACAGACCGATTTCCCTTCTGAGCCGCGTCTACGTGCTGTTTTCGAGAGTCATTACGAATCGTCTCGCGCGCAGACTTGACGACTTCCAGCCTCCCGAACAAGCCGGTTTCCGAAAGGGCTTTAGCACCATAGACCACATACATACCCTTCGGCAAGTTGTACAGAAGTCCGAAGAGTACAATTTGCCACTATGTCTGGCGTATGTGGACTATGAGAAAGCCTTTGATTCCGTCGAAATTTGGGCGGTGCTGCAGTCCCTTCAGCGGTGCCAAGTTGACTGTCGGTATATCGAAGTGTTGAAGTGCTTGTACAGTAGGGCTACGATGGCTATCCGAGTACAGAACCAGAGTACGAAACCTATCCAATTGCAGAGAGGTGTAAGACAGGGTGACGTCATATCCCCGAAACTCTTCACCGCTGCATTGGAAGACGTTTTCAAGCTTCTGGACTGGAAAGGATACGGTATCAACATCAATGGCGAGTACATCACTCACCTTCGATTTGCCGACGATATAGTCCTTATGGCAGAATCGCTGGAGGACCTAAGCACTATGCTCAATGACCTCAATAGTGTTTCCCAACGGATAGGTCTTAAGATGAACATGGACAAAACTAAGATCATGTTTAATGTCCATGTCACACCTATGCCGGTAGTTGTTGGGAACACTAAGCTCGAAGTTGTTGACGAGTATGTTTACCTGGGACAAATAGTCCGACTGGGTAAGTCCAACTTCGACCGAGAGGTCAATCGACGGATTCAACTCGGCTGGGCAGCGTTCGGGAAGCTACGACACATCTTCTCGTCAGACATACCTCAAAACCTTAAAACGAAATTGTACCACCAGTGCGTGTTGCCAGTGATGACTTACGGAACTGAGACGTGGTCCTTCACTGCTGGCCGTATGAGGAAGCTCAAGGTCGCTCAGCGAGCTATGGAGAGGGCTATGCTCGGAGTTTCTCTGCGTGATAAATTTAGGAATGAGGATATCCGCAGTAGAACCAGAGTGACCGACATAGCCCAACGGATTAGTAAGCTGAAGTGGCAGTGGGCCGGCCATATAGCTCGAAGAACCGACAACCGATGGGGAAGAAAGGTTCTCGAGTGGCAGCCTCGTACCGGTAGGCGAAGTGTAGGGCGTCCCCCCACGAGATGGAGTGACGACCTGGTAAGACATGCAGGAAGTCGATGGATGCAGGTGGCTCAGGACCGTGTTTTGTGGCATTCTTTGGGGGAGGCCTATGTTCAGCAGTGGACTTGTGAAGGGCTGTAATGATGATGATGATGATGGGGGGGGGGCTTATGTTTAGCAGTGGACTTCTGATAGGGCGTATTAAATGAATATATGATAAACTAGCTGTTCCCCGCAACTTCGCCCGCGTGGAGTTCTTTTTCGCGGAACCCTAAAATAAAAGCAGCCCAAGTTACTCCTTATAACATCAGCTATCTACCAGTGTGTATAAGTATTGACAAATATTGACATTAATATTTATACGATACTAACGTCACTCAATTGTTTTGCCTTCCCGGAACCCCTCCACTAACACTTAAGCTTTATGGTCTGGTATTAAAGTTCAAATTGACTTTTAAGTATTATTACGAATCTTTTGTATGGGAATATAGAAAAGTGTTGTTTTTAGACTTTTTCTGGCAATTTTTTAAATTTTTCTCCCCGAAGAACCATCCTCGTACATCAAGGATAATTAGAATTAGCAAAATCGGTTCAGCTGCTCTCGAGATTTGCGCTTAGCAACATATTCAGCGATTCATTTTTATATTATAGATTAGGTAAAATCCCAAAAAAGTTTTGTAATATAATTTAAAATTTAAAATTTTGTACAACCGACTTCAATTTTTTTTTTTAGGAGAGGAGGCAAACGAGCATGCGGCTCACCTGATGGTAAGTGACTACCGCCGCCGATGAACAACTGCAACACCAAGGGAACCAGGGTAATTGCAGATGCGTTGCCGGCCTTTTAAAAATGAGTAGGCTCTTTTCTCGAAGGTCCCTAAGTCGTATCGGTCCGGAAAAACCGCTGATGGTAATCGATTCCACAAGGAAGTTGTACGAGGAAGAAAACATTTTCTAAATCGCACAGTGGTGGACCGCCAATCATCCATCAATCAGTTTTGCCGCGATGTGCGTTCGTGAAATTTGGCGGCTGGGATTAATCCGAAATATTCCTCAGAGCACTCCCCGTGGTAAATTCGAAAGAAAATGCAAAGGGATGCAACATCTCTTCGCAGTGCCAATGAGTCGAGCCGATCGGAAAGGACTCGGTCGTCGACGATTCGAGCTGCTCTGCGCTGGATGCGGTCAAGTGGAAGAAGCTGGCACTGGGGAGTCCCTGCCCAGAGATGGGAACAGTATTCCATGTGAGGCCGAACCTGCGCCTTGTAAAGTTGCAGACGGTGTGCCGGCACTATATATATACTGTCCCGCTCTGCTGAGCACGCCAAGATTTTTTGAGGCCAATTTGGCCTTCTCTTCCAAGTGACCATGGAACTGCACGTCACTCGATATGTTGACTCCGAGGATTCCGATACTGGCTGAAGCAGGAAGGCGAGTGCCTTGAAACTGAGGAGATGCGACTAAGGGATTCTTATATATATATATATATATATATATATATATATATATATATATATATATATATATATATATATATATATATCATTGAGTTAAATAGTTTTTAAGTTATTCAATATAAATTACTAAGAATAACTCAAAAACTATAGGTCAAACCTTGATCAAATTTATATGGGACCATATGAGAAGCACCAGCTTTCAAATGAACAAAGAATCGTCGAAATCGGTTCACCCAGAAAAAAGTTAGGTAACACATAAAAAACACAGTAAAATTGAGTACCGTCTTCTTTTTGAAGTCGGTAGAAAATAGTCACCTCAACACACTTACATTATTTATTATACTCACAGGTGACATCAACACACTTAATAGTTTTTTATCATTCCTTTATCGTTTTTTATAATTCCTTAGCTTAGCGTCTTGTATAGAGCTCAGTGCTTAGAACACAGATAACAGCTTGCTTATGAATACTCTGTGGTTAATAGTAACTAACGAAATTAGACGTATTAATATTAAATCCGAAAAGTGTCACTTTTTAATTTGCGATTTGAGATAAGGAAACAAATAAAAAAATAAGAAAACCGGGCGAAAATCACGTGAATATTTTTTGTTACATTGTGCTCTGCCATCATCTCATCCATAGCACACCTATCGCAGTGTAGATTTTTTTTGTAGAAGAGTAATTTTACCATATTTCTATCAAAATGACTATTCTTAAATGGAGGCCTCTAAAAACCAAATCTTAAACACTTCGCGTTCATCTAGTTCAGTGACTAAAACTTACGTTCTTACCGTTTCCTCCGGTTTATGTCAAAATGTCCAGGTTACAAAAATGAATACGGTTTTAGTAGTTATCGCATTTTTATTTATTATTTTGTATATTTATTTACACATTAAAGAAATAAAATTAATAACATTAATTATCATACAGTCCTACACCCCGTGGTGCCAAGAACACTGGGTGTGCTTCCTCGCTGAAAAAGCCTTTGAGTGAGAAAAAACTACATACTAGTTACGCTATCGCAAATATTGTGAACAAAGAGATAATTATTTAAAAATAAAAAATTTGTACAACCGACCTCAATATAAATTATTAACAATATCTCAGAAATATAGATCTATTAGTCGGACCTTGGAGAAGCACCAGCTTCCAAATAAAAAAAGAATCATCGAAATCGGTTCACCCAGAAAAAAGTTATGAGGTATAACACACATAAAAAAGAAAAAAAAAGAACATACGTTCGAATTAAGTACCGTTTCCTTTTTGAAGTCGGTATAAAACATTCTCAATGTAAACGTAACACCAAAATGACCACAGTTGGAAATAAAGGATTTGAAAATTAATACAAAACTGAGTTATAAATAGTTCTATATGGAGAACCACAGAATTAATTAAATGACCCGTCACGAAGTTCTGCGGCAACAATGTTAATTTCACTTATATTTATAGCCCAAGGGTTAATTCCAAAATCCACATGGGTCCTAGTTGTGTTTGATAATTATAAGCGTTGAAATTAAATCGGATTTTGAAAATCAAAATGAATTGTTATATAACCTTTTATTACAATATAATGTAAACAAAAATAACAATGACTTATTTTTTTGCTTGTGGTGGATATTATCAAGATATAGTGAAGCAAGTATTGTTATAATAAAGAGCCTCGCTTGTTTATCATTTCTCAGCAATCAAGCACAAGCTTATACGAATTTGTATATGTAAAGTTTGAATTAATAATTAATTATTCATAGATCCATAGATTTGATAAATATCCAAACCTCGCAAATGAGAGAATGATTCGCAAGGCAATTAAAATTAAAAACCGGCCAAGTGCGAGTCGGACTCGCGCGCCGAGGGTTCCGAACAAATCCGTAGGTATGAGTTTAAAATAATTAAAATATTTTTATTATACGATGTAACTGAAAATTTATGCTTTTCGCAATTTTTCCTTTATCTGTGCTATAATACGTTGCTTCGTACTAAATTTTAAGATTCTGAGTTCACGGGAAGTACCCTGTAGGTTTTGATTCCATTGCGAATGTCGAAAATTTGCGGCATAAACGGCTGTCTAAATCTTTTGATTGCGTTGGATTAGAAGTTTGATTTTTTCACAGCTCCAAGGGACAGTAGACTTGAGTATTTTATATAAATTTCAGCTTGATATCTCCACGCTTTCCTGAGAAAAAGGGTCTTGATAGACATACAGACAGACGGACAACAAAGTGATCCTATAAGGGTTCCGTTTTTTCCTTTTGAGGTACGGAACCCTAAAAAAACATTCAAATTTTAATAGAGAAAATGACAGGCTGTTGACATTTTCTTTCCCATAATTAATACAATTAAATCCAAACCCAAGCATACCACTGTAAAACTTCAAGATACTTGTAAGCTTATTCTGCGTTGATCGGACCAAAAATTTATATTCAAAATCTGAACGTAGGCTAGGTTAACTATGACATCGCTATGTCAAACACCTTAGTCTCCCCGTGATCATGGATGCTTCTATGAATGATTAAAAATAAATAAAAGTAAAGTAAAGTTAAATGAAACATAATGAAATCCGTAAAATTAGTTTTATTCATCCCCTATTTTCCAGCCCTTAGAGATGGATATTTTTGTTTAAATTTATTTAGCCAATATGAAATATAATCTCTTTCCATTGCAGTCTGTAAAAGTCCACTGCTCAACAAATATTATGCTTTTCCTACAGATCGCATCATGGGGGTAATTTTACCATACGTGCCACGTTTGGCAACCATGGTTTTTAACAGTTTTGAGCTGTTATTAGGAAGACACTACCGCCCATTAGTTGTTTTAGCTTCCCTGTGTCACCTCTTACAACACCCACGGGACAATATGGGGTAGTGGATATTCTTACAACGCCACTACACAGCTAGGCTATTTAATAAAAAAAAATCAATAAAATCGGTTCATAATTGATAAAAATGTTGCGTGACATACCTACAACAAAAAATTTTTATAATCGAATTGGAAAATTATTTTTTAAGTTTGTTAGTATAAGTTTACGGCTGACTACGGCGCTATATAAAAGAGCACATCAAATACAACAATAAATAAGGAACAATATAATAAAATTTACATCGGTACTCGAGTTGCGTTAGCAAGGCACTGCAACTAGTGATTACATATTTTTTAATAACTGAAGTGAAAAACGAAGTAAAGTCCACGTGATGTTGGCTTCTGCACCTTCAATTAATTCAAACAAAGAAGGCTACAGGTGTTTTCATCTATAAGGGCTAAGACGGTATGATGTATGATGATCTAATATAATGGTGATATTTGCACTATGAGTCTACAAATATCACCATCACCATCATCATTACAGTCCATTGCATCTATCGATACATACTACTATACAATAGGCCGTAAGCGGGACTGCTGATCATGAAGTCCCGGGTTCGAATCCAGAGTCAAGCCTAAATCGGTTATTTTGTCGTCTGTAAAGAAATTCTTATTAGCAGCCCGGAGTGTGATAATTTTTCTCTTTCAAATCACGTAATCACGTTGGTAACTAATCTCGCTCCGGTCGTCATGGCTTGCCGTCTCATTGGATTACGATAGTGAAGTAATAGAGAGTACATCTGGGCTTGCGCACGCACTTGTGCACTATAATTCTGTATTGCGGAAATGGCTAGTTTCCGTTGAGACTGGTCAAAACAACCAAAATTTGGTTCGGTTTGAAGGACGTTTTTTATTTTATTAAATTATTATAAGACCAGCACAAATTCGATCCCCTGATATTGTAAATTACAATTTGAAGAATAAACGCTGATTTACTACGTGCTTGACAGTAAAAGAAAAAGTAACAAAACCTGCATGCCTAAGAAGTTTTCGAGATTTTTTTACTAATTAACTATATGATAGTCCTGAGACTGGTAGCTTTTGCAGCCCATGGACGCTTGTAACCAATATCAAATAAAAAGGAGGCTAAAATGCGTACAGCTCTAAGGACTAAGATGGAATTCCTCACAGCCTGTAATTTATACGATCTAAAGTCCCTAACTCGTACTGGAGGAACTCGGTGGCGTCTATACTATTTGATAAACCTTTCAGGTATAAGAGGTAGTACGTGCTCAGTATAGGACGTGTGCAGACTAGTTACTTTACTATTATAAAATTGCAGATATTTTAAAAATTGTATTATCACTGGTATTAAATTTGAAAAAAAAAAATACACAAAACTTGGAGCTGGTCTATGTGTAGCAAGAAACTTGTGAATAGCTGTACTGATGTTGAAATTGATCAATATTTATTCTCGATTCTTACAAAGTAATTATTTATAAAATTATTTATTATTTAATTTAATTTATTAACTCTAAAATTTGTTTCATATATAAACTTTTCAGTGCCTTTATTTATTATCATAAAACATTGTTGTAAAGTAACGAAAATGTGCAGACATGATTACTCAATTATAAATATTAATAGGTACATTATAGATAGATATATTATTTAAATATTACGTACATTATCCTTTCATTTACTTTAATATGATAAAGACTCTTTCGACATTTAAGAATTAATATTTTTTTTTTTATAGGATAGGGTGACAAACGAGCACACAGTCCACCGGATGGTAAGTGGATACTGTGACCCATAGACATCTACATCTATCATCAATAAAGACTCAAGATGCAGATGCGTTGTCACCCGTGAGGACTAAGATGGAATGCCCCTTTGCCAGTAAAAAGGGTATCCGGTTCTCTACACTCACCATACGAAACACAGCAACGTTAAGCTGCTATATTACGCTGGTTTTCTGTGAGAGCGTGGTCCTTCCCCGGTCGAGCCGACCCATTCGTGCTACAACTATACTACTAATATAGCTGCAGCATAGCTCTACCACGTTAAAAAAATAAAAATATGAAATTAATATCAGAATATAGAAGAACCTTTGTCTTCGAAATGACAAAAAACGATCGTTTTCAATTTTTAGTAACTTAGCTTTTATCCCGTATTTTCAACTTTGGAAAAATAAATTAAATACACGGAGCTATATTCTCGTAAACGGTGCATTATAGACCTCAATAAAGCTACTTCACGTACGTAGCCTTTTAAACCTCACGTACGTAGCTATCGAGCAGCAGGTATACCTCATTTAATTGTTTACTTTTGCTTCTTTTGGCGTCTTTTCCCTCTAATAACTGAGTATTTACTAAGCCCTTCCCCACTTCTTAGGGTTGGCACCTCTTTTTACATTTTTTTCGCTAATATTGTTATTGAAGTGAAAACTTATTTAGTCACGTTCGGCAATTTTGGGATGAAGAAAAAACACTGAACTCGCGTGACCACCACGCTCATAATATATGAAAACTTCTTTAGACACGCTGGGCACTTTTGGGATGGGGAAATCGTGTGTGGCCATCACGCCCAGATATGTGCCCATATACATACATATATACATTGGCATATATGTATATATATGTGAATATATTGGTATATATATATATATATATATATATATATATATATATATATATATATAAGAAAGTTATCACTTCTGACGTGCAGTGCTACGACTAACACGTTTTTTAATATATTCGTATTGTTATGGAGTAAGCGACGATCTCTATTTTTAGAAGATCAAGTCTCCTAGTTATTTCTTAATGTTCTTTAAAAAGGCGTAGAATCCTTGTACAACACGTCTTTAAAGCGCTCATGGACTTAGACAAAGGATGAACTTTCCTTAGACAGAAGTTAGATTACACGTTGAAGCTCAGTCTTACGCATTTTAATAAAACACATGAAATTTTTTATTTATGACTCTATTACAATTAAACAGTAACCTCTGAATACATATTGATACTTCATATACTCATTCACACATTACAGCACTTCACACATTATCAAAAGTCTACAGCTGAACATATATCTCCGCATAAATCGTAATAGCCTTATAGGGGGAAGTTTTTTTTTATAGAATTAGGGTGACAAACGAGCACACAGTCCACCTGATGGTAAGTGGTTGCTGTGGCCCATAGACATCTGCATCTATCTTCGTTTGCGAATTAAAATGCAGATGCGTTGTCAGCCTTGAGGACTAACATAGAATGCCTCTTTTCCAGTAAAATGGGTCTCTGGTTCGCTACACTCATCATACGAAACACAGCAGCATTAAGCTGCTATTTTATGTTGGTATTCTGTGCGAGCGTGGTCCATCTCCGGTCGAGCCGACACATTCGTGCTACAACTATACTATTAATATAGTTGCAACATGGCTCTACCACGTAAACAACGTTTACGTTAAATGCGACGCTTTAGTGGCAGGTGGATTCGCAATCGCAGTTTTTTTTATTAATTTGGGTTGTTAACATAAATATACTGCTGCCAGTTTTGTATTTTATTTCCCTCTATCACCGTTATTTTATATATGTATATATTTTATTTACACAGAAATATATCAGGTACACAATGACATGATAATGATCCCCTCCTGTTTCTTATCCTATATCCTTATCGTATTTTATCGTATTCTGTATTATTCTATTGTATTCTACTGCTATTCATTCCAATATAGGTAACATCTATCAAATGAAAATAATTGACTAAAATGAATGACAGAGAAGGCTATTTGATGTTATTTTCTAGTATTACATGTATTTCCTCTTGGTTCTTAGAAGTATTTGAAGTTGATTGCAGGTGTCTATGTACTGGAGTTGCTGCTTGTCATCAGGTGGACTGTAATTTTGTTTATCACTTCAATGTTATTGGAAAAAAACTTTCCCATTTAATATTTTAAAAACGTAGGCGCAATATTTTGATTAAGTAAATGAAGGCGATCGCTTTTTTAAAAGCCTATAAATGTAGGTTGCTTTTAGTCGTAATGAGCGGGGTCGAGATAAGGGTTTTCGTATTTACGATTCGCATGTACACATGTAATTGCTTTTTAAATAAATATTCCTTATAATATTTTTAATGAATATTTAACTTCTAGCCTTAATTTAGCTTTTGATTATAGTTATTATTTTTGTATATTTTAAAATTTTATATCTTTTAATCAATCATAACTCACACATTTTGGCAGAAGCCAGACCTAAATTAGGAAATAATAGGTTAAATGTCTAGGAAGTATAATATTAAAAATAATCAAAATTAAGAATGTATTTATTAAAAATTTCAAAATCCAAACTATACCCCAACAATATTCCTCATATAAAAAAGATCATATCGATAGCAGCAAAGTAAAAACGGACATCTACAAAATCGCAATTTTACAGGAGAGCAGATTTAGTAAAAAATTGTGGTCATTTTGAGAGTTATGGACCGATTAACAAAATTTTCTACTAAGAATAAAATAGCATTCTTGAATTATGTAATAGTTTTTATCGCTAAGTCGTTGTTTTACTAAAATAATTTAGATGTCTTTTTTTACTCTAAAAACTTTGACGTTGAAGAAGACATCTGCCTGATATCCGTTTATACGTTGTGATAAAAAAGCGTCCATTTCATTTAAAGTATATAACAAACTAAGATAATGTGTGACCATTAATATTTTTAAGGGTGTTTAAAGAAAATCTAAGCAACATGCAACCAGTATTCCTCTTTTTTTGACGAAATTTTGCAGATGTCTTTATTTACTTTGCATTTAACATTTTATTCATTATCAATTAATGAGTTACCTACCAGGCGGACAAATTCAAATGTCCGTTTCTACTGCGATGTTTTTTTTAAATCGAGGGTAGATATCTTCATTTACGTGCCAGATTTTCTTCATTATTTTGAAATTTGAAATAATTTTAATACAGACTTGTAGGGTTTATGCTCTAGGGTTTAGGCTCATTTTTGTAAAAAAAGCATTTTCATAAAAATGTAGATGTCCGTTTCTACTTTGCTGCCATAGATATGATAAAATGATGGAATATGTTAATTGTTTTAAATACTTGTGACAATAATAATAAAGTAAAAAGCACTCAAGATGTAGTTTCAAGAATTACATCCTGAGTGCTTTTTACATAGATAGATAATCCTTTAACAAAAAATATCTCAAATATCTCAAATCGTAAAACATCTTAATAAAAATATTTTTGGAGTATAGGACCATATGTGTAACTTGAATATTGAGACAAAACGATAGAGACCAAATTGATGCCTTAAGAATGTGGCTTTGGAGGAGAATTGGTGGAATAACTCGCAGAGAAAGAAATAGTAATATAGTAATATATTAGAAAAGATAAGAGTAGAAGATCTATAATTATTTTACTGACTGTAATCAGAAAGGACTCCATGGTTTTGCCCTTGCTACTACAATACTAATTCATGTTTAGATTATAATTGATGGAAAGGTAAGAAAAAATGAGAATAAGAAATAGACCAAGTCAGAAACACAATGAAAGTTCTACGCTCTCATAATCCTGGCCACTCGTATGTTTAAATTTTTCATAAATAAAATATATGAGTTATGCAATTCTTAAAGTGTACCCCACGTACATGATCAGGTAAAAGAGGAACCTGCTGTTGTGTCAAACAGCGAATTAAATAGTCAATAGCACATTTTAAATTTATAGAAAGATGATACTTAAGAAGATGCTAACAAAATACGACTACAAAAATTGTGAAGACCTACTTCATGTACACAAATTCAGTACAAAAGTCAGGGCATCAATGAATTGTATATTAATTTTGTGTTCATTATAGAATTATTATTATTATTATTATTACTTATTTGATATTTATTCTATATATCAAATAAGTAAAAAAGTATAAAATTAAAAATTAGAATTTTTAATTTTTTTAAACAAAATTGATTTCTAGACAGTTTTTTAGAAATTGGTTTGGTTTTATGGAAAGTAAAGAAACGTAAATAACTCGTAAAAAACTCTGTGTTTGTCGTAAACACAAAGAGTACCGCCGTACGGACCTGATTCTATTAAGATTATCTGAAATATGTTTATCCAAGCATCTATTACTAAAAGCTAAAGACATAATATTGAGGCTTAAAATGTTTATTGTTGTTTTTATTTTAAAAGATCTCGATACGGTTTTCATTTCAACATTTATTACATTTTTTTTGATTTAATAGAAATATAATAATTTAAAATTAAAAATTTTGTACAGCCGACTTCCATATAAGTTATTAAGAATAACTCAAAAACTATTGGTCTGACCTTGATCAAATTCATATGGGAAGTCACGAGATGTATCAGCTATCTTATAAAAAAGAATGATCGAAATCGGTTCACCGGATCAACGGTTCAACGGAGCCCTGTAAGCGAGGACGTATTTACGACGGCGATTCAATTTCGCAAAATTCCGCTCATACATACATACATACATACATATAATCACGCCTCTTTCCCGTAGGGGTAGGCAGAGACCAGTTCATTCCACTTGCTACGATCCTTACATACTTGTTTTGCTTCGTCCACTATCATTATTCCCTTCATACATGCTCTACGGTTTAGGGTACTCTTGACCTGGCCTTTTTTCAAGACGTCCCTGATTTGGTCTAGAAATGTCCGCCTAGGTCTACCCCTTCCAACACTTTCATTCACACTCGCCTTATACACTTTTTTCGTCAATCGTTCTTCATTCATTCTCTCGACATGGCCAAACCATCTCAGCATACCTATCTCAATTTTTGTCACTACATCTTCTTTCAGACCACAACGTTTCCTTACCTCACTATTTCTTAGCCTGTCACTCAGTTTAACTCCTATCATACTTCTTAATGCTCTCATCTCAACTGCATTTATTCTGCTTTCATGTTTCTTCTGCCATACCCAAGTTTCACTTCCGTACATGAGTGTCGGAACCAACACCCCCTCATGCACAGCCAAACGAGCCTTGTTAGACACCTTCCGACTGCTCATAAAGGAGTGCAAAGCTCCATTCACCATGTTTCCTGCATTCACTCTTCTTTCGATATCACTCTCACACTTTCCATCTCTTGTAAACTTTGAACCCAGATACACAAACTCTTTCACCTGTTCAATTTGTTCATCTTCAATCACGATATTGCAGTCTGTCACTGCCTCATCTTTTTCAAACACCATCACTTTCGTCTTCCTTACATTCATCTTCATTCCCTTTCTAACAAAAGCTCCACTCATAGCAGTTACCATCTCCTGCAACTCCTCGGCCGAAGACGCAAGTAATACTTGGTCATCAGCATAGAGAAAACATTTGACGAGTAACTCATTCATTCTCAATCCACTTTCATTCTCTTTTAAATCTGTCAAACAATTGTCCATGAACAGATTAAACAGCCACGGTGACGCTACACATCCCTGTCTAACACCTTTTTCGGTATTAAACCATTCAGTGTATGCCCCGTTTATCCTTACACAAGCACTAGAATCCCTATAAAGAGATTGCATTGCTCGTATGAGGATACTGCTCACACCGTTCACGGACAGTGCTGACAACAATTCATTCCTCACCACTCTATCATAGGCCTTTTCTAGATCTACGAACGCGCAGTAGACTTTCTTGTTTTTAGCCAAATACTTTTCGGCTATGCACCGCAAGGAAAAGACCTGATCCGTGCATCCCATTCCCTTTCTAAATCCCGCTTGTGCATCCCATACTTTCTTGTCTGTTTCATTCACAATCCTTTCAATCAACACTTTCGCATACAATTTACCGACGACGCTGAGAAGGCTTATACCGCGGTAATTTATGCAGTCCTGCCGTGACCCTTTTCCCTTATACAATGGCACGATTACGGCTTTGCACCAGTCTCCCGGTACTTGCCCATTTCGCCAGCACAGATTGAAAAGGCGGTACAGCTGACTAGCCACCAGGCCCTGTCCAGCCCTCAGCATCTCGACGGTAATCCTGTCATACCCTGCAGCCTTACCTAATCTCATACTTTTCAACGCTTTCACTATTTCATCCATGCTTATCTCATTTTCATCAACATTTATATTAGTTTCCGTGGAAGGTGGCAGATGCTGTACCTGCACTTCCTCTCTTTCAAACAAACTTTCAAAATACTCTTTCCATCTCTTTAACACACATTCTTCTCCTTTTATAATGCTCCCATCTTGACTCCTGATTGTACTCAGCTCAGAGGTAGAAGATTTTCCTCTGGCTGTTTTGATGGTTTTCCAGAAAAACTTAATGTTTGACTGGAAATCTTCAGTGAGCCTCCTATCGAAATCATCCTTTCGTTCTTCTTTCTTTCTAGACACAATTTCTTTCGCTGCTGTTTTCAATCTTTTATACTTCGTTCTTGCTTCCTCTATCTCGTCATCCGTTGCCTTTTGAACTTTTTGGTTAGCTTTTGTTGCTAACCAATCCAACCACGCTTTCTTCTTTTCTTGCACAACCTTTTGTACATCTTTATCCATCCACACGTTATCATTCTTTATTCCTTTCCTTCTTTTAGCTACCCCGCATACCTCGATAGCAACATTTACGACCCCTTTCTTAAATGTCTCCCACAAATCTTCAATCACTCCTATCTCTTCTATCCCTTTAAAACTTTCTTTCAGTTTCTCTACATACTCGTCTTTCTTTTCTTCTTCTTGTAGATTTTCCACTTTTACTCTGTCCAAAACACTCGTAGGCTCGGCCACTCGGTGTCGCCACCGTTTAAAGAGGCCACGCATTCGGGCTATGACCAGGAAGTGGTCTGTGTCGAGGCCTACACCGCGGTATGCCCGAGTGTCTAGCACTTTCTTCCTCAGTCTTTCATCCACAATTACAAAATCAATCATACTTCTAGACTCACCCTCATCTCTTGTATACAAATGGATCTTTTTGTGGTCAAACATTGTGTTGGCCACGCACAGATTCCATTCCAAGCATACTTCAAGCAGGCTTCTCCCATTGTCATTCACTCTCTCGTCCCCAAACGTACCCAGAACTCCTTCATACCCATCACGCTTTACTCCAACCCATCCATTAAAGTCCCCTAACATCACGATCCGTTCATTTTCTCCGCATTTATTCAAGACCTCTCTCATGCTATCCCAAAATTCCTCTCTCTCTTGTTGTGTTTTTAAGGACCCACCTCCACGCAGATCCGTTGGTGCATAGACCCCAAGGATAAACAAGTGAGTGAGTCCGACTTTTAACCTAATCCAGAGGAGTCTTGGGCTTATACATTCATGCTCCATCACACATTCAACCATTCGAGATGAAAGAATCACACCAACTCCCTGACAGCCTCGGCTGGTTTGGGGGACTCCCGACCAGTATGCCGTGTAAGGGCCATGAACCGTGGTGTCACATCCTTTCCTCTTGGTTTCGTTCACGCACAGAATATCAATGCAACGTTCATCCATCATCTGACATACTTCATCTACCTTACCATCCATTCCTCCTCTTACATTCAACGTAGCGAAGCGGCTCTCCGTGGGCCGCTTTTCGCCCCCGTGAGAAACGAGACGTGATGGGTGGCGAACCACATCGCCGCCATTTTGGTTAATTAAATTATTTTTATGACTATCCATTTCGTTCCCACGAATAGCGAGGGAAAGGTTTGTCCCCCCCCCCAGCAGAGCCCCGCATGCCAGGGTAAGGCTAGCCTAATTCTGGGGTCGCCCGGTCCCAGGGCAGTGTGGCACGCTAACGACTAGGCTCGCCCCTAGCCATGCATCCATCTGCGCGGCAGACGTTGGATTGGCGGAGGGTAGGAATAGGAAAAGGGGAAGGATAGGTGGTGTGAAAAGGAAGAGTAAAGTAAGTTAGGGTAGGAAATAGGAAATGTAGGATATTACCGTCCAGGAGGGCACGGGATAGGACAGTAATAGCTAGGGAAGCCGGGGTCGCATACCCGTATACCATACCACAACTACCGGACCGGACCGGACAGGTAAATTGGGATGGGTATCCGCTCATTGTGTTGAAAATTCCGCTCAACACAATAACTGCTCGGGGCAAACTGAGCAACCAAGACCAAGGCGACCCCTGCCACGCTATCCGTGAATTTTTGCAACATCAGGGGACTTCACTCGAACCTAAACGCCGTCCACTACCATCTCGAGACGGCGAAGCCGGCCTTGCTCTTTCTGACCGAGCCGCAGGTGTCCTCTCCGGCTGATACTTCGTATCTCTCCTACCCGGGGTACAAATTGGAGCACTCCTTTGTGCCTCGGGCTGGAGTTTGCGTGTATGTCAGAGAGGACATCTGTTCTCGACGCCTCGGCAGTCTTGAAGGTTCGGACCTGTCCATCCTTTGGCTACGCGTGGACAGCGACAACCATCCGCGCGTCTATGTGTGCCTCTATAGGTCCCATAGCGGTAATGCCGAAACAGACCGACTCATCGACCACGTCCAAATGGCTACAGATTCCTTGCTACAACAGGTCCCATCCGCAGAGATCGTGATCCTTGGTGATTTTAACGCCCACCACGCCGAATGGCTCGGTTCACGCCGCCGTGTTTGGCATTACAGGTTGGCGGATTGGGACGGAATGCGGTCTTTCTTTGCTTCCTACCCATGGGGGCGGGTTTGCTTTTCGCCGGATGATCCCAGCGCTGTTGCTGACTCTGTCACTGATGTAGTGCTACAGGGAATGGAACTATTTATTCCATCATCTGTGGTACCCATCGAAGGCAGATCTCAGCCTTGGTTTGGTCGGTCCTGTAAGACTGCTTTACGCAGTAAGCAGGAGTGTTATCAAGCCTGGGCTGCGGCTTCGGCGACTCGGGATGTAAACACCAGCATTCTTAAAAAGAAGTATAACTTCACCTCCAGGTCCTTCAAAAGAGTTATTGCCAAGGGCAGAATTGGCGAGAAACTAGTTCGCCTTCTTTCGGGAACCCGTGCATTCCGGTCTCTCGCCAAGGCTGTCCAAGGGAATTTCTGTAAGCCATCACTACCATCTCTGCACAGGGAGGACGACTCACTGGCCCACGACGCAAAAGAGAAAGCCGACCTTTTAGGCTCCCTTTTTCCGTCCAACTCGACAGTTGATGACGGGGGGAACACACCGCCGACCATCCCGCGGTGTGAGTGCTCCATGCCGGATGTGCGGTTCTCACAGCGCTCGGTTCGCAAAGCGCTCCTCTCCCTTGACATCCACAAGTCGAGTGGGCCTGATGGAATCCCCCCAATTGTGCTGAGGACGTGTGCTCCGGAGTTGGCACCGGTTCTAACACGTCTTTTCCGGTACTCCTACTCCCTAGGCGTAGTCCCGAAATCATGGAAGACAGCTTTTGTCCACCCGATCCCTAAAAAAGGCGACCGCTCAGACCCGTCCAACTACAGGCCTAACGCCATCACCCCCTTGTTCTCCTAAATAATGGAATCCGTTATAAACTGCCACCTCATGCGGTTCCTTGAGGATCACCAGCTGATTAATGACCGCCAGTACGGTTTTCGTCGGGGTCGATCAGCTGTGATCTTCTGGTCTACTTAACTCGTAGATGGGCGGATGCAGTAGAGTCCAAGGGGGAGGCATTGGCCGTCAGTTTGGACATTGCGAAGGCCTTCCATCGGGTTTGGCACAAAGCGCTTCTTTCGAAGCTCCCTTCCTATGGGCTTCCCGAGAAATTATGCAATTGGATCACCAGCTTTCTTGCAGATCGGAGCATCAAGGTCGTTGTAGACGGTGCATGCTCCGACTACAAGCCTATTAACGCTGGTGTTCCACAAGGCTGCGTGCTATCACCAACGCTGTTTCTTCTGCATATCAATGATATGTTGCAAGCCGGTAGCATTCATTGCTATGTGGATGACAGAACTGGTGATGCTCTATACACCGGCCGTGCCAATATTTCTCGGGAAAACGTCACCGAGTACCGGAACAAAATTTGTGTCTGAAGTCAAGTCTTTGCTGGACAAAGTCTCGGATTGGGGGCGACTAAATCTAGTCCAGTTTCATCTTCAGAAGACACAAGTTTGCGCGTTTACCCCTGAAAAGAACCCCTTTTTCGTATCTCCTCAATTTCAAGGTACTCCCCTTGTTGCCTCAGCCAGTATCGGAATCCTCAGCGTCGACATATCGAGCGACGTGCAATTTCGTGGTCACTTGGAAGAGAAGGCCAAATTGGCCTCTAAAAAGCTTGGCGTGCTCAGCAGAGCGGGACAGTATTTCATGCCAGCACTTCGCTTGCAACTTTACAAGCCGCAGGTTCCCACATGAAATACTGTTCCCATCTCTTTGCTCCCCAGTGCCAACTCCTTCCATTTGACCGCATCCAGTGCAGAGCGGTTCGAATCGTCGACGACCGAGTTCTTTCCAATCGGCTCGACTCACTGGCACTGTGTAGAGATGTTGCATCTCTTTGCGTATTTTATCGCACCTACCATGGGCAGTGCTCTGAGGAATTGTTCGGATTAATCCCAGCCGCCAAATTTCACGAACGCACATCGCGGCAGAACTTCCGATACCATCCACACCATCTGGATGATTGGCGGTCCACCACTGTGCGATTTAGAAGATGTTTATTCCTCGCACAACTTCCTTGTGAAATCAGTTACCACCAGCAATTTTTCCGGACCGTTACGACTTAGAGACCTCCAAGAAAAGAGCCTACTCCTTTTTAAAAGGCCCGCAACGCATCTGCAATTCCCCTGGTATCGCAGTTGTTCATGGGCGGCGGTAGTCACTTACCATCAGGTAAGCCGCATGCTCGTTTGCCCCCTCTCCTATAAAAAAGAGGCTTAGTTGCGCGGTTTCCCTGGTTTCGGTATTCCTATTACGTCTGCCTTTTTCCAGGCATCCGGAAAGGAGCAACTGGAAAGAAGAGGGTCAAAAATGCCTACTAGGAGGCATACAAGCGACGTGGAGAGAGATTTCAGTACCCTGTTGCTAATGCTATCGGAGCTGGGTGCTGATTTCTTTTTGAGGTTTTTATTAGTTCTGTGACTTCGTCGACTGTCACAGGATCTAAGAGATCGCCCTCAGGTGGTAGTGAAAACTTACGCTCGACCTCCGCTTCGATCTCTGCTAGGTGACCGGGATCTATCGGTTCGTTAGACGGAGTACATTGGATCTCTTCCGCGAGGCATTCGGTCTTTTCAGAGTCGTCAAAGGCTAGATCGAGGTTTCCTGGCCTAATGAGAGGCGACATAGGTGAAGATTGTTCTGACTTCAGAGCTTGAGTAAAATACCAGAAGGCAGTTTGTGATGGCTCGATATCCATCTGCAGATTATCCCACTTATCATGTCTAAACACTTTAATGTGCTGTTTCACCTCGTTTTGGAGGTTGCGCATTCGAAATTTGTTATCTATGGTATGATGATGATTGTCTTAGTGTTGCGTTTTCTTTAATTAGCTGTCGAATATCACTTGGAGAATTATGTGTCGAGCAATCGACACACGAAACATACGAGAGCGTTCTTTAACTGTAGAGGTAAGGAGGGCCGATAAGGCGCTAATCGCCTTATTAGCCTCCTCTGGCGAGTTTATCTTGTGAGGGATTTTGTCTAAGTGCTGGGAGATCATAGACTCTAGTTTGACTTTGAGCTTACGCCAGTCCACGAGTCTGGTTGGCTCTGAAGAACCTCACCTGCGGGCTGATCCAGCTGTATTAGGACTGGTCTATGGCCCGAGTTGAGTTCTAGAGTTTCAATCGATTACATGGACATCTTTAAGTAACGCTACGTTGAGGACGTCCGGTTGGTGACTGATTGCGAATGGGTAGCGAGTTGGAGTCTCAGGTGTGATAACATCGAAGTTTAATCCCTCCGTGAGATCCAACAATACCATACCGTTGGAATTGCTTCTACGCGAGTTCCAGGAGGAATGTTTACTATTGAAATATATAACACTGGAGCCTAAACTAAGTAATTCTACAAAGTATGATTCAACTATGGGATTGAGTGGATGTACATACGCCGATACGATGGTAAGTGGCAAATGGTCAGAGAGTTGTTTAATGTTGGTTAACAGGGGAGCGTCGATTGGTACGCAGTTCAAGAACCTTATATAGTAGGTCAAGATTCCGCCTCTAGGACTGGTCAGCCTATCATTTCTAACTAAGGTGTAATTTGCGATGTTAGGGTCGCCATGGCTAGACTTCAAGAAGGTCTCTTGCACTAGCATGATGTCTACATAGTGTTTACGCAGGAAGAGCGTGATCTCGTCTTTTTGGTCTCTAAGGCCATCTAAGGCAGTTAGGAGCGTGGCTTAGTTCTACCTAACGATTGCACTGCCATTTTGGTGTTTAATTGAGGTAGTTAGGCACAATGAAAAGACCAGATTGCGTCGATTAGCCCTTGCTCAGTCGTGGCGTTGAGTTTGTCCTATGGGATAGTTGCTTCACGGAGTTTGCGGGCCAAGTAGGATAATTCAGCAATGATAATGTTGCTGATGAAGCCGCAGACTAGAGAGAAGTCACGTGGTAGAGCCATGCTCCAGCTATATTAGTAGTATAGTTGTAGCCCGAATGGGTCGACTCGACTGGGGAAGGACTACACTCTCACAGAATACCAGCGTAAAATAGCAGCTTAAAACTGCTGTGTCTCGTATGGTGAGTGTAGAGAACCGGAGGCCCTTTTTACTGGAAAAGAGGCATTCCATCTTAGTCTTCACGGGCGACAACGCATCTGCATTTTGATTCGCAAGCGAGGATAGATGTAGATGTCTATGGACCACACAAACCACTTACCATTAGGTGGACTGTGTGCTCGTTTGTCACCCTATCCTATAAAAAAAAGTCAGCGGCGAAAGAAGACGAGCCTTGTTGGACGGGCTTCTGCGCGAAAAGCGCGCGAGGACACCTCGGCGACTGAGGTGGGCTTGGTAACGTTTTGAGGAGGGAGTAGGCACCGCATACGGTGCGAGTTTCGGGGGCAGGCAGCCAAGAGCGAGACTTACTGGCTAGACCCTGCGACGGGGACGGCTTCTACCTCCGCGTTGCTTCCTTCGCGGCGCTTTGGAATATCCACGATAGTTCGCTGGATGTCCCTTTTATAATTTTCATGACAAATGCATGGTTAGGTTAGACTGTGGTAGGTTAGGTAAGTGGCTGTTGCATCGCGAATCCTGGATTCGAATCGCTGAGTGCGAGCTTAGGTTTTTGTGACTAAACACAAATTTTTGGTTTTTGGATTTTATTGTTTTCTCACTATCTTTTTATCACTGACAGTATTTTAGTCTAACTTCAATTGAAACTGGAAAACAGAGTGCCTTTATGTTTGCTCGTAATATCAATTCCCTCGTAACATCAGCTCCCTCAGTTTACAGCTCAGTTGACAGCTCCTGAAATCATTCGAAAGTTTTTTCCTCTCTTTCGAAGTACATACTCGTACATAAGAGTGCACAGTGATAGAATTGCAGATCAAAACTTGTTATTCAATAGAAAATTTGCTTTAATTTATTTGGCTCTATACGTGGTAGAGCCACGCTGCAGCTATATTAATAGTATGGTTGTAGCACCAATGGATCGGCTCGACAGGGGAGGGACCACGCTCAAACCGAATACCAGCGTAAAATAGCAGCTTAACGCTGCTGTGGTTCGTAAGGTGAGTGTAGAGAACCGGAGACCCTTTTTACTGGCAAAGAGGCATTCTATCTTAGTCCTCACGGCTGACAACGCATCTGCATTTTAATTTAATGAAGGTAGATGTAGATGTCTATGGGCCACAGCAACCACTCAGCATCAGGTCGACTGTGTGCTCGTTTGTCACCCTTATTCTATAAAAAAAGAAGATTGGAACTCGTTGCGTCGCAGTAAAGAGATTATTTCCATTATTTCAATGCGGTAAAATATGTTTTACCATTACCGTTACAACCTATTAAAGTCGTTATTAGGTAGACGTTGCTGCCCATCTCCTGATTTGTTTCCCACTGTCGCCTCTTACGACATTTTTTTTGTTTAACCAGTCACCATAGTTTTATCAGTCTTAAAACTTATTAAATGTGGGTACCCTCTACAAAAATTACTACGAAAATCTTGACATTTTGAAAAATAATAAAGATAAACCAACTAGAGTTTTATGTTTCCACAGTAAAGTCCATTACAGTTTAGTCTCTCAAAGCTGAACATAAACCACCTCCATACATTGCCTTTTAAGGGAGATATTTGCCATAGTCGCCACGCTCGGTAGGTAGGTTATCAAACACAGGATTTTATTGTTTTACGTTGTTATTAAGATGATGCTGCCCATAATACAATGTTTTAGTTTTCCTGCGTCGCCTGTTATGAAACCTATGGGATATTATAGCGTAGAGCATTCTTTAACACAGTCAATGTTATTATTTTGGCGAAATTATATCTAAAAACGTTGAACTTAAATGTTTATTTTTTTATAAGTAAAGATGACAAACAAGCCCACAGTTCAACTGATGGCAAGTGGATGCTGTAGACGCATTCTTATTTTATCATCATCATAATTACTGCCTATCACAACAAAACTATGTTTATTTATGTTTGTCTTCCCAATCAATGTATATCTTGAATCAATGTATGTCTTCCCAAAGGATTACATATAGCGCTCAGCATGGTCCTGAGCTACATGCGTCCATCGATTTCCTGCATGTTACTAGGTCGTTACTTCATCTAGTGCGGAGCCGTTTCACACTTCGCTTGCCAGTAGGAGGCTTCTAAATACTATCAATAAAGTTTAATAAATCAAAATTCAGTTGATTTGTAACTCCTGAGGACTAAGATTGAATGTATCGTATAAGTAAAAAGGGTCTCCAATTTTTGTCACCCACCACACCAACACAGCATCATTATGCTGCTATTTAACGCTAGTATCCTGTTCGAGCGTGATCCCTTCCTGGTCAAGCCGACCCAATCGTGCTGTAGCTATAAAATGAAGCTGCATGGCTCTTGGCTCTACCAAGTGTAGTGTTGTGAGTGAATTTACTTCAGTGTTTAAGTAGATGTCTTCGAATGTAATCTAAGTTATAGAAAATTTATACAGTTAAATCAATTGTGTTTAACGAGATGTATTTTCATCTAACAACCGAGAAAAAAATGGTTTATTCAATGAATTCTTACTTGATTCAAAATATTATCCGCTTTATACTACATCTGTATATGTAAATATTCGGCCAATTCACGTTAAAACGGACAAACCATGATTAAAATATTGGAAGCAGCAAAACCAGTGTGAGGCTATTGGACCCATACCATTGCTTCTGCATTCTATTGACTTCCCAACGTGGTGGTGTGAGAAATACAATAAAAACAGTTTTATGCCTCGGACGTTCCTTTAAACAAACAAAACTTACCTTATACTTTATTTTATATATTGTATAATTAATAGGTCGAGGAAAAAGTTTCTTCGAATTTGTTTGTATAAAGTTGAAGAAAAATCTCTTTGGTTGTACTGTTTGTTTCTGGCTTGTTTTAATATCAATACATGTCCTATACATTAAGGAAAATAAAAATAAAGTAAAAAACACATTCCAGCCATTTTTCAGTTGTTTTTCTGTCCGTTGAAATGAGTGATCTAACGAAGAAATTCGATACATTCTTAAGTTTTATTACAAAAAAGGGAAAAATGCGACTCAAGTCGCAAAAATAATTTGGGACGTTTTATGCGTTTATGGACTTAATGCAGTATCAGTTGTGGTGTTACTTTATTCAAGCGTTTTCAGTCCGGGAATTTTGATGTCAAACAAAGACATTTAACTTAGATTATTTACTCTCTAGATAGAGTAACGGCGGCTTAAAAGCGTCGAAAAAAATATCAGCTAACTGTTAGCCTCTAAAGCAATCCCCGCTCCTCACTGTCAATAGTAATGCCAAGAGATACGCACGCACGGCTCATTTTTAGAGGTAAATTATTTTGGTGAAAATGACAAGTTGTGCGATCAAAATCTAGGGGAATTATAAAGGACGTTTACAAACAACTAACAAAATCTCCTACCATCGCTAAGTAACTCAAAACTAATAGTAATTTAGGAAAACAAAACTAATAAATTGATAATTCAATTTACAAAATCAACGCGTCATTTTTTGGTGTTGCCAGTCTTGGATTGAGAATTTCCACGTATAGTTGTCTTAAAAGCTGATGTATGTTCATTTTTACCCGACTGCACCAGAAGGAGGAAAAACATCATGGTGTGTGTATGTATATGTATGTGGGTATATTTCAAAAATTGCTTGGCTTAGCCTACAGCCTAAACGGATGGACCGATTGTTTTTGTTTTGCAAGCTTCCTCGCAGTCGGCAGTAGTTTTTTCTTTATTTTCTCTCTTTTTTATTCCTATTACTAAATAGTATTGTATAATAATTGTCAAAATTGAATGTGACCATTTGAATACATGATTTTAGGATACCTATTGATCCTATAATTAGAAGTCGATGGGTGGACATAATAAGAAAAAGCCGTGGAGAAGAGTACTGCAAACCATCCAAAACCACAGTGCTCTGAACATTTCCGTTAAAAAGACTTGTATTTTAGTTGAAACTGAAGCCGCGTGTAGTTCTCTTCACCAAGTGAACCTAATAAGTTTGGTCGTCGAAAAATATTTGACCATACGCTATTATCATATAGCTAAATTAGATAATTTAAAACTCAAAACGAAAATTATTTAAAAAACAAATTCAAAGAGAGGGCCATTAAATTAGTAATTACAAACATTTAATGGTAAAGATAGGTTGAAAATAGAAGAGACTACTGTGCTCCTGCGGTTGACCTTAGATGCAAAGCTTCAATGGGGCACCCATATATCAACTCTTGCTGGCAAACAATGCAAGACGGAATAATTCTTCCCAAAATTATCTATTAAGCTGTAGAAACGCTATGGGATAAAATTTTACGGTAAAGGGTACCAGCGGGATAAATTATTTAACTATGACGCGGGCGAAGCCGCCGGCCAACCTCTTGTATTTTTATAAGTCGATACCATACATTAAAATAATAAAACATATTTTGTAAATGCGTAATTGATTTTTATTTGTATTTTTTTTTACAAAAAAAAATAGATTCTAACTCAACAGACAACTAAACACATAATTGAAAGCACCATATTAAAATATTAAAATAAAATTTATGAATCTATTAATATAACAATTTTACAGTTTTTCTCCATTTTATCGGGATAGATTCATTAGCTGATATCTCCCAGATACAAATGACGCTGGTGTAAGTCATAGTTATTAATTATGTAACCATAGCAACCGCTAAGCGTGTGTGGTGCCTCACGCACACACGCTTGTAAAAACTAGCCTGTTTTTGTTGCATCGCTAATTGCTTGATGCGTTATCTAGAGAATAAATAATCTAAGACATTTAAGCAGTTAGTAGTAATAGACCGGACATCAGCAACAAAATGGTCATCTCTTACTTATGTCCTATAGGATATATTTCAGAATTATGTCATTTAGTCTTAGTGACATCATCAAAAGGTCAAGACGCATTCGTTTCCTAAATTTAATTTTTTTTTAAGAAAATATGCCCGATTGTGCTTTAAGGTATTGTAAGTCCCGATACGTAGCAAAAACTAAATGTAATTTCGGTTTATTATCGCACGTAAAATGTATATATACCCAATAATTATTAAATTTTATTATTTCTGGTATATTGTTTTAGAACACTTATCATTATTGTATTAAGCGCCCTCTGTTATCTAGTAACGTCACTAAATGAGTTAGTGATTGACAACGTTTATCGATTGGTGTTATCGATAAAAGATATTATACAGGATGCGGATTTAAACATCTAACGTGGTAGAGCCATGCTGCAGAATACCAGCGTAACACAGCAGTTTAATGCTGCTGTGTTCCGTATGGTGAGTGTAGAGAACCGGAGACCCCTTTTACTGGAAAAGAGGCATCCCATTTTAGTCCTCAAGGGTGACAACGCATCTGCATTTTGATTCGCAAACGAGGATAAATGTAGATGGCTATGGGCCACAGCAACCACTTACCATCAGGTGGACTGTGTGCTCATTTGTCACCCTATCTAATAGAAAAATCTACAATATTTAAGGAGATAAAAGAGTAAACGATACTGTACTCATACAAATAAAGAAATCTTGTGGCCCTGTGCCACAGGGCCGTTGGATTTAACATGAAACGTCTATGTCAGCCAGTATAACCAGTACAAACAGTCAACGAGATAGCCTTCTTTTTAAATATTTTAATATAATTCCACAATACTAGGAGAATTGCAGATGCGTTGCAGGCCTTTCAAAAAGGAGTTAACTCGTTTCTTGACGATCCTTAAGTGGTATTAGTCTGTAAAAATCGCCGATGGTAAACCATTCCAAAAAGTATTCGTGCGAGGAAGAAAACTCCTAATAAATCGCACGTTAGTGGACCGCCATGAACCAAATGATGTGGATAGTAACGTAAATTTTGTCGCGATTTGCGTTGGTGAAATTCGCCGACTGTAATTAATCCGAACAACTCCTCAGGATACTCCCCATGATAAATACGATAGAAAATGCAAAGGGATGCAACATCTCTATGCAACACCAGTGAAGCGAGCCAATTAAAGAGAACTTGGTCGTCGACGATTCGAGCCGCTCTGCTGTCTCTGCGATCAAGTGGAAGGAGCTCGCACTGGGGAGCCCCGGCTCAGAGATGAGAACAGTATTCCAGAGGCCGAACCTGCGCCTTGTAAAGTTGCAAACGGTGTGCAGGCATGAAATACTGTCTCGCTCTACTAAGTAAGCTAAGATTTTTAGAAGCCAATTTAGCTTTCTCATCCAAGTGGCCACACCACTGCAGGTCATTCGATATGTCGACGCTGAAAACTGCGGCTACAAGGGAAGTGCTCTGAAATTGAGAATTTACGACAAAGGTGTTCTTGTAAAATTTGTATAATAATTTATTGTGTAATGACTTTTAAGACTAGTAAGTAATTTTTATAAAAGAAACGAATTATATAAACATGGAGGCGCTCTCTTATTGGATTTGACGTTTCTCGATGTGCCTCTGGTCGTCTTCATATGGATAAAGTCGATGTCATTTTTGATGTGGAGCAATATCGGCATATTAGTAGTTACAACATAGCTGAGGAATTGAGGATTGATCACAAAATAGTTTTAACCTATTTGATAAAGTCTGGCTAGACAAAAAAGCTCGATATTTGGGTACCATACGATTTCACTGAAAGAAACCTAATGAATCGTGTACTCATTTGCTATTCTCTATTGAAACCTAATGAAACCGAACAGTGTTTGAAAATATTGATCACTGGTGATGAAAAATGGGTTACGTAAGATAAAAAGGTGCGAAAAAGATCATGGTCAAAGGGTAGTCAAGCTCCACAGACTGTAGCGATACCCGGGTTAACACGCAATAAGGTGATGCTGTGTGTATGGTGAGATTTGAAGGCCATCTTTTATTATATGTTTTTACCGCTGGGCAAAACCATCGATTTGGAAATGCCAACAATTAATGAAACTCAAGCAAGGAATTGAGAAAAAACGGCTGGAACTGATCAACAGAAAAGGAGTGCTCTTTCATTATAATAACGCCAGACCACACACATCTTTGGGCACTTAGCAAAAATTGTGAGAGCTTAGATATAGTCCTAACCTTGCACTCTCATATTTTAACCTGTTTCGGCCTCTTCAGAATTCTTTGGATAGTGTTGGGTTAAAATGAAGAGAGGGCTGTCAAAACTACTTGTCGCATTTTTTTGATCAAAAATTTCAAGATGGCAAAAAGTTATCGAACGAAATGGAACATATACATGGTTATTTTTCAGAGAAATTTGGCTAAATTTTAAACTTAAGTTCAAATATATAAATTAATAATGAAATACTGTTATTGCAGTTTTTGAAAATGCGAATAAATAAGGCTTGTACTTATATTTTAAATTATCCCAAATTGAATGTGATTTATGGGCAACAACGGTTTTGCCTACCGGTAGACCCTTACGAATGCGTGCGTGCGCAGTAAAATCAGTTAAAATAAGGCATTACCACGCATTTTAAATTTAAAACATAAAAAGGGCAGAATTTTTGACATTTTTTTTCATTAATTTTTCTGAACCTTCTCAGCGAATTTGGCCGGTTTTTTCAAAATAATCCTATTATAATTCAATGTAATTAAACTTGTAAATTGTACCTATATAAAATACGAAGAAACTTTTTCCCCGACCTATATATAAATTGTCTATCATCATACATCGGTATGATCGATTAAAACATAGCTCTACACGCGAATTTGAAAATGTTCAAGAAGTAGGGAAGGCCCCATTCAAAACGCAATCCATTGGGTACTGAAAGCAGCTTTTCATGCTTAATACTCACGTATTTATGAAAGTTTTTAACTGCCAGGATTAAATAAAACAACAATGGTGGTTCCAGTTTTATATTATATATTTTGCATATGGTAATGTTTGAAGATTTATTTAAATAATTGATTTATTTTATGTTATTATTAAGATAAACGTGTTAGAGACATGCAGCAGCTATATTATGGACGCAGCTAGAATGGGTTGGCTTGACCGTGGTAGTTACCACGCTCTCATAGAATATCAGCGTGAAGCAGCAGAAAAATGCTGCCATGATTCTTAGGCGAGTGCAGAGAAACGGAGACCCTTGTGATAGCGTATTTGCATTTTGATTCTTAATCAAGGATAGATGTAGATGTCTATGAACTATAGCATCCACTTACAATCAGATGGGCCGTGTGCTCATTTGTCACCCTTTTTGAATAAACAATAATCAAATATAAACAAAAACACGTAGATTACAGTGATATTTTGTGAAATTACGTATACGCATACGTATTGGCGTATTCACAGCTGACACGCAAATACATGGTAGATCCATGCTGTAGCTATATTATTGGTATAGTTGTAACACGAATGGGTCGGCTCGACCGGGAAAGGACCACGCTCTCACAGAATACCAGCGTAAAATAGCAGCTTAACGCTGCTGTATTTCGTATGTTGAGTGTGAAGAACCAGCGACCTTTTTTACTGGAAATGAGTCATTCCATCTTAGTCTTCACGGGCGACAACACATCTGCATTTTGATTCGTAATCGAGGATAGATGTAGATGTCTATGGGCCACAGCAACCACTTATCATCAGGTGGACTGTGTGCTCGTTTGTCACCCTTATTACATAAAATATAAATAAAAAAAATCGGTCAACTGCGAACGATAACAACTGTGAACATGAATAGCGCTTTGTGCCATCAGCTTTCAACTAAATTATTAGAATTTTCAATCGGAGTTTTTATATTTTATCGATAATGTATTGATGATATGCAGGTATTCTAAAAGGTTTTTACATTACTCTAAATGTAATAATAACCATAGAAATAATTTTCAACATTGGCTTTACACTTATCATCATATCATTATGTAGTAAATACGGTATAGAATATTTTTGAATGAAATATAATAAAGCATATTAACATGACTTTTTTTTATAAAATAGGGGTAATAAACGAGCACACACTCCACCTGATGGTAAGTGGATGCTGTGGCCCATAAATATTTACATACATCCTCGATTAAGAATGAAAATGCAGTAACGATGTCATGCTAATTGCTGTTTTTTATATACCAATTCAAACTGAACTGAGTAAGTGGCGCAAATATGAGTCTCTGAGAGATGACTACATATTTGTGCCATTTGCTGTAGAGACTATCGGTCCGTGGGGTCCACGTGCGGTGAAGTTCTTAAAGGTACTCCATCAGCGGCTGGTCGTTACTGTTGGTGATAAGAGGGCTGGTTCTTTTCTCGCTCAAAGGCTAAGTATAGCCATTCAGCGGGGAAACGCGGCCAGCGTTCTTGGCACGATACCGCGGGGAGTAGGACTATATGATAATTAAGTTTCTAGTTTTAGTTCTTTTTATTATTATAGTTTTTAATATTGTATATCAAATAAAATACTTTTCATTAAATATAGTATTGTGTTTAATAATAGGATTATATTGTACAATTGTTTGCTATTCAAACTCAAAATATTTTTACTCTCTGGTTATGCAGAAAGGAAAACCTCTCAGTTTTTATGTCACCATTGGTATTGCCATAGGGAACGTATCAAATTAATTTTTACGTAGTAGAGCCATGCTGCAGCTATATTAGTAGTATAGTTGTAGCACGGGGAAAGGACCACGCTCGCACAGAATAACAGCGTAAAATAGCAGCTTAACGCTGCTGTGTTTCGTATGGTGAGTATAGAGAACCGGAGACACTTTTTACTGGAAAAGAGGCATTTCATCTTAGTCCTCAAGGGTGACAACGCATCTGCATTTTGATTTGCAAACGAGGATAGATGTAGATGTCTATGGGCCACAGCAATCACTTACCATCAAGTGGACTGTGTGCTCGTTTGTCACCCTATCCTATAAAAAAAATTGTTTCGGGAAACAATTAATACAATATATATTAAAATTAAGTTTAATCGATAAAACCTTTTCAAAATACCTTGTCATTGCTTTAAAATGTATAAGAAATTGTTTGAAATTTCACAATAACAGAAACAGAAACTTTTTTATTCAATATACATTATAAATAATAGTTATTAAAAGTCACTCTCTTGTTTAATTTACCACTGGTTCGCCTAATATTTTAAGCCACTTTATGATGCTGCTTATATCCCGACGTGATAACATCAATCTGTATAATTTATGCGACCCCGCTTAGTTTCTGGTCTTCTTAGATAGAGGTTATAAATTACTCTTGCGCGCTCTCACCGCTGGGTGTTCATAAATTGCTAAAGCTGCTTTGTAAGGTGAAATATTATTCAATGTTTCTGGTAAATCATTTTGCAATAATAGCTTTCAGCGTTTAAGGTTTATTAATATTATTAATAAAGGCAAAAACAACGTTTAAATTTAAAAGTTTAAGTTAATATAGAATGAGATATTCTCTTGTAAATGTGAATCATATTTTTGGTTTGTTCATGTGAGACTCTCGGTCTAATAATCAGGTACACAAAGCCTGTCGCTACTCAAAGGGAGACACACAGGTATCGCTCAACGCTTACTACGAGGCCCCTGTCAAGCTAATATTTGCTTTAAGGGATTTACTTGCTCTCGGCTTAATTACTTAGTTACTCAGTATGTAGTCAAGCATTGGATTAATTTAAATAAGAAATTGAAGGAAGAATACTTGAATGCAAGTCAAAAAGTAATAACATTTACAAAGTAGATGCATGAAGTTTTTATTACGGAATTTTTAGTATAATTATTGTATTATATAAAATTAAGGACCTCTTTTCTGCCTGTGTGTCCGCCTGAGTAGGAACCACCCTTTTATCTATTTCTGCTGCCAAATAACAGTGCCTGCACTGCTGTTTTCTAGTCTGATAATTACATGCTGTGAAACATTCCATCTGAGCCCTCAGAGGTGACAACGTATCTTTATCTGTTTCTGTATCATGTATATGTTTTTCGTTTGATGTTAGCTGTAGGTGTCCATGGATTTCTGTAACCACTTACCATCAGATACGCTGTAAGTTCGTTTGTCACTTCAGTTTTACTTATCATTCAAAGTGGAACACAGCATTCGGTGAATTGTTCCTTGGTAGCAGAAATAGGTAAGAGAATGATGTCAAACCAGACGGATTCCTTGGCAGGAATGAAGTTCTAATGATTAGTAAACACATACAACATACACGAAATTAAGATCTCTCTTGACTCATACAAAATACCTTATTTCTTTATGCAGGTATTACATGACTTTAGTCCTCCTTCTCCCTTGCACCATCGGACAACTAGACGCTCAGCGAGTTGGTTCGAATTAAACGGTACAATCTGTCCTTCGTAATGCCTACAGTAAAAGAGTGTAACAATATGCCAGCACCAGTGTTTCATTCTAACTACTACGTGTCTATATCTGTCTTCAAGACTTTGATTATGACAGTGCGATTTACCACCTAGGACTATATGACTAAGTATATATTTTATTAGGACTTATAACGAGCAAAAAAGTTAACGAAAAATCGAAAGGAACTTATTTTATATTTAGGATTAGGATTTTTTTATAAAGGTAATTATTAGCAATATTTGGAGATCTATGTTCAAGTGGTTATCTCATAGACTGTTTTAATAAAGACAGTAAAACAAATAAAAACAACACTAAATAAATGTGATTGTTAAAATTGACTTCTAGTTTGGGATGCTAAAAAACCTTGTTGAACAAACCTTTCCGACACTTAAATCCCCTACGTCTGGTTATTCAGAAATTGAACACTTTTTCTCACCACTAGGGAATAAGAGGGTAAAACTCTGATTACAGACGCTAGACCTTTGAATTTGTTGTTTTGTTAATGTCAACTAACTGTATGATATATTATGTATTATGTTATAAGGCCATTTTAATTTTTTTTATTAAACGAAAAAACTAAAACTATTGATATAATTACCATGGAAAAAAACAGATCACATCAATCCAAAAATAATGTCAGGACTTTTCTATAGCCATTTACATTCTTTGTAATACACAAGTTTTACATTTTAGCATGATATTTTCCATGTAGGTGAGACGGAGAATATCCACTGCCTCATATTATCGTTCCTTAGGGTGTTGTAAGAGGCAAGGCGACAAAGGACTACAACTCAAAAAAACTGCAGTTAATAATTCACTCAGCAAACGTGGCAATTATGGAAAAATTCCCCCTATGAGGCAATCAATATAGGAGGCCTATATTCTGCAGTGAACAGTTATAGGCTGTTACGGATGGATGGATATATGGATGGTATTCCTATTATATTTTGGTATCTGATTTTGATGAGGAGATTGCTTAAAGTATATTCGCTACGAATCACATTTGCATTAATAAAGTTTAAAGAAATGGTTTCTCGGTTTCTTTTTAATCTAAATCCATAGTCTACAATGGTATTAATTCCAAGTGATCTATCTACATTAACACTATGCACCTCCTCACTATAATATCTGGTAGAAGGACTTAGTGTAGTCCTTAACAGTGATGACGTTTGCCGGCTCTTTTTCGAGAACTTTTTTAAAACAAGCCTTGAAATATTTACAAATAATCCGACTTAAATGGGTCAAAAATTACTCTCTGTCAAATTTTCTAAAGCAATAGTATGTCGTCGTAAAAATATTATGTAATTATATTATACTGTATTATTATACTATTATTCGTAGAAATTTTAGTACTTAAAAATGCCAGAGTGGAGAGTGCACATACAAATTAATTCAATGGAGCGACAATGATGGTTATTGAACAAGGTTCGAAAAATTTTCGCTCTTGAAGAACCCTCAAATGCGATCTCGAGACGAGCAGTGTATTGTTCACTGGCATGTACGATCACAAGTGTGTATCGTTAACCCTCTTGAAGTTCATTCTTTTTGCTTGTTTTGTTGATCAATATGATTTTTATTCTAATAAGACATGATAACGTTTTGAGAGTTTAGCTATCATACATAATAACGATATTTGTTGCAATGTATTTTCCATTTGATAATGGTGATCCTCATTGGTGAACTTCGATGAGGTAGCATTTCCTATTTGTTCTGAGTCCAAGATTCTACAAGCTCACTATGTCGGCGATACTTTCACAATTCTACGATCAAGTAAGAAACTGCATTTTTAGATCATCTTGCCTCCGTAAATTCTAAAATTTAGTAGGAACAGGGGCAAATATTTTTTTAGCTTATCTGAAATGTATTAGTAATTCGAAATCCTGGTAACACCCTTAGCTAAACTGTGTATAAAAAAGACCCATACTAACCTAACCATCCTTCACAGTTAGCTACCGTGGGAAGATGCTATTGTATTATCATATCAGATGTGTCAGTCACTGACAATATTGGCTGCATCTTGAAGCGAGCTTCTATATGATACATACTCCAAGCCGTCCTTTCGGCGGCTGAAAGATTATTCGGTTTTTACTATCCGTAAAATGTAATAACCCTCTACAAGATGCAGGAATGTACAAGCTTGGTCGTGAATGTGATTTTTCTTATAAAGAATAGACCAAGAAATCAATGAAACTCCGCATTAAACGAATAAAACTGACAGATGCTCTTTGAATTTTGCAGTTTTTGAACACGTGCAGAACCGTGTCAGCTATTGCATGCCACCTTAAATCTTTGTAAAAGAGCATCGATTAGTACCATGTATGATTCGCGAGGTTATTGAAATTAAACTAATCCTGATTTCAGTAAAGAAGATGGGTGCTACAGTCTGCTTGGTATCCATTCAATAATAAAATTTAATCGTAACGCAATCATACTATTACAATACTTCCAGATACTATTAGTTCATTTTGTGTAGTAGAAGTCAATAAACATTTTAAACCCGCTATTTTAAAATAATATAACAACTACGATATTTTCGAGGGTTATATAATATATTGTAATAATTATGTCTGTTTATTTTTCTTTTACTTTTTACAGGTAAAATATCCAGTTCTCTTCACTCATCATACAAATACAGTAGCATTGTACTGTTATTTCATGCTGATATTCTGTGGAAGTATATTATTTATTGTAATATTCAGCTTCAATTTATCAGGTTTTCGATCAGTCATCTTTATTACATGAAACTAATTTTTACAGATCTTATCGCGTTTAATTTAACTTTGTGGTCACGGGGGAAACACCGTTCGTAACAACTTTTTACTTGCCTGATTTAGATCTTAGCACTTCCTCGAATATCCTTTTTTGTTGATATTTTGACACACGTAGGAATGAGATTATGGTCTCTGCATCTCTTCAAGAAATTTAAAGATGTTATATATCTTACGCGCTTGGTCTTGAGATCTTCTAATCGGCGAAATTGATTGGCTATTACCAGTCCGTACTGGTTCAAATAATGATTTCTTATATTTACGCGAAGACTAAACATTAAGTGAAACTAATTTTTATGGACTTTATCGCGTTTAATTTCATTTAATGTGTAGTCTTCGCGTAAATATAAGAAATCATCAGTCATCTTTAGTCTGGTGTATGAAGATGTTCTTTCAATGTAGTGAAAATTTACGTTTAGTTTTAGTTACATTCATATCACAATGTTTTAATATATTTTTTAGAGAAATACGGCGAACTTAAGATATTTTTCTTATACATAAGGAGGCCATAAGGGTCATTATTACTACTCTCTGGAATCTTTTAGAGATAAGTTTAAGGAAATACTCAAATATATTAACTATGAGCCTTTCACTAGATTTTATTAAATATAAAAAATAAATTAACTAACAAGTCACGGAAAATTATTACATATAACAAACATGGCAGTTTACAACACATTTGAATTCTGAACAACTACGATAACTATTTAAAAGAAATTAGTTAACAAATGTATGCTAGTAAATGATATTAAACATTTATGTGTGTGTTCACAACTATACAATAGTAGTTGGAGCAACGTTAAAACTAAATTTAAGTTTCTTGAGAAAACAAATATGGCCTTGGAGCGTCTGAAGCAACGTGTAATGTGCAAGAGTGCTGTGAAGACGCACCCAATTACAAAACAACTGCTATTTTCTTCCTCTCTCAAGTTCATAACAATTTTATACATAATATACTTAAAAAAATGGTAATAAATTTTAGTACGTGAGGAACCTAGAAAATATCTTTTGAATTAATATCCTAGAAAGCCAGTCACCCAGCCACTAAAATATTCACTACTCCGTATTGTATTTGATATATATGTATTTGATATATATGTATTTGATATATATATATATATATATATACACACATATATACATATAATTTTACTTTTCATCATCCTTGTTTAAATGGTTGACTGGGAGAATGCCCTATGGCATTAAGTCCGGTATATGTATCACTTTGTGCATGGAAATATAAAGAAATAAATAAAATAAAAATATGGGACAAACAAACTTACGGTTCACTTATTGGACACCAGCAGTCAACTTTAAACAAAGAAGACTACAGGTGCGTTATCACCTCTGATGAATGAGGTTCGATTGTTCACAGCCTGTAATTATACTGGCTGTCTACAACACAGCGGAACACAGCGGAACACAGCGGTGTACGAACTGCTGTTTGGCGGCAGATATAGGTAAGAGAGTGGTACCTATCAGGACGAACTCCTTGGTGGAAAGGAAGTCCTACCAGCTAGCATGTGCCATGTTTCCTTCATCTACGAACACAGTCCTCCAGAGCCATGCTGCAGCTATATTAGTAGTGTAGTTGTAGCACGAATGGGTCGGCTCGACCGGGAAAGAACCACCCTTTCACAGAATACCAGCGTAAAATAGCAGCTTAACGCTGCTGTGTTTCGTATGGTGAGTGTAGAGAACCAGAGACCCTTTTTACTGGAAATGTGGCATTCAATCTTAGTCCTCATTGGTGACAACGCATCTGCATTTTGATTTGTATTCGAGAATAGTTGTGGATGTCTATGGGCCGCAGCAACCACTTACCATCAGGTGGACTGTGTGCTCGTTTGTAACCCTTATCCTATAAAAAAAGAGGTATATCACTGATTCGAATCCGAGTTGATCGCGTACATTGAAATGTAACAGCGAGCGCTTAGCCTATATGCGCTGAGAGAATATTCCCCAGAATCGACTTAGATAACTAACATGCATACTATTACTCCAAAGTTCCAAGCAATCTGTGAGTGCACTCTGCGCGCTACATCTAGGTTTGAATCATTATTATCATCTCACAGAATACCAGCGTAAAATAGCAGCTTAATGCTCGTTTGTTTCGTATGGTGAGTGTAGAGAACTGGAGACCCCTTTTACTGGAAACGAGGCATTCCATCTCATATAGTCCTCAACGCATCTGGTTTTCTCGCATTTTGGTTCTTAATTGAGGATAGATGTAGACCCACTTACCAGCAGGGTCCACCTGATGTGTTGTTTGCTCGTATGGTATTTTCCTATGGGAACACGCGACTAACAGTGAAATTATGAATGAATTGAATTATACAGAAGAATATGAATTTTACAGAAGAGGGCCATAAGAGTAATCTGTGATTTAAAACCTAAAGAGTCGCTCCGACAAAAAATTAAGGAAATTAATATATTAACTTTGGCCTCTCAATACATTTATGAAAATGTAATGTACGTTCATAAAAATAAAAGTAGTTATACAAAAATAAGTGATATTCATTCATTTATAAATACTAGAACAGACACAAGCTAGTAGTACCAGTTACTCGATTCCACCGAATCAGTAATTCATTCTTGGGCCGATGTATACGCTTTTACAACAAAATCCCAGAAAATACACAAAATTTGACCTTCTCGAAGTTCATCCAAAAAAAAATTAATGGATGATAATAACCCCTTGGAATGAGGTGATCGCTAATAAGCTATTTGTAATTTGTTTTGTGTGATTAAATGTGTAACATATTTGATTGTAAGCTGTTATTAAAAAAAGTCCCGCTGGGTTTCTTGCATGTTCTTCCCAGGACAGAGGTTTTGTTTCAAACCAGTGGTAATTAAACAAAAGAGAACTTTCAATAAGTATTATTTATAATCTGTATTGAATAAAAAAAGTTACTGTTTCTGTTTTTCATCCATATTCTATAAAAAAAATCATTATTACAGCCCTGCACAACAAGTTCACAGCTAAACATGAGAAAATGGGAATCAAAGTTCTCTAATGGCAATTTCGATGAGCAAATTGTAGGGCGGCCTCCCACTAGTTTGAATATTTAAATATCCTAACGAAGCTGAATAATTTATTTTATTTTACTTAAGAAAATTCTACTTTACAGATAAATTAAAATAATAATAAAAATAAATTAACTAGATAGCTTATACCGTTTTATGTAATTTACGTTAGTACATAGCCTCTACCGCATGCACATCAAAACTAAAGACCAAGAACTCCATAAAGGCTATTAAATGCTTTGTTCGAACTGCCAAAGATTAGACCTAATGTTGCGGCAAGTCGTCTACATGAACCTTTATTTAATCCTACGACAAACTTATATTACGGCTTTTCTACTTACTACCTACTGCTTATGACTTTGTGGGTTACATATTTATAAAAATTATTATTTAGCAGACCTTACCGAATTCGAAATTTATTGAATAGTTGTTTGTTTTATGTAAATTCTAGACAAAAGTTTAAATGTTGAGATAAAATATAAAGGTGATCATAATATCACATTCCACGTGTATGCGGAATGATACCTAATATAGAACGAAAATTCTAAAAACAGACATAGTGTTAACTTCACTGCTTACGCGTATATGTATATTACGTTACTTTTTAAATATATTTTGTACATAAGTAAGCCACTTTGTATCACCTGTCCGAGCTGTAAATGACAAGTTTGACCATTAATAATATAACAATTAAAAAAGTTATTTTTCTTATTTTCCGAAGTGGGATGCGTATATTATGATGTAATTAACTTCGATTTTCAGGTGTATATTATACATAGTACTGGTGTAACTTCGATCGATTTGCTGCCATTTTATATATATTTTTTACTGTGTTTGTTAAATTATATTATATACACAGGCGTTAAAGGATGATTTCTATATGTAAAATTCTGATGAATTGCAGTGATTTTTTTGCCTTATCAGGCACGAAGCCGTTAGTCAATTTTAAGATGCTTCAAAATATATGAATCAGCCGTATGTTTGTGATCAACTGTCAAAGATACAATCCCCTGTCAAAGATAAAAAGATGGGGATAACTCATTTTTATAAGGATAAGACGAGCAGTGACCTCTGTCAAAAAGGCTGACGAACAACAAAGCTCGAATATAATCCAATCTTTTTTATAGAAAGAAGAAAAGAACCCTTTAAGGAAATACAAGGAATACAATCGCGTGAAACAAAGATTTCCGAAGGAAAGGAAGATGTCGCGGATTAAGCATTATTAAGCAGGTCCTGAAGCTAAGTGCTTACTGTCGGCACACAGGAAATAAATCAATTTCTGCATATTAAGAGAATAAGTCGGTAAAGCCTCATCAGACCTGAAGACTGGTCCTCGTCCAGTCGAGATCTGAATCCGTTGGACTATAAATTATGATCATTACTAGAGGACATAGCCTGCTGAATACTTTATACCGATATTAAATCTTTAAATATATCTTTAGAGCTGGCAGTGACTAATTCCCTGTGGAGACGGTGCGCAAATCTATAGATTCGTGACCTGAGATATTTAATGCCTGTATCTAAACCATAGGCGGCCACTTTAATAAAAAATATTTTGAAATAGACTAGTCTTTAGAGTAGTAGAGTAAACGCGAGGCCTGTAATGTTTTTCTTTTATTTTTATAACTTTCAAGGGTTTTGTCACACAGTACGCTCTTTTCCTCCACCAAAGAAATAAATGATTCTTTATCGATGTCATCCATTATTACTTAATTAAAAAACCTACCAAGCCACTAAACTTAAACTGTGTTCAAGTTTAGTGGCTTGGTAGGTTTTTTAATACAACACTAGCCGAAGCGCGGGCGCAAGGCGTAGCGGGGCGGGAGCAGCGCGTGTGCGGGGTGAGCGCGGGGCCTGTATACTGTTATATTCTGTAATATATATATATATATATATATATATATATATATATATATATATATATATATATATATATATATATTACAGAAATAATATATGAAGCTATAATGATATATTACAGAATATCATCATTATAGCCCTTCACAAGTCCTGAACATAGGCCGAACATAGGCCTCCACCAAGGAATGCCACAAAGCACGGTCCTGAGCCACCTGCATCCATCGACTTCCTGCATGTCTTACCAGGTCGTAACTCCATCTCGTGGGGGGTCGCCCTACACTTCGCCTACCGGTACGAGGCTGCCACTCAAGAATCTTTCTTCTCCATCGGTTGTCGGTTCTTCGAGCTATATGGCCGGCTCACTGCCACTTCAGCTTACTAATCCGTTGGGCTATGTCGGTTACTCTGGTTCTACTGCGGATATCCTCATTCCTAAGTTTATCACGCAAAGAAACGCCGAGCATAGCCCTCTCCATAGCTCGCTGAGCGACCTTGAGCTTCCTCATACGGCCAGCAATGAAGGACCACGTCTCAGTTCCGTAAATCATCACTGGCAACATGCACTGGTTGTACAATTTCGTTTTAAGGTTTTGAGGTATGTCTGACGAGAAGATGTGTCGTAGCTTACCAAACGCTGCCCAGCCGAGTTGAATCCGTCGATTGACCTCTCGGTCGAAATTGGACTTACCTAGTCGGACTATTTGTCCCAGGTAAACATACTCGTCAACAACTTCGAGCTTAGTGCTCCCAACAACTACCGGCATAGGCGTGACATGGACATTAAACATAATCTTTGTTTTGTCCATGTTCATCTTAAGACCTATCCGTTAGGAGATACTATTGAGGTCATTGAGCATAGTGCTTAGGTCCACCAGCGATTCTGCCATAAGGACTATATCGTCGGCAAATCGAAGGTGAGTGAAGTACTCGCCATTGATGTTAATACCGTATCCTTTCCAGTCCAGAAGCTTGAAAACGTCTTCCAATGCAGCGGTGAAGAGTTTCGGGGATATAACGTCACCCTGTCTTACATGTTTCTGCAATTGGATAGGTTTCGTACTCTGGTTCTGTACTCGAATAGCCATCGTAGCTCTACTGTACAAGCACTTCAGCACTTCGATATACGGACAGTCAACTTGGCACCGCTGAAGGGACTGCAGCACCGCCCAAATTTTGACGGAATCAAAAGCTTTCTCATAGTCCACATACGCCAGGCATAGTGGCAAATTGTAATCTACAGAATATAACAGTATAAAATAGCAGCTTAATGTTGCTGTGTTTCTTATTATGAGTATAGAAAACCAGGGACACTTTTTACTGGTAATTTTTATCCTAGTCCTTATGGGTGACATCATCATCATCATCATCATCATTACAGCCCTTCACAAGTCCACTGCTGGACATAGCCCCCCCCCCCCTTCCCAAGGAATGCCACAAAGCATGGTCCTGAGCTACCTGCATCCACCGACTTCCTGCATGTCGTACCAGGACGTCACTCCATTTAGTGGGAGGACGCCATACATTTCGGCTACCGGTACGAGTCTGCCACTCGAGAACCTTTTTCCCCATCGGTTGTCAGTTCTTCGAGCTATATGACCGGCCCATTGCCACTTCAGCTTACCAATCTGTTGGGCTACGTCGGCTCTAGTTCTACTGCGGATATCCTCGTTTCTAAATTTAACACACAGAGAGATCCCGCGCATAGCCTTCTCCATAGCAAGCTGAGCGACCTTGAGCGTCCTTATACGGTTAGCAGTGAAGTACTACGTATCAGATCCATAAGTCATCACTTGTGTTCTTCTGCGACGGGTCTTGCAGAACTTAGCTCCGACCGCATGGACAGTTTCCACGAGCTTGTCATTCATATCGTTACTGCATTGCAGTCTTCTAGGCACTGAAAATGCTTTTGTGACTCGAGCTAAACGGTTTCGGGACTTTGGATTAGAGCAAGATGGGGACGGAGCGTTGACTTCATTAGACGAGACCCCTCCAACTTAACATTTAGTATCAGTGTGCCTAACCATTCGGTGATTACTACCAGTTTTCACCCTAGCGATAACTGAGACATCACTGAACAGTTGTCGAACCGTCGGGACTCGACCAGGTCCACTTCCTGTGGGGTCGCTTCTGGAAGAAAGAATTCATCATAAAGAGTCCCTCTATCTACATGAAGTCGGCCAGCTGCTGGCCCCTTGGGTTCCGTTCCTCTATTTCGAATTTCCCTACCTTCAGCTCACCGTTCTCTCTTGTGCTTAGTTTTGCATTGAACTCTCCCATTAACACCGTATAGTGGGTTTTGGAGGAATGCATGGCTTTAGAGATATCCTCATACATTTCTTCCATCTCCTCATCAGTATGTGCTGAGGTTGGTGCGTAAACCTGTATGACCTTCAACGAATACCGTTTGATGATTCTGAGTATAAGATACGCAACCCTCATTGACACACGCACAATATTTACAACGTTGGTGACGAGAGACTTGTGGGCGACGACATAAATATTGAAGAGCAAGGTGCTCTTCTTGCTCTTCGCCTGTCATCTACCTGTCACCTAAATTAAACATAATACTGTTAGTGCCTCGTTTCGTTGTTTTAAAAAATATCTACTTTTACGACCCGCAGTTGCCCCTGCAAAGGTTCAATATCCCGGGGCCCATGAGCGAAAGATTAAACGGGTAGCCGCGGGTTCGAGCCCGAATGGCCATATGGAAGAATGTCCTATTATACTAAACTGAAGGGAGAAGGCTAGAAAAATATAGTACGTACCTGTATCCGAAGCTAAGATCGCCCCAAGGCTCGGTCCGGCCGTAGTTGTATGTAAGGTGCATGGAAAGTAGTGTTTAGTGATGTGTATGTGTCTGAGATCTGGACCAGCTGAGGTGACCTGCAGCGGCCGATTTCCAGGCTGCCCCACAATGCTGCATCAATCCTGTAGGCTTCCCCGCTAGACCATTTCTTTCTTCATGGCACTATTTCAGTCTATTAACTTCATTGTACATTTAACTAACTTTAAATCGCCTAATTCCACATTCATCGTAGAATCGAACCCGTGACACTCGACACAGTAACGGACAGTAATTCAAAGTTCAACATTCAATGTCCCGGATTCATTATCACCAAATTACGAATAGTGGACTAACGCGATCCCTTGATAAGTCACCCGGTTCAGAGTTACAAACACAACTAAATTCCTTCGTTCGATATCCAATACTACGCCGCGATAAGAATTCAAAATACGCCTCGTTGGCACGTAAAACTAACCAAACAGTCAACACACAAAAAAGGGCATTTAACGCGACGGCTCAATTACTTCCAAAGAAGTTACTTTAATCAGTTAAACACAATACAGAACTTTGAAAAATTGCCCAGAACTTAAACCCTAGACAACCTTAAACGAGGCGGTTTTCACGAAACACAATTAGGTAGCGAAGTCACGCGCACAAAAATCTAACAATCTAGACCGAACTCCGTTCACGCGAAACCTCTGCAGCGATAACCGAGATACGCGGATTATCCGCACCGCCGCCAGCGAGCTACTAACTCTCTTCGCCCAGCACCGGAATCACCGGAGCCAGTACACCACCGCCCCCGCACCGCGACTCACGCGACACCTGGCACCATCGGGTGACTCACGAAGTCGAACGTGATTGGTGGCGTACAAATTACCTTTTTTGGGCCTAAACATCTACTATTTCTTATAATATTTTATATGCTAATGTTTCAATATAATAATAATAATATGTGATTCGAATTTTGAATAATGTTAGTCTAGTTTCTGTGATGTTAATGTTGTTAGCCTATGCGTCTCTTACAGTATCTTTGTACTCAGGCCTTTTAGGTTGCGAGCTTATAAAAAAGGGAAGGGGCGATTATTTATCTTGGTGCAACGCTTCGTAAGCCACGTTGCCCCAAAATCGATAATCTAGGGGTGGGATAAATTGTGTTCAGTGATCACATTATCGTTACATCAACATCAACATCAAATTCTCCTTGATGCCATCGAAAAACACATCCTGACATGGGTGAGTTGTCTATCCGTCGTCCGATCAGGGGCTGGCGGGCCCCGGTTCTAATGGCTAAATCGTTTCGTTCGATGTTCTGGGCGTTGAGAACCACCCAGAACTTGCAAGTGTGGCGATTAACGCAAACCCTTAATAGGAGAGACTCATGTCCAGCTGCGGCCTTTTATGGCCCCAAAAGAAAAAGAAATAAATATTATTTCTATGAAGTTGATTTATTTATACTATGATATAACTTTTCGTTGTCTATCTTTTTCATAAATAATCCGTACCATGTATTAGCAAACTAATTTTCCGTTTGAAAGCTTTTCTATTTTCTTGCTCACAGAAGTGTTGTTTCGCTGGATTCTGTCTCCGCATTTAAGTTTTTCACTGCTCTGTAAAAATATAAATATTTCTTTGATCAAATATAGATTCAAAAACGTAAGTTAATATCCGGTATGCATTAAAATTTTTCAATAATCAAGAATAAAAATAATAGTTCGTATTGAAACACCGAAAGCCTTCTTTGTGCAATTATTTACCACTTTCTTTACGACTTAGGGGCGTTCAAGAAAAGAGCTTACTCCATCTTCATCCTTAAAAGGCCGGCAACGCATCTGCAATTCTCCTGGTGTTGCAGTTGTTCATAGTTGGGAATCGACACTTACTATCAGGTGAGATGCATGCTCGTTTGACCCACTTCTGTAAAAGAAAATTCTACAATTTTGACGGCTTATCGTGTAAAGTCATATAAGTTATCTTATATAGTGATGATGCTATAGTAGTTTACTTGTGCTACGAGGGTAAAATCTAATTCTCAGGCATTTTTCAAGTTTGTATGTGACGTGATTCTGAACGGAATTTTGTTTGATAAGATTGTATGTAGTTAAGATTTTTTAAGCTAGTAAACGCAGCCAGCGTTCTTGGCTCACCATGTTAACATCATTCTAAGAAGTAATTTATGTTTAAAATATTATTTTTTTATATAAATATGCGTTTCTAGTTTTAAGACCTATAAAACTATCTCCACAGGTCCTAGGTTGACTCGGAAAGAATGCCTGGATGCACTAAATCCGCCTTATCCTTTTTTATTAAGGTATTATATAAATAATAAAAATATGTGAAATTTACGTGGTAAAGCCAGGCTGTAGCTGTATAAGTAGTATAGTTGTAGCACGAATTGGTCGGTTCGACCGGGGAAAGACCACGCTCTTACAGAATACCAGCGTAAAATAGTAGCTCAACGCTGCTGTGTTTCGTGTAGTGAGCATAAAGAACCGGATACCGTTTTTAATGGAAACGAGGCATTCCATCTTAGTCCTAGCGAGTGACAATGCATCTGTATTTTGATCCATAATTGAAGATAGATGTAGATGTATATGGGTCACAGAATCCACTTACCATCAGGTGGACTATGTGTTCGCTTGAAACCCTTATCCTATAAAAAAATGTAAAATAAATTAATGTGGTTTTATTTTATTTTTAAAACATTACCTTCACATTCGGATTTTCTCCTGTATTGTGGAGACAGTTTACATATATAAATTTCACAAGGTTAAACATCCAGATCCGGTACAATTATTTGTAGGCCATACAAATACTTGTTGTACCTTAGCACTGGAGCTCATAGCTAAGCCAATGCGCCACAGAGAATTAAAAAACGGTTATAACGTTTCTTCAAATTTATAAACAAGTTTTATCAATTTGAAGAACCTGACCACCGTTATTTTATTTTTATAAAATAACAATCCCTCCACTAACACTTAAACTTTATGGTATTGTATTAAAGTTCAATATGACTTTTAAGTATTATTACGAATCTTTTGTATGAGAATATAGAAAAGTGTTGCCTTTAGGTTTTTTCAAGCAATTTTTTAAATATTTCTCTCCGTAAGAACCATCTTCTTACTTCAAGGAATATTAGGTATAAAAAAAGAATTAGCGAAATCGGTCCAGCTGCTCTCGAGGTTTGCGCTTAGCAACACATTCAGAGATTCATTTTTATATTATAGATATTTAATTTGATTATTTACTGACCATCATCTATGATAGAACATTACTTTCACTATGCAACTATGTATATTGGACAGAATCTATTTTTCTGAAAGAACTCAGAATCACTTTCAATGGATATACCTTTGTTTGAAGTTAAGCGACACATATAATACCTTTAACAAAGATATCTTATAGGTACAGATACTGTGTTGCTAACACACCGCACCGTTCATATTGACGCATTTTTGCGTGCATATCTTACGTACCATGGCTGCAGTAATAACAGTGCGAACCGATTGATCAAAAGTGTGAGAGATTTTATATTTCATTCATATTGACGTACCTTTCTACGAGTATAACATGTGTGTGCGAGGCGTGTGCATTTGTGTGCGTGTGTGTATGGGGATATGGTTGGTTATGTTTGTTTTATGTAGGTACGAACATCGCACTAAAATATTGAAGATAAGCAATAAAACCTATAATTAATGTAACAGTTAAAATTAATTAAAAAAGCACAGTAGATATTTATGTATGTAACCAAATTATATGTTTTTTGATTATCTTAAATCTAAATAAAGTCACATTAATAAATCCTATCCAGGCGACATCATGGCGGGTCGCTAATTTTAAATATTGTGTAGGTATGTAAATAACCTAACATAATAACCTATATCTTACGTAACGAAGTAATCAAGAGATTTAAAATTAAAAATAAGTTAAGTAATTTTAAGCTATGTTTGAAACGTACATATTAAAATAGCATATCATGTTATTTAATCTTATAAACAATAAACTAAAAAATAAATGCATGACATGAATGCCAGTTGCCACAAAAAAAACGTGATTCAATGATCAATTTGTTGTTCCAACGTAGGCAATAAATATATGAATAACTAACGAGTAAATAAAAAAAAACACTATGATACGGAAAAAAAAATAATGAAACACTCAGATGCATTTGGATTTTATTATTTAGAAGATCGAAAATATATATATATACAACCGCTATAAAGAGACAACTATATGGCTTGCAGTAGCAAACATATGTATTTAATAACTTTAAGCTCACAGTACTGGGTCAAAATTATTTATAATCAAAAAAATTAGAAATCGTAATTATTTCGGTCTGAATACGTTGTTGAGCACTTGATAAGTGCTTAATCAACGTATTTCTATCACCGCTGTCACGTTCAGTCATACATCATGAATGGGTCGGTAGGGAAGCATTGATACCTTTGTGTCAGTGAGCGCAAACATAGATACAACTTTTTCTTGTGATACGGCACAATGACATGCATGATAAAGTTAAAAGTTAAAGTTAAAGTTACTCGTACAGCCTATATACGTCCCACTGCTGGGCACAGGCCTCCTCTCATTTCTGAGAGGGTTTTAAGGCAAAGAAATATCCGCCGCGCTGTCCCAATGCGTGTTGGCAAACTTTACATGTCTTCGAAATATTTTTTTTCTTATTTCTCAGATATGCATGTCCCGTTACGATGTTTTCTTTCACCGCCGAGCACGTGGTAAATCAGCACTTAAAATTGAAATTAACAATTTCATTGGTGCCGGCGGGGATCGATTCCGGGTTGTTGGCGTACTTTGAAACTTACAGCGAGCGCTAACCATCTGAGCTACCACGGCTCTCAGTGTAAGTCAGTATCATGCCTGTCATGCATGATACTGATGTAGTAATAAAAACCTTTAAGCACTTCTTGTCACTACTACATTCTTATTTTGTTCGACATATATCTATAGATTGAATGAACGAATTTGGATAGTTTTTCAGCACATAAAGTAAATATAAAAAAGAATACCTTGTCATATCCCTCAAGTCAAAGGAAACGATTGATCTTAAATTCAATATAAGTCGTATATTCGCTATCTATCAGTCCTAACGCTCATTCCAATAGGAATATGGAGCGATAAGCTTTGTATTTTATAAGTGAAATCAGAGAAAATAGTCAAACAAGATATATTTATATAAACATCCTATGATATATTTATCTACACATTAGGGTACATTACCGTTACAGCATATCAAAGTCCACTGCTAAACATAGACCTCGCCCTAAGACTGTCCCTAGCGTGGCAACTGTGGCAAATACTCCCTATATTTGCCATAGTTGCCACGCTTGACAGGCGGGTTAGCAACCGCAGTTTTTGGTTCTATAGTTGTTATTAGGAAGACACTGATGTCCATTTTCTGGTTAGTTCCCACTGTCGTCTCTTACAACACCCACGATCGATATGGGGTATTGGATATTCTTACATCGCTTACTTTTTTTTATATAGGATTGGGTGACAAACGAGCACACAGTCCACCTGATGGTAAGTGGTTACTGTGACCCATAGACATCTACATCTATCCTCAAAAAAGACTCAAGATGCAGATGCGTTGTCACCCGTGAGGACTAAGACGGAATGCCTCTTTGCCAGTAAAAAGGGTCTCCGGTTCTCTACACTCACCATACGAAACACAGCAGCGTTAAGCTGCTATTTTACGCTGGTTTTCTGTGAGAGTGTGGTCCTTCCCCGTTCGAGCCGACCCATTCGTGCTACAACCATAACATAGCTGCAGCATGGCTCTACCACGTAGAAATATTTATTTTGAAAAATCGTTATTTTCATTATTACAGACTGGTTTCCTCGCTTCGTTTACCTTCACTGCCGTGCACGGACTAATTGGCACTTAAAACAGCAATTCAAATATAAAACAGCAAATACTTTGATTATTTTCTCCGTATATACTCGTCACTCCGAGAAACATTTGCCAATTAAAATTTTCATTTAATTTGGAAATTTTATTCTGAGTTGGTTTCCAAATCATCAAGAATTAAACCATCTCGAATTTCGTAGAGGTATGAACAAAACCTTGAACATTATTACTCTAAAAATAATTAGTTTTATATCTATTCTTCATTTTTTATTAGTTTTCAGTAGATGTAACTAATTTTGTGATTAGTTTGAAAATATTAATATTGTACTAATTTCCATTAATTTATATTATGAAAGCAATTTCCTTTTTTTTTATCAAAATTGTCTATACCAACTACAGATTACAGAGATTGCTTTTGTATGCTCTTTACTATGACTCGCATTCGTGCAGATGTTTTAGCACTCTTAGCACCGACTTCTGAAGCTGTTATATGAAAATTATTTTATTATTTTTACTTCTAAAAAGTCGCCTTTCACTTTTATTACAAAATTTTAGTTTTTGTTATTGTTGAAAGAGTTTAGGGTTAAGAATAATCGTAACCGACGAGCTTGCCTGCGTAGATATATGGATGTGAAAGAAACGAGAGAGTTGTGTCAGGGTCGTGGCAAATAGAAGTCCGTAGCCTCAGCTTATCCCTCTGGGCAACCGGCGTGAGAGTTTATGTCATGTTTACATTATTATAATGATTATTATAGTAATATAATTTCCCTAATTTAATTCCTATTGACGATGGTAATTTAAAATTGGCAATCCAGAGTAGCCGACATAGTTCAATGAATGATCAAATTAAAATAGTAATGTTGTGCCGGTCATATAGATTGTTGATTCGACAACCAATGGGGTTTTCGAGTTAAAGCCTCGTACCGGTAAACTAAGTGTAGGGCGTCCCCCTAATAGATCAGTGACTAGAATCGGAGACCTTTTTTAGAGATAGCATTAAGCATTCATCTTAGTCTTCAGGGATGACAACGCATCTGCTTTTTAATTCTTAATTTAGGATAGATGCAGGTGTAAATAATTCGCTGCATTCACATAACAACAAGTTCGACATTACTGTTACATACATTACAGCCTTCAAAAGTAGGTCACTATTAGGCCTCTTCTGTAAAGTGCCTCATAGGGTTTGGTAATCAGGAGATGAGTATCAGGGTCTTCCTAATGACGCCAAAAAAAAACTGGGATTGCTAACCTGCATGCCAAGCGTGACAACTATGGTAAATATCCCCCTTATGAGGCAATCTATGGGGAAGGCCTATGTTCAGTAGTTATAGGCTGTAACGGTAAAGGATAAGAACTTTATTATCTACACGCTTCGCTTGTTATGTTACATAACACTTCACAGTGAAACGACAGTATGTTATGTATCTTCGATTCAAATTCCTATACTCTTTGGAATTAGCTTTGTTCATTCCGTTACTTAAAATGGATTTTACTGAACCGTGTCTACTTTAAACGAATATTTAACAATTGAAATTGGGATATTTCTATGTATTATGTATGAATTCAAAGCATATAAAAATCATATAAAAAGTATTATTATGAAGAAATAATACATTAAAAATTAGATGAATATTTTAAAGATTTTTTTCCTTATGTATATATTTTATTTTATAAGTACCCATTGCATATTTCACGAGAAAATAGTATTTTGTAAATAGAAAATAGTGATTTGTTAAGGCCAATTTTGAATTTAAGCCTTTTGTTTGATAGTTTCGTGTCAAGACCAGTTTTTTTTCTTATATCTTGTAAAAATTGGCAAATAAAATTGAAAATATTATTTTTTTGTTTATAATCGAAACGATATCTGAATAACGTTGCCACAATTATTTAAATATTTGTTGAATTATAATTTACCTATAACTATAATTATTATATTTCGTCGCTTCATTCTTCAGATATTTTAACCAAGTAGTCCCTTTCCCTAGCGCCACGCACGTCTTAGATTTTTTTTCTAACTACCCCACTCAAATAATCTACAGTAGCTTCTCAAATATTGTAATCATTCCTTTTTCGTGCGCTACAGTGAACGAACATCTTCAAAATATAAAGTGTAGTGTGCTCCTTTCTAATAGAGATACTAACGCATATAAAGAGTAATAATGCCAAAGCGGAATACTGAAGATAAAATTGTATCCAAAATTGTGTCCAGCAATAGACTTTTATGGAACGACAAATAAATAAAGAAGAAAGATGTGTGCGTGAGTTCGTGTCAAGAAGTTGAGCACGATTTCGGCATCACTTGAAATGTAGTACGTAGCATCTTTATTTGTAGGTTTGAGGCTACCAGATATTAAAAATTTTAATATCTTATATGTGTAATGTATTAATAAAATATTTAACTAAGTAACCTTCATAAGGTATCAATAGGCTTCTGCTTACCATTACAATTCAAATACCCGACATTATCCATATATTGACCTGACTTTATATGTCAATCATCAACTCAGTACCCACAAACTCTGATCGCTCAGCCAAGTGGCCACATCATAAAATTAAAGTTATTTTAAAACCCTCAACTTTTAATAGAAAAACGCTTTTGTCTGTATATACTTTGTAACTTCGTTTAAAAGCAAAGAAAAGTAATTAAGGTTAAAAGCTTTGAGCCATTGAAACTTTTAAAGATCTCCTGCCAAGCGTCAATTTTTTGTGAAATATTTTTTATGGTTTATTTATTCAAACCATCAATCATTTATTTTTAATTTATATGTGTTAGAGTCTCTTTACACCTATTATTCTGCAGCATCCATTTACCATCATGTGGACTGTGTGCTCGTTAGCTACCCTTATTCTATATAAAAAAATCGTTAATAAATGACTGAAAAGCTTTGCAATTTATTAAAAGTTTATTTTAAATTCTAATAATCGCTTAAAGTGAGGTGGGTAGGAATTTTATATTTTTTTTGAAGAGGTAATAAATATAATTTAGAAATTAAAGGTTGTTATATAATATAATATAAAATAACTTCATCATCAACATCATTACAGCCCTTCACAAGTCCACTGCTGAACATAGGCCTCCTCCCCCACGGAATGGCACAAAGCACGGTCCTGAGCCACCTGCATCCATCGACTTCCTGTATACCTTACCAGGTCGTCACTCCATCTAGTGGGGGAATGCCCTACACTTCGTCCGCCGGTACGAGGCCGCCACTCGAGAACCTTTTTTCCCCATCGGTTGTCGTTTCTTCGAGCTATACGGCCAGCCCATTGCCACTTCAGCTTACTAATCCGTTGGGCTATGTTGGTCACTCTGGTGCTACTGGGGATATCCTCATTTCTAAGTTTATCACGCAGAGAAACTCCGAGCATAGCCCTCTCCATAGCTCGCTGAGCGACCTTGAGCTTCCTCATACGGCCAGCAGTGAAGGACCACGTCTCAGTTCCATAGGTCATCACTGGCAACACACACTGGTTGTGCAGTCTCGTTTTCAAGTTTTTAGGTATACCTGATGAGAAAATGTGCCGTAATTTCCCGAACGCTGCCCAACCGAGTTGAATCCGCTATTAAATAACTTATTGTAAATCAATTAACAAATTGTGACTTCGCGCGGCAGGGTTTACATGCTTCTACGCTTTTGTTTGTCAAAGCGGGTAATTTTTACGTATTTCATCAATCATGGTAAGTATCAATTGTATATTTGGGGGCCCTTGAATAATAGGTAATTAAAAAAATTCTTGTTTTACTTCTCCTGCCTGTAATTAATGGTATGGGCCTAACTGTAGTAGAGACATGGAACAGCTTCGTTGTACGGTGAATTAATTTAATCGTCGGGTTTGTCTAGCAGATTGAAGCAGCACCAAACGCCTCGTCGATATTTAACGTCGGGCGTAAAAGAGACTATATACCACTATTTATCGGAAGTCATAATTTTTTTTTGGAATTTCTTACTTCTTTGAGGTATAAGCGCCGTCTACACAGCGAAACTAAATAAAACACTTACATTAATATATTTTTCTCAACCCTAAAACCACTTAGTGAGGTAAGGTAAGGTAGTGCAGAATTAGTGAAAGATGCAGTATGTATTTGTCATTTCGAGTAAGCTCCATCTCGTGGACCCGGTAAGTAAATAACAACAAAAAAAAAAATAACCAATATCGCTCAAGCATCGCGCAAACCAAGCAGAGTACTGATTTTTTATGGGTAAGTTATGCATACCCGTCACACGTGGTCAGGACGTGTTATGTCGGACTCGCACCAACTAAATCCTAATGTTGTTTCACTTTTTCCGAATAAAGGCAGAGCTTGTTTATTTTTTGTTTAAGGTTTTTAACAAAGGCGAGATAAGCAAGTGACAAACAGTAGCTCGGGAAGCGTTGATACAGCAGACATAAAGACGTAAATTGTTTTAACCATAGACTTAAAATATATATTGGCGAAATTTTAACGGTATGACTTTGTTTGTAATTTTTGATTTTCCGTCAATATTTTGCAGTATGCGATAGTATTTTTTGAATGACTCATAAAGTGGCGATAAATTACAAGTTTCTAAATAACACAATTTTTCTTATTTATCGTGTACAAACTTTAATTGCGACGGGAGCGAGTGAATTTTTCTCGCAGTTGTTGAGGTTGTCATTAAAACGTATAGCGTGATTTAACGAGTGCAAGCAAAATGCAGAAAAAATGATAGCAACTTATTTAGGCATAATTTCTTTACTCGCGTTGAAAGAAATGTAGGTCTACGAGCGTGCAGTTCGCTATGTAAAAGTACGCGGTTACTTGTTAACATTTACAGTTCACTGTAGTGTGACTGTGAGTAATAGAGAAATGAGTTCGTACGAGTATATTCCAGAATTTTAAGGTTGTTAAGGTTTAAGTGTCTTGCGAGACGTGTGAGGTAAATACACGGAAAGAAAGATCTAGTGACCTACAATAGATGATAATTGTTATTATTTTATATGACTAGCGATCCACCTTGGCCTTGCTTGGGTGGGATCTATTAATGTGGCGGTAATTATATTTAAGGTAATCTAGGAGTATTTATTTTAAGTATCAATTTTTTATTTAAAAAAATACTCCCACGTTTTTTCGGACAAAATGTAGCCTAAATTACTCCTGGCATTGCTCTCTATCAGTTCGTGAAGTTTCATTACAATCGATTCAGCTGTTTCGAAGATTAGTCCGGACAGACAGACAAAAATTAAAAAAGGTTATTTATGTGTTAATAGCATGCAAGTAAGCTCTTGAACTCATTAGCATTAACATTAGCCAGTTATTTCAATTTTATTAGTTTTATTAATATGTATAGAAAATAACACTATAAATTCACAGTCACTCTTCCAATCGTTACAATATTTCAAATATAACATCACCTATAAATCTTGGCAAGTTAATCGCTTATCCTTTGATAAGGGGCAACAATTTCCCTGAAAGTGTTCTTATTGTGCTAAAACAGACATTTGGTGATTTATACTGTTTCATTTAGTTTTCGCAGAAAGGAAATATTATTACTAAGGCGTTGTAAGCAATCTGAATACTTTTTCAATTACTAAACTTAAAAATATAATAGTCAAATAAATTTAAATATTATTCTTATTTTTTGTTTTACTTATTTAGAAAAATAGCAGCTCTTATGAATATACAATGTAAATAAAATTCATAAATTATTATAACAGGCAATTATAGGTTTCCCTGTATAAATCTCAAATGGTATCATCTAAATAAAATAAATAAGTTTTGCTAATTTTGTTAAACTTATTTTAATTTTTAGACTCCTTCAGAACGAAATTCTACAGATAGAAAGAACATGAGCGTAAAAGTCCACTGCTGGATATTATGGGTCTTCTTTATCGGAATACGTACCTATTGATGTTGATATTGTACTCGCACATTTTGATGTTATGAATATTGTATGATTGCTAATTTGTTGAATAATGTATTATGTGTATCTATCGACAGAACAGGATTCTTAAAATAAAAAATAACAACTTTCAGATACGATTATAAACGCTTCTGTAAGCTCGTAATTAATTCAAGAACTTAAGCTACTATAATAACTTATGCTACAGAGAGCTTAAAGCTTAAATTTCGGTTTCTCAGATGATATAACTCGAATTTGCGTCCATATCATTCTGGAAATAACTTTCACGTTACTGTTATCATAATGTCTATGTGAGTTTATAGTACACAGCTAAAATTGACACAATTTGTATGTATAGTGTATATGTTACTGTAAAACCCCGTATTTAGGTAAATCTTAGGTTTTTGTTTTAAATCTTAGGATTTACCAACATGAGCTGGTAAATGTAAGGTTTGGTATAAAATGAGACGATTTTTCAGGATTTTGCCATTAGAGTTACATGCTAAATTTTAGTAAATGTTGATTTTCGAAATAAAAATATGTAATAAAAGTAGATAGTACTTATTTATAAAACATTGAACCATGTTAGTCAGCTAGATCTTAAAATATTTCGATGATGATTTTTGAAAGTAGAATACTGTAAAAAAGACAAATTTGTTTTCTTCTCAGAAACATAATACCTTCGTTGGCTAAGCTTACTATTCATTAATTTTTCATCATCATCATCATCATTCACAAGTCCACTGCTGTACATAGACCTCCTCCAAGGAATGCCACAAGGCACGGTCCTGAGTTAACTGCATCCATTGACTTCCTGCATGTCTTACCAGGTTGTAACTCCATCTAATAGGAGGCCATCCTAGACTTTGTCTGCCACTGACTGATGAGCGGAGAGAAGTGACACGTGTAAGGGGGGAATGAGATGCTGCACACGGTCCGCGAGCACGATAATGCGCCAAACACTTGTAGAAATGACTATTTTTCAACATTTTACGTGTCTTTGAGGTAAAACCTAAGATTTACTAAGTTAATGCTAGTAAAGTTCCGAAATTAACGATTACTACAGGACAGTTTGGACTTTTACCATTAAGAATTAGTAAATTTTAGGTATTACCAGAAAATCTTACGGTTTACCGTCCTTCTAACTTTTACAGTAACATATATATGTCGCAGCAAACCAGCTTAACTAGTCGTTCAATTAACAGCTTAACTTTTGCCATTTGACGAGCGGCCTGAACGACATTCAGCTGATACGTCTAATACAACAATGCACATATTTTGTAATATTAGCTACAGTAGATTAAGGTGTGGCTGAGGTGGCCCTTGGGCCATTCTAAAGATGCATACATTTATATAATATATCAAACAGAGCTAATTAGCATAGACCAGCGACCGTCTCGTTATTAATAGGGTGACCATACCATGTAATACATGTAATGGCTAGGCTGATAATTAAACGGCTAGTTAAACTAGGCTGCGACATATATCATTAAAAAACTACGTGGAAATGGCACGATAATTTCAGTTTTAACAGGTTTGTTCATTCATTCATTTCATAGATTACTCATAAGGGGGATATTTGCCATAGTTGCCATCCTTGGAAACCGGGTAGGCAATCGCAGTAATTTATTTTCTGGTTAGTATTAGGAAGACCGTGTGGAGGTGGTGTAAGAATATCTACTACGTACGGGACAATATGGGGTAGTAGATATTTCTACACAGCCTCTACACGGTCAACAACACTTTACATTATTATTTTAATGTTCCTACCTCTTATCGTGTAGAGGGTAGAACCCTGATCGGCTGGATGAAACGTTGATTCTCGTATATGCGACTATACTGTGAATATAACAATGTCAAAAATTCAATGGCTTGAATCCATTTATTAATTCCATATACATTGTAGCAATTGCCTTCCTGGCATCTTCTGCTCCTTAAGGACAAGGTCAGAGCATAACACCATAACCATGTATCGGTCTACGAGTACGTGAAGGCTTCTTACATCATCTTCTCTACAGTCATGTTCCTTCCTACATCATCTTTTCTACAATTAATATAAGACCTTTTGTTACTGAAGGAGATTAAGTAAAGTGAAAAATATTGTTTGCTACGGTATTCAAACATTGTTTGCTGAATTCCACAACATTTATGAATTGTGTTATTTTAGGGAAATAATTTTGATCAAAATGTTAGCACAGCAACAGAGTAGCGAAATAGGCTAAAGACACAACAAAAAAAGCAACGTTGAAGTAAAAGGATACATTATAAAAGCAAACTGCTAGGATCTGATTAAATCGAAAATGTTCATACATTCTTAGATGAGTGCCTGCCTAAGTCAGATTGTATGGATTCAGTCTATAAGGATGCTTGTTTGGTTGTTGATTTAAAAAGATTTACGATGATATTGATGGTACGATGTAGATCTACAAAATACAAGATTGTTTATGTTTTACTGTACATAACCAACTACAATTGATGATTATAATATGAATGATCGCCCCACCATGCCGAATGTCTCGGTTTACGTTTAACCGACTATGCGGGGAGATTTGTTTATGATTTGCCTGGGCATATGATCTGATACAACTGATTACTTCGCCTTCGCAGATTCCAGATGTAGAAGATCATGCACTTTGCCTGTTGGACTTTCTGCTGACTTCTCATTCGGATGGATATCAGGTCTCTGTCAACGCCCCTCCCGGCTCTTCGGCCATTGTCTGATCCGAAGAATGATGCTACTCAAGCACCCATAGCGGTTATGTTATGCACGCTGCAACAGATTGGATCGGAATTTCTTTGTATCCTACCTTTTCTGTAAGCCATGCCTTCCATCTCTGCACAGGGAGGGCGACTCACTGGCCCACGTCGCAAAAGCGAAATCTTTCATGCTCCGTTTTTGCGTCCAACTCGACTCTCAATGACAACGCGGGATGGTAAGCGGTGTTCCTCACACCGCACGCAGTGCTCAGTACGCAAAGTACTCTTCTCCCTGGACATCCATCAATTGAGTGAGCCTGACAGAATGTCTCAAATTGATCCGATAACGTTAGCTCCAGAGTTGCAACCAGTTCCAACGGGTCTTTTTCGGTACTCCTACTTCCTAAACGTAGTCCCGAATTCATGGAAGGCAGCACCCGATTCGTAAAAAATGTAACCGCTCTGATCCGTCCAAATAAAGGCCTATCGCCATCACCTCCTTGTTTTCAAAAATAATGTAGCATCAGCTGATTAGTGAAAAACTGGTGATCTTCTTGTTTACCTAACACACCGATTTGATTGAAGAAACGCATTTACACATTCTAACTGATTGCGGATCCTTAAACTCATCGCAAACGTAACACTCATCTGGGAAACTACGTAGTCCGCCCATAAGAAGTGAAATTGCTCACAGCTAAGCAACTCCTTATATTAATTGAGGACGTAGGGCTTAACAGTGAACTATAGGCATAGCAACGATCACAATAGATATTTTAGGTTGCAGTGATACTGGTATCTCTCTCTAGACGTGCATATAAAAAACCACACCGATGGATACAGTAGGTCGAGCTCAAGGGAGAGGTCTTGGCGGTTAGTTTAGATATAGTGAAAGCCTTTGATAGGGTTTGGCAGAAAGCGGTGCTTCCGGATCTTCCTTCTTATCGGCTTCCCGAGAAAATTATGCAATTGGATCACTAGCTTTATCTCAGATTGGAACATTTATGTCGTAGTCAACGGTGCATGCTAAGACTCCAAATCTGTGAATGCTGGTGTTCCACAAGGTTACGTGCAATTGTTTACCCTATTATTTTTGCATATCAACGACATTTTATAAACCAGTGAATTTTATGCTAATATTTCTCGGGAACATGTTGATGAGTGCCGGAACAAACTTGTGTCTGAAGTCAAGTCTTTGTTGAACAAAGTCTTGGATTGGGAGCAACTAAATCTACTTCAGTTTATTCCCCAGAAAACAATCGACAAGAGCGTATGTCGATAAAATTAATCGCTTTGTCGTAAAATGAACCACTTGATGTTTCCTCAATTTCAAGTTCTTTGGCGTTAACATTTCGAATAACGTTCAGTTTTGCGGTCACTTAGAAGGGAAGGCTTAATTGACCTCTAAAAAGCTTGGCGTGCTTTGTAGAGCAGGACAGTATTTCATGCCTGCACACCGCTTGAAACTTTACAAGGCGCAAGTGCATCCTCACGTGGAATACTGTTATCATCTCTGGTCCGGGGAACCCCATTGCAAGCTTCACCCACTTGATTGCATCCAGCGAAGAGCGTTTCGAATCGTCAGCGACCGAGTTCTTTCTAATCAGCTTGACTCACTGGCGGTACTAAGAGATGTTGCATCTCTTTGAGTATTCTATCACATTTACCACGAGGAGTGCTCAAAGGAAGTTGTTCGAAGAAGTGTTCGGAGCAATTATAGCCGTTCAATTTCACCATGGCACATCGTGACAAGACTCGTGATACCATCCATACCATTTGCATGATTAGCGGTTCACTACTGTGCGGTTTAAATAAAGAAACAAAGAAAAGCACAACTTCCTTGTGGAATCAACCACCACCAACGATTTTTCCGGACTGATACGACTTTTAGACCTTCAAGAAAAGAGCCTCTACTCTTTTTTAAAAGGCCATAGACGCATCTACAATTCCCCTGGTGTTGCAATTGCTTATGGGCGGCGGTAGTCACTTACCATCAGGTGAGCCGCATGCTCGTTTGCCCCTCTAATATAAAAAAAAGAATATTGATTACTTCTTTGGTCTAGTGGTCGTTAATGTGACCGCTGATATGGTTGCGGGTTCGTATTCTAGGTCGAACTAAAATAAATTATCGGATTTATCCGTCTTTGTTTCTCGGAAATCACGTAAAGCCATTTGTTCTGCAGTTGATATCACTCCATTCCCAAACTAAAGTATATAATAAAGTCCTCTGGACTGAATTTTAGTTATGGCATCTAGACTCAATGGAAAATAGCCGAATGCTCAGGACAGGATTAAAGTGCCCAAGTGTATATGGAAGTACACCACAGTAATCTGACACGATCGGAGAGAGATCAGGCGCAGAACCAACGGGTTAACGTGTTTTCCGTGGCACGGGGGTATAACACCGCCAGCTTCCTGACTCTGGAAGTTGGAGTAACGACTCCTAATTCTGGGAATTTCTCGACAGAAAAGCTTATTAACTGATTTTGGCCCAAAGATACATAATATAATAAGATCATCGCCTAGAATTTCACCTACAGACAGATAACGTGATCGGAAAACAATCTCATAAGGCAATAACCTTAAATATACTTAGAGTCCACTTTTGATCATAGGCTTTCCCATTGATTGCCCCATAGGCGAGATTTTGCCTTAGTTGCCACAGTTGACAGTCGAGTTGGCAACCGCAGTTTTTTTTTATTTTGAATATTTATCAAGGAGATGATGCTCCCCATCTCCTGTTTCAGTTTCCCTATCGTATTGGATAGTGTATTCTTACACTACATTTTTTTTGAAAATTAATCGACATTATCGTCCTGAATTTGTAAGAATCGTAGACGAGTGTCTATAGTAAGAAAGGTTCGGAGTCCAATATCTATAGTATCCTAATTAATAATCAATAATAGGACGGCACCGTGGTGCAGTGGCTTAGCAATGAGTTGCGAAATGAGTTGTTGCAATCCCGCATTGAATTTTATGGCTTACAAATCATTGTTAAGGATTTGGATGTTAGTTCTTGTGTATTTTATGTATGTAAACTGAAAAATGGAATTTTATAATTCAGTTTTCACCCACTTCCTAACGTCTGAATACCCTAAAATTTTGCACACGTATTAAGATCCGATAACTTTATAAATTATTTATAACCATGACCTAGTTTATCTGAGTACGATTATCACACCTCAAGGTGATTGTGTTCGTGTTGCTTCAGGTTTTCCAAACTTTTATATTATTGCAACATGCATTGAAGCATAGCCAGCAGTATAACATGTTGTAAATTTCACTGCTGCTCGAGAAATTAATTTGTGAAATTTCTCCAGCTTCCCATTACTTACATCTACTTTGGAAATATATCGAGTAACTTAATTTAAGAAAGTTTTGTTTAAAGGCTAATGAACGAAAACACTTGGTAATTTTCGTTGTAGCGAACGAGATTTTAAAATATATTGCAACAAAATTTAATCGGATAAGTACATTTTGAGAAATATAAAAACGAAAATATCATGAAAAACAACCAGTCATCAGTTTTAGAATAATTTAGTCATGGCGATGATCACACATATTTCCAATCGCCGCTTTTTTTTTAAATAATAATAGTATAGGCCAAAATAGTAAATAAAATAGATCTGTAGTTTAGAAATTTCTAATAGAAATCTTAAAAATAAACATTTTCATCAGAAATAACACTTTTCTCCTGTTAATCACTATAATACCAGTGCGTGTTGCCAGTGATAACTTACGGATCTGAAACGTGGTCCTTCACTGCTGGCCGTATGAGGAAACTAAGGTCGCTCAGCGAGCTATGGAGAGGGTTATGATCGGGATGTCTTTGCGTGATAAACTTAGAAATGAGGATATCCGCAGTAGAACCAGAGTACCCGACATAGCCCAACGGATTGGTAAGCTGAAGTGGCAGTGGGCCAGCCATATAGCTCCAAGAACCGCCATAGCTCGAAGAACCGCCAACCGATGGGGAACAAAGGTTCTCGAGTGGCAGCCTCGTACCGGTAGGCGAAGTTCAGGACGACCCTCCACTAGATGGAGTGACAACCTGGTGAGACATGCAGGAAGTCGATGGATGCAGGTGGCTCAGAACCGTGCTTTGTGGCATTCCTTGGGGGAGGCCTATGTTCAACAGTGGACTTGTGAAGGGCTGTAATGATAATTCTGAACAAAGTTCACTGACACTTAGTGTTACGTGTGTTTTATGTCCGTCAACAAACAGGATGACAGGAAATTTTGTTGCTGTTCGCGTGAGGTATGGATGAAAAACATTCCTAATATAATCAACAAAAATGTCTGTTTTCATCCAACCGTTATCGCTGAGGCCAATACCCCAATCTTTAGGTACTTTTGTAGCAATTTCTTTGGGTAGTCTTTTATTTGGGTAAATTACTAATGGTGGAGTTCGTTCTCCATTTGATTTAAAGGTAAATAAAACAGTCAAGGATGCTTTGGCTTGACCTCGATCAATTTCGTAGACATTTTTGTCACCTTTTACGGAAAGAACTCTCCCACTCTTTGGACACGGTTGGAAGTTTGTCTCGTCACCTTTTAAAATGCGCGAAGGGTCTTGGAGAATGTGAGTACTCGTATAATTATTTATTTCTAAATAAGAATATATATCACGAAACCAACGTCTTATATCTTCTTCAGATACGCAAAAACTTGCAACAGTGACACTTTCTGGGGTTCTAATAGCCAAATCCTTATGTCTTATCATAAAGGGATGATACCATCTTTCCCCTGGAACACCATCCTTAAATGGATTCGGTCTGTTGGCCTTTTTAAGAATTCAGCTACACTTGTAATCATGTCTTCTTTTCATTTTGGAAAGCCTTTTCTGCTATTAACTTTGATCAAATTTACTGGATGTTCTTTCTCTTTTGCTGTCAGAACGGTAGGTGGACCTGGTCTCTCATTTTTGTCTAGATGGTTTGTATGAAAAATAAGTATAGTCCTAGGGACACCATACGTTTTTGAAGCCAATTTCTTGGACATCCCTTTATTTATTGCTTCTAATGCTAATTTGATATTTTCTAAAGAGTATTGCTTTCGTTTTTTTTGGAGATTTTTTCTTTTTATTAATCTCATTCAGAGAATCTTTGCCTTTCTTTAAACCAGGGTTTGCTCTATCTTTGGCCATACTGTAAGTAACAGAATGAAAATTATTTTTTCTTATATTTTTGAGCTAACCCTTAATTATAATATTAATATACCCTTAAATATCTTTTAAGTTATTGACAAAATAATGGATTGAAATTAATCGTTAAAAATTGTAGTAACAAACTTATTATTGACATATTTATTTCCTGTCATTGACATGGTGTCCATAATAGGATATTAAATTATTGACACAGTGTCAAAAAATTAAAAAAGTTAGCCAGACGTCTTTAAATTTATATAAAAAATGATTTCTGTCGTTAAAACAAATATTTTTGTACAAAATTTCCATCAAAATAAATAATTATATGAATCCAAACATTGACATACTATGTTAATAATAGGTGGTGTGGTATATTTGCTTACCAATTATTGACACCCCTATTTTAATTTAACAATTTTTGAATAAGCAAAAAAGTGAGGTTATAGAAATGTTCATCGATTTTTCATCAATTCACAAAATATAAACATCAGCAAACATGTGAATGTTAAAGACGAAAAACTATACTAAATTGTATGCCTTTATATAATTTACCTTTCTGATTTTCCAACAAAATGGCGACTTTTTTTATGAACACGGAGACGTTTGGTAAATCGACTAGTTTTGTTCAGCTATATTTGTTAAAGAATCCAAAATGTATAGCCATAACAAAGTAATAGAAATAGACATGTGTTCACTTGAAACAACTTTGCTCCTATATTGGGCGTCAATATTAATTACAATAATCTAAATAAATAAATAACGTCAATATTTCTACAGATAAATTAAAATTACTTATAATTTTAATTTATCTGTAGAAGTGTCAATAATTGACGGATTGTCAAGATTAGGGCAGTTTACCCTATTTCGAAAAAATATTAACGTATAAAAGTTATATTGTTATACGATTTATTAAATTTCTGTTTTTAGATTTATTAAAAACTGGGTAAGATACATCATTTTATTTTATGGAGTGTAAATATTTTCAATTTTTCATAACTTAAAAACAAGAGTGTACAACCAGTGCGTGTGGTTAGTTAAAAGAGACTTTTCATAGAAGTATGGGTATAGCACACAGTCCTACTGATGGTAATTGAATTTGAAGCTGTGTCCCATATACATTAATATCTATACTTGATAAGGAGTCAAAATGTTGATGCGTTGTTACCAGTAAAATGGTATAGGTTCTTGGTACTTAATTCAAGAAAGCCAGTAACATTGTGCTGCTATTCCACACTGGTATTCAGTGGATGTGTGGCTCGGCCAAGACAAACCAATTCTTGCCGCAGCTTTATTTTGCTACAATTTTATTATTTACATAAAACCAAAATGTTAAAGGTTAACTTATTGTTTTCGACGCTGTTATATTAAATTACCACAAATTATTCGATAAGTGAACGGTTGAGTACGCGAACTTAAAGAGCTTTTGCTAGTTTAATTTAGAACTAGTTTAATAAAGCCTCTTCGTTTTTTTAGTGGCCACAATCCTAAGGTACTAACTTAGATCAATTACCGCTAACATACAATTACTTTTCTTCTTTATGCTTTTCTTCTTCTTTACTTTTCTGCGTATTATTTTTAATTATTAATTTTGAATGGATCAAAATTTTCGGCAACAGCGCGTGAATCAGAGACAGTGACAATAACAACGCTGCATTTGTAAGTGACACGCACCATGTATGTAGTTATGTTTTATTTATTGTTTGTTTGATATTTAAAGATTCGTCAGTTATCGTGCCTTAAAGATACACCATGACTTTTATAATCGAAGTAGTATTTTTTACGTGGTAGAGCCATGCTGCAGCTATATTAGTAGTATAGTTGTAGCACGAAGTGGTCGGCTCGACCGGGGAAGGACCACGCTCTCACAGATTACCATCGTTAAATAGCAGCTTAATGCTGCTGTGTTTCGTATGGTGAGTGTAGAGAACCGGAGACCCTTTTTACAGGAAACGAGGCATTTCATCTTAGTCCTCACGGGTGACAACGCATCTGCATTTTGATTCATAATCGAGGATAAATGTAGATGTCTATGGGCCACAGCAACCACTTACCATCAGGTGGACTGTTTGCTCGTTTGTCGCCCTATCCTATAACAAAATTATTGTCGTTAGCCCGTGGTCAAATTTGCCAAGATAAAAAACTTACGCGATAATTGATTTTAAAACAACTTATTTTTATGTGATCGTTGAAATAGTAATATTTTCATGACTGACAATTAGATATTATAGGTGAATTGTATTATTAATTAAGACGAACATTCTAATGATATAATGATATTATAAAAAAGTAATGAAAGCGGGTAACGTGACTTTGTCAAGTCGGCAGTATAGGCTAACCTTTCTTTCGTTTCTTGTTAGAGGTGTGCAAAAATAATATTATGAACTTTGAAGAAATTATATTTTAATATCACGCCTAAATGGGCAGATTACGTCAAAACCTTAAAATGGAATTGAACCTACTTATATATTATCTTACTTAATGAATAATAAATGTATAAACAATGGATATAATAATTTTTTTAGGATAAGGGTTACAAACGAGCACACCTGTTGTTGCTGCGGCCCATAGGCATCTACATCTATCCTCGATTACGAATCAAAATGCAATAGTTTTATCAACGTGGTAGAGCCACGCTGCAGCTATATTAGTAGTATAGTTGTAGTACGAATGGGTCGGCTCGAAAACGTAAAATAGCAGCTTAATGCTGCTGTGTTTCGTATGGTGAGTGTATAGAACCGAAGACCCATTTTATTGGAAAAGAGGCATTCCATCTTAGTCCTCACGGGTGATGACGCATCTGCATTTTGATTATTTATTGAGGATAAATGTAGATGTCTATGGGCCGCAGCAACCACTTACTATCAGGTGAACTGTGTGCTCGTTTGTCACCCTATCCTATAAAAAAGTTTGGTGACCTCTTCGGACAAACCGAGTGTTATATCTGTGCAATACAGGATCAGGTTATTAAGACCAACAACTATCGGAAATACATCTGAAAGGATGGCACCGTCGACATCTGTAGAGATTGTCGCCATCCTGGTGAATCACTGAAGCATGTCATCTCTGGTTGTTCGGCGCTTTCTAACTCTGAGTACGTGCACAGGCACAACTTAGTAGCCAGGATTCTACATCAGGATCTCACTCTGAAATACGGTCTCGAGGTTCGGAAACTGCCTTATTATAAGTACTTGCCGGAAAGGGACCGTGCCATTATCACAGACAGGACTATTCTTGCGAATAAGCCTGATATTGTGCTGATGGACCGGGCACAATCAAGAATATTTTTGGTCGACATTACCATTTCTTATGACGAAAAACTCGTGAAAGCCGAAACAGATAAGCGAACAAAATATCTTGACATGTGGGGTGGTCTGCCGACCTAAATTATTCCTGTGGTCGTTTTTGCGAACGGGCTAATCCCAGTCAGTCTCTCAGGTCATCTGACGCGACTAAAACTCCGTGACGGACCGCTCCGGACTCAGATGCAGAAGGCGGTGCTTTTCGATACCGCCCGAATTGTCCGCCGGTTTCTTTCCCTTTCTTCCTGACCCTCGGCCGTTTGGTCTCGCTTGGTTTGGCTTCCATCTGGTTGGGTTTTTATTTATTTATGTATTTTTTATGTATTTATTCTATTTTATTGATATTTATGTATGTTTATATCTTTCGCTTACAATTATTTATTTAAACAGCCCAACCAGATGAGAAAACTTTATAGATAACCCAAATAATAATAATACTTGAAATTAGAAGGGTCACGATGTACTGGGATCGGTCAATCATAAAGAATCACTCTTTCTCCAAAAAGTCGACCAGCTGCTGGCCCCTTGGGTTCCGTTGCCCTATTCCGAATTTCCCTACTTTCAGCTCACAGTTCTCTCTTGTGCCTAGTTTTGCGTTGAAGTCTCTCATTAATATCGTGTAGTGGGTTTTGGAGGAATGCATGGCTCTAGAGATATCCTCATACGTTTCCTCTACCTCCTCATCGGGATGTACTGAGATTGGTGCGAAAACCTGTATGACCTTCAGCAAATACCGTTTGGTTGTTCTGAGTATAAGGTACGCAGTCCTCGTCGACACTCTGCCAATCTTTACAACGTTATTAACGAGAGACTTGTGGACGATCAATCCGACACCTCCTTGGAACAGATGGTCGCCATCCCAGTGAGAATAAAAAAGAATAGTAATAAGAATAAGTTGCCAGATTCGAGGATTACCGTGTCCTCCCCCTCTATTCGGACCTCGGATAATCCTATAATATTCCAGCGCAGCTTGTCTATGTCTTCTTCCAGCTCCAGGATCTTCTCGTCAGTCCTCAGGGTGCATGCGTTGAATGTTGTCAGCTCGAGTCGTCTTATGTGGCAACCGAACCTCTACCGGAAATTCTTACCACCCCTATTCCCCGCTATTAGCATAGTCGCCACCGTAGCCAGGAATAGAGGGGCCGCCGGGGACTGGAGGCCGTCTTTTTGTAACTTTTGTCATGAGGGGAATATTGCCATAGTTGCCACCCTTGGCGAGCGAGTAGCCAACCGCAGTTTTTTGTGTAATTTGCTGTTATAAAGCTGCTGCCCATCTTCTGTCTCAGTTTCCCTCTGTCACCTCTTACGACGCTCACGGGGGTATTCTTACCCGTCACTACACGGGGTCACCACCTGAAATCGCCACCTGAAATAAGAAATTTTTGACATTGATTTCAGGTATTTTAGTACATTGCTACGATAGCATTGTATTATGTATATGAAACGACCCCCTTATCTTTTGTATAATACATGCAACTATACTATAAATAACTATAATAAATCTTCACGGAATTACTATTAATTTGATTAAAATTAAAAAGAAAAAGTTTATCGACCAAATTGGCGATATATTGAAAATGGGCCAAATTAAGAGTACCTTTAACCGACGAGCGTGTATGCGTATAAGTATATAGATGTGGAGGAAGCGAGAGAGGTGCGTCAGGATCGTGCCAAATGGAAGTCCATAGTCTCTGCCTACTTCTCTGTGTGACAGGCGTGGGTGTTTATGTTAAAATTATAACAAAACATTTGAAGTTAAGGAAATATTAGATATAATCTGCCCACCTTAACGCTATGTTAACCGTGTGTTTAATTTTAAGACTTTAAATGTCTTCTCTTGCCGTAAATTGGTAATCAGATTGGATGTTTATATTCAGCGGAGTTCTGGAACTCATTTACATTTTTGGTAATGAACATTCCTTACACGGATTCAATACAAATGTCTCGGACAAAATAAAAACAGAATTCTTCTTGCATGCATTCATACTCATCTGCAAAATTACAAGAACTTGTGGAAACTTTGTACATCAAAAATATTTTTTTTATAGGATAGGGTAACAAACGAGCACACAGTCCACCTGATGGTAAGTGGTTGCTGGGACCCATAGACATCTACATTTACCCTCAATGAAGAATCAAAATGCAAATGCGTCGTCACCTGTGAGGACTAAGATGGAATGCCTCTATTCCAGTAAAATGGGTCTCCGGTTCTCTACACTCACCATACGAAACACAGCAGTATTAAGCTGCCATTTCACGCTGGTATTCTGTGAGAGCGTGGTCCTTCCCCGGTCGAGCCGACCCATTCGTGCTACAACTATACTACTAATATAGCTGCAGCATGGCTCTACCACGTATTTAATAATAATTCTTGAAATTTATGACTATGAATATGAAAATTTTCCATGTGCCGTTAATGTTCAGGACACCCTTCAAGATACCGATGTAGAATACATTATCTAATTATAAAATTTTAAAATTATTGATTTCTTATATTTACGCGAACACTACACATTTAAATAAAACTAATTTTATGGATTTTATCGCGTATATTAACTTATTTTATATTCCCGACGTTTCGAGCACTTTACATCATCCATGGTCACGGGGAGACTGAGGTGTATGACGTCCCAATGTCACAGTTAACCACGGCTACCTCCAGATTAAAAATTATTAATTTTTGTTCCGATCTACGCAGTATGAACTTACAGTATCTTGAAGGGTACGGGGTAAGGGGTAAGGGGTTGTGATTTAATTTTATTAACTATGGGATCCCAAGCAGATGGTAGCACCAAGCAATCTTCTCTATTGAAATTAGGATATTTTTTGATTTCAATAGCCTCGCGAATCATCCTTGGAAAGAATCGGTGTTCTTATAGCGAGGATTTGTGGTCTATCAAATCTAATGTAGTGACGGGGGCGATCATGTACGTGTTCACAGACTGCAGACTTCCCGGAGCGTCTATTCTTCACATCAGCTATGTGTTCTTTAACGCGGGTTTTTATGGATCTTTTAGTTTGTCCTATATAAGAGAGACCACATGCACAATCAAGCTTGTACACTCCTGCATCTTGCAGAGGGACATTACACTTGACTGATGGTAAAAACTGACTAATTTTCTTCGGCGGCTTGAAGTATAATTATTAAAAAGTATTATAAATTTAAAGTTTATTTTACACAATAATTATACACAGGTTTAGTAGATTTTTAACACTATTTATGTATTATTTTCCAAACTGCATGATTAGATACAACTTTTTTTTTCACAAGGTATTCAAAATATATTATGCATATCAATTAAATCTCTTCAAAAATTGTGCCAAATAATAGGTTCCTTAATACATAATTATTATTGTAGATTAATAATAAAATTATTTTGCGTGACTTTTGACACAGGTTTGCTACAAGTAACCAAGTTGTAAAACTGTCAAAAAACTATCCTGTCATTTTTTTATTATTATTTTTCATTAAAAGTGATTACTAAGCAAGTTCATATTTTGTTTTTTCTTCCTTCAAACAATACAGTAAAAAGATTCAATGTAACTCGAATTAGGAATTATAGTATTCTTATTTATTTTGTTTGCTGCTAGTACAATTATTGTTAGCACAAGTTCTGTCTATGTCCGTTAAGAGAAAAACGTTTAAATTTAAATCGTATGTCTTTTATATAAGTCTTTTTGGCTTAACGATGGTACCAACTTTTAATACTATACATCGCTTTTCCGTACGGTCTTGTGACATGTTATAATGTTTAAGTACTATTATCCTGAGACCGTTATCAACCCGTAATGCGTGTTAGTACTTTTTTCTTTCATACATTGGAAAGGACGTTAATTGTTAGTATTAAAAAAATATTATGGCGGTAAGTAGTTTCTCCTTACGAAGTGTACAGAGCAAATGTACTAAAGTGACAGCTATCTTCTGAATTACAAGAAATATGCAGAATATCTCGATTCCAGTACGTAGATAATAGAATCACGATAATTTTTTTACTTTTATTGTATTTCGATATCTTAATTAGAAAAAAGGTTAAGAATGGTTTTGTAAAAAAAAAAATTTAAAATGACCCTACTGTAAAATGACCTTTTGGCGTTTAAGTAGTATCGGCTTTCCAGTGACGATATAGGAAAAGCAAAATGCAATTGCTGACTAAGGTTAAAAGACGAAAAAATTCTGTAGATTAAATAAATGCTTACTAAGATTTTACTTCGTTGTAAAAAGGTGTATAGCAGTTCGTAAGGATTAATATACTGTGCCTAATAATAACGCTCATAAATCACTTTTTCATTTTCAATAATATTTTGTGACCAAATACGTTGTTGTGGCTTATGTATAAGAAATAGGTATATTATATTGCGAATTTTTATAGATCGAATAAAGATCTTTGAACTTTTGCAGATCATTTTATTCACGTATTCACTATTATATAATTTTTAATAAATTCAAAAGATAAGAAAAGTTGTAAAAAAGAATATGAAAAATTATTTCCCATGTGTAAAATAATCCCTGTTGAAACACGGTTAAAATATTTAATAGCAATAGAACATTACTATACTGATGAATATAAAGTACCTATTATTAACACTTCCAATACGCGTAAGGTAAGGGAAAAAAAACTTGAAGAGCCTAGTGCAAATAACTATTATGGACAGCGCTTGAATAAATACATTGTACCCAGAATCTATAAAAAAATAAAATGATCAATAGAAACCAAATAAAAATAAAAATAAATTAAGCAAAAACTTATTAAAAATCCTCTCTGAAAAGGACATTGTTAACAGAGCTATTTTTTTTTTGAAAAAATAGTAGTAAGGCTATTAAACATTACAAATATTCCCTTTAACCACTTCTGGTATGCTTAAAATGCTTGTGTTAGAAGTGGTTCACGACAGTAGTCGAATGGTGGATTCGAACCCACGACCTTTCGAGTTCGCGGTCCGTACCCTGCCATTAGGCTACTGACGCTTAACTAGTTATAACACATTACATATTGTAACATACTTTTATTAAGCGCTTTTTATGTGTGATTTATTTTATTTGTTTATTGCTTTTGTTGTTTATTTTTTTTATTTATTTTTTTACTTTTATAATTTCTAAATATTATGAAATTGTAGTAGGTAACTTTGGTATAACTATCTTTTATTTTCTTTTTGTTTAAAGTAATTAATTGTATTTGTATAGGTGATTGTGCATAGTAATATATAGTTTTAAGAGCGTGTACTCGCTGACAAACTGATTGCAGTTTGGCGATAGAATATAAAAATAATGTACTTACCTTTGTATGAATAAATAAATTGAAAAAAAAAAAAACGTATCACTAACCATTACGCTGGTGGACGCGGAACAAGCAGTTCGGGGGCGCTTTTTCTTCTGATTTGCTAAAAAAAATATTAAAGTAAATATTATTAAAACAATACTAAAGACTAGCTGTGTGCTCTGCTCATACTATTACTCATAAATCTGGCTATAATATCCAAAAAGAATTTTTCAAATCGGACTGGTAGTTACAGAAATTAGCGTGTTTAAACAAACAAAAATCTTCCGCTTTATTACATAAATGTATAGTAATATAGTATAGATCTAAAGCAAAATAAATGTCATTTTCATAAAAAATAAACAATTACATCTTACTTTAAGATTATTTGTTTATTTTTTATTACATACTACATTATAAAGTAACGTCAGTTATTGAAACATAACTCACTTTTTAACGCTCTCACCTAGCTTGCTTCATATATATTTATCTATGGCTCTCATCGAGCAAATTCAAGTTAGGTCGGTAATGAAGATATCAGCTTAATAAACTCTTTTTTACTGTGATTGCTTTCAGACAGTTACATAATTTTTTGATTTTTTTAAATTAAAAAATTTTCTCCTGTATCATGGAGTTAGTAATATACATTAATTGGACAAAGACGAACATCCAGACCTGGAACAATTATTTGAAGGCCATAGAAATACTTGTTCCGTGGAGGGTTGCTATGCTTAGTTCAATGATAAGATACTGCGCCACGGAGTCGTCATCCTTGAATATTTGTCAGGGTTATAGGATTTATTTCACTCACAAACCTAGCAGAGATTTATATGAGGACCTCACTTTCTTTAAGTTTCCTCAAACTAATGACTAAACATACTTTATTTTTCTCCTTTACTAAATTAGAGATTTAAATATTCGTGAGCTATTTAATTAAAAAGGGAGGCTTCAAATTTACTTTATCATGATTAGAGTTCATAGTTCTCCTTAGGAAATTTTCATGTACTAATTTATTTGTATATATATTTAAATTCATGTTTTCTACCGAAGCAAATGATTTATAAGTAAATGATCAATGCAGGTGGCCCCGGACCGTTTTTGTGGCATTTTTAGGGGAAGCATATTTTGTTCAACAATAGACCTGTGAAGGGCTATAATGATGATGGTGATGATGTAATGAAAACATTAATATGTTCAAGCAGCATTAGGTTTAAAAATTAAATTTAAACAAACTTGCATGCTTTACACACCTAGTAATATGATAGATACAATAGATAGACGGAAAAAAAAATTATATCAAATGTTTTTAGTATAAAGATACTAAAGAATAGTATTAATTTCTATCATTCATTTCGCCCATACTAGACGCTATGATATCTTTTTTTTATAGTATAGGGTGACAAACGAGCACACAGTCCACCTGGTGGTAAGTGGATGCTATGACCCATAGACATCTACATCTATTCTCAATAAAGAATCAAAATGTAGATGCGTTGTCACCCTTGAGGACTAAGAAGAAATGCTTCTTTTAAAATGGTAAAAAGGATCAGTAAAAAGTGTCTCCGGTTCTCTACACTCACCATACGAAACACAGCAGTGTTAAGCTGCTATTTTGCGCTGGTATTCTGTGAGAGATATACGTATCTGTTGAACGTTATAGCTATAGTCATAACGTAACGTACTAAAGTCCTCTAGCAATTCGAACATAACGACTATATTATCGGCAAACGGAGTACGAGTAATGTATTTTAATTACAATATCAATAGCGAATACATTACTCATCTTCCATTAATCCGTGATGTTCCAGTCTAGAATCTTTAAGACGTTTTCCAATGCAGTAGCGCAGAGTTTCGGTGACTCGACGTCACCCTGTCTGACAGCAGCCTATAGTTGGATAGGTTTTGTACCTTATTCTGTAGTGTTGAAGAATTCAAAATAAGGAGAGGAAAATTAAAAAAAAAACCACTACAATAAATTAAAAATTTGTAAAATATTCGTTCAAGAATTATTTATAAGGTACAAAAAGTTTTTTGAAGTTTTAATAAAGACGAACAAAGATCTCATGAACGTGGGCGTTTAAATTTGTGAGAGTAAATTAGCTTTTTCTATTTAATTGGTTTAAATGTACAATGAATACTTCAATATCACTTACTTCTCTTTAATAGGTTTAAATGATTTCATTTCACAAATTGGAATTACTATATATATTATACCTACTTATATTTGTACGAAGTACTTATTATTCTAAAATTCAACATTTTTAGTTCACGCGTTGCACATATTTACACTTATTGTAACGAAGCAGATATTGTACTATTGTAGTGCTGTTAGTTGAGTAAGTGCATTAAGCTGTATTTTGTTCTAGTGGCATGCTCGAAGTTTCTCTGCGTTAAAGAATTCGAAACTAGGATCAGACCATAGTAGGACCGAAACCGAGATAGCGCAAGGGATTCATCATCATCATCATTACAGCCCTTCACAAGTCCACTGCTGAACATAGGCCTCCCCCAAGGAATATCACAAAGCACGGTCCTGAGCCACCTGCATCCATCGACTTCCTGCATATCTTACCAGGTCGTCACTCCATCTAGTGGGTGGACGCCCAACACTTCGTCTGCCGGTACGAGGCTGCCACTCGAGAAACTTTCTTCCTCATCGGTTGTCGGTTCTTCGAGCTATATGGCCGGCCCATTGCCACTTCAGCTTACTAATCCGTTGGGCTATGTCGGTCACTCTGGTTCTACTGCGGATATTCTTATTTCTGAGTTTATCACGCAGGGAAAATCCGAGCATAGCCCTCTCCATGGCACGCTGAGCGACCCCTAGCTTCCTCATCCGGCCAGCAATGAAGGACCACGTCTCAGTTCCGTATGTCATCACTGGCAACACGCACTGGTTGTACAGTCTCCTTTTCAAGTTTTGAGCTATACCCGAGAAGATGTGCCGTAATTTCCCGAACGCTGCCCAACCGAGTTGAATCCGTCGATTGACCTCTCGGTCGAAGTTGGACTTACCTAGTCGGACTATTTGTCCCAGGTAAACATACTCGTGAACAACTTCAAGCTTAGTGGTCCCAACAACTACCGGCATAGGTGTGACATGGACATTAAACATGATATTTGTTTTGTCCATGTTCATCTTAAGACCTATCCGTTGGGAAGCACTACTGAGGTCATTGAGCATAGTGCTTAGGTCCTCCAGTGATTCTGCCATAAGGACTATATCGTCAATAAATCGAAGGTGAGTGATGTACTCGTCATTGATGTTTATACCATATCCTTTCTAGTCCAGAAGCTTGAAAACGTCTTCCAATGCAGCGGTGAAGAGTTTTGGGGATATGACGTCACCCTGTCTTACACCCCTCTGCAATTGGATAGGTTTCGTACTCTGGTTCTGTACTCGGATAGCCATCGTAGCCCTACTGTACAAGCACTTCAGCACTTCGATATACCGACAGTCAACTTGGCACCGCTGAAGGGACTGCAGCACCGCCCAAATTTCGACGGAATCAAAGGCTTACTCATAGTTTACATACGCCAGACATAGTGGCAAATTGTACTCCTCTGACTTTTGTACAATTTGCCGAAGGGTATGTATGTGGTCTATGGTGCTAAAGCCTTTTCGGAAACCGGCTTGTTCGGGAGGCTGGAAGTCGTCAAGTCTGCGCGCGAGACGATTCGTAATGACTCTCGAAAACAGCACGTAGACGCGGCTCAGAAGGGTAATCGGTCTTTAGTTCTTCAAGAGAGCGTAGTCGCCTTTCTTGAAGAACAAGACCACCGCACTTCTGCTCCACGCCTCCGGTGTAATGCCACCATGGAGGACGGAATTAAAGAGCTTCTGAAGGACTTCTTTTTTATTTTTTGCCGTACTGTGGTTTTCTCTAGGCAAAGGCATATACCAGAAGAGTTCATATATATTGAAAATACCCTAATCCGCAATGATAATCAGGTGAAAATTTTAGAGTTATTTTGGATAACAAAATGACAGGAATTCCTCATCTATCATATATTGCTTCCAGATGTGAAAAAACCTCAATGTAATCCGATCCCTATCAGGTGCTTGGCGAGGTTCCCGACCCTACTCCTAAAAAGCTTTTATACAATGCTCTAATAAGAAGTCATATTGGCTATGGCTGCTTTTTAATAGAGCCATGTTGCAAAATGGCCCTTAATACCTTGGACAAAATTCAATCAAAATGTCTACGTATAATAACAGGTGCCATGAAATCTACTTCCATTTCCGCTCTTCAAGTTGAATGTGTTGAGCCTCCTCTATTTCTACGCAGACAATATCTCTCAGATAGGTTTTTGTTCAAAGCTGCTTATTATTTACACCATTCTCTTCTCTCCAAACTTCGTTCCTTGTATCAGTCGGTCAGGGACTCTCTATATTGGTCCCACAAGAATTTGCCATGTATTATGAAAAGTTATATTAAATTAGTCAATGTTCACTCTCCTGTTTATCAATCCCGTAGTAATCCACTTTCAATATTCCATATGAGGCTCTAATTTTCAACCCAGACATTATTCTAAATTTTGGAATAGATAAAAATACTATTGAAGCAAATAACAAATTAAATATGCTCCTCCTGAAAAATTGGCATGATTGGTTAATTATGTACACTGATACTTCAAAGCTAAGTGACGAGGGATTAGTTGGGTCCGAAGTGTGGATCCCTAACTACAAGATTATTTTAAATTTTAACTCTCCGCCTGACTCATCTGTATTCACAGGTGAGTCTTTAGCTATCTTAGGGGCAGTCTTTTATGCGGAATCTCACAATCTGGAAAGGATTCTAATTTTCTCAGACTCCCTCAGTTGCCTTCAAAGCATAGCATCCAGTCCTTTTCACTCTAAGTTAAGATACCTCCTAATCTTAAATATTAGAAAGTCTCTGTACAACTGCCATTAAAAAGGGCTTAAAATTGTCTTAGCTTGGATCTTTAACCACTGCTGGATTCAGGGTAATGAAATTGCGGATCGTTTAGCTAAAGAAGCTACCAAATCTGGCTCCATCCCTAAACAATGCCTCTATGCATATGACCTCCTACCAAAGGCTGGATCCAGCCTGCTGACCACATGGCAAAGTAACTGGCATCAGTCTAAACTTTTAAAATGTAAACACTATTCCAAAGTCCAAATTAATATCCCATCAAAACCCTGATTCTTTCAATATCGTCACTGTAATAAAACAATCACCTCTACTGTTTGTCGCCTTCGCTTTGGACATGCTTGTACTCCGGTACACTTGGTTAAACTAAGGATTAGGGATAGCTCAATCTGTGAATGTGGGCTAGACGAAGGATCCGTAAATCATCTGTTCTTTGAGTGTTGTAATCTTTCTCACTCTCTCTATGATACCCTGCCCAATTACATCCCAAGTCTTGTAAATTTCCAGTATTTGTTGTCCCTAGTGTATACTCCTTTTGTAAATATTTTGTGGGATTTTATTCGTACTAATAATATTAAAATGTAAAATTACTAAACCAAAATTGTTTGGTGATGGTATTTAAAAATATGACGTCTTTTGTTGTAGATTATGATCCCACTCGTAAAATTGAGAACTCAAACTAAACCTGAGAAGAGAATTAGTAGTCACTCCCATGACTGACGACTTGACACTGACAGAATTCTATCAAAAGAAGCCATAATGTAAAAAAGAAGAAGTTTTTGACTGAATAACAATGTTCTCGAGACCGAATTTCGCTTACGGCGGCCAGAGAGTAGCCATCTGCGCAGGACTGGGTTATAGTGCGCGAGTCGGTGCGCCAGCACAGGTGCTCTCCTCCACTTATCCCCTAATTCTCAGAGTCCGATAGGACGGAAATCCGATACGCCTAGAGAGAGATCAAGGACATGACCATTGGCTTTATATGCATTCTGAGGCACGAGGTTGAAACAGCGACAACTTACGGAATTCGACTCTCTGACCACATCAGCAGTGCAGCAGTCGTGCTTACAACCATCAGAACAACGAGGGAGTAAACAGTATATAACATAAGCTAAGTCTTTTTAAATTTGTATTCGATTATTAAAACCGGCCAAGTGCGAGTTGGACTTGCGCACCGAGGGTTCCGAACAAATCCGTAGGTATATAAGTTTAAAATTATTAAAAATATTTTTGTTATATGATGTAACTAAAAATTTATGCTATTCGCAATTTTTCCGTTATCTGTGCTGTAATACGTTGCTTCGTACCAAATTTTAAGATTCTGAGTTCACAGGAAGCACCCTGTACGTTTTGATTCCCTTGCGAATGTCGAAACTTTGCGGTATAAACGGCTGTATCTTTTTGCGTTGGCTTAGAAGTTTAATTTTTTCACAGCTCCAAGGAAGAATTGAGTATTTGATATGAATTTCAGCTTGATACCTCCACGCGTTCCTGAGAAAAAGGATCTTGACAGACAGACAGGCGGACAACAAAGTGATCCTATAAGGGTTCCGTTTTTTTCTTTTGAGGTACGGAACCCTAAAAACTGTACTGAGGGCATATATTGTTTTTCCAACTTTTTTTATTGGTCTTTCAAATAATTCATAATTATCATAGTAGCTTTTAACTTGTAAGTATAAAATATGTGCCAATGAAAAATTTTTGATTCGTAAACGTTAAAACTGAGGTATAAAACTAAATTGTGATTAATGCATTATTTTCTACTTCTATTATATTTCTGTGTTAACACAGCCAATACTACTATTTTATTTTAATATTTGGAAAACATTTATTTACATAACATAAAATACAATTTTTATTACATACAATATTAAAAACTATAATTAAAAAAAAAAACTAAAACTAGTAACTTAATTATAATCCCCGTGGTATCGTGCTAAGAACGCTGGCTGCGTTTCCACGCTGAATACCTATACTTTGCCTTTGAGCGAGAAAAAAACCAGCCCTCTTTCAATTCTCATTCATTTTAATATAAAAAATAATCATAAATGGCATAAATAATCATTAAATTCAGGTTTAATACTAAACTTAACGGCATGCCCTAAGAGTGAAAACAAAATATTTTAAAAGACTATTTATAATGAAACTGCTAGGCAGAAAGATAAATGTAAAAAAAATCTCGCAATGAAAGAATTTGTGATAGCTAGGTAATTAAAATTATTTTACTCAACATTCTGATTTGCCACTTGAAACAGACTTCGCAATTACTTTGTACACTGCACAGTGAACTTTTTTATATATAACTAGCGCTTCTTTCTTACCTAGGCTTTGTCTGGGTAAGATCTATTAATGTGGCGTTATTTAGATAAACAAAGGCTATATATTTTTAAAAAAATGCAATTTTTTTAGTATAAAATATAGACAAAATCACTCCTGGCATTGATGTCGTAAAGTTTCATTACGATTGGTTCAGCCGTTCCAACGATTAGCCTGAACAGAAAGAAAAGAAAAAAGACAGAAAAGACTTTCAAATGGTTTTTCATGTCTTAAAACCATGTAAATAATGCCCTCAGTTCAAACACTTTAAGTTTATTTATATGTCTATACAGGCAACCTCGACAGGCTTCAACTCGATAGTATTAATGTAGCGTTTGTCGATGGCGATTGCATGACCGAGAAGAACTTCGAGAAAGAGAAATTCAGCTTCGCCTTTAGCCTGAGAACCAGTTGAAAACTGGATTATTCAATAAGGTATATAAGAGCGTTAATAAACAGCAACACCGTCACCTCCCCGATCGGTACCGTCGTTACGAATCAAATGAAAACCTGGAAGCGGGTAGGATGTTGATAGAAGACATGGTTTTAACCACGACTACGAAACAAACACAGCGTGTATGTTTTTGCTATTAAAACTAGACAACATGTCGGGGTAATGAGCAGGAATACATATAATATATATAATATTTATGTGCATAGCGTTAAAATTTTTGCTCAATTAAATAAAAACGTAATATTTATAAAGGATGCAATAATTTTAAAGCTATCAATGCTTCTTAGTCTATCAGAAACAGAATCAAAGGTCATTCAGGCTTGTTACAGCCTTAACTGATTGTTATTCAAAAACATCTAAAGCTTTTTTTAAATTTTACTACACACGCATACATACGTAAGGGTAGATCGGTCAGAAACGTTGTGAATCGATCGCACACAGAGGGGCGCACGTACCCATAGTTATTGCCCATAAATCACATTCATTTTGGGAAAATTTGGGATAATTTAATGCCTTATTTACTCGTATTATCAAAAACTGCAATTACGGTATATCATTATTTATATATTATATACAGTTGTTTAATAATTGGCTACTCTTTGAAAAATAACCCTGTATGTGTGCTGGTTTGGTATAAAATAATCTCAGCATAATTCGTGGTATTATCTCCGCAGCTGAGTCCGATGAAACTGTAAGAGCCAAAAGGCTAACAGCACTAACATCATCAGAAACCAGAGGTTGTCGCTTGTTTTACGCCAGTATATTATATTCTAAGTCTATGGCTTGTTTTCAGTGCGCTCTCTAGTAACTTTTTGACGATTTTGTCACAAGCTGTATAATCTACCTGTTTAATCTGTCACTAGCTGTTTCCTCTGCAGTATATATATACTTGTTTTAAAAAAGGGAGGATAGATATAACGAATTTTGTAATCATTACAGCCCTTCACAAGTCCACTGCTGAACATAGGCCTCCCCCAAAGAATGCCACAAAGCACGGTCCTGAGCCACCTGCATCCATCGACTTCCTGCATGTCTTACCAGGTCGTCACTCCATCTCGTGGGAGGACGCCCTACACTTCGCCTACCGGTACGAGGCTGCCACTCGAGAACCTTTCTTCCCCATCGGTTGTCGGTTCTTCGAGCTATATGGCCGGCCCACTGCCACTTCAGCTTACTAATCCGTTGGGCTATGTCGGTTACTCTGGTTCTACTGCGGATATCCTCATTCCTAAGTTTATCACGCAGAGAAACTCCGAGCATAGCCCTCTCCATAGCTCGCTGAGCGACCTTGAGCTTCCTCATACGGCCAGCAGTGAAGGACCACGTCTCAGTTCCGTAAGTCATCACTGGCAACACGCACTGGTTGTACAATTTCGTTTTCAGGTTTTGAGGTATGTCTGACGAGAAGATGTGTCGTAGCTTCCCGAACGAATTATTTATCCCAGGTAAACATACTCGTCAACAACTTCGAGCTTAGTGCTCCCAACAACTACCGGAATAGGTGTGACATGGACATTAAACATGATCTTTGTTTTGTCCATGTTCATCTTAAGACCTATCCGTTGGGAAACACTATCGAGGTCATTGAGCATAGTGCTTAGGTCTTCCACCGATTCTGCCATAAGGACTATATCGTCGGCAAATCGAAGGTGAGTGATGTACTCGCCATGGATGTTGATACCGTATCCTTTCCAGTCCAGAAGCTTGAAAACGTCTTCCAATGCAGCGGTGAAGAGTTTCGGGGATATAACGTCGCCCTGTTTTACACCTCTCTGCAATTGGATAGGTTTCGTACTCTGGTTCTGTACTCGGATAGCCATCGTAGCCCTACTGTACAAGCACTTCAACACTTCGATATACCGACAGTCAACTTGGCACCGCTGAAGGGACTGCAGCACCGCCCAAATTTCGACGGAATCAAAGGCTTTCTCACAGTCCACATACGCCAGACATAGTGGCAAATTGTACTCTTCGGACTTCTGTACAATTTGCCGAAGGGTATGTATATGGTCTATGGTGCTAAAGCCCTTTCGGAAACCGGCTTGTTTGGGAGGCTGGAAGTTGTCAAGTCTGCGCGCGAGACGATTCGTAATGACTCTCGAAAAGAGCACGTAGACGCGGCTCAGAAGCGTAAGTCCCGCCGCATGCATTTGGAGATCTGTCTGTTCAGATGCCTGTATGCTGTCAAGTCTGTTGAAGAATGTAGCTTCATCTCCCGTCTAACAGCCATGAGATTAAGACTGTGATCGGAGAGTTTTTGTGTTCTTCTGCGGCGGGTCTTACAGAACTTAGCTCCGACCGCATGGACAGCTTCCACGAGCTTGTCATTCATATCGTCCACTTTATTGCAGTCTTCTAAGCACTGAAAACTGTTTTGTAATTCGAGCTGAAAGGTTTCGGGACTTTGGAACAGAGCCCCAGGGGGTCGGAGCGTTGACTTCATTAGACGAGACCTCTCCAACTTAACGTTTAGGTTCAGTGTGCCTCTAACCATTCAGTGATCGCTACCAGTTTTCACCCTCGCGATCACGGAGACATCACTGAACAGTTGTCGTCTGGTCGTCATAATGAAGTCAATCTCATTTTTTGTCGAACCGTCGGGGCTCCACCAGGTCCACTTCCTGTGGGGCCGCTTCTGGAAGAAAGAGTTCATCATAAAGAGTCACTCTTTCTCCATGAAGTCGGCCAGCTGCTGGCCCCTTGGGTTCCGTTGCCCTATTCCAAATTTCCCTACTTTCAGCTCACCGTTCTCTCTTGTGCCTAGTTTTGCATTGAAGTCTCCCATTAACACCGTATATTGGGTTTTGGAGAAATGCATGGCTCTAGAGATACCCTCATACATTTCCTCCACCTCCTCATCGGGGTTTGCCGAGGTTGGTGCGTAAACCTGTATGACCTTCAGCGAATACCGTTTGGTGATTCTGAGTATAAGGTACGCAACCCTCGTCGACACACTCCCGATCTTTACAACGTTGTTAACGAGAGACTTGTGAACGATAAATCCGACACCTCCTTGGGACAGATGGTCGCCCTCCCGGTGATAGAGCAAGTTGCCGGATTCGAGAATTACCGTGTCCTCCCCCTCTCTTCGGACTTCGGATAATCCTATAATATGCCAGCGCAACTTGTCTATCTCTTCTTCCAGCTCCACGATCTTCTCGTCAGTCCTCAGGGTGCGTGCGTTGTACGTTGCCAGGTCGAGTCGTCTAAGGTGGCAACCGAACCTCCACCGGAGATTCTTAGCACCCCTTGCCCCGCCGTTACCATGGTCGCCACCGTAGCCAGGAATAGCGGGGCCGCCGGGGACTGGGGGCCGTCTCTTTGTTACATTCATAGGGGGGTATTTGCCATAGTTGCCACGCTTGGCGAGCGGGTTGGCAACCGCAGTTTTTTTTATTGTAATTTTGGCTATTATGAGGAAGATGCTGGTGCCCATCTCCTGTCTGTTTCCCTTTGTCGCCTTTTACGACACCCACGGGAGGATATGGGGTAGTGGATATTCTTGACCGCCACTACACGGCACAATCGGCAAACGAATTTTGTAATAAATACATAATATTTTTTATTTTATTATTTTATGTCTACTTGGGAGAATCGGTATATAATAACCACTACCCCCACAGCCTATAACAGTCCACTGCTGAACATAGGCTTCTACTGCGCCCTCTTTTCCCAAAAGAGGGTCGCTTCCGATCCGAAAAAGCGGCTTCATCGGCCAATTGTCAGTCCCACAGGCGGTTTTTAGTGGGTATCACTTAGGCTCCCGGTTAGGTTAGACACAGTGAGTCCCACATAACCACGACAGACCGGCTGTCTTGGTATGCATAAAGCATTTACCGCCTCCCCGCGTAATGGGGTAGCCAGCCCTATTTCCAATTGTCTCTGGGCGCAAAAAAAAATAAAAAATAGGCTTCACCCTTAACTTACCTTATAGGGGGCATATTGCCCTAGTTGCCACACTTGGCAGGCAGGTTGGCAACAACAGTTATTAATAATTTTGAGTTTTTATCAGGAAGACACTGCTGCCCATCTCCTGGTTTGTTTTACTCGTATATAAATACATGAATAAATTCTGTTTTGTATTTTTGTAAAGCCAGCAATATTAGCAGACTACGCAATATATCATTATTTTCCTTTTCTATTCTTCTAGCTTAGGGAATAACGTTTATCGAGAAGCCATAAAATATAGAGTTTTAATGAATTCTGTTCTAGGTACTTATCGGTAAAACAAATATTATCTAAATAAGATTATCCTTCAATTAAAATTCGGTATATTTTCCTCTAACAACCGTTCATTGCGTATACTCGTGAGCAATTAAAATGGGTTGGTCAGTCATCATCTCATGTCTCCCAGCAGCATACAAGTAAATAAAAAAAAGAAAACAAAACTAAATATAGGTGGGCCCGCGCGCAAATATCAGGTTTCCTGATTATGTTTTCGATTAACTTTTTCGTTGCTAGGTACCCGAAATCAAGAATTCATCATTCGGTCCAGAATGAAGTACGGAAAAAAAACCGAATGACGTCAACCTAAACCAACCCAAACGGAACGTTCGCGTACATTTTTTGAGTGCCGTTATATGTATTGAAATTTCCATTCAGAATGCGTTAGTGCGTAGTTGATCGTACCCTCCGGGAAAAAAGGGATGAGATGAAAATAGAAATTTGACCGGAGGACAAAAAGTACCGGTTTAATTTTAATATTTTTTTGTTTTTTCTACGTTGAATCATATTAATATATAAATATAAAACTTATACATCATGAAAAAGAGAAATAAAGTTGTATAAACAATTAATTTTGTTTTTTATTAACAATAAATTTTGCTTTTCGATTCTTGGCGCTATTATCTATTTATATTAACGTATTAAATGTCTTTTTTTTATAGGATAAGGGTGACAAACGAGCACACAGTCCACCTGATGGTAAGTGGTCGCTGTGGCCCATAGACATCTACATCTATCTTCGATTAAGGGTCAAAATGCAGATGCGTTGTCACCCGTGAGGACTAAGATGGAATGCCTCGTTTCCAGTAAAAAGGGTCTCCGGTTCTCTACACTCACCATACGAAACACAGCAGCGTTAAGCTGCTATTTTACGCTGGTATTCTGTGAGAGCGTGGTCCTTCCCCGGTCGAGCCGACCCATTCGTGCTACAACCATAATAAAGATGCAGCATGGCTCTACCATGTATAAAAATGAATCCCATATTTATACATTTAAAGCAGTGCTTTATTTTATTACTATCCTAATTGATGGGTTTCCTGTATAGTTGTATTCAAAAATATTTATTCCGTACGATACATATTTTTTGCCTAAAACATCATTTTCCTTTCAATCTTGTAGTGACTGTGACCCCGAGACCAGGAGATGGACAGCAGCGTTGCGCATGAATGAATGTATTACGAGTACATCATTTTTGAATCTGACACCATTTGGTGTTTATTGTGAGGTTGATTTTTTTAAATATTTTTTATGTTCAAGTGATAAAAGTACTTACAATCCATAGGCGTTCGATTAATTAGGTAAATCTCTCTTGGCAAAAACACTTTCACCTTAGTAAAAATGACAAATGGAAATATTAGTGATATTTATAGCGTTGCGAATATTCTACACATGAAAATACAAGTTTTTGAATGAGGTATACGTTAAATATAATATTATAGCCTCCAGACCGCTAGTTCGATCAGTGAGCTAGTCTCAACGAAGATAAGTAAGCTGGGCAAGACAGGATTCAGATAGTGTACGACTTTTTGTGTGGTGCACTCTGTATTCCCTCAATTTAATGTTTCGATTGAACAGCAATCGATGGGATACCAAGCGCAAGGCTCGATGGTGAGAACAAGCGCAGGACCAACGACTTTACGTTTTATACGCGGTAGAGTCACACTATAGTAACAATAAGGTTGTAGCACGAATAGGTCGGCTCAACTGGGATAGGACCACGCTCTCATAGAAATTTTTATTAACTGCCAGCTCATGCGGTACCTTGAGGATCACCAGCTGATTAGTGACCGCCGGTGCGGTTTCCGTCGAGGTCGCTTAGCTGGTGATCTTCTAGGTTACCTAACTCATAGATGGGTGAAGGCAGTAGAGTCCAAGGGGGAGGCATTGACCGTTAGTTTGAACATAGCGAAGGCCTTCGATCGGGTTTGGCACAAAGCGCTTCTTTCGAAGCTCCCTTCCTATGGGCTTTCCGAGAAATTTTGTAATTGGTTCACCAGTTTTCTTGCAGATCGGAGCATCATGGTCGTAGTAGACGGTGCATACTCCGATTACAAACATTAACGCTGGTGTTCTTTCACAAGGCTGCGTGCTATCACCAACGCTGTTTCTTCTGCATATCAATGATATGTTGCAAACTGATGACAAATGATGGATGTTTCATTGCTATGCAGACGACAGCACTGGTGATGCTTTATACACCGGCCGTGCCAATATTTCTCGGTAAAACGTCGCCGAGTACCGGAACAAACTTGTGTCTGAAGTCGAGACTTTGTTAAACAAAGTCTCAGAGTGGGGGCGACTAAATCTAGTCCAGTTCAATCCTCAGAAGACACAAGTTTGCGCGTTTACCGCTAAAAAGAACCCCTTTGTCGTATCTCCTCAGTTTCAAGGCACTCCACTTGTTGCGTCAACCAGTTTCGGAATCCTCGGTGTCGACATATAGAGTGACGTGCAGTTTCGTGGTCACTTGAAAGAGAACGCCAAATTGGCCTCTATCAAGCTTGGCGTGCTCAGCAAAACCGGACAATATTTCATGCCGACACACCGCCTGCAACTTTACAAGGCGCAGGTTCGACCGCACATGGAATACTGTTCCCATCTCTGGGCTGGGGCTCCCTAGTGCCAGCTCTTTCCACTTGACCGTATCCAGCGCAGAACGGTTTGAATCGTCGACGACCGAGTTCTTTCCAATCGGCTTGATTCACTGCGTAGAGATGTTGTATCTCTTTGCGTATTTTATTGCATTTATCACGGGGAGTGCTCTGAGGAATTGTTCGGACTAATGCCAGCCGCTCAATTTCACCATCGCACATCGCGATAAAACTCGCGATATCATCCATACTATCTGGACGATTGAAGGTCCACCACTTTTCAAGTTTTCTTCATTGCACAACTTCTTTGTGGAATCCATTACCACCAGCGATTTTTCCGGACCGATACCACTTCAAGAAAAGAGCCTACTCCTATTTAAAAGGCCGGCAACGCATCTGCAATTCCCCTAGTTCTTCTGGTATTGCAGTTGTTCCTGGGCGGCGGTAGTCACTTACCATCAGGTGAGCCACATACTGGTTTGCTACCTCTCCGATATAAAAAATACCAGCGTAAAATAGTGGCTGAATGCTACTGTCATTAGTATGATGAGTGTTAAGGACCGGAAAACCTTTTTTCTGGAAATGAGGCATTCCATTTAAGTCCTCTGGGGTGAAAATGCATCTGCATTTTGGTTTTTAATCGAGGATAAATGTAAATGTCTATGGGCCACAGGATCCACTTAGACACTATCACGTGGATTTTGTGCTCGTTTGTCACCCTTATTTTATAAAAAAGAGGCATGGGTGTGAACCACCGCCAACTTCCTGACTCCGGACTGCTACTGAGAATTTATAGACAGACAACCCAATAACTGATTTTTCAGAACCGACATTCGAGGCCCATAGCCGCGCTTACGATTACTAGACTAATTAGGCAGTGACATGGCTAAAATAATACCACACTATCAAATACAAAATGCATTTTGTGGTAGCCATTCGAACAAACTTGTTCGGTACTGAGTATTCATTGAAACAAAACGATTTTAATGCGAACGAAGCGATAGTAATAATAGTAGTAGTGTCTGTCAATTTTACCAAATTAAGAAAACTGCTTCCAAAAGTTTGAAAATTCATCAATTTTCAAAATCCTAGTACTGACTACTACTATAGTGTTGGGTTCAGCCTCGGGCAGCTTGCCTTACAAGATAGAGCGATGACCTAATAAAATATGCAGAGCGGCGGTGAATACACGTCGCTCAGGACGTACTTGGTACATAATGCGCAAGGTTTATTTTCAGTGAACTAATTAATGATTGTGAAGGGATGTAATAATGGTTATGCACAGACTGATTTTTTTAGATTGTTTTCACGTATTACTTTCACAGATAGTTCAATCGCAATGTACCTCCTATAATATCTGCGTTACCTTTTTTACCGACTTCAAAAAGCGTACATTTTTTTTAAATTTAAGGGACTATACTTCAACGGCCGGCCGTCCCATTTAAATTTAAAGAAAAAAAAAATCAACCTTATGAAAATGAAGACGGAAAAGCCTTTTTTCTATTATTTTAGAGGACATACTAGTTATTACTTAGAATAAAAAGTTAAAATCGACATTAATATCAAATTGATTATAAATATAATTTTACATGGCTTCTGGAGTCGAGGTTATAATCGATACAAAATATCATAGCACCGACTTCAGAAGCTATTATGAGGAACTTATATTATTCTTTTATTTAAATTTTTGAAAGTGAACGCAAGTAAGACGAAAGTTATGGTTTTTGAAAGAGAAGAAAGTAAAACGATATGTGAAATAAGAATAGAAGGGGAGTTGGTAGAGCAAGTAGATGAGTTTGTATATTTGGGATGTGTGTTTAGCAGGGATGGTAGATATGATAAGGATATAGAACGACGAGTGAATGCAGGAAATAGAGTGAATGGGGCTCTACACTCTATTGTGAAAAGTCAGAATGTGTCCAAAAAGGCACGTATGGCAATTCACAATGCTGTGTTAGTACCTACTTTAATGTATGGTAGTGAAAGTTGGGTGTGGCAGAAGAAGCATGAGAGTAGAATAAATGCTGTAGAAATGCGGTCATTAAGGAGTATGTTAGGGATGAAGCTGAATGACAGAGTGAGAAATTGTTTAATAAGAGAAGAGTGTGGTTTGCAAGATGATGTTGTGACCAGGATTAAGAAAGGAATGCTTCGGTGGTTTGGCCATGTAGAAAGAATGAATGAGGAAAGAGTGACAAAGCAAATTTATGTTGCAGAGGTGAACGGCATAGTCGGGAAGGGTCGCCCTAGGCGAAAGTTTATCGACCAAATTGGCGATATATTAAAAATGGGCCAAATCAAGAGTACCTTTAACCGACGAGCGTGTATGCGTAGGTATATGGATGTGGAGGAAGCGAGAGAGGTGTGTCAGGATCGTGCCAAATGGAAGTCCATAATCTCTGCCTACCCCTCTGGGTGACAGGCGTGAGTGTTTATGTTATGTTATGTTATTTAAATTTTTGAAGATGGTTTTTACTTGTCCAATATCAAGGCGACAACGCTTCTGTGACCTGCTTTGTTTAAAGTTCGTTTCCAGTTTGTAGTTTATTTACTTAACGTTAGGTAGACCATTAACTTTTTTGAGACTCTAATATAATTGAAACCATAACAAAACTTTACTGCAGCTTCGGGGAAAATGCATTTTATTTTAAATTAACGAAGACATATGAATCGACGTTCTTAACACGTTTTATTCTATGTAAATGGAACAATCTTTAATATTTATATAAATATAATCGTTGAAGGTTGTCCTGTTCGTGAGCGTGTTACTTCTGAACGACTCGGTTGAATTTTTTTTTATGGGGTCGGGTGACAAACGAGCACACAGTCCACCTGATGGTAAGTGGTTACTGTGACCCATAGACATCTACATCTATCCTCAATAAAGACTCAAGATGCAGATGCGTTGTCACCCGTGAGGACTAAGATGGAATGCCTCTTTGCTAGTAAAAAGGGTCTCCGGTTCTCTACACTCACCATACGAAACACAGCACCGTTAAGCTGCTATTTTACGCTGGTTTTCTGTGAGAGCGTGGTCCTTCCCCGTTCGAGCCGACCCATTCTTGCTACAACCATAATATAGCTGCAGCATGGCTCTACCACGTAGATGTATAGCACTAGTATGGCACTACCTTGTTGTGTAATGAATGAGATCATTACACAACAATGCTGACAATCGAGCACACAGTCCACCTGATAGTAAAAGGATGCTGTGGCCCATAAATATACATCAACATTTATCCTTGTTTAAGAATCAAAACGCAAATGCATTTTCACCACTGAGAGGGCTAAGATAGAATGCCCGTTTCCAATGAAAAGGGTTTTAGGTTCTCTACAATCACCATATGAAACACAGCAGAATTTAACTGTCATTTTACAATAGTATTCTGTGAGAGCGTGGTCCTTTCTTGGTCCATCCGACCCATACGTACTAAGACATTAATAGAGCTGCAGCATAGCTCCACCACGTGTAAAATGCATACATTTGTTTGTAAATTACAAGAAAGTCAATGCAAACGATATCAAGTTCGTGTAAGAATAGAATTAAATGAAAACTCATTCTGTGAACGACAAAAATAATTACGCAAATTATTATTTTTATTTTTTTGCCTTTTTATAAGTCTCTTATGGAAAAAATAAAAAGAAGTGCGTAAAAAGAAATAAGGACAAAGAGAACATAACCGTCAAGTTTGAATTATTAATTCACGGCTCTTCTACTTTTCTAAGCGCGTTGGGCGTCAGGCACAAAATATTTAACAGCAGTGGAGCTTTCCTGCCTTTAAAAGTCTTCCTATTTTAAAGTTACAACAACTCAGGAAGGATGTTGAACTTTTAAAATGAATGAATGTTAAATATTTAGTAAGACTGATTCCTTTGCATTTTTTTATTTTATTTAGCTTGTCTTTGTTACCTTACGACATATTATTAATGTTCCTAGCACACATTATGTTTATAATATTATGATAGTGAACATAATCAGACTCTGTGTTTCAGCAGTCGATGAACATACTTGTAGCCAAGGCGGGGTAAATTTCAACAAAAAAAGAGCAATAATTGTGGCACAGTTTTCACTGTCGCCTGTGAGATCAACAAAAAAAATGTACACTTTGGCAACCATCTCGATAAAAATGTGTGAGTTGACTCCGTCTTATTATAGTGAAATAGTACAATAAGTCATACAACCACAAAGTTAATAATCCTACTTGTCTATTAGTATCCATTTTTTTACCTCTTCATATTTCAAGAAATACAATATTTATTTGGAATCCCAACTGTTTCGAAAAGATTTTCGGTGCAGTATCATAATCGGGCGACAATTTGATATTTACTCCATAGTTCTAATATGGCTACATAAAACAATCCCGAGTGAATAATATGAGTTATATTTCTTTAATAAGATGTTGTGTTAAAATTAATAATATACTTTTTTTTGACAAAACCAATCATTCCACTAAGATTTATAATTTAAACTCATGTGAACACCAGAAGGAAGTTAGCGTAGAACATTATTTTTTTTAACTAAACTGTGTGGCAATTAATTGCTCCATAAATGCTCCAGCAGAATCCGAAATTGCTCCACCTTTATTGTTATTAGTTATTTTATAATTAATTTAAAAAAAAATTAAGTATCAAAAATTTAATTTTGCTATAAAGTATAAAATATCTACTTTTTTAAATTAAACTGTATGCCAATTAATTGCTCCTTAAATGCTCCAGCAGAATCCGAAATTGCTCCACCTCTATTGTAATTAGTTAATTTATAATAAATTAAAAAAAATTTAAGTATTGACTATTCAATTTTGCTATAAAACATAAAATATCTACGTTTTAAAATTAAACTGTATGCCAATTATTTGCTCCTTAAATGCTCCAGCAGAATCAGAATTTGCTCCACCTCTATTGCTATTAGTTTATTTATAAATAATTTTTAAAAAATTTAAGTATCGAAAATTTAATTTTGCTATAAAACAGAAAATATATAGTTTTTAAAAATAAACTGTATGCCAATTATTTGCTCTTTAAATGCTCCAGCTGAATCCGAAATTGCTATACCTCTATTGCTATTAGTTAATTTATAATTAATTTTTAAAAAAATAACCAGAAGGAAGTTAGCGTAGAACATTATTTTTTTTAATTAAATTGTATACCAATTAATTGCTCCTTAAATGCTCCAGCAGAATCCGAAATTGCTCCACCTCTATTGTTATTATTTAATTTATAATTAATTTTTAAAAAAATTACCAGAAGGAAGTTAGCGTAGAACATTATTTTTTTAAATTAAATTGTATACCAATTAATTGCTCCTTAAATGCTCCAGCAGAATCCCAAATTGCTCCACCTCTATTGTTATTAGTTATTTTATAATTAATTTTTTAAAATATTTAGGATCAAAAATTTAATTTTTCTATAAAGTATAACATATCTACTTTTTTAAATTAAACTGTATGCCAATTAATTGCTCCTTAAATGCTCCAGCAGAATCCGAAATTGCTCCACCTCTATTGTATGACAGCTAAGTAAGTGTACGAGACTATTTCTTAAGGGGCTACTCCATGCGAACGACCTGTAGCATTTTGCCGGCGGCGCGCCTATTTATCTTTACGAACGAAAGTTACTTCATCATCAAGACAATTTTATGAAGATAAGCCTTGTTCCTTATACCATGCTATTTGGACTCATAGTTTAAGAGATAATGTAAAATTAAAATAATTCAATACTTGGCTGGGCGCGCGAACGGCACATAAACCTTAGCCGCCCGGTGAGAACTGCGAGAACTGCTCAACCGGGAGGGGGAGGGAAAGTGGATAAAACTTAACTTCGCTCTACATCATACATAATATGCCGACAGATAAAAGTACTCCATTAATTATGCCAAATTTTCCATCCATTGCTATCAAATAAAATATTTAATTGCAATTATAAAATGCTTGAACTAGGTCATGTCGCGCACCTCCAACATGTGATGACGCGGATGAAACCGCGGGGCACAGCTAGTTACTTATATAAATATATTACAAAAGCGTTACAAAAACAGTGTGTATCGTGAAGACACACGACAGAAGTGAAACTTTTGTATTACAGGGAAACATTTCAATTATTCATCAATGACTTTTGAATAACATAGATGGTGTGTATCATTCATTTATTTACATAAAATTATATACAGATGTGTCACAGTGCATCATCTTCTTCGATCTTAAGAAGAGACATATCTGTTTTGTTTGTTAATTAGGTAATTACTATTTATTATATACGTATTTTTTTAAAAGCACCATCTATTTCTTTTTTTCTATAAGTAGTCATTTTATCAAATCAAAATTGGTTAACTCTCACGGTGGTACGTAGAAAAGACGCTAGATGGCACTAACACAAAAAAATTATTAAGATGGTTGTCTAATCCATTCCTAACAATCCATAATTTCAAAACTCACCCATCAATATAATTTTTTTGGGTTTATGCCATTTAGCATCTATTATACGTACCACTTGTGAGAGTCAATCAATTTTTATTCGATAAAATGACTTTTACTATAGAATGTTACTACATTCTATTGATGATGGCGCTATTACTCAAATGGGATCACTCTTTCTTAAAATTATTTATAAATTAACTAATAGCAATAGAGGTGGAGCAAATTCGGATTCTGCTGGAGCATTTAAGGAGGAAATAATTGGCATACAGTTTAATTTTAAAACGTAGATATTTTATGTTTTATAGCAAAATTGAATTGTCGATACTTAAATTTTTTTTAATTTATTATAAATTAACTAATTACAATAGAGGTGGAGCAATTTCGGATTCTGCTGGAGCATTTAAGGAGCAATTAATTGGCATACAGTTTAATTTAAAAAAGTAGATATGTTATACTTTATAGAAAAATTAAATTTTTGATACTTAATTTTTTTTAAAATTAATTATAAAATAACTAATAACAATAGAGGTGGAGCAATTTCGGATTCTGCTGGAGCATTTATGGAGCAATTAATTGCCACACAGTTTAGTTAAAAAAAAGAATGTTCTACGCTAACTTCCATCTGGTCATGTGAACCTAGTTTAATTTTTATAAAGTCCTAGAAACAAAAGCAAACGTTTTTTACGGTTTAAAAATATTATAGATTTGAAAATGAAAATACTTATAGCATACATTTTACATTTCCTATATATGTGTGGTATTTTTAATATATAGTAATAAATTGTTCCACCTCTGATGCTAGAAATTATTCTAAAAATTATTTAAATAGAACAACACACGCGCGATACTTTATGCTGCTAAAACAAAGAGTATAGTAATATATAAGGAAGTGCTAAAACAAGTGGGAGATAACTATTCCACCTTCTTTTGTTCGTATTTCCTTTTATATTTTTACCCTCATTCAAAACAATATATATACCATTAGACGTATTTCTCTCAATTTAGTTATTTCCTTATATATATATATTTTATCTTTTTTACGAAAAAGTCGTGTATAAAATATAATATTTTAATAGACTGGAATATGTCACCTCTCTTATTTTCGGAGGCACATAATGGTGACGCTCAAATAAAAGTGATTTCTGTCGAGTTTTATTGTACTTTGATAAAATGAATAAAATTTCACGTAAGGGTAAATAAAGACCCTCGTCAAAAGCATTCTGTCTACATTAATCGCATAATCAAAATGGTATACATAACATATTAAGCATGGGAGCGTGATTTAGATATTTCTAAGTATATTAAAATTGGGCAGAAGATATAAAAATGTTTGCAATTATTTCTTCATCAAAAGACGTGGAAGCACTACGAAATGATCTAAGTAATTTAATTGATTACTGTACCTATAACAATCTCGATCACAAACCTATAAAATGCTCAGTTGTCACATTTAGCCATAAATCAAATAAATTACTGTACGATTACCAGATTCGAGGCCAATCGTTGTCCAGAGAGTGATCCGTACGCAATTTGGGAGTTATACATGACTCGAAACTTTTGTTCGACAAACATATTGAAAATATCATTGGTTGGTCTTCCAGAGATATAGAGTTTGGAATGCGGTGCTCTAAAATCTTCAAACAAATTAACGCTTTGAAAATTTTGTACTTTTGCTGTGTAAGAAGTATTTTACATTTTGCATAACAAGTATGGAGCCCCTAATACAATATCTTTATAAATGACTAAACTAAACTAACTAAATAATACTTTTGCTACCGAGTAAAATGTCACTCATATACACATATCTAACCTCTATTTACGACAAATTTAGAAAGTTCCATCTTTTACCGCTCGAAATAAGAACGCAAATAGCGGATATTACTTTTCTACTTAAGATTAAAAATACAAGCAAGATCGACAGTCTAGATCTACTTTTGAAATTAAATAATTAATTTAGACCTATTCAACACGAGTGCCATTTTGGCGAGACGAGTTCTGAGTTTTCGACCACAGCCGATGATTTTGTTTTTATTTTGTTAATCTGTAAAGTTTAGTTAATTATTGCGCGATTATACCTAATTAAGCTTACGGTTGGTGCGATAGTGTTATTGACTATCGGTAATTCACCGCATGGAAATATTTATATAATTAGGTTTCCTATAGTTTAATTATTTTCTACCTTGTCTGTTTATTGTCAGCTGAGGGTTTTCCGAATAAAATATAATAAAGTAACTTATTGTAAGTACCTTAAAATAAGTACGAAATCATTAGCCTTGCCCGTGCCTTACCTCAGGTTACTCAAAACATTCTGAATATGACCTTAATTTAAACGACATAATTTTGACATGGGTCGTCTTCGCCGCATAAATGTCGGTGAGTTCACTATTCACTTTGCCTGTACACATAACATGACATGAACCATTTTTTGATTTGAAAACCAGTCCTTCAATAAGAGAATTTATTTATATTTTTGATATCTACGTTAAATTTTTTAAATAAAGAGTAGATTAAGATAAGATAAACATTTATTATAATAAGTGATGAAAAGCCTTAAAAATGCAATAAGCTTTTTGTGAATGAAAAAAATGTATATCTCTTTTTATACCCTTCGTGCGCTAAATCACGATGGTAATTTTATGCTTTAGTGTATAATAATAGTAATTCTAATAGTAAAAATGCTGCTCAAATCATTTTATACAAACATCGTTATAGTTTTTCATCAATTTTCGTGAGTAACAGCAATAGAGCGCATTTTGTTAATTAAACACGATAATTTGGGAAAGCCGCAAGCCCATTCGACATAATGCTAATCATTCAGGGTGTGGTGCATATTTACCTTTAACTTAAAGAGAAACTGCTTTGTTTTATTGGTTCTAAAAATTATTTCATTTTAGATCAGTACCAAGATAAAAACTACATTTATTTGTGGTCTGCATTTTACATTATTAATTTATAATAATTATTTAGGCCTTAAATTTTATGACCTATGTTGATTTGTAATAAAGTATTTTATATTTATAATATCGTACCAGTGAGCGAAGTGTAGGGCGGCCGCCTATGTATGTAGATTGAGTGACAACAGAGATGGAACAAACAGACAGAAAGACAGACAGGCAGACAAAGATTTTAAAAATTTTGCTTTTGTTATAAGTACCGTATATAATTTCATATGCATATAGTAAAAAACTGTTATTTTGACATTATATATTTTAGTGTTCACCTCACCTGCACGTTAAGTTGAACGACCTACTATGTAACATATGAGCTTAATTGCCTCGTTGATCTAATAGTTCTTAGCGTGATTACTGATCAGGTAGTCTTGCGTTTGATACTAAGACCATCCCTGATCGAGACCAAAGTCGGGTATTGAGTTTTTTGAATGAAATTTCTCTATATCATTCCGAGTTGGCAGTGTTTCACCCCTATGCCTCGAAAAGCACGTAAAGCCATTGGTCTCTCTTCGGTCCTGTCGGATTGCCGTAAGTAACATCGGGTATTGAGAGAGAGGGAATAGAGTGCACTTTTACTTGCACTTACAGTTGTGCACTATAATACTTCCCTTAGATTTTTGTTGTAGAGTTTTGTTAAGGCTAGCGGCCGGCAAAATTTGATCGAACCTAAATCAGTCTGGAAGATATTATAATTAACGCATGAAGCTCTAGCTACCTACTTACAGTATGAAATCTATCTTAATGTGTAGAGGAATCCCACAGCCTGATAATGACAAGGAGCATCACCAGCTGGAAATTAACGGCTTGCAGCTACTTGCTGACCAGTGTGTTGGTAGAGCTCAACACTCTGTATCATGCTCATATAGTGAGTTAATGGAAAACAAAACTTTCACTCACTAATTTAAATGTACTATTTTAAAATTGTAGCGCAAATGGAAAAACTTTCCGTACATACTCAAATTTAAGGTACATTTTAACAAAAACAAAATACCTAATTTATCGGACGAGGCAATGTCACTAAGTCTGTTTGAGTCAAATGGTCTTGCGGCTTCTCATTAATTGGAGGCTTTCAAAAACATTTCAAGGTAACAAAACGAACTATTGCACACATCGAACGCGAAGCACAGATGTAGTGCTCAATTTTTTTTCTACTTTTTTCAAATTTTTAGCATAAATATAAAATACCAGCTGTGTACCGCGGTTACACCCGCGTATATCAGACTTTGAGCCGCGCGACCTGATATGACACATCGCTCATGTAGTTCAATCATTTTAGCTAAGAAATTGGCAAGGTTAATGGACTTTTGTATATTGGCATATGTACGTTATAGAGCGAAGTTAAATTTTATCCACTCTCCCTCCCCCTCCCGGTAGAAAGTTACCCCCCGTGTCCCATAAAATGTCCTTAAGCGCGGTTTTTTCAGTTTTAAAGAAAACCGTACAGGATACATGAAAAGTGTTACCTACACACTTAGAAATGAACCTTATAAATTCAAATTCAAATTCTTTATTTGCTAGTAAATAGGTACAAAAATATTTAGTTCTTGGTGTAATCATAATGTGTTGAGAAAACCTATTTAGCTGTTTTCAACAGCATGCAAATCTCCAAAATTTTTTGTAATATAATTAGTTTCTAAACTTAATCCTTAGATTATTAATAAGTCATCGCGCGGTCAGAGTGCGCGATGACTTATCAATAATCTAAGAGTGCGTACAGATTAAGTAACATGTTGTGTAACTTTTGTTTTATAACACGTCCACATTATGTAACATTGTTTTTCAACATTGCAACATATAACAATACTGTACACATTAGAATAACAATGCAATATAACAATGTTATAATACATTGTAGTTATATAACGTTTTATAACATTCAGCCTTCACATTACTGAAACATGTTATATAACATGTTGTTATATAATGTTTACGCACCTTTAGACTTAAGGCGCAGGTTGAGCAAAATGTCGCGCTAGTCGTTATTTGTGAGGTTTTTAGAAGCTATCTACTTTTTATTTAAAAGATATATCAACAAATAAAAAACACATTATATTTCTACATAATCTTGATTCCATAAAAGCTATATCCAATTTTTTTTAAACGAATAAATATTAATATAATCTCCTTACAACGAAACCACATAAATGTAAAATTATTATTGATAACATGGATCTCCTCGTAAAGTAAGTATTATTTTATTTTGCGATTTACACCAATGGATAGACAATTTATTAATAAACATTTCTATAGTAATTTTTTTTTCAAAAGACCAAAATTTGATTTTATTAAGAAATTATTTTAAAATCTGGGCATATTCACTGCTCACGGGCTTGCTGAAATCAGTGAGCCCTGAGCTCTTCGACGCGAAGCCCGTGTCGTTAGAGCGTCGACCAGCGCCGCATACACTCACGTAATATCAGTCGATAAATAATAATAATTATTAGGTTATTTATAGGTAGTATTATTTGTTTGTTTTGGGTATAATTTTTCGTATTAGTTATACATATATTTGTTGTGTTCTTTACTGCGCGATGAAGCTTTTTGCGTGTATTTTCTTTGAAGTAAATGCAAATAAAAAAATGAAGCACCATTAGCATGTAAGGTTCGAATCCATAATTAAAATTTCGATAAATATTATAATTTACACTATAAAAGGCTAATTCAATATTATCACCCAACCACAATATCTTATTATGTACAGTACTGCCTCGTTGGTCTAGTGGTTGTAGTAGTGCGACTGCTGATCATTAGGTCCCGGGTTCGAATCCTGGGTCGGGCCCTGTCAGTTATGAGTTTTTCATTTATGTTCTAAGTTATAATTAGTATTACTAAGGTATAGTTTTTTGCTAAAATATAGTATATTATTTATTGCTTGTTTTTTCTTCTTTTTCAAAAAATAATTGAGTACATAAGGTGGTCTATACTTATAATTCGGTAAAAAGTATCTAAGTAGGTACTAATATACCTACTTTTTACTACTAAAAATTTTTAAAACTAAATTTAACTAAAAAGACTAAACTGACCATTTATTTTTTAACTCAAAACAGGACATGGGTTTATTTATACTCTAAAAACTATAACTTTATACAATTAGTGTTCACTGTAAAATTATATTCGGTATAGACGGTAATTATTAAATGCAACATATTTTTCTTAATTATTAATTACATTTGTCAGTGGATTAAATTTTCTTTAATAAAGTTGGTGATGATTTTAGATAAAAATAAAATTCTGCTCAAGTTTTTTTATTGTTATCTTTGTTAACAACATCGCCTTTAGAACTCTGGAACCGTAAGTGCTTCTTTCAGACGTCCACAATTTATTCAAAATAAAAAAAATACTCTTTCTACCGGAGCATTCGTACCAGGTAGACATAAAATATATTCGATTAAAAATAATTATGTTGAAGATTGTTGACTTTGAATACTTCCATCCAACGAGTTACGGGACAATTTTGTGTCCCGGAGCTTTGTTTGGGGACAATGGGACAGGTGACCGAGAAAAGGGACAGTCCCGTTCAAAACGGAACGTATGGTCACTTTAGCTATAACCCGGCGACGGCTCCGTCGCGAAGTGGCTTAGCAATCAGTTGTTGCGCTGGGGGCCGCGGGTTCGAATCTCGCACGGAACAAGTATTTGTATGGCCTACAAATAATTGTTCCGGGTCTGGATGTTTGTCCTTGTGCAATTTATGTTTGTAAACTGCCTCCACGACACAGGAGAAAATCCTAGTGTGGGGGTAACGTTTTTTTACAATTGAAATTGAAAGATTGAACCCTTATACTTCTTGTTGATTTTTGTATTACCTTTATTAAAGTTACCCTTATGTATAAACAAATATAATTACGTATGTAGAAATAAAATTGATTTTCATCCTCATCAATCATTGGGGTGAGCATAAATAATAAGCAGGCTAAGTTACAAGGTGCTCAGTTAAAAAATTAGTAGGTATATTACTTTTCAATACGTGACACGTAAAAATTAACAATAATCAAAAACACATCTGCGAAACATCTTATTTATTTATTTATTTTTTATTGCACCAAATATTTGTACAAAAGCCAAGCTATCTATTTATTCACCTATAGTGAACAGGTATCTTTTAAACTCACAATTTTCAATGCTTAATTTTTAATATATAATTAATTATAAAATTTCATAATTAGATAATATATGAAAATACATAATTCTAATATAATGCAACTAATATATACCGAATAAAAAAATTAAAATACATTTATCTCTGTACTCTGTGTGTATTTCCATAAAATAGTTTATTGATGTTGAAAAAATAATACTACGTTATATTGTAGCGAGCGGCGCGCCGGTCAAATGCTCAAGGCCGTTCGCATGGAGTAGCCCCTTAATCTATACGCATAATGTACACGCCCCTAGCTGCCCCAACCAAGGATGACGGGATTAGGGCCCATGAGTTATCCCATCGACGAGCAGTAGAGGGACGGGGCCAGAATATGGCCACGTGGAATTTCCTAATTACAATAAACAATATGGGAGAAAGCTAGAAACACGTAGTACTTACCATTATCCGAAGCTAACTTCGCACCAAGGCTTGGGCAGGCCGTGAGTGTGTGTAATAGTGGATGGCGATTAGTGTACAGTGAGGTGTGAAGGTGTGGGGCCTTGGCAAGCATAGACGACCAGCTGCGGCCGAGTTCCAGGCTGCTCCAAAATGCTGCACCGCTTCAGACTGCTTCGGCGCCGGACCACTTCTTCGTTCGTCACGACAACAGTCCATTAACTCTATCGTACTATTAACTAACTTACAGAAGCCACTAACTCTCGTTTATTATAAAGCCTAACACACAAAATGAACAGGGAGTGTCCGGATCAAAGGTCACTACCGTTTCGCGTAGCAACAGTTATTTCTAGAATATCAAAGGCCGCACTAGCTAATATTGTCGAATGCACTTATACAGATTCTGAGTCGGACACAATGAGTCCCTGGGAAGCTCTCCTGCAAGGAATGCGCGTTACAAATCCTAGACAGAATATTTACTATCCGCGCCTAATTATTCCGAGTTCCCTAACAAAATTGACAGTGTGCTGACGTTAGCACCGCTGACAGACGACTGCTGCGCTTGCGCGTTCTATGCACGACCGAAAGTCAAACCGGTACGAATGCACCGCGCTGAACGCCCCCTGGCGTTAGTTCCTGAAATTAGCGTTTGGCGTGAACAAACCCCCGTCCCGGACATAAGGACCTATGTCCGCGAGCAAACCGGCAAGCGGGACAGGGTCGCGACGACACGTTGCAAGACCGAATCTACACCAAAACTAGGCCACCTTAGGCCCCCCATCAGATCTTGCAACCTTAGCCACTGCCTCAAAAGGCTACAATATCAGTCGCATTACCTACCTTACTGCATGGTGGTTACCCGGGCCGTCGATGCGGACAGTCTCGCTGGAAGTGCCCTCCCAAACATGAACAGCACCAGCGGCGCTCCTTGGCGATAGTTCGCCTCGCCGGAATCGGCTTACCTAATAATTTCGCGCATGACGTTACCCGGTGATCAGATGCTCGACAATAGGAGCAGGAAGGGGGTGGGGGGGTTGACGACGACTTTCCTGGCGGATTCAGCCTCTCACTGGGCACGGCTCGTAAGTCGTCAACGGTGCCCGTCGCGTTCTCGATCTGCCGGCACTGCTCCTCCAAAAACCGCAGCAGGTTACCTGCTGCGGTACTTGGAGGATTACTTCTATGGAAGGGCGGAATATAGGAGGCCTCGTCCCCGCCGTACCTCTCCTCAAAATGGATTCAAAGGTCGAGAGGTAGACGGGACAGCACGATGCGGAGCAACAAAAAAGCCCATTCGCCCACTGGTAATTCCAGCCGCCTCCAAGTATTACAGGCCACCAAGACTGGATCCAACAGGTCCGGACGTAGTCTGGCCGTACGGTACCGTACCGTACTACAGACCTGATCCGGTCGGATTGCGGAACGAATCATAAGGGCACAGATAGGTGTTGAAAGAGGTCGTCGGACTTCGGTCCAGTACAGAACTTATTAAGGTGCTGCGATGTTCACCAAGGGCATCCAGCGGAGGATGACCCTCCGGTACCGTACCGTACCGTACCGTACCGTACCGTACCGTACCGTACCGTACCGTACCGTACCGTACCGTACCGTACCGTACCGTACCGTACCGTACCGTACCGTACCGTACCGTACCGTACCGTACCGTACCGTACCGTACCGTACCGTACCGTACCGTACGAGTAGAGTAGAGTAGAGTAGAGTAGAGTAGCGTAGAGTAGAGTAGAGTAGAGTAGAGTAGAGTAGAGTCGAGTCGAGTCGAGTCGAGTCGAGTCGAGTCGAGTCGAGTCGAGTCGAGTCGAGTCGAGTCGAGTCGAGTCGAGTCGAGTCGAGTCGAGTCGAGTCGAGTCGAGTCGAGTAGAGTAGAGTAGAGTAGAGTAGAGTAGAGTAGATAGAGTAGAGTAGAAGAGAGTAGAGTAGAGTACAGTAGAGTAGAGTAGAGTACAGTAGAGTAGAGTAGAGTATAGTAGAGTAGAGTAGAGTAGAGTAGAGTAGAGTAGAGTAGATTAGAGTAGAGTAGAGTAGAGTAGAGTAGAGTAGAGTAGAGTAGAGTAGAGTAGAGTAGAGTAGAGTAGAGTAGAGTAGAGTAGAGTAGAGTAGAGTAGAGTAGAGTAGAGTAGAGTAGAGTAGAGTAGAGTAGATGAGAGTAGAGTAGAGGAGAGTAGAGTAGAGTAGAGTAGAGTAGAGTAGAGTAGAGTAGAGGAGAGGAGAGTAGAGTAGAGTAGAGTAGAGTAGAGTAGAGTAGAGTAGAGTAGAGTAGAGTAGAGTAGAGTAGAGTAGAGTAGAGTAGAGTAGAGTAGAGTAGAGGAGAAGAGAGGAGAGCAGAGTAGAGTAGAGTAGAGTAGGGTTGAGTAGAGTAGAGTAGAGTAGAGTAGAGTAGAGTAGAGTATAGTAGAGTAGAGGAGAAGAGAGGAGAGCAGAGTAGAGTAGAGTAGAGTAGGGTTGAGTAGAGTAGAGTAGAGTAGAGTAGAGTATAGTAGAGTATAGTAGAGTAGAGTAGAGTAGAGTAGAGTAGAGTAGAGTAGAGTAGAGTAGAGTAGAGTAGAGTAGAGTAGAGTAGAGTAGAGTAGAGTAGAGTAGAGTAGGGTAGAGTAGAGTAGAGTAGAGTAGAGGAGAGCAGAGGAGAGCAGAGTAGAGTATAGGAGAGGGGAAGAGAAGAGAGGAGAGGAGTAGAGAGGGGAGTAGAGGAGAGAGGAGAGGAGTAGAGAGGGGAGGAGAGGAGAGGAGAGGAGAGGAGAGTGTAGGGTAGGGTAGGGTAGGGTAGGATAGGGTAGGGTACGGTACGGTACGGTACGGTATGGTACGGTACGGGACGGTACGGGACGGTACGGTACGGTACGGCACGGTACGGTACGGTACGGCACGGCACGGCACGGCACTGCAGAACAGAACAGAACAGAACAGAACAGAACAGAATAGAATAGAATAGAATAGAATAATTTTTTATTCAATATATTATTACCTATACTTAATTATTAATTTTTTATTACATAATACTTTATTGAAAGTCATTTTTTATTTACCACTGGTTCGAAAAACACACCAGTCCTGGGAAGAACCAGCAAGAAACCCAGCGGGACTTTTTTTTCAAACATATTTCACTTAACAATAACTTCGTTTATACAATTTTTAAACTATTTTTCATAGAGCCAGCATGGTGGCGATCACCTTATTCCCAGGGGTTATTTTCATTTATGTATTCCTTGATATTATAATAACCCCTTTTTGTACAGTTTTTCTTTCTTTTAAACTTGTTTATTGACAAACTTTGAATATGCTCCATAAATGAATTACTGATTCTGTGGAGTCTAGTAACTGGTATTAATTTATGTTTGTTCCTAGTGTTTAAATTCCTTATTTTTATTAAAGCTATTTGTTTTTTTATGCACATACATTACATTCTCATAAATATATTGCGATGCCATAGTTAATATGTTTATTTCTTTTAATTTTTCTCTGAAGGACTCTTTACAATTTAGGTTATAAATCGCCCGTACGGCTCTCTTTTGCAAAACAAATATAGCTTCAATATCAGTCGTATTACCCCATAGCAAAATTCCGTAAGACATTACGCTAGCTAACTAACTAAAGCTAACTGAAATACACTAATCTAGCTGTCCATAATGGTTCATATGAATGAACCAATATGGACAAATGATGACATTTATTTATTACAGCCTATCAAAAATCCAAAGTTGAACATAGACCTCCCCCATAGATTGCCTCGTTAAATAATTTGCCATAGTTGCCAAGCTTGGCAGGGGGCTGGTAACCGCAGCTTCTTATGATTTTGAGTTGTAATCAGAGAAATGTTGCTCTCTATCTCCTGTTCCATTTCTCTCTGTCGCTTCTTACGTCATCCAAGGGTGATATGGGGTAATGAATTATTCGTAAACGGAGTTTTTCGGATATTATTATCTAATTACGTAATTTTATAAATAGTTTATCTTATCATTAAACCTGTGGAGTTGTATGACAAAGGTTTCTATGTTGCGTTCCATTTTAATATTCGTCGTAATAATAATAAAAATGTCCTCCAGACAGAATTTCGGTCACGGCGGCCAGTGTCAATGTCAATACTGATATAACTTTATGTACCTTTAAAATATGTCACATAATGATTAGGCTTTTGTAATAAGTAAATTTATAAATTATTTATCTATCTATAATATAAAAAGGTGTTGCTAAGTGCAAATCTCGAGAGCAGCTGAACCGATTTTGCTAATTCTTTTTTTATAATATTCCTTGAAGTACGAAGATGGTTCTTACGGAGAGAAAAATTAAAAAAATTGCCTGAAAAATTTTAAAAACAACACTTTTCTATATTCCCATACAAAAGATTCGTAATAATACTTAAAAGTCAATTTGAACTTTAATACCATACCATAAAGTTTAAATGTTAGTGGAGGGGTTCCGGGAAGGCAAAACAATTGAGTGACGGTGTCCCGAATAGCAAAATAAGTATTAAAAATAAAAAAATAAAGAATCGACTGTTAGGCGGTACAAATTTTGCCGGGTCGCTAGTATATTAATATAGCTGAAATAATTTATTTACGTGGTAGAGCCATGCTGCAGCTATATAAGTAGTATAGTTGTAGTGCGAATGGGTCGGCTCGACCGGGGAAGGAACACGCACTCACAGAATACCAGCGTAAAATAGCAGCTTAACACTGCTGTGTTTCGTATGGTGAGTGTAGAGAAATGGAGACCCTTTTTACTGGAAAAGAGGCATTCCATCTCAGTTCTCACGGGTGACAACGCGTCTGCATTATGATTCACAAACGAGGATAAATGTAGATGTCTATGGACCACAGCAACCACTTATCATCAGGTGGATTGTGTGCTTGTTTGTCACCCTATCCTATAAAAAAAATAATGGAGCAGGAATTTCTCCTGTATCGCAGAGATGTCTCTATATCCTCTATATCTATATCTATATACTTATATTAAATATCGACAAACCTCGGAATAATTTATAAGTGGTAGAGCCACCCTGCAGCTTTATTGTGGTTGTAGCACGAATAGGTGGGCTCGATAGAGATAAGACCACGCTCTCACGGAATATCAGCGTAAAATACTATGTTTCGTATGGTGGATGTAACCGGAGACCCTTTTTACTGTAAATGAGGCATTCCATCTCAGTCCTCAGTGATGACTACGCTACTGCATTTTGATTCTTAATCGAGGATAAATGTAGGTGTCTGTGGGCCACAGCATCCACTTAGCATCAAGTGGATTGGTTTGTCACCCTTATGTTATTAAAAATACTTGTAGGCGACTGCGCCACAGCCTAATTGATAATCATCATTGCATTCTTAAGCTGACGAATATATAACAAGATAATAACGGGTACTTTAGTAATTTTTCTATTCCGTTCTTTTGAAATTAGACATAACTACCAAAAAAAAGAATTACTGCACTACTCTTTTTCGTCAGCCATATTAGTCCGCTGTAAGTAGGGATGATTTGCCTTACTCACCACGCTGGGCAGGATTGATAGCATTGTATCTCACGTTAGACGAAAACAATTTACAGCACTTAAAAATATAGATCTTTACAGCTTTAATATAAAGTCGGTTATTTTTACGTTAACATGCGTTGATTTGTAGTTCTTGTTGCCACGATTTATTCTTTTTGTAGGGACTCGACGCGATTTAGATTTTTTGGGCTCCGATGCGGATGTTATCTTTTCAATCATATGGATCTCTTTTTATAAAGTACCTATTTCCTTTATATACAACAAAGTTTCAAAGTGTACGTAATTAGGTAAGGGACAATATGTAGGTACTACGTACACATACTTCAACGTAACTCGTACGTAGTATTAATATTTTTACACGTTACATTGTAAAATGTACAAATGTGCCTTTGTTGTAACTAAACCACTCATTCATGTACTTTTTTAAACAAGAAAAGAGAGAATTTTTATTAAAGTCTATAATTGATGACTAACATGTTTACGTGATTCATGCAGTCCATGGTCCATTCAATCAGAAAAATCCGACAGAATCGAAATTTTTGTAGGTAAGGAGATTTACTTACTAATATTAAGTTGCGAATATTTTGTTTATAAAAAACAAGTAAGCGATAACGTTTTTGAGTGATACGTAACTATAAATGTAGTCAATATCAAAAGTCTTATTTATTCTATTTGGGAATATTATACACAATTATTTTGTAAGAATAATGCAATTTTGAATTCAACGTTGATACGCGATTTACACTTCGTATGTGTAATGAAATATTTATACATCTAAAAAAAATAGAACTGTTTTAGTTCTTCATGAACTTGCTGACGTTTTCCTTTTGTAGGGTTCCCATTGGGTTTCACTTTGGCCTTTTTTAGGGTTCCGTACCTCAAAAGGAAAAAACGAAACCCTTATAGGATCACTTTGTTGTCCGTCTGTCTGTCTGTCTGTCAAGACCCTTTTTCTCAGGAACGCGTGGAGGTATCAAGCTGAAATTCATATCAAATACTCAAGTCTACTGTCCCTTGGAGCTGTGAAAAAATCAAACTTCTAAGCCAACGCAATCAAAAGATACAGCCGTTTATGAAGCAAATTTTCGATATATGCAAGGGAATCAAAACCTACAGGGTACTTCCCGTGAACTCAGAATCTTGAAATTTGCTACGAAGCAACGTTTTATAGCACAGATAAAGGAAAAATTGCGAAACGCATAAATTTTTAGTTACATCATATAATAATATAATATAATATATAAAATAATAATCATAAAATAAAAATATTTTTAATAATTTTAAACTTATATACCTACGGATTTGTTAGGAACCCTCGGTGGGCGAGTCCAACTCGCACTTGACCGGTTTTTTTTATACAGTTGTCATTCGGCTAATGTGTCCAGCCCAGTCACATTTGACGGGTATAGATTTAGTTTAGTTCTCAAACTAGGTTAAAACTTTAGTCTAGGTAAAAAGGCATCTGTAGTGTTTTTAGGGTTCCGTAGCTAATTGGCAAAAAAACGAAACCTTTATGGATTCGTCATGTCTGTCTGTCTGTCTGTCTGTCCGTCCGTATGTCACAGCCAATTTTATCCGAAACTATAAGGACTATGCTGTTGAAACTTGGTAAGTAGATGTATTCTGTGAACCGCATTAAAATTTTTACACAAAAATAGAAAAAAAAAAAAACAATAAATTTTGGCGGTTCCCCATACTTAGAACTGAAATTCAGAAAAAAAATTTTCATCAGACCCATACGTGTGAGGTATTTATGGATAGGTCTTCAAAAATGATATTAAGGTTTATAATATCATTTTTTTCTAAACTGAATAGTTTGCGCGAGAGACACTTCCAAAGTGGTAAAACGAGTGTCCCCCCCCCCCCCCTCCCACGCCCTTTAACTTCTAAAATAAGAGAATGCTAAAATCAAAAAAAAATATATGATGTATATTACCATGTAAACTTCCACCGAAAATTGGTTTGGACGAGATCTAGTAAGTATTTTTTTTAATACGTCATAAATGGTAAATTATTTTACTTGCTGCTACGGAACCCTTCATGGGCGAGTCCGACTCGCACTTGGCTGCTTTTTATTGTTTAAAGTTGGCTGCAGGTGTCGATGAACTGTAGTAGCCACTTACCGTATTGTCGTCTATAAGTGTGTCTGTCACTTAAGTTTTATAGATATACTTTAGATTTCCTACTTTAATATCAAGCTATTGTTTTACTATTTTTTTATGTTATTATGCCGTGTGGTAGCGACAAAAGAGAATCCATTACCCCATGTCATCCTGTAGATGTCGTAAAAGGCGACGTTTACCTCTGTCGCATCGACTGAAATAGGATATAGACAGCAGTGTCTTCCTGAAAATAATAATAAAAAAACAAACGTGGTGACTACGGCAGATATCCCCCCTATGAGGCATTCTACGGGGGAGGCCTGTGTTCAGCAGTAGACTTTGGTGGCTGTAATGAATGAAAAAAATATGTTTTTATGTGAATCAGTACAACAATGAATTCTATCTAACTTGAAATAAACTAAAAACCTTTGTTCTTAGTAGCATAGATAGATACAAGATACAAAATTTATACAATAAAATTATACGATAGCTTCTAAAATGCAAATTAAATCGGGGAGTGCTTGAATAAAAAGTTTTCGTTTCGTTTGTATTTTCACTAGAGACAAAGGCAGTTTTAAATAAATTTGTACATGAACGTTAATGGAGTTTTCTTTTTTAATTTCTGTTAAAACCTCTTTTAAAAGACTGATCTCTATATATAAAAATCTCACGAAAACTCGAAAATGGCTCGACCGATTTTGATGATATTGTTTGTGTGTGTTTGAGTGACCCACTCTTGGATGTCTGGATTTACAATTCGACCCTGTAGGTGGCGTTGTTGTCGAGATTCAGTAATCACGCGTGCGAAGTCAGGACGGGTCGCTAGTATTTAATAAAAACAATAACATATTCCACATACGAAGTGAAACACATCTATAGAATGTGACTTTGTACGTTAAACTTAATTTAACAACTGTCATAATAATTAATAACACTTCACCTCCTTGATTACCAAGGTGACAAAAGAAAACTTTTTTCTGGGTTTCTGTTTTAATCCATTAATTCCGATGCTAGGCATCGCAAAACACCAAAATATTCATTCTCAGATTTTTTGGTTTGCTTTTGTTTGTTTTATGTCGATAAATACGTTTTGAAGATTTTAGTTGCTTTAACGGGCAGCAAATAGCACTTTTATGAAAAATTTGAATTTATTAAAGCAAGTCGGAAAAACATTTCTTTACCAAAAAAAAATGAACATAGTTAATATATAATATAATAAACATAGTTTAACCTGCGAATTCGGCATCAAGATTTTTATGTTTGACTGATTGACTGTGTTAGGTGCAAAAATACTTAAGAAAGTAAGAAGGTAAAATTAAAATCACTAAACTCAATAGCTGATATTATTAAACAGAAAAATCATCAAAATGAAACCAAATTCATCTCAATTCACATGTTTTATTGCATTAACAATATTTTAGAAATATTTAATAACTGTTTTTTTTTTATAGGATCGGGTGACAAACGAGCACACAGTCCACCTGATGGTAAGTGGTTACTGTGACCCATAGACATCTACATCTATCCTCAATAAAGACTCAAGATGCAGATGCGTTGTCACCCGTGAGGACTAAGATGGAATGCCTCTTTGCCAGTAAAAAGGGTCTCCGGTTCTCTACACTCACCATACGAAACACAGCAGCGTTAAGCTGCTATTTTACGCTGGTTTTCTGTGAGAGCGTGGTCCTTCCCCGGTCGAGCCGACCCATTCGTGCTACAACCATAATATAGCTGCAGCATGGCTCTACCACGTAGAAAATTGTGAAAGCTCTGGATCAAATTTGGAAGGTTTCCAATATTTAAAGGGATTCTTTCACAAATTATCTGAAGCTAAAGTAAATGCGGGTATTTCCATCGGACGACAAATAAAAAAAAATAATGAAAATAATTACACAATTACTCAATACTATTAAAAACAAGCCTGGATCAGTCTTAAAGAAGTAGTAGTTAATGGTTTTCACGGAAACAGACCTGACAATTATCACGACTTTATGACTGAAAGCTTTAAAATGATGTCCCATAAACTTGATATGTTACGCAGAAGAGCGAGGAAAGTGTTTTTACCAAGATGAGATGGCCTTTGAATGACGCTACCAAGGGCAGTAAAACGAGAATATGATGGGAGGAAACATTTGGGTTCGTACAAGTATAAGAAAATCACTCATCATCATCATCATTACAGCCCTTCACAAGTGCACTGCTTCCCCGAGGAATGCCTTGGAGTTCCTGCGTGTCTTACTAGTTCGTCACTCTATCTAGTAGGGGGTCGCCCTACACTTCGCCTACTGGTACGAGGCTGCCACTCGAGAACCTTTTTCCTCATCGGTTGTTAGTTTTTCGAGTTATATGGCCGGCCACTTTAGCTTACTAATCCGTTGGACTATGTCGGTCACTCTGATTCGACTACGGATATCCTTATTTCTAAGTTTATCACGCAGAGAAACTCCGAGCATAGCCCTCTCCATAGTTTGCTGAGCAACCTTGAGCTTCCTCATATGGTAAGCAGTGAAGGACCACGTCTCAGATCCATAAGTCATCGCTGGCAACATGCATTGGTTGTACAATCTTGTTTTCAAGTTTTGAGGTATACTTGACGAGAAGGTGTGTCGTAATTTCCCGAACGCTGCCCAACCGACTTTAATCCGTCGATTGACCTCTTGGTCGAAGTTGAGCTTACCCAGTCGGTCTATTTGTCCCAGGTAAACATACTTGCCAACAACTTCGAGCTTAGTGCTCCCAACAACTACCGTCATAGGCAAAGCAAATCACTAAAAATTTACATTTTTGAACTTGATTTTTCATTATTTTACATTTTATAATATTGTTACAAATCATTATTCTTTGATTAAAAAGACAGAGAAAGTGTACAGGAAAACAAAAATTCTGACTGTAATTTATAATAAATTATGAAAAAGCAGTAATTTATCGTAAAATTCGAAAAATTGTTTTGGTTTCCTCAAAAGCAAACTTTAATCGAAAATATTTTTCGATTTATCAGTAACGTAGAAGAAACCAAAATTTGATATTCAGAAGACCGGTGTTATAAATTAAAAATTTTATATCGTGTTTAATTTTGAATGATTTTATAAATTAAATACAATAAATGAATTACTTCCCTGGTATTCCGCTTGAAATCATATATATAAATTTATATGGTTATAATAATAATAATAATCTTTATTGATAAACATTTTACATTCACAAATATTTACAATGGTCAACAGCCCCTAAACTAGGATATTATACCTGTATTTCAGGGGCTAGATTGTTGATTCGAATTATTTAGATAAAGTGGCATTTCTTTTTGTTTAGTTGTACGAGTACATATCTTAGCAAAATCTTTATTTAACATTTCGTTAGTATGGGAATTTTAGAACTATTATTAACTGTATTGTTTATGCCCAAAAATGGTCATTTTGAGACGGCACCCAATCACGTTCGACTTGGAGAATCGGCCGATGGTGCCAGGTGTCACGCGTGTCGCGGGGAGGGGGCAGCGGAAGGCGACTCCCCAGCGTTTTGGCGCTGTCGGGCGAGACAGTAGGTGACAGTAGCTCGCTGGCAGCGGTGCAGTTAATTGCCACACCTCGGTTGCCGCTGCCGAAGTTTCGCGCGACCGATTTTGGGGTTACGGTCTAGATTTTTAGAATTTGTGCGTGTTCCTTCGCTACGTAATTGTGGTTTCGTGAAAACCGCCTCAGTTTAGTTTGTCTAGGTTTTAAGTTCTTGACAAGAGGCTTGTATTGTATTTGACTGATTAAAGTAATTTCGTTGGAAAGTAATTGCTCCAATTATATAGTGATTGCGCGTTGAAGTGCATTTTACAATATTTACCTTGCTCGGGTGACGTGGATTCCGACCCTCGAATTCCTTTTCGACGCGTCGCCTGGTTGATTGTTTTGGAAATCATTGTGTAATTATACCGTCGCGTTAAGAGCCTTTTGTGTGTTGACTCAGTAGCTAGTTTACGTGTCAGCTAGGTTGATTTTGAATTCTTATTGCGGCGTGGTGTCTAATATCGAACGCGGGAGCTTAGTTGTATTTGTAACGCTGAACCGTGTGACTCATGAAGAGATCGCGTTAGTTCCCTGATTGTAATTTGGTGATAAATGAATCTGGGACATTGAGTGTTGAACTTTGACTACTGTTCGTTACTTGTGTCGGATATCACGCGTTCGATTCTACGATGAACGTTGAATTAGTCGAGTTGAAGTTAGTTAAATGTACCATAAAGAGGATAGACTGAAATAGTGAAATGAAGAAAGAAATTGTCCATTGGGGAGACCTGCAGGAGTGATGCAGCATTGTGGGGCAGCATGGAACAGGCCGCTACCAGGTCACCTCAACTGGGCCAGGTCATCCACATATACACACCACTAAACACCACTGTACATACATCTACTCTACCTACGGCCTGACCGAGCCTTGGGGCGGTCTTAGATTCGGATCCAGGTACGTACTATTTATTTTCCTAGCCTTCTCCCTACAGTGTCGTATGATAGGTCATTTTTCCATATGGCCATTTGGGCCCGAACCCTCGGCTGCCCGTCGAGGAGGCTACTATGGGCCCTAGCCAAGGCGACCTTTGCAGGGGCAGCTGTGGGCCGTATCATGTATTATAGTTTTCTTTTCTTTTTATTAAATATTTTACGAAATAATATCTAATTAAACGCTCGAAGATGATTTTATGTTAAAAATGAACGTTTTATTAACACTTGTTAAAATATTAATACACCGTGTCATCATAGTCGTAGTCTGTTAGTAGTTGATCTTGAGTGGGGACTGGGGACCAGAAATATCCCACAGAACGATTATAAAATTTATAACACCATTAAGACTTAACGTATTTTGATAATATCTATGAATAAACAACGCACTGAATATCTACAGCTCAATTCCATCTACAATACATCGTATCACCTTAAGTTTGAATAAACATAGTTACGTATACTTGCATATTCGGGTTCTAGGTATCTCTTGATACTGTAATTTATAGCTTTGAAATTTGATATCGAATTTCGATATCCAATGTCAATACTATAACCAGAAAATGAAAAATACTCGAACGTGTTAATAAGTATTAATTAATTAACACTAAATGTTAAAAAAGTTAGTGGTTTTATTAATAAAATAATTTTAAATGTTTGATTGGAGTTCAGTATTTTCTTTTTCATCTTTATCATTCCAATAATATCCTTTACTGTATATGAAACTCTCTTATTGTAGGAAGTAAGTACCAAAATCGTCATGCTTAGCAGTTGGATTGCCGATCGCTGTACCAGATGTTTATCACCTTCGACACTGTTTCCCGTACCCGCTCTGAGTGTTTAGTGAGAAGTGTGGTTATATCCATTCCATCGTCACTCGAAAATCATAAGGTCTTTGTGGCATATCCTATACTCACTTCTAACACATGAGACTGTGACGGAATGCTTTGATTATTACGCCTCAAACTACACTAAACAGTAAAATATTCAGATTGGTGTAAATACGCTATCCTAAATCTTCCTGTCAGGGTGCTTATTAAATTAAATACATCCAATATAAAGGCGAAAGCGTCACAAGTCTACTGCTAAACATAGTAGGCACAATCGGCGGGCGGTTTTGTAAACACTTTTTTGAGCTGAGCACAAATGAGCTGTTTTCAGCAAGATGCACCCCTCTCCTGGTTCAGTTTCCCTCTGTCGCATCTCACAGCACTCACAGGGTGATATGAGGTAGTGGATTCACTTACGCCACTACTACACGACATAAAATGTCAGCAAACTTAAAGTAAATTTCTGATATTGTTGTTCAATAACTTGGCTAAAAGTTATCACGAAGAATCACTTATAGGGCACCAGTTGTAACACACATTCCATTCATTACGGCTTATAAAAGTCCACTGCTGAACATAAGCCTCCCCCATATATTACCTCATAGTTGCCTAGCTTGGCGAGCGGGTAGGCAACCGCAGTTTTTTATTGTTTTCAGTGGTTATCAGGAAGTTTCTGGTCCTCTTCTTCTGTTTTAGTTTCTCTCTGTCACCTTTTACAAAACCTACGGGACGATATCGGGTAGGGGATATTTTTAAACCGCCACTATACTGTTTGGTAAATGTAAAAATTATTTGGTTGGAATTCGTAGCTAGCACCCGTAACTTAGCTAAGCGACCACTTAGCCACGATAGGACTAATTATTTTTATACTGGTATTTTATTATTTATGTAGCAAAAACTATTGCGACTTAGTTCAGAATGGATGTTCAGATTCATGTTCAGATGGATGAAATTTTTACAATTGTTATTGTTTTCATATTTTTAACATTACCTACCACCGATCAGAATGAGCGTTATTTAGGGCACAACTTGATTAAGCCGCGTGTTTACACATACACATGAGTTTTTACTATAATATCACAATTGATTGCTTCTTGCCGTGTTTGTTACCAATTATTCGTCCATTATCGCCAGTGTCGAAGATCAGTTCGAAGGACGTTATTTTCGGAATGATGAATCCATGAAACATAAATAGGATTTGTCCTCGTTATTCAAATAACGTTACTTTAAGAAAAATAAGTCTACCAAAATAAGCCGCAAGCAGTAAAGCCTTACATAAATGAGAATATTCCAAAGACAAAATATTTCTCTTAAATTAGATCGGCACCTGAAATGGACGAATTTTTAATATGTACTTTACTGGTAATGAGATTACACTTGATGTGAATAAAATGCCGAGGCTAAGTCAAAAATAAAAATCTTCCAGAAAAATAAAACCACTTCAAAGCAGTAATCTTAGGCATAATACCTTTTTTATTTTAAGATGATTTCTATTGTTCTACAAAACAAGATTGTGGTTGAAAAGAACAATCTACTTCTGCTTTATCAGCTCGTGACAGTCCAACGCTTGACAAGGCTATCACCATGATAGGAAGGACTTGCTTCGTTTGACTAGCGGATTGCGCTATTATTAACTGTTTTAAACACCTGTAAATAAACTGAAATGTAATTATAATGCAAAAACAAAATCTATTTACATTACAGCCTATTAAAGCCACTGCTGTACATAACCCCCCCTCCCCCTTTCCCTCCATAGATTCCTCATAAGGGCGATATTTGTCACAAAACGCTTGGCAAGCGGGCTGTCAATCGCAGTTTATTAATATTAGTCGTTATTAGAAAGAGACTGCTGCCCATCTCCTAATTTGTTTCCCTCTGTCGCCACTTACGACACCCACGGGATGTTATGGGGTAGTGGATATTCTTACACTCCCACTACACGCTACAAAACAAAATCATTTCGTTACAATTAAACATACCGACAAGAGTTGCCAAGACAGAAACGTGAATCAAAATAATTGGCTCTACGAAAAAATTAAAATGATGACACAAGCGTATATACGTTGCAGGAATTAATAATGAAACCGCGTAACAGTTATATCTAATGAAAATACTCATAGTTTTTAGGTCATGTTGAGAGCATATAACATAGTGTGATCTAGTTATTTATATTTTTTAAATTAAAAAAATACGGAGGTAATGCGAATGCAATTAAGCATATCTCGCCTCCTGCCGGAAAAGACAGAACAACGCCTGCTGGGCCAGCTAGTCTTTTATAAACAATGTTTGCGTCGGAAAGTAAGTGCTTGCCGTAAATTTTGTAGTACGTAAGCAAACCGAGGTCGATGCCGGGCAATGTTATAATTAAATTTTTAATAGGAATTTATGTGTCGACTTACTACTGGCTTGACGGTGAATATTATGATTTCTTCCATTTAGATTGAATAGATATTTGTTCAAAATTTTAATAAGGATTAACTAAGAGATGCACATTAAAAAAAAGTATAATTTTAAATAGGTCAGGCGTCATGCTAAGCAACCTCACAGCCATCTAAGAGGTTTCACGCACTTATGGTCTGAATTTTGATGGTCGTGCTTCTGTGTGAAAATTAAAAAAGGAAAATGTTTAGATAAGAGTTTAATTTATAATTTAATGTTTCAACTGTTTTCTTATTCATCACACTTTTTGTTAAGTTAAGAAATAGGCTCTTTCCTGCTATTATTTTATAGAAAAAATCAAGCTTATTTATTACATTTTTCATTACAACCTACCAAAATCTCCTGAACAAAGACTTGTCCCATAGATTGCGCCATAATTGTGATATAACCTATTAGTGGACTTACGATTTTCTTGAAATATATGAAATTTCTCAGAACTGAGGATTCCGGCACGATGTTCACCTTCACTGCCGAGTACATGATAAATCAGTTTAAATTGTCATTAACTTCAGTAACGCCAGGCATGAAATTTAGGTTGCTAGCGCCTTGAACGAAATTAATATGAAATTTAATATAACGTCTAAACTCTGAGCTATAACTCGCATTTATGAAACTTTTTTGTCCTATTTCAACATTATTTTAAAACTTATTATTTATATATACATATAATATTTATAAAATCATTATTATCATTAGAGTAACGTCTAAACGACGTGACGGATTGATCACTAACACAGAACACACGCACCAACTATATAATAGATGAATGAATGAAATGAAACATCTTGACAAATTATGAAGTACGAAATGTCTTTACGATTCCATTTGAAATCTAAAAGAACAATATTGGTGTTTGCGTGGTACACACATTGACGATCGTGTAATTTATTATTTAATAGCATACACTTACAAAAATATTTTAATATTAACCGACTTGTATCATAATTTACAGCTTGGTAGCTGCAGGGCCACAAGCTCATAACAGCACTAAACTATTAATCATATGGCCTATTATTTATTCTGTGGTTAAGTCATTATTATTCCGGGCTTGTATGTCTTTCAATGTGCAATTTATGTAAGCCGCCGTATATATTATGTAAAAGACTTTCATTTCTTGTAAAATTTTAAAAAGAGGGATAAGAAATTAGAAAGTTCTTATTTTGATAAGTACAGAACCAAGGAAAATAATAATAAGAATAAAAATGTCTAACGTGTTAAATCGACATAATAAAATGATACCGAATAATACTAGTATCAATATGATAAAATAGTAACATAGTGTCATGTATATGAAAAAAACAGGAATAAAACTCTTAAAATATAGCAATTATGTTTTTGACAATCATAATATTTTATACAAGGGCAAAATATTACAACGCATTTTTATGAGCAAACGCGTGCCGAATTTGTCATATAAATATTTGATATCGCGTAGGTATGCCTATAAAACCTGTGACAAACAACGTCGACCTCAATAAAGACGACGCGCATTTACTCTTTCACCATACATACTGTATGGAAAAGTCAGACCCTTCGTTATTTATTAAAAGTTACTCAGACTTTAGACTGAATCAATCTAAATTAGAATTGTAGAGTTTTTAGAAAGAGATAGTTCACATGCGCAGACAATACACAAAATCGCACCACTTTTACATATCAAAGTCCACTTCAAACCATTATTTAAACAATAATACAGGAGCAGCAAACCGCCGTCGGTCAAATTCCCGCCAAAACTCCGCTTTAGCAATAATTAGAAACGCTTGAAAAATCAACGTATAAAACAGTTAATGACATTATATACTGTCAACTGTCAAAAGACCTTTTATTATTTGATTGACTGATGAAGAGCTATCGTATCACAGAGCCATCTATTTTGAGTTATAATAGTGATCATATTAACCGGATGACCATGTTACCCTCACTTTTATACGTCGTCGAGCCATGCTGAAGCTATATTGTTAGCATAGTTGTAGCACGGATGGATCGGTTCGACCGGGGAAGGACCACGCTCTCGTAGAATACCAGCGTAAAATAGCAGCTTAACGTTGCTGTGTTTCGTATGGTTAGTGTAGAGAACCGGAGACCCTTTTTACTGGAAATGAGGCATTCCATCTTAGTCCTAACGGGTGACAACGCATCCGCATTTTGATTTGTAATCGAGGATAGATGTAGATGTCTATGGGCTGCAGCAACCACTTACCATCAGGTGGACTGTGTGCTCGTTTGTCACCCTTATCCTATAAAAAAATAGTACCATATTGTGTGTTTTATGAGTGAACAAATTTATAGTAGGAGATTTTGAGTTGAAAGCATTCAAGCGACTGTCACTGTTACAGCCTACGGCTGCTTCCACAAAGATTCAATCCTCCGGGGCCCGTCAGCGGAGTTTCAACGAACAGGCGTAGGTCGGGCCTCAATATGGCCGCGTGAAATTTCCTAATTACAATAAACAATAAGGGGGAGCGTTCTATCCTACTGCCATTCAGGGAGAATACGAGTATTAAAACCGAGCTTACGTACCTATATCCAAGGCGACTGGTCCCTCAGGGTTTGGTCAGGTCGCATGTGGTTGTATGGTGCATGGGAAGTAAGGGTCAGTGATGTGTATCTGTGTGTGACTGAGTGTGGTAGACCTTATGAGACCGTTGCCGTCGGCAGCAGCTCGGACTTCAGCCCCGCTCCAAATTGTGGTAATCTTCCGCGGAGTCGTCCACAGTCACTTTCTTCGTTCGTCATGAGGACAGTCCTTAACTTTATCGTACAATTATCTAACTTCCAGAAGCCACTAACTCTAATTTGTTATAAAGCGTAACACCCAACACAAATACAGAATGTCGGTCTATACGAAATCCCGTTACTATAAGCAAAAACGTAACACCGCACGAACACGAATGTCCGGATCAAAGTTCACTACCGTTTCGCGTGGCAACAATTATTTCTAGAATATCCAATGCCGCAGTAGTAGCTAATATTGTCGAATACCCTTACATACAGATTCTGAGTTTGACACAAGTAGTCCCGCGAAAAGCTCTCAAACAAGGAATGCGCGATACGAATGCTAGACAGTATATTTACTAGACGCGTATAAATAATTCCGCGTTCCCGCACAAAAAAATTACAGCGTGATGTCCTAAACACAGCTGGCAAACGACTCCTGCGCTCGCGCGCACTCGCCATACCGCTCGACCGAACGTCAAAACCGGTATGGCGCCGAGCCGAGCGCCCTCTGGCGTCAAATTCCGAAACCAGCGTTCGGGAGTGAACAGTCACATTTATTACTAATTGAGATTTATGTGAAAATAAAGGTATATTTAGGTCAGTCTTACTTGGTGCACACAGAGGAAAACCAGCGTCAGGCTCACGAGATTGATTTTCAGCTAATCTGGAGACCTCGTTGGCCCAGATGTGATGAGATGCGCACAATGCACATATAATAGGTATAACAACAGGCTTCATTTTGTGGTACATATATTATTTTCTTATATATAGCTGCATAGGGCCAATAATAGTTGCGCATATTTTTTATTTTGTTTCTGTTAAACATTTTATTATTTTTATTTAATCTACTCATATAAGAATCTATTTGTGTAGTACATGGAAATACATGTACTTCGTAACTTCCGTGGTGTAGTACTTATTTCTTATATTAATTATCTGTGTGAACTCTTCTGTGCTATGCTAATAAATTTTTTTTCTATGTTTTTTTACCCTTCTTTTTTTTTTAAAGAAATCGATGAAAATCATCATTGGACACCTTAAACTCTTCACGCATGAATATTTTCATAACACCACGTAGAATTTACATCGCACAATAAGTATCGATACTTTTTGTCGCCTTTGTACGATTATATTAACTAAACACTAATCAAATATACCGTTTGTATGATAAAACCGGAAGAAAGCAAACATCATATTGTTCATTTGTTTTTACTGTCATGATTCAGCAGTTTCACGCTTAGATATAATATTAGAGTTTATGAAAACTTAAACAACATGCATTGCTTATGAATACTAGGTCATATTTATTAGTAATGAAAATATATCCTATTGTACCTTAAAATGTTGTTACTTTATTTTTTCCTAGCTTTTGCCCGCGAATACGTCGGTGTAGATATTATACTTTAAACCATAGGTGATGCATCAATAATCACAAGTTCATAGTAAATTCCATCACCCTCTTTGGGTATGATTTCCTGTAGTTTAAAAGACAAAGTTTATCTACTTTGAAATGATAAAAAAATACATTTTTATAAAAATTAATTTGTTACTGCAAATTATGTATAGCAAATAAAGTTTCAAATTTTATTGTATTTATGGTTCACTATTTTGCTAATAATGATTTACACATAGAATATAGATATATACTGTCGCGGTGTTGTTTGACTTACTTAACACTTCTCGATACATTTGGCTAATTTACACAATGTCTTTATGAATAGCCTATGTGTTATTCTGATGTATGAGCTATATTATTGTAAAGTTTTCAAACATCCATACATCCATACATTCTCATAAACTTTCTCGTATATAATATTAGGAGGATTATACCTTATCAAACCTTATACAATGTAAAGAAACGAAAGACAATATTAATGTCAAAACATTAAATTTCAGTCAATTATAGATTAATTAGACGTTTGAAAGTGGACGCCCATTGTGTACCTACATATATACATAGATACATACAGGTCAAGCTAGTATAATGTCTTATATGTGGTAGAGCTATGCTACAGCTGTATTAATAGTATAGTTGTAGCACGAATGGGTCGGCTCGACCGGGGAAGGACCACGCTCTCACAGAATATCAGCGTAAAATAGCAGCTTAACACTGCTGTATTTCGTATGTTGAGTGTAGAGAACCGGAGACCAAATATGAATATGACAAAAAATTTTCCCTTTTTGGAGCAAATTTATAGTTATGATCGTAATGTACCAGTGGTTAAAAGAATTCTTAAAGGATGCAGCTTGCTAAAGCATTGTCATGCACTATTCAAAATTGTTTCACTAAGAGCAAAGAAAATATACACTATGCTATAAATATAACAGTGAAAAGAGTTGGCAAAAATTATTTACTTTCACGTATTCCCATTTTCATTTTGATAAAACAATAAATAAATCAATTATGTCTCAACTGAAAGAGACATCTTTTCAAAATTTAGATTACCCAATTAATACTCATTTATCTCGACCATGTCGTAATGAACTATGGCAGACTTTCATACATAAAATTAGTTGAGAAGAAATGGTAGCGTCTATATATCAAAAATATCTTAAAATGTTAAGCGTCAGTTCATGAGTAACTTTGTTAAAGAATTTTGTTCTGAGAAAACGTCATAAAATAAATATTTAGGTTTGAACCTTTCTAGGTTATGTCTTATGTCACTTAAAAAAAGTCATGCGTCCTGTGGTTGTTTGATTTTAGTTTAATACATTCACAACATAATGCACCTACCTACATAATTGAGTTTTTAGATTACAATAATCTCAAGATTACAATAGTCTCGATTGTATATTTGCATACTATAAATGTATATTGCTGGCATGGCTTCTGGGTCTTTGTGCCATACATTAACATTTTGCTTTAGCTAGTGTTGTCATAACATTAAATGGAATTGTTACATAATACTATGATTGAGATAATATATTATTGCAGGAAGTTCTTTGTAAGAGACTTAATTTAACCATATCACTTTTATTTTTATTATTACTAATAATAACTTCCTACAAAAATATTCTGTATTTGTGTGTTGTGTTGCTAATCTTACAAAGTGTATACGAAAACAGTAAGAATGTAGTATTTACTATAATATATAGACTAGTAAATGGCAACACTTGAATAGTGTAAAATGATAAAAGTCATTTGATATTCCTAAAAATATATGTGTTTTTTTCTGTGTCTTTATTTCAAATACATTTTTATTTGAAAAATCATAAAAAAATAATTAATCTCATTTTATATATAAATTATTTCTAGACGCAACTATTTTAGTCAACTATTTTTCTGTCCTTGTTATTTGATTTAAAAAAGTAGAAAAATATCTTAGGTAATATATCTTAGAGAAGTAGCGTGATAATATTTCATTTATAGACTAAAGTGCTTTTATTTAAGCCATAAATGATTGTGCTTCAGGGAAAGACGCGGGGTACAGCACATTTCAAATCAATATAAAGCTATGTAATATAAAGACTTTTGAGTGCTGTAGAGATCTGTTTAGATTTTTAATGAATATCTCCGCTCCGCTACATTCACAGCCGGATTTTCTAGTGTCAAATTGTACGGTACGGTAGACTGTTTAAAGGTAAAAGGGGATTAAATATACATATTAAACGATGCCATAGTAAAAGTATTTCGGCTTCATAGCCTACTATTAGTAATTTCTATAGTAATACGGCGGGGAGTATGACTGTATGATTATCAAGTTAGTTTCATCGCATAACATTATTAAAACTCGCAAATTCTAGCTTCACATTATTTTATAAAGGCCTAATGATGAAAATACATCGCTTTTCACTTCTTTTAATTTTATGAACTTAAAGGCTGGCAAATTATGCGAATTTGTATGCAAATCAGGATTCTAAAAGGAAACTACTTTTAGATTCATGTCGGAAAATGTAAAAAGACGTGTTGAGAATATGAATTGCTTTCTACTTCTTTGTACTTTGATGCGCTAAATCCTGTTAATTATTTGAAGAAGATAAATCTTATTTTAATATATATCTTAATTTTAAACTTATCGTACGAAATAATGTTTGTTAAGATAGGCAAAGAAAACGCATAAAGGTTGCCATTTATTGATTTAAAAACGATAATTTTCAAAAAAAGTGGTATCGTTAGTATTCATTTAGCAATGCCTATATTTACTTTGTGTTATTTTATTACAACAATGATTTTATTGTACATGTTATGGTGGTAAGAGTGGGAAAGTGGATGATGTGTGAACGGCCCATAGACGCCTAATTACATCTATTCTCGATTAAGAATTACAATGCATTGGCACTTTTACCATATGAATTAAATCGAAAGGGTAATGTGGTTCTCATCACTCACCATACAAAGGACCACAGTAATGCTGCAATTTAGCTGATAATGTAAGATCGTTGTCTTTCCACGGCCGTGCTGACCCATTACATTGTGATGCAGTTTTTATGAAGTACATAATTTATACTGTAGTCATCATACCGCTGCCACGTTGACTTATAATGTGCAGTTTTTTAAATTAGGCGTTTTAGGTATCAGTCTAAAAGCTTAAATTTCAAAGGAGTAAAGTATAGTCGCCTTAATTAAAGTACCATACTGAACCCTAGTGGGTCAAAACACTTTTTTTTATGTAAATGAAAAACGTTAACTTCCCTGCAAGATTTTTCTTGTATAATGGAGGCAGCTCACAAAAATAAATTGTACAAGGGCGCATATCCAGTAACTGAACAATTATTCCTACATAATACGAACACTTTCCGTTCAGGAATTGAACGCGCAGCCGATAGCACCGCGACCACCGCTTCGTCACTGCGCTACCGTAAAACACTAAGTGCTGATTGCAATTTTTGAAAACATAATATGTAGTCATCCTCACCCGTAGCACTTTCTTAAAAAAGAAGAGATTATTTGCAGCGACATATTCTAAAGCATTCATTGTACTGTGATATATAAATTTAAAAACAAGTACAACTTTAAAGCAAAGAAAATGCATGTGTGAAGTCCAGTTTGCGGATGACGTAACTAGTAACGGTATTTTATTCGAGATATAATTATGCCCATAGATAATTTATTTAAATTAATTATTTTATGTACGTCAGATAGTGTATTTTAAGTCCATTAGCCAAGCGGCTCGTTGGTCTAGGGGTATGATTCTCGCTTTGGGTGCGAGAGGTCCCGGGTTCAAATCCCGGACGAGCCCAATTATGTTTTTTTAATTTTTTCGCCAAACTAGTTAGTTTTGATTAAGGTTAAGTGTTTTTAAACAGAATATGTCTTAACTGAATTCTTATAGTTGTATATTTTCATAGATTTAGATATTTTCATAGATTTAGTATATATTTAGTATATCTATATATTTTGATTTACATTTTAGCTATGATTTTGCTTTTTATGTCTACAAGAAAATTAAATATAATAATAAGATTTTTTTTGATTTGTCATCTTTAATTAAATTTATTTACATTTCTTTTATACTACCGACTTCTTATAAACTCCCGACATTTTGAATGCTTTGAAGTAGCTACATATAGGATTTATGGTGGTAAAATTAGGTATTTGTAGCTCTTTATTTGGAGTTCATGGCACAGCATCAATAACAGCTTGGCATCAAATGGTCTGAAAGTTTGATTTTCACTTTAATTAAAAATAAATTAAAAATACAATGTTGTAATCAATGTATGAAATAAATACTCAACGCCTAAATTGCAAATTTTAGTATAGTTTTTTTGATATTTTTTGATATCATGACACATGTACAAAACTTAATTAACATAGGCGGTCAATCTTGTTAATGTACTTTCACTTTATACACAACTGGTTTGGATAGTAAGAGAAATACTGGTTTATTTTTTTCATCACATTAACAGCCGGCTCGTTGGTCTAGGGGTATGATTTTCGCTTAGGGTGCGAGAGGTCCCGGGTTCAAATCCCGGACGAGCCCAATCATTTTATTCCTTTTCTCTAAACTATTTAATAACATTACATTGTGTGTAACGTAGGAAGGTAAATAATTGCTATAATTTATATAAATCTGAGAAACCAATATCAATTTTTAGGTGACATCATAGAACATATTATTTCTGAACAAATGTAGAGATTCAACTATTTTATTCCTTGCTTATGTGAAACCACTATTGTTATGACGTAAACTGTAATTTTACACAGTTTTGTGTTATATCTATTAGATATTCATAGTAGTTGCTGAGTCATAGGCATGGCATGTAAAGTATTTTCTTTCGATAATCAGTATATCGGGGTCAGCCTACTGTAATATGCGTAACTGCGCGGCCGACTGATAATTTATCAATCTGGAATTATTTTTGCCTCGTAAAATAGGTTTTGAAACAAATAGTAAACTAGAATTAAAACAAGTATTTTTATTTTTATTTTAACAAATCATTGCACCTATCATAATATTTCACTACACCATGCGTTGATAGGCAGTAAATACTAATTAATGCCTAATTACTCATAAGATAAATAAAATAAAGGTACAATAATTAAACCAAAAATCATGTCCGACTAAAATATACATTGTATTGATCAGAATTATTAATCTCGTATTCTTAAAAATTACTTTAAACCTAAATTGTAGAGCCGTGGAATCCATTAAGAGTACATATACTTATAATGTAATTCGATTTTGGATTTTATTTAATATGGTGCTTATACTTTATAGCGTGCTTATATTTCATCATAATCATATTAAATCATGCTTATATTTTATATCAAATATTGCCACTCATTTAGATTTCTTTCTAGTTGTTCTCGTGATAATAGATAAGTACCGAATTTTTATTTTGGTTAATATTCAATATTTATAAAAAAATATTCAGCACGAATTTCAGAACGATAATAATATGTTCAAGTTGTGTGTTTTTGGATTGTTGTGAGAGTTTGTCTTCCTTATTCCTCCATTATTCAATGCCGTATATGCTTTCATTCGTTTCTCTATACACTTTGGAAAAGTAATATAAAGTTTTGACATGAGGAGTGAAAATAATATTACATTTTCATGTTCACATACATGAAAATATAATATTATTTTATTATAATATTAGAGACAAAACGAGCTCAAATAGGATATCTTCCATGTCCCCTTACTATATACCCTTATAACTGGAGCACGGCAATGGATGTGCTGCTGTGTGGTTGAAAAGTCAGACAAGTAGTTAGTATCAAACGAGACAGATCCTAGGCATAAGGGGGTTCTACGATCACGAAAACTTTGCTGCAGACAGTACATTGTAATCATACAATATAAGTAACATACACAAAAGAAAAACTGAACACAATCAAAAAGGTCACTGCTACGATGTATTGTATAGAAGAATGAAGTGCCCGACTTCAGAAAATATTTATTTTATTATTTATTTATTTATTTATTTTAACACATAACCGAGGTAACAATGGGCTGACTTAATGCCTTCTATGTCTATATCTATATGTCTAAATGTCTTCATTATTTTTAGTTATATGAAGTAGGCTTTTACTTTTTAACATTTTGAGTGGCTAAAGGAAAATAACAAGCTTAAAGTATCAAATAAAATGCCTTCCCAAATTTCACCCGCTATTTTTCTATTCTTGTAGGTGGAATGTTTTTCGTCGAATTTATATTTGACCGCCCATGGAGTATAACCTAAAAGATATATAAATAAAAGAATATTAAAATCTGTTTACAATTTACTTATGTATAGCGTAACAAACATACAAAAAAAAAGAGTTTTAGAATCTCCTTCTTTTTTATAAATGCATGGCTTTTTCCTGAATTTGGCTAAAAAGAATTTACAAAGAATATTGATAATAAAACCAGCAGGAGATTATTATACAACTCGACTCTATGGCTTCGATGGTGTAGAGGACGACCACCACACCAACTACTGAATTTGTTTACGAAAGCGAAATCGCCAATCATGTGGGTTCGAATTCGAGTTGTTTTTTTTACTTATTATAAGCCAGTGCTTGACCACAATCGTACCTGGTGGTAAGTGGTGATGCAGCCTTCGAAGGTAAATCGCACTGTTTTATCGTAACAAAAGCCTATTCACTCTTGCCTTGAAGACGCCCAGATTGTATTCGGACGGAAAGATTGACGCCGGCAAATTATTCCACTCCTTTGCTGTACGCATTACAAAAGACGAAGCAAGCCGTTTGGTTCTAATGCGTGGAATATCGACAACAAAGGAGTGAAGATCCGCCGACCACGTGGTTATTCGATGGTAGAAAGGAGAGAGAGAGGAATTAAAGCGTGTAATTCCTGCGCACACTCACCGAAATGCTTCCTATAGAATACCGAGAGACTGGCTGCTCTGCGCCTGTGCTCGAGGCTGACAAGATTGGTTTCAACCAAATCAAGGTCACCAATGAGCCCCTTAGCACGTCTGTCTACTGAGTACAACTCTGCCAGGTGATATTTTGCAGCACCAGCCCATATGTGACAGCAGTACTCCATGCACGACCGCACTTGCGCTTTATATAAGGTAAGGAGCTGCCCCGGCGTGAAGTACTGAGTCATAATTAGTTATTGGGATTTTCTGTACGGAAATCTTCAGCAACAGCCCGTATTTGGTGTTGTTTCACCCTCGTGCCCGTGACTATGAGAGTGATGAGGGAATAGAAAGTGCAACTGTGCTACCGCTTATACTTGTTTACTATCTTGTCTTGGCAGATGGCGGCCGGTCTCAACGGAAACTCCAATGAGATTTACCGCTGCGACCGAAATTCGGCATGGAGGACGTTATTACACATCTAAAATTTATTATTAAAAAGTATTAAATGCTAAAAAGAGAAAAAACTGCTGTACTCCATTGAAAATAGAACCGCAATGAATTCAACAAAAAATAAGCACTACCAGAAATTGCTACAAACGATTTAATTACGAATGCCTAAGTGGAGGTAGTCAGGGCGGATGTTTTTAAAAATGGGATAGTATTAAAAATAAAGAGTACTCAGAACGCTGCAGCTATTAATTGAATAATATTCACGGAGAGGAACAAATAAACAACAAACAGCGGTTTTATTACACTAGTTGAAGCTATTTAGATATAATATTTCGCGATTTTACGCTACAAAATCTTGTAATTGCGGAACATTTTTCAATTTTCAAACTAAAAATAATTAACATTTTAACGCAAAACGTACACGTAAATTTCACAGTATGCAGGCAACCCGGGTTCGATCCCCGCCGGTGAAGTAATCATCGTGAGGAAACCTACATGTCTAAGAAATAAAAAAAAATATTTCGAAGTCATGTGAGGTTTGCCAACACGCATTCGGGCAGCGCGGCGTATATTTCTTTGCTCTAAAACCCTCTCACAAATGAGAGGAGGCCTGTGCCCAGCAGTGGGACGCATATAGGCTGTAAGTCCTTAAGTAATTTCTCCTTTAACTTTATATAAATAGTTAAAATCTATTTTCATCAAACTAATGTTGAAGAACCTATGGATCATCAGCACCAAAACTATTAAAACTGATCTGAGTTAATCGAATTCCTGCATGTCTCATCAGGTCATTCATTTATCTAGAAGGTTGCACACTACTCTTGCCAGTTCGAAGCTGTCTCTCAAAAATACTTTCAGATGCATTTTAATATCTAAAGAATAAGATGGAATGCCTCCCAACTAGTTATTATTCATAATGTATAATTCATTCATCATTGAAATATTATGTAGATGAAGTCCTACAAATTTTTGATTACTTCATAATCTATTCTGATATTAATCTTAGACTTTGTGAATATGTTTGAATGCTTTTACTCAATCATGCATCAATTCCTAAACGGATTTGTATGAAAATTTAAAAAAAAATCAGACATACCCTGAATCGATAATGCATAAATTTTATGAAGGAAAATTATAAGTAATCATTATCGTTAAAACGTACTTAAAATGCCTTTTTCCATGGGAGCAAAGCCGCGGGCAAAAGCTAGTATATTAAATAAGACCAAAACGTATTGGAACAGCGTGGCGGATACCCCCTTGCCCTAAAAGTCTCTCAGAAATGAGAGTAACTTAACTCTGCAACTTATATTACGTATTCAAGGCACGTTAGTACGTTGCCTAACTAAATAATGTATAATACGGCCCTTAACTTGCTGTGACGTAGAGTCGAGATATGTGAAACAGACATATCTAAGAACATAATATATCCTACAGATAATATAGTTAGAAGATTATATCCTCATTATATCCTTTCAACTGATCTTCTTCTTAAGAAGTAATAAGTGAAGGCTTCGTCATTCGTTTACCGTTACCGTTCCAGCCTATTCATAAAATTTTCATAAAGCCACTGCTGAACATAGGCCTCCTAGAACATATTGCTGATTTCCTGAACATTGATAGGGAGAATGTTTGCCATACTTGACAAGCGGGTTAGCAACCGCATTTTTTAATTTTTAGTTGTGTCGTGGTCCTTCACTGCTGGCCGTATGAGGACGCTCAAGGACGCTCAGCGAGCTACGGAGAGGATTATGCTTAGGGTTTCTATGCGTGATAAACTTAGAAATGAGAATATTTGCAGTAGAACCAGAGTGACTGACATAGCCCAACGGATTAGTAAGCTGAAGTGGCAATGGGCCGGCCATATAGCTCGATTAACCGACAACCGATGGGGAAAAAACGTTCTGGAGTGGCAGCCTCGTACCGGTAGGCGAAGTGTAGGGCGACACCCCAATAGATGGAGTGACGACCTGGTAAGACATGCAGGCAGTCGATGGATGCAGGTGGCTCGGGACCGTGCTTTGTGACATAACTTGGGGAAGCCCTATGTTCAGCAGTGGCCTTGTGAGGATGAAGGCTTGTTTGTAGTAATAAAAATTTTAATATTACTGTAAGTAAAACTATCTCATTCATTCTAGACGAAAAATACTCAAACTGGTGATGGCCAGCAGCTTCAAAGCTGCCAGAAGTCATACTCTGGTAGTGCGTAATTGTAAATAGTGTGTAATCGTCAATCCGCCTGCCAAGCGTGACGATAAAGGTAAATCATCCCTATAACAAGTGAGGCTCATGGTGATGATGATGATGAACCTTACATTATGTGTTATTTTTAGTTGAAAAATGTATACTCCTGCCGTTGATCGATTCACGTGTCGTGTAAAATGGTGGCTAATGAAATAGTGTTCCACTTTATTGAGCATGCCAAGATTTTAAAAGACCAATTTGGCCCTTCTTTTTAAGTGACTGCCGAACGAAACGCCACTCGATATGTACACCCCGAGGATTCAGATCCTAGATGAGGGGAGGTGGCTCTTTTTAGCAGTGAACGCGTAATCCTGTGTCTACTGAGTTGGTTAAACTGGACTGGATTTAGTTACCCGAGATTTTCAGAGACAAGCTTGCTCCAGCACTCGACAACGTCTTCGCCAGATATGTTAGCACGGCCACGTAAAGCATCACCAGTGCTGCTGTATGGATAACAGAGAATGTTGCTAGTATGCAACATAATATAATTGTATTCTTGTAAAAGGAACATGGAAATCCTTGGAGTCCGAGCATGCACGGTCGGTTATGACTTGTATAATATATAAATAATTGTTCCGTGCCTGGGTGGTTTTCCGTGAGTTTTTATTATACCTGTTGTAAGACAATACTTGACTTCTATTCTATATGTGATGAAGTAGCCAAAGAAAATAAAATATACTGGCTTAAAATATGGTATTCATTCATGCCTTGCAGAAACCCCATTTATCCACAAAATTTATACACGTATTTAAAACTCCTTCACGATACAAAATCCTAACGATATATAAAAATAATCTGGTTAATAACCTATAAACCTCTCATTATAAGTCTACTCTACTGAGATATTGGAGTAGAGACAAAGAGCCCGAAATTGAATAAATTAAAAACAATACAATACTACATTACCCTCCCCAATAATTACTTCAAAGGAGGGATTGGTGGACAATCACAGGATATTTTTAAGCTGTTATTAGGAAGACGCTGCTGCATATCCCCTGTTTAATTGAATGATTTATTTAAGATTTAAACTACATAAAACTACATGCAAAATCGAGTACCCTTGTCTCTAGATAGAAATACCAGTAAGTGAAATAGAGGTGAAGATCCTATGACCGCTTGTCAGCGCTGATGGAGATCACTGTGAAGTTTCAGTCGGTAAGAGTCTGACATAACTCGCCTTATTTCCCAAGTACTGCCGGGCATCCATTAATATTTTCCCACGTTATAGATATTGAATTATTGTTCCCAATAAAAAAATAGGTGTATGAAAAAATGATAATTATTCTTTGTAAGGCTTACGTAGCCTAGTGCTTTAAACAGCCAAGGTACGAAAGAAAAAGATTGCACAGTTTTTGTTCTCATCAATCTTACAAGTTCTAATCGCTTTATTTCGGGGAAATTGCAAAACTTTGCAAGATCAATTTCTTACATGGTTTCTTTATACGGCATAATTTACGGAATTCGTAAATTTCTTACGAAACAGAAACAGAAACTTTTTTATTCAATACATACATATAATCAAGCCTCTTTCCCGTAGGGGTAGGCAGAGACCACTTCTTTCCACTTGCTACGATCCTTACATACTTGTTTCGCTTCGTCCACTTTCATTATTCCCTTCATACATGCTCTACTAGGGTACTACTCTTGACCTGGCCTTTTTTCAAGACGTCCCTGATTTGGTCTTGAAACGTCCGCCTAGGTCTACCCCTTCCAACACTTTCATTCACACTCGCCTTATACACTTTTTTCGTCAATCGTTCTTCATTCATTCTCCCGACATGGCCAAACCATCTCAGCATACCTTTCTCAATTTTTGTCACTACATCTTCTTTCAGACCACAACGTTTTCTTATCTCACTATTTCTTATCCTGTCACTCAGTTTAACTCCTATCATAGTTCTTAACGCTCTCATCTCAACTGCATTTATTCTGCTTTCATGTTTCTTCTGCCATACCCAACTTTCACTTCCGTACATGAATATCGGAACCAAGACCCCCTCATGCACAGCCAAACCTTGTTAGATACCTTCCGACTGCTCACAAAGGAGTGCAAAGCTCCATTCACCATGTTTCCTGCATTCACTCTTCTTTCGATATCACTCTCACACTTTCCAGTCTCTCTTGTAAACTTTGAAGCCAGATACACAAACTCCTTCACCTGTTCAATTTGATCATTTCCAATCACGATATTGCAGTCTGTCACTGCCTCATCTCTTTTAAACACCATCACTTTCGTCTTCCTTATATTCAAGGCCGAAGACGCAAGTAATACTTGGTCATCAACATAGAGAAAACATTTGACAAGTAACTCATTCATTCTCAACTCACTTTCATTCTCTTTTAAATCTGTCAAGCAATTGTCCATGAACAGATTAAACAGCCACGGTGACGCTACACATCCCTGTCTAACACCTTTTTCGTTATGAAACCATTCAGTGTATGCGCCGTTTATCCTTACACAAGCACTAGAATTCCTATAAAGAGATTGCAATGCTTGTATGAGGATACTGCTCACACTGTTCACGGACAGTGATGACCACAATTTATTCCTCACCACTCTATCATAGGCCTTTTCTAGATCCACGAACGCGCATAGACCTTCTTGTTTTTAGTCAAACACTTTTTGGCTATGCACCGCAAGGAAAAGACCTGATCCGTACATCCCATTCCCTTTCTAAATCCCGCTTGTGTATCCCATACTTTTTCGTATATTTCATTCATAACCCTTTCAATCAATACTTTCGCATACAATTTACCGAAGACGCTGAGAAGGCTTATACCGCGGTAATTTATGCAGTCCTGCCGTGACCCTTTTCCCTTATACAATGGCACGATTACGGCTTTGCACCAGTCTCCCGGTACTTACCCATTTCGCCAGCACATATGAAAAGGCGGTACAGCTGACTAGCCACTATGCCTTATCCAGCCCTCAGCATCCCGACGGTAATCCTGTCATACCCTGCAGCCTTACCTAATCTCATACTTTTCAACGCTTTTACTATTTCATCCATGCTTATCTCACTTTCATCACCATTTATATTAATTTCCATGGAAGTTGCCGGATGCTGTACCTGCACTTCCTCTCTTTCAAACAAACGTTCAAAAATACTCTTTACATCTCTTTAACACACATTCTTCTCCTTTTATAATGCTCCCATCTTGACTCCTGATTGTACTCAGCTCCGAAGTAGAAGTTTTTCCTCTGGCTGTTTTGATGGATTTCCAGAAAAACTTAATGTTTGACTGGAAATCTTCAGTGAGCCTACTATCAAAATCATCCTTTCGTTCTTCTTTCTTTCTAGACACAACTTATTTCGCTGCTGTTTTCAATCTTTTGTACTTCGTTCTTGCTTCCTTTATCTCGTCATCCTTTGCCTTTTGAACTTTTTGGTTAGCTTTTGTTGCTAACCAATCCAACTACGCTTTCTCCCTCTCTTGCACAACACTTTGTACCTCTTTATCCATCCACATGTTATAGTTCTTTCTTCCTTTCCTTCTTTTAGCTACCCCGCATACCTCAATAGCAACATTCACGACCCTTTTCTTAAATGTCTCCCACAAATCTTCAATTACACCTATATCTTATATGCCTTTAAAACTTTCTTTCAGTTTCTCTACATACTCGTCTTTCTTTTCTTTTTCTTGTAGATTTTCCACTTTTACTCTGTCCAAAATACTCGTAGGCTCGGCCCCTCGGTGCAGCCACCGTTTAAAGAGGCCACGCATTCGGGCCATGACCAGGAAGTGGTCTGTGTCGAGGCCTACCGCGGTATGCCCGAGTGTCTAACACTTTCTTCCTCACTCTTTCATCCACAATTACAAAATCAATCATACTTCTAGACTCACCGTCATCTCTTGTATACAAATGGATCTTTTTGTGGTCAAACATTGTGTTGGCCACGCACAGATTCCATTCCAAGCATACTTCAAGCAGGCTTCTTTCATTGTCATTCACTCACTCGTCCCCAAACGTACCCAGAACTCCTTCATACCCATCACGCTTTACTCCAACCCAGTCCCCTAACATGACGATCCGTTCATTTTCTCCGCATTTATTTAAGACCTCATGCTATCCCAAAATTGCTCTCTCTCTCTCTCTCTCTTGTTGGGATTTTAATGACCCACCTCCACGCAGATCCGTCGGTGGTTTATTCAATATAGATTATAAATAATACTTCTTGAAAGTCAATCTTTTGTTTAATTACCACTGGTTCGAAAAAACGCCTTTGTCCTGGTAAGAATTAGCAGAAAACCCAGCGGGACTCTTGTTTTTTAATAACAGCTTACAATCATGTATGTTACACGATTAACCACACAAAAAAATTAGAAATGGCTTGGTAGCGATTATTCTCATTCTCAGGGGTTATTATCATCCATAAATTTCTTAATATTATAATAACCCTTTTTATACAAACTTTGTTTAATAAAGTTTTTAAATTTTGAGCAGGTCAATTTTTGTATATTTTCTGTGATTTTGTTATAAAAGAGTATACATCGCCCCAAGAATGAATTACTGACTCGGTGAAGTCGATTAACTGGTATTACTAGCTTGTGTCTGTTCCTAGTAATTACAGAATGAATATCACTTATTTTCGTATAACTACTTTTATTTTGTGCAATATGTAATGTACCTAACATTACATTTTGTAAATGTATTGAAAGGCCAAAGTTAATATATTAATTTCCTTAAATTTTTATCGGAGCAACTCTTTAGGTTTTAAATCATAGATTGCTCTTATAGCTCTCTTCAATTCCTTTATAGCAAAATACCATACGAGATTATGCTATGGAAATAGCTAAAATAAACAAGTTTAGCTGTTTCCACACTGGTAAGATTTCTAATTTTTTTTTGCAGCTTATGCTGCAGAACTAAGCTGCTTGCTAATTTTCTTATATAGGAGATCCATTGAAGCTTCGTGTCTAATGTTATTCCAAGAAAAATTGTGGTATCTACAAGATTCTGTTCCTCCCTATTTAAAATTACATTAGTATTTAATTATTTGACATTTGGAGTCATGAATTTCATACATTTCGTTTTAGTGCCATTTAAATGCAAGTTATTAACATTAAACCAATTTACTAATTTAGATATAGCATTATTTACTTAGTCATATTTTAATAATTGTCGTATGGTAACTTGGTGAATTAAATCATATCAGTGTATGTTTTTACTCTAAAATAATTTTACAGACTAAAGCTATACACTGTTGGACTTAGACCTTCCCTTTATTTCGAGTATATATATATATATATAAAGAATGTATGTTTTATAAGAGTAAATAATTTCTAGCGTATTCCAACGAATTTAAAATATTCCAAGTAATTTATGAAATATTTTATCTCATTTATTTTATGCATGCGTTTATTTTATAAGCTACACATTTGTGTTAACAAATTGATTCTAGAAATACTAAGGATAATGTAAATATATCTACGGAGGCGCATTGATGAAAATTAAAGTCAATTCAAATATTTTATTAATTTGCTTTTAAAAACTACTTTTTGAAAGTCAGAAGCTACGTCATCGTTTCATCTAGTCCCTCTCACTCACTCACAAGTAGACTTTTTTCTAACAATAGTTACAATTTAACGAAATAAAGCCGCCGATCTGCCCCGGCTTCGCAAGGGTGATTTATGAATCTCGACAACAGCGCCACCTACCGGATTGAACCAGAACTAAGAACTATCCAGGTGAAGCCATAAGTACCACATAAAATAATCATCAAAATCGGTCAAGCCGTTTTAGAGGAAAAGTATTACGAACACCGGAATTTTATATTTAAAGACGTGTACATTTTAAAAAAGTCTAAGGAAGCTCATTACGCCCACATATTCTCATCTTTTAAATAGTCATCTAATTAATAATATCCTTTCTACATAAGAACGTTTTACAAGCGTTTTGAATTTACCCAAAAACAAAACAGTGAAGCACAATGAGTCTTGTTATAATAGTTATACAGTTCCCCAAAAATGAGCCGTTGGTTTTATGGAATCTGTACTTAAATGCGCGTATTAAAAGGATGGGCATTATTTTGTCAAAGGTATTAAAATAGTCCCTTAACGAAAAAATATGGTCCAAAATAAATTGTGGTGTAACAGATAAGATGTTTATTTCTTTAAAGAGTTCTGTGTGATCCCTTGATCTAATATCGTAAATAGCATGTATGGCTCTTTTCTACAGTACGAACAAATGTTCAATATCAGTTGCTGATCCACACATTAATAGCTATGTCTACACCAGTACGCTTTCAACTTCGCTTTCATGTTCATTTTGCGATTCAACTTTCAGTTTGTCTTGCGTCATAAGACGCATGCAGCTTATCGTCTATACCCGTGCACTTGTTGCATGCAACTCGTGTATACCTCACGCGCCTCGTTAGGCAAAACACGAAGATTCGTTATTATCTTCTGTTCCAGACCCACTCCTTTACTACGTAACGTTTCGATATTCCTTTGAGAAGTATGACCTCAAGCTCTTATCTTGTTTTTAACCGTTTTTACATCATAATTATATTTTTGGCTCAGAGAAATCAACGCGTCGCGTCTTTTCATTTTATTTGTGTAATCTTTGTGCTTGTGGTGCCACAATACTTGATACGTTTGATAATCATCGATAGTTTCTTTGTCTTCCGCCATTTTGATTACTAAAATGTATGAAATGTTGCATGCGAACCCACCGGTGATGGATCAGCGTTCGCTAGAGGCATGCGCTGTTGTCGAACAAGTTTGAGCGCATGCGCTATTGCATGCGCTATGGCTGTTCAGACATGCGTTAGAGGAAAATGCAAGATGAACAGGAAAGCGCACTGGTGTAGACACAGCTAACAATCCATAGGACATAATCCTGCGGAAATAGCTGACATAAAACAATCTTGCTGTATCCACATCTGTTTTTTTTATAGGATAAAGGTGACGAATGAGCACACAGTCCACCTGATGGTAAGTGGTTGCTGCGGCCCATAGACATCCACATCTATTCTCGATTACAAATCAAGATGCAGATACGTTGTCACCCGTGAGGACTAAGATGGAATGTCTCATTTCTCTACACTCACCATACGAAACAGCAATATTAAACTGCTATTTTACGCTGGTATTCTGTGAGAGAGATTTTTTTACTTAGGAGAATCCGATTCAAGGTGGTAAATACAATAATAAATCTAACAGTTCTCTTTTATTTACGATGTTCACTTGAGCGCTTGCATCCAGTGTAATATCTTCTCAATAATTTGGCTGTAGAGCTGTGTTGAGCTGTATATTAATTTCTATTTTAGCCATGTTATATCTACTGCTAGATGTCTTTAAAGCTTCAACAACTACACAAAACCATTAAAAATCTTTCTTGTATGACATTTATGGTTTTGTAACTTTAGAGAAAAAAAACGGAACCTTTATAGAATCACATATTTAAAATTAATATCAATTACTAAGGTTTTTTTTCATAGGATAGGATGACAAACGAGCACACAGTCCACCTGATGGTAAGTGATTGGCTGTGACCCATAGACATCTACATTTATCTTCAATAAAGAATCAAAATGTAGATGCGTCGTCACCCGTGAGGACTAAGATGGAATACCTCTTTTCCAGTAAAATGGGTCTCCGGTTCTCTACACTCACCATACGAAACACAGCAGTGTCAAGCTGCTATTTTACGTTGGTATTCTGTGAGAGCGTCGAGGAAGGACCACGCGTCCTTCCCCGGTCGAGCTGACCCATTCGTGCTACAACTATACTACTAATATAGCTGCAGCATCGCTCTACCACGTATAAACGTATGGTTCTTAGACCGAAACCAATGATAAGTGCTGATTTACCACGTGCACGGTTATAAAATAAAACGTTATAAGGAGACCTGCACATCTGAGAAATAAAGTATTTCGAGAACATTTGAAGTCTGCCCACAAGCATTGAAGCAGCGCGGTGGACTAATTACTCCACAACCGTCTTGGAAGGACCACATCTCAGATTTCTATGTTATTACTGGAATACGTGACGTAAAGATGTGTAGTAATCTTCCGACCGCTGCCCAGTCGAATTGTATTCGTCGATTGACCTCTTGTTCGTAGTTGTAGTTACTAGTCAGAATTTTTTTCTAATCTCCATCAATTTGGTGTACAACTAGTGCCTTAATCGTAAGCTGTATGAGGACGCTCAATTTATGTGGAGTTTCGTTGCGTTATAGAATTCGAAATAATGAAGTAGCCGCTATCATAGCAGATACTGACCAACTGATCAGTAAAGAGAAGTGGCAAAGATCCGGCCATAAAATTAAAAACCGATAACCAGTAGGGAAGAAAGGTGCTCGAGTGGCAACCTCGTACCGTCACGCAAAGGGTTGCCTTCACTTGATAAAGTGACGACCTGGTAAGAGTTGCAGGAATTTGATGGATAGTGACTGCGCTATGTGGTATTACTTGGGGTAGACCTATGTTCTCTCCAACCTCTGTGGACTTGTGAAGGGCTGTTATGATGATAATACTGTTACCTTATATTCATTGACTGATGATTGGTAAGTGACATATTAAGCCCATAAAGCAGAAATATTTAATGAGCGAGGAATCTCCTATCAGTGCATAAATGAATGTTATGCTCCTCCCCGTTGGTTCGCATGATCGAGTTTGTTATTCATTGACCTATAGAAAATTACTACGAAGGCCGTTACTAAAAGTTTTACGTGGTTGCTGTATCGGTATTTATGGGATTAGATATATAAATAAACTATATATTAAGATTTTCTATACTAAAGTAGAGAGAAAACGAGCATTCGAAACACCAGAAAAATTACAAAAGCATTAGCGCCCTTTTAGAAAGGAATATACTTTTTCTTAAGTCCCTAAGCCATACCGGACCGGAAAACCACTGGTGATAGTAAATTACAAAGTTTTTTTTTTACGCGCTGCAGATTTTGTAATAGTTATTCTATTATTGAGTTGAATAATACTTCTTTTTTGTCGTTTTAAAACTAATACAACTACATTTGCATACTTTTATTTTTTTACATCTTCGAATTAAGGTTATTGAAGTTTTTCGATACAATGCCGTGTACATATGTACGTACACATTTGGATGAAGTTTCAGCGTACCCTGCGGATGTGAGGACAGTAACGCAAAATCAATTATCATCGCTTAAACATTCGGTGTCTGTTTCTGTTTCCTCAATTTTTTTCCCTATTATAAGCCACTGTTCGATTACTTTCCAAACATGATGTTAATTGGTGATGTGCACTGACTAAAGTGGTGAAGGGCATTGACTTAAGCCTTACAAAAGCCATTATCATTGTAATCTAATACATCTTCTTTTCCATCATCATCAATCCGTTAAATTCTACTGCTGAATAGGGGCCTCCCACAAGTAATGATGACGATGATGAGTTAGATGATAACGAAATCATCACTGTAGCCCAATACAAGCACAGCTGTGCTTACACTCCTTTATATTGCAATAAAGCATTCTACTCCCTGAATAGACTCCCTGCATTACTGCCAATATACCACGTAATCGGACAAAACGACTTGCTTCGTTGTTCATATTCAATAAATAATAATATAACACCATCTGGATGATTGGTGGTCCACCACTGTGCGATTTAGAAGATGTTTTCTTCCTCGCACAACTTCCTTGTGGAATCGATTACCATCAGCGATTTTTCCGGACCGATACCGACGACTCCTTTTTAAAAGGCCGGCAACGTATCTGCAATTCCCCTGGTTCCCCTGGTGTTGCAGTTGTTCATGGGTGGTGGTAGTCACTTACCATCAGGTGAGCTGCATGCTCTTTTGCCCCCTCTCGTATAAAAAAAGTGACCTAGTATACGGTTCACGGTGCATTTGGTTATTATCTCCCTATAATTACAGGCCAATGCTTAATTATTCGCATCGTTGACTTCATAAGGACATTCTCAATTAATACATGTGATTAAAAGCTTTACTAATTCTTATCTAAATATAAAATACAACCTATACATGCACTATACACGATTAAGTAATTTTACCGCAAAAAGTATTTTGTGATAAATTACGAAATTTTATACAATATTATGAAAGAACTGGCTCATTGTAAACATTTATAATGAGATTGGATATACATGATTCATTATTAGGAGGTAAAGATTATTTATTTAACTATTTATATATATTTTTATTTTATTAAGGATAATCTACAAGACATATATTATTTGTTATGTATTCTATATATTATACTAAATAAAACATAATATAATAAAGTGTAAATTGCAGATGTCTGTACATTTTATATTTATATAACAAAATGGTTGAGAGGGACCAAAAATAAATAATTAAATACATTTTTACAATTTTTAGAATTATTTGTCTATCTGTCTATTTTTTTCTTAACGTATCACGTATAAATTAATTCATATTAAAAAAATTGTTAATAAAATTATAAAACGTATACTTCAAGTGAATTTTAATGTGGGTAATAACATAAATCGTAAATAAATGATGTAAAATAATGTTATTTAACTTAAATTCAGTAAACGAAAAGGTATATGTTTTCTCACAAAGATGAACGTCTACTATTTTAGTCAGAAAAAAGTACAATAGTTAACCAGTGTCATTAATAGATGATGTACGAATATAATGCAAAAGGCGGGTTATGTAGAGCTAGAATATATGTAGAGCTAAAATGTCAATAAAATCAAAGATTTAAGTTGTATTTTTTTTAAATAAATTGGTCTACTTCAATTAAAAATTACTTTATATATTACTTTTCTACGTGTCACTGCTATGCATAGGCATTTTCTTATTTCAGAGAGGGATATTTTTTGGAACTGGAAAGAATTCATCGCGCTGCCTTATTGCGTGTTGACGAATTCATTTACTTATCTTAAATTATTCATATTTGGATTTGCTCACACTATTCTCACTTTGCTCACCCATTACACAAATATCTTGTGTAGAGACCAAACCGTTGAAAAAATTATCATTCATCACTCTATCTACCATAAGAGCTGGGCAGTATGCATAATCTTCCCTTTTCCAGCCACAAAAAGTTTTAAAAGTTTTATTGTCGTAAGATTGACAAATTAAATAATCCGATTTTGAGTAGTTCTAATATTTTTTCTATCCGTTTTTCTAAATATAGTTTTTGGAACGAAGTTCCTTATCAGACGGTACGGGTTTGATGGATGGGAGCTAGGTGACAAAAAGTGTAAGATTTTTTCGCCCCCCCCTTGAGTCATAGTGTATTTTATTTTAAATGACGCCTCATTTTAATAGACGCTCCTAGTACATTTATTTGTATTTGTTAAAATATAATATGTTTATCAATAATAAGGAACTTCGTTCCAACCGAGTGTTCCACTCACGCATGTTTTTATTTTAGTATAATAATCAACTAATTATTTAACTTTTACTTAGATGGCACTACAGGTATTTTAAAGAATGGTATGGTTTTATTATACACGACTGCCTTATTGCGCCCTCTTCTCCCTCTGCGCCCTCTTCTACCAAAACAGGGTCGCTTCCGATCCGACAATGAGGCTTAATCATCCAATTGTCAGTCCCACTCCCACAGGCGGTTTTAGCGGGTATCACTTAGGTTCCCTTTTGGTAGTCACAGCGAGTTCCGCATAACCACGACAGACTGGCTGTCGTGGTATGCATAAAGCATTTACCGCCTCTTCGCGTATCGGGGTAGCCTTTCCAACTGCTTCTGGGCGCAAAAAAAAAATTATACACGACTTAAGACACATCCAATATCATAATTCTTTAGTGAATTAACAGAGCATAAGACATGTTTCAAAAACAGGACTTCTAAAATAAAATCATTTTAATATAAAAATTTAATTTTCAACCATTTTATTAAAATTATTTTCTTAACCTATAACCGCTGCTATACACAGAAGCAATATATGTGGATTCGGATTGTTACCCTAATGTAAAATGTATTTTCATGATTGTTGCTCATAGTCATATTTATTTGTTCATAGGCGAAATAGTTCTTTTACCAGCTCTAACTTTTAAAGGATATAATTTATAAATACCCTATACAGGGTTATTTTTCAAAGACTAGCTAAATTTAATCATGATCTGCAAAATATTAATACTGATATACACATTTTGCAGTTTCAAAAAAATACTTAAAGAAAGTTTCTACATTTATTTGAAAATATCCTATATTATAGCGTACGCTTGCGCTCGTGTTACACACACACTTCAATGCAAGGAACGTTTCCCTACTATTTACTTCCTTATACTGGGTATACACGCAAGTACATGCTCGATAAACTTGCTAGCAAGTACGAACGTGTATACCACGCAAGTCTCAAGATAAATGCTCGAAGCCAACCAAAATGTTCGATTAGAACAAGATTCATATATGCTCGATAAGCGTGTTTCATCCGAGCATGGCTAAACATGCTCGACCCGGTGTTTACACGTGTACACTTGCTCGAAGATCATGCTTAGTGTGCGTTGAAACTCTTCGAGCAATGGACGATTCGTTGTTGTGTTTAGTGGGCATCGCCTGCTACATTTACTGTCGGGGAAAATCTACGCGAAGAAGGCATAATCATATTAATTTGATAAAAGAGTTAGAACCTGAAGAGTTTCGTAACTATTTATGAATAAATATCTCTATACAAGAAATTACTACGTTTAGTAACGCCTAAATTGGAATTACAAGATACAATGATGAGAAAATCTATTAGTATTAGTAGATAAGAGATTGAAAGTGACTCTACGTTACCTTTCAACTGGAAGATTATACACTGATATACAATACAGCACAATTATTTCGAAACAAGCCCTGAGCTTTATTATACTTGAAACCTATAATGCAATGTATGAGGTTCTGAAATAAAAATACATAAAGGTATATGAGAATTTAAATTTATTAATTAGTTATGTGTAGGAACTAGTAACATCGTTTCATCGTTAAAATTTTGAAGATATAGTGTTGAGTTGAGTAGTTGAATTGATGGAGTATATATGGTGGAGTGTACGGAGAAAATACCCATCTGGGCCTGGAAACATTGATAATTTTTCTGTAATTAACTGTTTAGATTGTGACAATTTTCACATTTTATTTGCAAAATGATTTTCCATTGTATCATATTCATCGTCAATTTGCTCAGTAACTGGTTCATCTAATTTATCTCAAACCAATTCAAGACTTTTCCGCTTTCTGTGGGATATCAGCTGTATGATGAGATCGTTTGTTGGCTTTCTATGGTGGCCTTACGCTACTTAGTATTTGAGTTGAGTCTTGCAAGTGAGAAGTTGAGGTTTGGGGCTGTAAAATAGACTCGCTTGATTCATCTGTAATATGGGCAATGTCTGGCGAAGTTATCGATGAAATTTCCTGAAACAAAACAATATTATCGTGTTTTTTATACGATTTCCTATGTATGCAGAAGAGTGGAAAAATAGTAAGGGAATATGAAATAAAATGAAATTTTCCTCATTGCCGTTGATGGAAAACTTATTCGAATAAATGTCCCGCCAACAGCGATTCTGATTAGGATTATTTCAGTATTGTATTAATGGCTGCTATTAATACAAATTATGAGCTTATCATGGTCGATGCTAGGGCAAACGGACGTATATCAGATGGTGGAGTAATAAGCAACACAAAATTCTACAAATTAATAAAAGATCCTCCCCCGAAAAAACTGGAATAAGTGAAGATATTTTACTCTATGTATTTGTCGGCGACAAAGCTTTTGCTGAAAAAATATACTTTATGAAACCACATTGTTCAAAATCACTTAACCACGATAGGAAGATATTTAATTATCGTCTTAGTCATGCAAGAAGAATAGTCAAGAATATTTTTGGAATTCTCCCTAATAAATTCCGGGTGTTTCACACTCCCATATCGATTCAGTCAGTGAATATCAAAAGTGTTATGGTTTCGTGTGTTTTACACAATTATTTGATGCGAGAATCTCTAAATACATACCTAACTATTCAAGACATAGACAGAGAAAATCTTGAACAAGGAACAACCGAATGTTCAGATAAACAAGACAAATCAGGCTAAATTAGTCAGAGAAAAATTCGAAAGATATTTTAACAATGAAGGATCTGTTGCTTGGCAGGAAATATGATTACATAGAAACATAAATAAATACCTGTGTATCTGAAGATTGCTGTCATAGTCGGACGATGTAGATTCTATATTGAATATCGATGACATCGGAACTATTTGGTCGTCCAAAAATGAAAGAAGTGAAAAATACCAGAAACAAGACTCATAAACTTTATCTGTTCCTTTTCCACTTCTTTTGAAATCATCACTTCTTTTTTCTCTCTTCTCCAAGGTGCTCTTGGAGAAGTTATCTTTTTAATATCCCCGTTCTTGTCAATATAAGGTACACGTACGTGCTTACGTACATACACAAGGGTATGGTTTGCTCCATCCGTTTCCAGATTCGTGTCTTTCTGGATCTTCGGGACAGTTAAAATACAAATAAGTCATCATCACTTATCATAACAAAAGTACTAATTCCACGCAAACAAAGTCGCGGGCACAGTTAGTTTTTAATTAGCTTTGACGTGGCTTTAACTTACACATTTTACAAAAGTGTGAGTTTTTGGTATTATAATATTTATTCTGTGGTATGACTAAATCTTCATCTTACTTTTCGTACTACACATACGATCAAAATTAGCTTTTAATGAACGTCTTCAACCACGTTGTCAACGATGCCTACAATTTTACAGTGTATTTAAAGTATATTAAATTTTTATTATAAAGAGCAGACACTCACTGAGGTCTTTCTAAACTTAGCTCGGGTGATAGGATAAAATCTGATCAGGCTTGACTGAAGACGCATATCAGATCCGGACAAAAACTAATCAATTCATCAGAAAGAGCTTTTCATAGTTTCTAGAAAATAATATAATAAAACGATTTTGTGTAAAATCAAACTGTTTACGCACCCTTAAACATAGACAGGCACTTGTTCGCAAATACAAACTGAACTTAATACAAGCATCTGTTTACTCAAATCTTCATCATTCATGAACAATTTAATAAGTTTCATGACAGACGTCAGTGACGACAGAGATTTCAAGCACTTGATAGACTGTCCGTGCTTATATTAATTAAGGTGAAGTCTACTTCTACGCCATGTCATAATACAATCGATGGCTTTAGATGTACCTACATATCTTTAAAGTGATTCTATTTAAGAACAATGAAGCTGTAGAAGTTTAGTTTGCAAAACAAAAAGCAACTGATATGAAAGTAAATCTACATAAATAAAAATCTTAAATTATCGAAACTATGCTTACATTTTTAAAACCTTTTTGAGCCACAACAACGCGTGGCCGGGTACAGCTAGTTTAAAATAAAAATATCAGATCCTTATGGCATTAAATATTATGTAAATTATGATAAACAAATTAGTGAGTTATTGAGTGACTGACAACAAATCTATAAAAATAAATAAATAAAATTGAAGTGTCTGCTTGTAATGTCAAAATTACAGCGTTTTACTAAATGCATATGAAAGTATATAGGGTACATAACAAAAACTATTTTTAAAATTTTTGTCTGTCTGTCTGTTTGTTCCGGGTAATCTCCGAAACTGCTGGGCCTATTTTGGCGGGACTTTTACTGCCAGATAGCTGATGTTATAAGGCGTAACTTGGGCTGTTTTTATTTTAGAAATATAATTAGGGTTCCGCGCAAAAGATTAATGACGTGAAATTCAATTGTAATGAATTCTACGCAGGCGAAGTCGTGGGGAACAGCTAGTGATAAAGTTAAAATAATTCATTTTATTTAGACACAATTTAGCATCAGATATTATAATTTTTTAACTCCTTAACCCGTGAAAAGAACATTACAGTTTTTTTTATACGATAGGGTGACAAACGAGCACGCAGTCCACCTGATGGTAAGTTGTTGCTGTGGCCCACAGACATCTACATCTATCCTCGTTTGCGAATCAAAATGCAGATGCGTTGTCAGCCGTGAGGACTAAGATGGGATGCCTCTTTTCCAGTAAAAAGGATCTCCGGTTCTCTACACTCGCCATACGAAACACAGCTGCTATTTTACGGTGGTATTCTGTGAGAGCGTGATCCTTCCCCGGTCCAGCCGACCCATTCGTGCTACAACTATACTACTAATATAGCTGCAGCATGGCTCTATTGCGTATAACAGTATGGGTTTACCCTAAATAAAGGAACTTGACAACTGTTTCCTTATCCCTTATTAGTAGCAATAGCCACACTTGACAGGAAAATAAGCAATCAATCATCTTACACCTTTCACGCTGGCTTCTTAAGTCTGATTATTATACCGCCATATTTATCGGAGGCCAAAATATTTTGCTAGCTTTTGTCTTAGTCGCCTCTTACGACAACCACGGGGTGAGATGGGGTGGTGGATTATCTTACACCACTTATGTAATTATATAATTGTACTAGCTGTTCCCCGCGACTTCGTTCGCGTGTAATTTAGTGTTTTAATTTTTTTGTGCGGAACCCTAATTATTTTCCTAAGTTACTCCTTATGACATCAGCTATCTGCCAGTAAGTCCCGTCAAAATTGATCCAGCCGTTTCAGAGATTAGTCGGAACAAATAAACAGACAGACATACAAATAATTTAAAAATTGTATTTTTGTTATAAGTAACGTGTATACTTTTATATGCATTTAGTAAATAGTTGTAATTTTGACATTACAAACAGACACTTCAATTTTATTTATTTTTCACTGAAATTTCTCCCATAAAATAAATCTCATCACATAATGAACCTATTAAAATTTAGGCTCTGTTCAAGTTAAAAATATTTAACCATAATCTATGAAGATGATTCAATAATGTATGTATGATTCAATAAATCGTCGAATATAACTTGTGTCATATTTTTGTATGTAAATAAACACCTTTTCACTAAACAATAAACGACTTTATATTCTCGTTTAATGTTAGTGTCCTCTGGGATATATATTGGCACGACACTTCGTTCTGGTAATTCAGACAGGTTTGGACAGTGAAGCGTAACATCGTCAGCTTAATTACTATGCTCCGTTCATAAAATATAACTTAATGTACTGTCTTCCATTTGTATGAAAATAGCAAATTTGTTACAATGGTAATGGCAAACCCGTAAATATTAATTGATTATCATTTATTTGGTATTATAGCTACAATTAGAGTAATTATATAGGCGTGCTTGTAATTACTCTGAGATTATATAACAGTCGTCTTAGAAACTAGTAGTTAATAGTTTTATGAGGTGCACAAGTTCAATGGTGATAGAAATACATTATGGGGAACCTGCTTGTCTCAGAAATACAAAAAGAAATTCGGGGACCCATGAAATCTGCCAACACACATTTGGGCATCGAGGTCCGGGTTTTAATTATTTTATACGTGGTAGAGCCATGCTACAGCTATATTTGTGGTATAGTTGTAACACGAATGGATGCGGCTCGACCGGGGAAGGACCACGCTCTCACAGAATACCAGCGTAAAATAGCAGCTTAATGCAGCTGTGTTTCGTATGATGAGTGTAGAGAACCGGAGACCCTTTTTACTGGAAACGAGGTATTCTTTCTTAGTATGTGCTCGTTTGTCACCCTTATCCTATAAAAAAAATAACTAAGCCAGTACTGACTACAATCCCACTAGGTAGTCACACTGTCTTAAAGAATTTTCTATTACATCCGTCTTTTCAAAAGTTCGAGTCAAGTAGCCTTGAGAGCACCAAGTGGGGATTGTGAGGAAGTCTCCCAGAGTTGCATGCTTGATAACCTATTCTTATAAACGTCTATTCTCATTGGAAATCATTCAGTGAGCGCGAGGCGTCGCAGCTGGAAATCGGTCCCCCTCCCCTCATGGGGGATCGGATCGGAATCGGATTTCCTCATGCCTATTTGCCACAGGTTGACAGCCGCAGTTTTTTAATATTTTGAGTTGTTATCATGATGCTGATGTTTCATTTCGCTTTATCGCCTCTTCCGACACCCACGGGATCCTTACACCACTTCTACATGGCACACATTCTACCGATTATGAAAAAACATTCGTTTTTTAAAAAAAATATTATTACAAGTCGTTATATTATATACTATGTATAATGTATAAACTAAACAAGAAGCAATCAATCACACGCAGATTTATGATGCCGTTATACTCGTACACACAGAGATATGCGCCGTATTCACAATAATGGATGTGCTTATAACCTATAAACGTTATACAGCCACATCGAATCGTTTTACGCAATAGGGGTTTTGTTAACAAAGTCTTTTGATATATCCGAAAACATAACATCTGTAAAAAATATTAATATATAGTAATTTTTTGATTTACTTGTAAGTTTCGTCGATTTTGCTGTAAATTTGGACGAGCGTAAGTCAATTTTGGTTACTAATTAAAATATTATCGAAATCTACAATCTAATTACTTACTTTATTATTATTATATATATATATATATATATATATATAATATGTCGGAGCGGAAGCCTCGGGGTTGTTTTTTTGGTGAAGCAGCACCACTGTCCCCATTTGACAAGGGCTCAGTTGTGCTGCCGCGTATTGGCTCCATTATAACCAAAAGATCTAATCACACACTTTATAATTTTATTCTACACTTCTTATTATAAGCTCACTAAAACTCTTACCAAGTTTTTATAAGGAAAATAGAACCTACACCGACGAGCGCAGAAACTTAAGTGACCGTATTCTCGCGTTCATTTATTAAGGAAGCCATAATGCGAACCTAGAAGCGCTCTGATTGGTCGACGATTTGATTGGTCAATATTTCACCAAAACCAAACAATATCTTTTTATTAATTTCTTAGGTAATTTTAATAAGAATGATTAATAATCAAATTGACAATTATTTGTTTCTATAATTTAAAACAATATTTGAGTTTCATTTAATAAATGAATAAAAAGTTGTTTTAATGGAGTAATTTGTCAATAAAGAGAATTATAAACCAAAAGAATTTTATAAAACTAACTAGTTACATATTATGTTCCTGATAAATTGCCGTTATTTAATTGTTATATTAGTAATTAGACAATATTGATTATTATAATAACTAAGCGTCAGCGCAAAATTAAGGCGTCGTCCGCAGAGGATGTACTTGCGGCGACATATATATATGTGTATATATGTGTATGCACAAGATACCATTTAAAACCTTATTGTAGCTTATAATAAATGCTATAAAATATTTCAAACTCCTTTTTTGTTGCCAAAATTAAAACTTTTGACAAAAATGACAAATGAGTGCAACTTTTTTTTTAAACCCATATGATCCCGTGAGTATCGTAAGAGGCGAAAGAGAGAAACTAAAACGGGAGATGGTTTGGCAGCATCTTTATGATAACAACTCAATAATAATAATACAAAACTGCGGTTTCTAACAAACACGGCAATTATGGCGAATATTCTTATAATATAAGGTAATCTATGGGAGAGGCCTAGATTCAGCAGTGAGTTTTGCTGGGTGTAATAAATGAATAAATGAGTTAACTATAATAAAATATAATAAACAAATAAAATAATAAATATATTTCGCGAAACGTATTCAAATTTCATAGCGAAAAATCTTTATCTTTCTTTACACAATAATATATTATGTAATCTCTAACAGTTTAGGTGACAGTTTTTAAAAAGCTTTGCACTTTTGCAGGAAAGTAAATTATCGAAATACGAAATTTCATCCAATCATCTAATGAACCGTTTTTGGGAAACCAAATCCATAATAAACATATATAAAAATTACTCCTATAAAGCAAAACCTATAGTTATTATGTAAATTTTAAGTGCACCTTGGCGTTTCGATTGGTTTGCAAGAATCATGGTATCGGCGTTCTCCATCAAGTCACTGTGTTCTTATATAGGTAAGTAATCTGTATTAATTTGTTGTTCTGTGTTAGCTTGGTTCTTTTCTCGCTCAGAGGCTAAGTATAGCCATTCAGCGAGGAAACGCAGCCAGCGTTTTTAGCATGACACCACGGGTAGTAGGACTGTATGACAATAAAAAATTTTAGTTTGTTTTTCTTTATTATAGTTTTTTTTTTAATATTTTGTGTAACGTTTTAGTTAGAATTAATTGTATACTATGTTTTAATTAATTAAGTACGGTATTAAAAAAAAGTAACGTTTCACCGCGTTAAATATGCATTTGATGTAGTAGTAAAAGAAATATGTTGAGGCACACTTAAGTACCATTCATTAGTCAAGCACTTACAGATACTGCGTTGAAAATACAAGAGCAATCACAATACACCAATACCCAAAAACGGACACATGTTTTTATAATACCGGCTTAGATTTGAATCTAGAACTTGCAACGCGATCGATATCATAAATGGATATACGATATAGATATGATAAGAATAAGTCTAGAATAGATAGAATAGAAAAATAATCATTAAAATTGGTTCACAATTGACAATGCTAACGTGTAACATAAGTAAAAAAACATACAGTTGAATTGAGAATGTTCTTTTTTTGAAGGCGGCTAAAAATCACTCTTGCTGCTACAACATAAAAGCGCTGTCAATTTCAAATTATTACCATGGATATCCCGCCCTAATGTGTGATAGTGGATATGGCATGTCTTTGATTTTTTTTAATTATATTTTCCAGACATGTAGGTTTGCTCACGATGTTTTCCTTCACCGCCGTGCACGTGGTAAATGAGTACTTATAATTGTAACTAACGATTTCATTGTTGCCCGCAGTTTATAATCGTAAATGATAAATTCTCAAATATTAACTAACACGCATTAGTATGTAAATGCAACTATGATTTTGCTATACTGAACCAACGCTACATGCAAGGAGTTTCTTTATTTTTTCATCACAAATTCTAACCATTATAATATGAAAGCCTTACGTCATACAACTAACATCGCAGAGACTGGTTTTGACTTAGTGGAGAAGTCGTCATATTATTGACCAACTCTTGTCGGCCAACGATCGATTTTGTTTATAAGTCACATCGTATATTTGAAGATATTTAAAGAGCCTTTGCCTATTGTATTTGCAATTTAGTTTCACGACAGTAACAGCAGGATGCAACCGCCCGCAAAGTCAAACGGTCGTGGGTTCGAATCCATTCAACTACTGTTGTTAACCACTCCTAACAACATGACATGAAACACATATTCACACACACATAATATATCTATTAAATGTAAACATACCTATTAAATATGTGCTGATTTAAAATGTATAATATTTATTATGAGTATATATTTAAACTTGAATTTGACTTAGTAATGTGCGCCTATTTAACAGAATGAATATAAAAATAATAAAAAAGTTTATTGGAAATCCAATTGAAGATATTTAATTCAGACATCAAAATGTCTTTATAAAAGATGAATTGGAGAAACCTAATTGTGATGAACGAAATCTGAGCTCTCCCCTTTTAATTAAATCGTCCCTCTACCTTTCAATTTGTATCAAACTCACTTCAAAATGAAATTTGAAACCAAAAATTAAACAAAAGAAGAAAATAAACTTAAGATTCGGAAGCAATTTAATTAAATATTTATTTTTCCTCAAGCAAGCAAGTAAGATATAATGAAAGGAAATTGTTTATTAAAATACTTTTTTACCGTCAAATATGACAAAATAGAATATTTTTTATATAACCATAATCTCTTATAGTATTACCGACTCTGAGCGTTAAAAATACGTGTGCTTTTGAATTATGATATGTTGAGATGTTTTCTATCGCCTGCAGTATATTATCGTATTATTACGATAACAGACTGCGGTTAACTAAGCGAATGAAGCAAGGTAATTCACAACTTACAAATTTTCATAGCGTAAATTTTGTCCAACGCGCTTACTACGCTTTTCCTGAAACTTGCTACATTCTTATCTAAACACCTAAACTAAACTACCAGTTCAAGTGGTACTGACACTGTTGTATTTCATATGAAGTTATAGAAAATGATATAGAGAACCAGCATAATGACAGATTGTGAGGCATTTCATTTTAGTCCCTAGAGTTGAAGACGCGAAGTTAGTTGCAGGTGCCCATAGGATGTACCACTTACCTTCTATTGGGCTATAATTTCGTGATTCACCTCATTTTTACAAAAAGAAATATTCATTTGTTGTTTTGATAATTTTTAACACCTTAAGCTCTCTAGTATGCTTACTTTTAAAGAAATAACTTTAAAAATAAAATAGTTTTATGTGACAATATATTTTATAAGGTTTTGTCAGCTCGATTGTAGCTTTTATGTAGAGCTAGAAATATCAACGGGCAATTCATAAATTTTCCATCAGTACAGTTCTTTACAGCAGCAAGACAAACAACCACACTCACATTTAAACAAAATTGTAAGTTATATAACTCATTATTAGAAAGTAAATGTGAGATCGAAAATAAAGATTGCTCAATATGCTTATAATTTAATATATAATATGTTCGTATATTATTATAGTAAAGAAAATGTGTTCATGTTATTATAAAAATCCTAAGAGTGGTATACGAGTATCGCATGTAGGTACAGATGGCTACTTTTATTCAGGGTAAATAACACAGTCTCTCGCAAAATTAAATTTATTTTTATATACGTTGTGCTCTTTGTTATTTCACATGGTATAGAAGGAAGAAAACGTTATTTACTGCTTTTACCTTTATGAAAATTTTCTATAACTTAAAGAGCGGAATACGGGTAAAAAAGTCAACGTTTATTTCATAAAAGGATTTTTTTCTGGATTATCATAAAATAAATTTTGCTTAATTTATTTCTCTTGAACAAGTGGGATGCGGGAAGTAAACACTGTGTAAGAAGCTCCGAAGGAGGAGGAGTAATAGCCTAAATAAGAATTTATTTCTTTTTGGTTTTGGGCCATTTTGACCCCCTAGGCCTAAAACCAACCTAGACCCCATTACACTAATGAGAACTTTTTGCCTCTATTCAACCATGACCCACATGACATCCTCTACATGACAAACTATTCAAACTAACTATGCTTAAAATTCGAACCACACCCCAATTTTTTGGTTTTTGGCCATTTTCACCCCTATGAGTGTAATGAGAACTTTTGCCTCATTTCAACCATGACCCCCATGACATCCTCTACATGATAGGCTATTCAAACCGACTAGGCCTAAAGTTCGAGTCACCCCCCAACTCATTTCTAATCTTTACTTCCAAAAAAAAACCAATGTTACTCTTTGTATAATAACATTTGAATAAGAACATTTTAATTCAATAGAGATAATTTATAAACATCACGAAATTGTTATTGCCATCAGTGCTTTTATTATTAATTGAACATCATTTACTTTTTCATTTAATTGTACCCAGAGCTTTTTAAATGTTACCATTAACAAAGCTTTGTTGCCAGTTGCCCATCCATATTCTGAAAGGAACGAAACTGTCAATGTTTTAATTTTTTTTTCTAGGTCACCAGTTTTTCTCTCACCGTGGTCAAATTCAGACTAGAAATCACATAAACATTCAAATCATCATCGTTAAAAATGACAATTAAGTTTAAATCAAAATTAAAATAAATATTTACGTAACGGATATATATATACGTGAATGTTGAACAATCCATTAGATAAAAGCTTTGCTGTCTTCTCCGGTGCGTAATTTATTTACGCAATCACTCTCACCTCCATATGTTTCAACCTTACGAGGCTTGAAAATTTATTTAGATTTTCTAAACGGTGTTATACATGCGTGGCGGGATTTGAAGTCGGTTTATTTAAATCTATTTATAACAATATTTTAACTACGACAGGTATTAACATAAGTTTTAAATATTAACGCACATTCATTAAACATAACAGCACTTTATTATACAATATAAGTCCTCCAATAATGACAAAAGAAGGAAATGTGTTGTTTCAGTAAGTGTCTAAAGATAATAATCAATCATTTTCAATAATTTTATTCATTTACTCTTCCAAAATATGAGTATGCATCATCATCATCATCATTATTACAGCCTTTTTAGGCCTCCCCCAAGGAATGCCACAAAGCACGGCCCTGAGCCACGCCGTTTTATTGGTGCTCCTCGAAAGCATATTATACACGTGTGGATAACACACTGTCCATGAGAGTAAACATTTTTTTCCAGGGGTCATAAATACGCGAAAATATAACCTTCTGATTTGTTTCACCTCTCCAGAGATTATTGGGATTTTATAAAATTTCTATTAAAATTCAACAAAAAGATTCACCTCATACCAGCTAACATGATTTTTGAATGTATAAAAAGAATATTATTTCGAGCTGTAAGGTCGTCTATACGCCAGTGTATGCTATGTCTATGGAGCAAATGAGCATTTTGTTAAGAATTCTCTAACAATGTGCTTGGTAGCTACTATGTTTTATACACTAACTGTACTATACTATGCTTTCAACGTGAACGGGAACGAACGAAACGCTTGACCGGGCAAGTACTGCTTCTCAGTGTGAAGTAACAACATAACGTTGCGTTATTTCGTACGGTAAATGACCAGTACCGAGAGAAGAAGGGTCATCTTTTCATTGATAGCGGGACGTGCAAACTTAGTTATCAGGGGTAAAATCTGTTGTTTAATAGGTGGACTGTGTGCTCATTTGTCAGTGCATAAATCACTTAAAACATTCGTATTAAAACAAAATATGGGTCAAACATCTTAAGATGACTTATACGTTTTTATTACATGTTGCTAGTTGCGGAAGAAAATATTTATACAAATAAATAAAATTACGGTGTCTGTCTGTAATATGGAAATAACTGGTTCTTTTAAGGTCAGGGTTATTGACCATTATCATTAAAACATAAATAACCAGATAAAACATTTTCGTTCGTCTGGATATAATTACCCTCTTACCTATCACTGCCGTGCTGCCAAATAACAGTGCTTGCACTGTTGTGTTTGAAGGTAAGGGAGCTATTATAAGTACAGGCTATAAGGTTTTCCATCATATTACTCAGGGGTGAAGCGCATCTGTAGCCGTTTTTGTTTAATATTGGCAGCAGGTGTCCATGGGTTGCAGTAGTCACTTACATCGTTGACTAACAATCGTTAGGAGAAGTTGATAAAAAGTTTTTTGTTAGCAATTTTTTTATCAACTAAAAAGTTATTATCCATGAGCTTTGGATAAAGAAAGTTTAGTATCTGAAATGTAAATGAGAACCAAGGCTTTTTGAATACAAAATATTCTATCTCAATACGAATTCACAGCAAGATTACCTACATTTAAAGACGTGAAATGAGAATATTTCGCTATTTTTTTCTAACAAGGGAATCATCAAAATACTGTATTTATGTAATTGAAAAAATAAATTGATGGTTAAAAATAAATTACAATATATTTTTTAAAGTTTTTTTTATAGAATCGAGTGACAAACGAGCACACAGTCGTAAGTGATTGCTGTGGCCCATAGACATCTACATCTATCCTCGTTTGCGAATCAAAATGCAGATGCGTTTTCACTCGTGAGGACTAAGATGGAATGCCTCTTATCCAGTAAAAAGGGTCTCCGGTTTTCTACACTCACCATACGAAACACAGCAGTGTTAAGCTGGTATTCTGTGAGAGCGTGATCCTTCCCCGGTCGAGCCGACCCGTTCGTGCTATAACTATACTACTAATATAGCTGCAGCATGGCTCTACCACGTATAAAATGATGTGTATAGGTTATAAGTTAAACTTATAACCTATACACGTCCCATTGCTAGGCACAGCCTGTGCCGCACATGCCCCCTATCATTTTTGAGAGAGTTATAGAGCAATAATTGGTCTACTTTGTTGTTCCAGAGCATGTTTGTGGACTTCACATATCTTCGAAATACTTTAATTTCTTAGAGCAAGGAAATTTCTTCTGTGTTGCCAAAATATGCAATATGTCCGTTTTGGCGGATTTCACATTCGGTTTTTTTTAATTTCTGAAGATTTTCTTTAAATAAAAACGAAAACTGTTATTTATGATCAAAAGCATTAAAAATATTTTTCAACAGAGTAATAGTATTAATATATCATTATACGACTATTTAAGTATAAAATATAAATTATCTTAAAAAGAAAAAGTAATTAATGCAATAGATAAATGTATTATATTAATAATTTTCTGCAGATTTTTTGAATAATTTGCCTTAAATATGCTTCGCTTTGGTTTAAGCTTTTCTGTGTTTTGCTTTCTTAACAGTTTGCTAAAACATCCAACCTCTTTACACAAAGTCACAGTTAACTTCTAAAGGCTGTCAAATAAATTTTTCGTGCAAGCTATTTTTAATTTTATTTTTTAATTATCTTTTTACACTAAGATGACTTTATGGCGTAGAATTTAATATTAGTTGTACGTATAAAGTAGCTGTGTGTAAACGTTGCATTTTTAAATAAAAAAATACGACACAGATATTTATCGCAGAGAATATTTTACGTAGATGATTTAATTCATAATTTCGACTGTTAGAATATACAGCTGTGCAAGAAGAGTATAAAATTGGAAGTTTTAAGATATTTAGAACGCCGTATCAAAAATGGATTATTATTTTTAGTGTAACGAAATCCAACACAAATACGGAGCCCTTTTAATGTCACTCTACCGTTCTGTCCATCTGATCATCTGATCATCTGTCTGTCTGTCCAGCTGTCCATCTGTCCATCTGTCTGTCTGTTCGTCTGTTCGTCTACCCGTCTGTCGGTCTGTCTGTTTGTCCGTCTATCCATCCGTATGTCACGGATCTCTAGCTTGTAGACGGAATCAGTATCAGACCTAATATTGGGTTGGATATATCGTGTAGAATGGTGACCCAGAATCGAATATAGAAGTAGAAATTTTATTTATTGATTTTGGAACGAAGTTTCTTATCGCACGGTACGAATTTGACGGATGGGGTCTAGGCGAGAAAAATGTAAGATTTTACCGTTACGACCCCTTTCTGTAATGCGAGGGAGATGGAATAATATCCATCGCCCTCGCACTTTTTCTTATCTTGCCACGAAAGAAATATTATTTTAAATGACGCGTCATTTTAATAAACGCTAGTAATTCATTTATTTGTATTTGTTAATCAATAATATAATACTTTTATCAATAATAATATATTACGAAAGGAACTTTGTTCCAACCGAGTGTTCCACGACACTTGCTTACCTCATTAAGCAGAATACAAATATATTTTTTGTATTCAAAAATGGGTGTATGGGTAGGAATACATCGATAAAGTAGTTTGTAAGCCATGTCAAAACTAACAAACATTTTTTACCTTATTAAATTCTAGTTTTAAAGTTAATTTGTCATAATATGTACGGAAACCTAAAAGAGTGAAGCCCAACTTGCACTTGGCCGGTTTTAATCAACCATCTTTGTCTCAAATTTCCGGGAATGTTTAGATAAACTGTAACTTTAAAACTACTTTACTGTAACTTTTAAACGGAAAACTTGATTTCTTTAAGTCACGTTCAAACATGGTTTAACTAGGAGCAGAAGGAGAAATATTATTATTATAAGTTTGATGCTTCTAGCTTCTAGTTGCACGTATATTTTCGTGACTCATCTGATAATCTTTCAACTATATTTAAATATAACTTGTTTTACGGACTTTATCGCGTCTTATTTTATATTCCCGACGTTTCGAGTACTTTACAGCACCCATGGTCACGGGGGGGACTGAGGTGTTTGACGTCCCAATGTCATAGTTAACCACGGCTACCTCCAGATTAAAAATTATAAATTTTTGTTCCGATCTACGCTGTATAAGCTTACATTATCTTGAAGTCTTGCAGTTGTATGCTTGGGTTGGGATTTAATTTTATTAATTATAGCATCCCAATCAGATGGTAGCACCCAGCCATCTTCTCTATTGAAATTAGGATGTTTTTTGATTTCAATAGCCTCGCGAATCACCCTTGGAAGGAATCGGTGTTCTTTAGCGAGGATTTGTGATCTATCAAATCTAATGTAGTAACGGGGGCAACCCCGTACGTGTTCACAGACTGCAGTCTTCCCGGAGCGTCGATTCTTCACTATATGTTCTATATGTTCTTTAACGCGGGTTTTTATTGATCTTTTAGTTTGTCCCTTATAAGAGAGACCACATTCACAATCAAGCTTGTACACTCCTGCATCATGCAAAAGAACATTACACGGCATTATACGACCATATAGCTCGAAGAACCAACAGTCAATGAGAACGAAAATTCCTCGAATGGTAGCCTCGTACCCGTAAGCAAAGTGTAGGGCGGCCCCCTCCAGTTTACTTGATGCAGTCGCCTGTAGATACCTATACTTTTTGTCTATTAAGAATCAAAATGAAGATACCTTGTTACCTCTGTGAACTGAGATAACAAGCCTCGTTACGAGTATAAAGGGTATCCGGTTGTCTACACTCACAACAGCTTATAGCTTATGTTTTACGCTGGTATTCTGCGAGAGCGTGGCCCTTCCCGGTGGAGACAACCCATTCTTTCTACGACCATAACCTGTAACAATGCGGTAATAACATTACTGTTACAGTTACAACCTATTAAAATCCACTGCTGAACATAGGCCTCCCGCATAGATTGCATCATAGAGGGTATTTGCCATTGTTGCCACGCTTGGCAAGCGGGTTGGCAACCGCAGTTTTTTATTTTTAATTGTTATCAGATATACGCGGCTGCCCATCTCCTGATTCGTTTAACTCTGTCGCCTTACAACACACGGGATGACTTACACGGGGATGATATGTTGTAGTGGATACTCATACATCGCCACTACATGGTACTAATAACTAACAACTTTACAAAACCTAAAAATATTTAAAACATATCGTAACCTATTTAATAAACTCAAGTAACTAACATATGAAAAAACCTAGCATTACAGAGGTAAGGTATCGATACGGCGAACCCTATAATGGGAGGTGCCCATTTCCAACAATAAACTTTCCTAGATATGGTAATTATTCTCTTTCACGGACAAATTAAGGAAATAAAAAACTATTGTATGTTCGTTTTTCGAGAGTCCAAGTTCTAGTAGCAGTTTGCTTTGCTAGTTGCGCTTCGCCGCATTCAACTTGTTTCTCTGCTTCAGGCGCTGTCGAGTTTGAAATGAAAGACCACCTTCGTGAATAAGTTCTCATTTCAATTAAGTTTTCCTTCTTAACTTACTTTTGTGTTGCAGAAACAGTTCGTTAAATTACTGAGCAATCATGTTTTATATTAATTTATAGTAAAATATCAATAATAACCTTCAACAAAATAATGCAAAAGATATAAATAATGTAAATAATTTTGATTAACGTAAAATATGAAATATATATTTTAAGTTTGTTATAGTATTATCTTAATCTAACATAATCTTAACCCATTGAACCAGTGAAGAACATAAGTATATAACAACTATATATTATAAATAATGTATTATTAATAATGAAAAAACAATAGAAATGCATAAACATAAAGAAAAAAAATCAATTACAATAACTAAAAAGACACTGTTGGAAAGTCGATGCTATCTGTAACCATCGAAGGAATATTAACTTAAAATAACATTGTTCCATTCAAAACAGTAAAATATATATTGTTTCTTTGATATAATCTGGTAAAACCTAAATGATAATTAAAATAAATTATCAAAAAGGCAAGAAAGATTCAGCGACGGCGTATTATTGTTTGCTAACTTCCGCAAAGCCAATTAGTATATTAGCACACTGCATATATGTGTCTTTACCCTTTTGTTTTTGACATATCACGCATTAGAGCTAAAGGGTTTGCCTCATCGTTCATAATGCGGACAGCAAAGGAGTAGAATAATCTGCCACCACCTGTCTTTTCATCAGATTATAATGTGGGTGTTTTCAAGGCAAGAGTGAATAGGATTTTGTTAGGAAAAAAAAATTCAACATGGTGATTTATTGTGGACATAAAGTGCAATAAAAAATAATAGATAATGTTGGCAACCAACATCGGCCGCCCCTCTTCGTGCACAACGGAAGAGAAGTGGAAGGGGAAATGTATAAATTAGGGTGCATCATAATTCTTGGGCATTCCGTTTGAGAACACGCGTTGAATTAGTCAAAGTGTAATTAAGTGTCGTGATTACAAAACCTGTAATATTGAGTGCTTTGTACAAATATTAATTGAATACATATATTGTGTTATAAGTGCATATTTATTTATAATAAATTATTTCATTGTGTTAACATCAGAAGTGGGATACAATCCCTGTTATCGTCCACATAAATAATCTTCGAATAGTGTGATAGTTATTAACTTTGTGAAAGACTTCGCGTTGATGTCTTTGTTTTTATAAAATGTCGAGATGAAATTTGCTGTACTATTTACGACATTAACATACAATTAAAGTGTAGAGTAAAAGTTTAAAGTGAAATGTTTTAAACCAAAAGATAAATCTTTTTGTTCAATTAACATTCAATTGATAATAAGGTACCCGCAAGTTCGCAATTATCCCTTTACGTAAAAATGTCGAAAGAAATGTTGGAGGTATTTTAAGATGAGTTATAGTTTTGCGTTCAGTGGAAATTTAACATGCTCGAGTTGTAATTTGATATGTGGTGTAATTTACATGGACTAATTTTAAAGTTCAACATGTTTAAACGATAAACAAAAAAAAAATGCTTATCTTTAACGTGCGATGAATTAAAAACACTAAGTAGTATTTTTGTATTCTAATGTGTTGACAAGTGTTACAGTTTAATCCAAGTGTTATGTTCGACAAAATTAGGATCTAATGTTGAGGGTATAGGGGAAGGCGTGGTGCTGTGGCGCTCGCTCTTGAGTGGAAGTATGCTGTGGGCTTATGACGCCACAGGCACATTATTTGCTGCTGCTAGCGAACACCATTTGATACACGAGGAAAGCAAATTTATCCTAAACATTGCCTTAAAAATATTTTGTAAGAATAAGTGCTTAACTTTTTAATTAGTTGCGGAAAAACAAAGTATAACTGACGAAATCGAAGTAAATAAAACTAGTTGACATTGAAGAGATAATTTAACGATACATGAGGATCGCACCATACCAGAGGTTGTCGTGTAGCCGCAGCTCAGTATATGGTGCCCTAGAAAAGCGAATGGTGTCCCAAGAGTAGTGCAGCATTTCTTGAAATCTTGTTCCGACTGAGACTTTTTAATGTTTTCTTTTATGTGTTACAGTAGCACGTGTGATGTGATTACATGCACGCGAGTGTAAGGCTAGTGTGTGCCTTGCTGGTCGGTATGGACTACCGGATCCAGCTGTATCATGGCAGGTTTCGGCAGACGCGTATGCTGCGCGTGGTGGGCGCCGTTCCGGAGCACGCGTATGATATACATGGCGGTGCTTCGGAAGTCTTACACTATGTGGGCGCGGAAGTCGTGTTTTCTGAACATGCAGCAGGCTTTATCCGGGCAGGCGCTGTCCTGGTTCACGTTGTTAACGTGATTCACGTGGTTAACGTAGGATCTCGCAAGTTTAAGTAAGAGTATGTGTGAGATACTTCGTATGGAGATGTATGCTTAAATGTGAAAGCGAAGTGCTTTATTATAGTCCACGGTATGAGAGCGTATGTCTGTTTGAGGGCCCTCGTATGAGTGATGGATGAGAGGATAGGCAACTGTGTATCCTGCCTGCTAATTAACAAGTTGTTTTTCACGTAGATCACGATGATTGCAACGCAATAAACGCACAAAATATAAAAGGCGTAGGCGATCGCGTTCTTTGAGCTTAAAGAAATTTAAGAGTCAGGACAGGCCGAAGCAAATAAGCATATTTAAAAAAAAAACTATGAACTTTTAGGTGGTAAGGTATAAGGAAATACATCACAAAGTCTATGTTAGGTAGTACCGAAAAAGTGTATATGGCAAAATTTTTGATTGCATTTTACTGAGTGCGCAAGTCAGTACAAAATATTGGTAAAACACATAAAAAGTTAAACAAAACCGAGATAAGCATAGGTGGTACGTTTATAAGACTAAATATCTTGTTAAACGTAACTGGAATGAACTTGGTACGTTTAAGTGAGGACTAAATTAATAATTATTATAATTAGTAATTATTGTGTCTTTTATGTGTACCGAATGCATATAAAAAAAAAACTAATTTATTAGAAGAATACACATTATTAATTGATAAAATGCAAATTAATTATCTCTTACAAGTATCTTTAACAGTAATACAGTTTCAGAACCTTTTATGTTAGGCAGTAGAGAACTCTATAACATGGTTCATCCGAAGGAAAATCGGCTTCTTAGATCTGAGGAAAGGGATGGATAGGGTAGAATGTTAAAGAGGAGACTTAAGTATGTCACTTATGTTGCCTACGAAGTCGAATTGGAAACCAATTGAGCTGCTTGTGAAACCGAGATATTCGTTGATTTATTGTTTTGATGTTTTGTGTTTTTTTTTTATCGGCACAAGTATAATATTTTATTTAGTCATTATGTGTAAACATTATAATATAAATCGAAAATAACTACGTAACACGTCAACAAGAAAACAAAATTTGTACTTATGTATTAGCACAAAATAATGAGAGATTAATGAATTTTATTAGCTTAAAAGTGTTAAAAAAGTAAACACAGAGCTAATATAAAAGTTCGTTGACCTTTTAGGAATTCAAGATAGTTTATATAGCGTTAGTTTTTGTTTAGTGTTTAGTATATTTAATAGTGGGATAAAATAGTTAAAAAAGTTCTTATGTAATTTAAAAATATATGTATATGTTACCTATCTATTTCATAAATTATAACGTTCCTACTATAATTTATGCGTGGATGGATACTTAATGAGCAAAGAAAAGGATTCAGATATATCATTTTTTAAGTTAACGAAGGATAATGAAAGGTGAATTTTTTTGTTGGGTAGGTACTTACAGAGAAAAATAATTAAGTAAAAATATAACTACAGAAGTAATACCCATAGAATATAGCGTGCGCGATTTACCTAATAAATAATAATTATGTAGGCTATAAAAACGTCCGCAAGCTGTCAACATCAAAGGAGTGTAACTTCTGTACGTAGTACTATTATTTATTCTGTGGCAGCCCGACGGACACTTATTTTTTTAATTATTTTTTATTATGGATAACAACAGCGTATATTACCCTAAAATCCTCTCAGAAATTATTGAAGTTCTGTGCCCAGCAGTGGAACGTATATAGGTCGTAACTTTACTTTACTACTTGAAAAACTTACTACATTATATACAATAAAGAGCCGTGGTATCACAGGGGCTTATACACCAATTATAATATAGGTACATAAATAAAAATCTGAGAAGTGCGATTCCATATAAACTTAATAAAATATTTAGATAGTATCAAATTATATAACATAAATGGTCATATATTTTGAATGCGTTTATTTAGAAGCTTGAAATTCTCATCCCTCCAAAAGACCGTAGACTTTAGTATTTCATATTAATTTTTACTTGATTCCTGAGAAAAATACCTTTATAGACTGATAGACGGAAAACAAAGTGATCTTATATAATCACTGTTTTACGGGGCTCCGTTGTTTCCTTTGGAGGTACAAAATTAAAAAAAATAAGGAATTTAACGTTTATGCCCAAATGACAATGTCCAGAATCGCCCTGTGCCATAAAAGCATCGGACATACACGATATTGTGTATTTTTTATATTAGTTGCAAATACTTTTATAACACGGACTAGCTGCATACCAAAATGAACATTAAAAAGTATTCTATTCGACTAATAACATCAATCGCCGCCATCTTCGCCAAACTACAGAATAAATTTGCCAAACGTCATGTGTCTTCGAGAAATGATTAGAGATGCCCAATCGATTGTTATCGATGTTTTTAATTTTTAATGAACTGTTGCATATTTTTTAATTTCAATCACATTTTGATATTTTAAAATAAAGTGCAAATAGAAGCTACAATAAAAACATTCAAACACCATTCCTTTATTATTATTTTCTAAAAGTATAATTTAAAAAACCTAAGTACTATACGTATTATATGAGGTCATACTTGATTTGAAATAGGTAGTTAGAATAATACTTTTATAATATTAAATTATGATCATTATTCAGGGTTTTCTAAGAAAAGAGAAGTCTTATTTCTAACTAAATGATCACTTACGAGTTTACGACAGTTAATATTAAAAAAAAAATAACACTTTTCGGGACTGCATGAATTATGTTTTCTTTAAAAATAAAGCAATATTGCAGGCTAGATACAGATATTATTATTAGTGTTGTTACAAGTATAGAAGAAGTAGAGACGTATTTTTTTTATTGGAAAAGGGTGACAAACGAGCACACAGTCCACCTGATGGTAAGTAGTTGCTGTGGCTCATAAATATCGGCAAGTTTGCGCGTTTACCGCTAAAAAGAACCCCTTTGTCGTATCTCCTCAGTTTCAAGGCACTCCCCTTCTTGCCTCAGCCAGTATCGGTATCCTCGGAGTCAACATATCGAGTGACGTGCAGTTTCGTGCTCCCTTGGAAGAGAAGGCCAAATTGGCCTCTAAAAAGCTTGGCGTGCTCAGCAGAGCGGGACAGTATTTCATGCCGGCACATCGCCTGCAACTTTACAAGGCGCAGGTTCGGCCTCACATGGAATACTGTTCCCATCTCTGGGTAGGGGCTCCCCAGTGCCAGCTCCTTCCACTTGACCGCATCCAGCGCAGAGCGGCTCGAATCGTCGACGACCGAGCCCTTTCCGATCGGCTCGATTCATTGGCACTGCGAAGAGATGTTGCATCCCTTTGCATTTTCTTTCGCATCTACCATGGGGAGTGCTCTGAGGAATTGTTCGGATTAATCCCAGCCGCCAAATTTCACGAACGCACATCGCGGCAGAACTCCCGATACCATCCACACCATCTGGATGATTGCCGGTCCACCACTGTGCGATTTAGAAGATGTTTTCTTCCTCGCACGACTTCCTTGTGGAATCGATTACCATCAGCGATTTTTCCGGACCGATACGACTTAGGGACCTTCAAGAAAAGAGCGTACTCCTTTTTAAAAGGCCGGCAACGCATCTGCAATTCCCTCCCTGGTGTTGCAGTTGTTCATGGGCGGCGGTAGTCACTTACCATCAGGTGAGCCGCATGCTCGTTTGCCCCCTCTCCAATAAAAAAAAATCTATCCTCGATTACGAATCAAAATGCAGATGCGTTTTTACCCGTGAGGACTAAGAAGGAATGCCTCTTTTCAAGTAAAAAGGGTCTCCGGTTCTCTACACTCACCATACGAAACACAGCAGCATTAAGCTGCTATTTTACGCTGGTATTCTGTGAGAGCGTGGTCCTTCCCCGGTCGAGCCGACCCATTCGTGCTACAACTATGCTACTAATATAGCTGCAGCATGGCTCTACCACGTAGAGAGACGTAGGAAGACCATATACATGAAAGATACAATAATTACTTTGGTTTATAATATAATATTGTGCATGTTGTTTGTTCGTTAGGAAATATGCGAACTAAATATAACTTTTTAATTTATTTAACTGTATTTGTTCACTGGACGATATTTCAATATAATATTTCAATGTCATATAATACTTTATGTTTAAGAATTCACAGCCGACCCATTCGTGCTACAACTATACCAGTAATATAGCTGTAGCATAGCTCTACCACGTCACGTTAAGTATAGTGTTATTATAAGTAAAGTAGTACGTTGTCATTATTGTTATGGTATTAATATTATCGTATGACAAAAGTTGATATAACACTGTTTGTAACGTATGGTTATACGTTACAAACAGTATTAAATCAACTTTAGTAATATAGTATATCTTAGTAAAAATCGATAAATCGTATCATATTTGACACCTGTATTTTTACGTCACTAATTATTGTCACTTGACACTTGTCACCTTGTCAGTCTCTCACCTGTGCTCTCACTCTGTCAATTACATTGGCGTCGCTCGCTCTTCATATTGTATCGGTATGTTTTGGTTAGTAGTCGTGTTTTATAGTCACGCTGTTCAAGCGAAAATTGGTTAAAACCGTGTTAAATAAAGTTGATTAAAATAAAAATGGTTCATAAATAGTTAAATGTTTTAGGATGTTGTTTTTCATTTTCTTAAAAATCAGCCTGATCTATGAAAAACCATAATATTCGTGGTTCAATTATAACCTCAAAATCTGTTACTTTTTTGGAAATATATCTATTCTGCAGTTAGTCCGCTATAAAAATAAAGATCATATAGGAATTTGCTAATGGTCGACAATACAACACATAATATTCCGATGTTCTTGGTTCCAGGGCGAACAATGTATGGACGCAGAGCAACGTCCTTTATGCTTCAGAAAAGTGCTGACATCGGGCTGCGGCTCTAGCTTACTGACATATGGCATGAAAACCATTCAAAAACGCTGAAGCTGAACCTACAAGCGGTGCGCGAATTTATATCCTTGGCCTTTATCGACAAGTGAACCTAAAAGACTGTTGACGATAATGATAATGTACGAGTATATACATTTTAGCTTTCTACACTCCTTCTACATATAAACTTTAATATGCCAAATCTCACACTCCACCGTGCATCCAATGCGCTTAAAAAATATACAAAATTTCTAAAATAAGCTTAAATTAAATACGATAAAGTCTGTAAAATTAGTTTATTAACATGTTTCTTCGCCAGCTCGTAAACATTTCCCTACTAGATTTATTACATTGAATTGAGACTTATTAATTTATCGAGTACTAAAATTTTATGAATATGATAAGATACTGGTTAATTCTTGATCGGACTAAATTTTAGTATTCGTAAACGTAGAAGTTTGAAATGAATTTGGTGCTTAAGTCAAAGTTTCAGCTCTGGTGTAATCCGAAAGCATTCGGATGTGTGCAGTCTAGCGAACAGAAACTGCGGTCGTGTAGATTTTCAAACTTCTTGTGAGATTTTGTCATCAATTTGCATGTGAAATCATGAATTTGCAAAAGTTAAGCTTATTTTTAATTTCTCACAAAGTTATTTTAATTGGATTTATATAGTATGTAGTATTTTCGTAGTCGTTGTAGAAGCATGCTACACATTCATTATGGTTGTTGAACAAATGGGTCGGCTCGGACGGGGAAGGACCACGCTTAGAGAATACCAGCGCAAAATAGCAGCTTAATGCTGCTGTGGTGAGTGTAGAGTACCGGAGATCCTTTTCATTGGAAACGAGACATTCTATCTTGAGTTCATTTGTCACCCTTAATTTATAAAACAATATAAGAAATCATTACATAAAAATTGCTTATTTTAAATCTGCTAAAAGTTGCTAGAACAAATTTGTATCCCCAGCCCTCGCGCAACATAATGTACAATATATCGCTAACATGCTGGTCGTCGCAATGCCGTTCTCATTTCGATTTGTGTAAAGAATATGTATATAACAACTAAAATAAGAGCAAAATCGGATCCTAAAGAGTACTTTTATAATTATGATTTTTATAACCATTTTTAATTTTGATTTTGAACAAAAGTGAAATAAATATTGGAAAAAGACACACATCATCTTGTTTCTAATACCAGTTTCGTCAACTAGGACTTTAACCAAGTTATGTATTTTGTGTCTAAAAAAGACGACATAAAATGTTGACTTTACCTTATTATCATCATCATCATCATTACCATTACAGCACTTCACAATACCACTGCTGAACATAGGCCTCCCCCAAGGAATGATACAAATCACGGTCCTGAGCCACATGCATCCATCGACTTATTGCATATGTTACCAGGTCGTCACTCCATCTAGCGGGGGGATACACTACACTTTGCCTGCCGGTACGAGGCTGCCACTAGAGAACCATTTTTCCCCAACGGATTAGTAAGCTGAAGTGGCAATGGGTCGGCCATATTGCTCGGTGAACCGACAACCGACTTTACATTAACCTAGCATTAATTGTACCTATTTCCTGAGTTGAACAAAATCCTCCCAGAAATCAAGTTAAGTAAATGAATTTATTAATGTTAATTCTATAATATACTACGGTTTTATTTTAAATAAATGTTTCTTCTAAATTACTGTATAAAAAGACCATCACATGTTATTTTTAGTGTTCAATATGTTTTACTTAGGACGTGGGGTGAGTTGTAGCATGCATTGATTGAACGGGTAACCTAAATTTGTTGCCTTTGATCGTATAACGTGATCCAAGAAATTTTGCTCAACTCCAGATGACTTTCTTCAGGTTTATTTGATTTTTTGTACACAGTTTATGTTACACAGAGTTTATAGTACACAGATTAATCCCAATTGTATTCAATATGTTAATTTTGGGCGAAAAAGTCTTGTTACCAAAGATTTTTAGAAAAAAAAAACAACTGACAACCAAAAGTAAGATGTGTCAAAAAGGTGCTACAATTGGCTACAGCCACCAATCCTCTTGTCAAGTATGGAGAATATTCCAAATTTTTAATAATTTATTATAGGTACTTATTTACGCGAATATACACATTGAATAAAGTCGGGAATTAAAAATAAGTAAATTAAACGCGATAAAATCCGTAAAATAGTTTTATTCAGTTCCAAATTCTTGTTTATTTATTATTAACGTTCAGTTAAAGAAAATTGACAATTGATTATCAATCTTCTTTCTTCAATCTATATTATAATTAAACTCTAACACGACGTCTGTCTGAACACAACTAAAGCTATTTTATTTTAGGAAAAGAATTTGGATACCGCGCAAAAAAATTAAAGCCCATGAATTCCAATCGCAATAAATTCCACGAGGGTGAATTCGCGGGGAACAGCTAGATTAAAATAATTCTTTAAAGATTTGTGGATACCAAACTTGAATGCCAGTCAATGCAAAATATTCGTACACAAATACAAATTGTCAGAATTGCAACAAAACTTTAATTATACATATTCAAAATATAGTGACATTGATATTGGTGTGTGATTGCTTCTGATTACCGCATACATGGCCTTAAAACATTTTTTAAACAGTTCCTAGCTCTCAAACGTATTAAGACACATTCTAGAGTGAAGATTTATCAACTTTTTCTTTCAATCAAAACGAAAATTTGCATAATTACTAAGCTCTCATCGTTAAACAGCAGAATCGCATTAGCGATTACGTCAGACCCAGCAATCCTACAATACAAAATAAATTATTTATTCACAAGCCTTAACTTTGATACAAATGATACAGATTGCCAGTCGCAGTAATTACTGCAAATACGCCATTTACGGTTTAAGAGGTCTCGTATTACAATTAGAAAGTTGTCATTTAATATTTATTAAACATATGATTATAAGTGTAAATTAACATTAAAGTTAAGTAAAGTGAGTGGCTATAAACTTCTTGCTACTTAGGATCCTCTCGTTAAAGATCAAACAAAATTAGTATGTCAGTAATGAAACACCGGGTTCTCGTCGCTCACTTTTATTATACTATTAACATTATTATCAGTTATCATTCACCTTAAAAATCTGACACAGGGACTACTTCTAGATGTGAAATGACCGCGCTTGGCAGGCAGTGTAATAATGGCAGTAAAATCTGTTTCGCGCCATTGACGCCGCTAGATCGAGTATTTAAAGCTTTCGTTATAAGGCGCTTAAAAGACGAAGGCCGCGCGCTAAAAAGGGCTTTCTTGAAAGCTAAGACAGTGTATAAGCAAATATAGCCAGTTCCTCCTTCTTCGGTCGAGCCTTTCCAAAATACACTGGAGTTATCATATATTTGGTTTTATTAGCTAAAATCCTTTATTGGACAAAAAGTCTTATAATTTTATCTTGTAACGTTAACAAAAATAGGGTCCAAAATTCACTAAAAGTGTTTTTTTGCGTCATTTGAGATCCCTTGTTTGCGGACCCTTGTTAGCCTAAAAAGCAAACGCATTCAATATAAATTACGACACCGTTATTTGCGTCCGATGTCAAATGTTGACTGTGAAAACACAGCTGACATGCTTGACCTTATTTCTTTACAAACAGTCAATGTAGGTGGTAGAGACCAAACCGTAAAAAAACGAAAATATACCCAAAAAATCTCTTTAAAATATATTTACCTTTTGTAATATTTTATTAATGTTTATATTTCGTTCCAAGCTGTGAATATGTATTTTCATTATTCTTCATTATCATCATCATTTTTATGGCCTCACGGCCACTTCTGGACATGTGCTTCTCCGGTTGGAGAGAAGATACCTTAAACGTTACGCCTGTCAAATTATGGCTTGCAATCGCAGTACCAGATATTTCCCACATTTCATAATGCTTTCCGTCGCTGGCCTGGATATTTTATACCAGATAATTATACCGCCATATAGTCTTGAGTCAATTTCCATAGTCGCTTCTTACGACACCCACGGAATTCAATGAGGTTGATGGGTTTCCTTACGCCGCAACCACATAGCAATGTGGTTTCATTAGGATACGATTTTTTTTTTTAATTTCATACTCGTATCACATGGTTATGAAATGACTGCCCCGTTGATCTATAGATCGTAAACGCGTTTGCTGTTCAAAAGGTCAGGGTTCGAATCCCGGGTCGGGCCAAAATCAGTTATTAGGTTTTTCTGTCTAGAAATTCTCAGTAGCAGCCTTGAGTCAGAAAGGTGGCGGTGTTTGACCCCCGTGCCTCGCAAAACACGTAAAGCTGTAGGTCCTGCGCCATATCTATCTCCGATCGTGTCGGATTACCGTCTTATCGGGCTATGTGACGTGAATAGTTATGGAATTGTATGTATGTGTAGGAAGTATAGTGGGTATAGTACAGACTGATTTTGTAGTTAGGAATAATAATTAATTCGTTAACACGAATTAATTATCCAACGAGTCGAGGATAAACTAGTAACGCAATACGACAAGCGCACCGTTCCACGTCAGAGCCAAGACTGTCTTAACGGCGGCCGCTCCGTCCGTTTTATACAAGCAGTACGGGTGGCAACGCAGGTGCAATGCCGCAGGTGTGCGGTACACGTGTCGTTTACAAGAATTCTGTCTAGCCAGACCGACGCCACCGCACCTACAACGGTGCAGGTGCCGTCACGGCCATACTGACATGCGTGCGTCCTCGCACGCGCTCCATCACAATTTTAGTTATCTGTAGACAAAAAAACATCGTTCGACTATCCTGACATAACAGCGTCTGGTCCGGTCTATATTGACCCTTCAGACTTGGGTGACAGTCAGTTTTGTTCCGGCAGTAAGCCCTACAAAACTTTAATCATCTTTATGTTAGATCGGAATGATTAGTCTGTAGCTTTTCTATTTTCTCTTTTTTTTTTCAAGTACTGTTTTCGCTAGTCCGGAATAACAACTATTCCCTATAGCCATATCATTGGACCGGCACAAAGCCCTGCAATGATAGTAAGAACTATTTTTTTTCTTACGCTTTTTTTTTTCAAGTACTATTTATGCTAGTCCGGAATCACTATTCCCTTTAGCTATATCATTGGACCGGCAAACGCCCTGCAATGATAGTAAGAACCACATTTTTTTTTCTTACTCTCTTTTTTTTTCAATTCAGTATAGAACAGTTACAGACCAACCATACCGCAAACATGTCCCCGTCACAATCACACAAAAGTGTATCGTGAGGGACGTAGTGACACACGATAACACCTAAGTATGTAAACCAACAGCAACTCGACACATATTACACAGTGCAGCACAGACCAGCCTCCCTGCAACTTCATGTTCCTTTCCTGCACTGGAATAATTACTTCGCTAGAGTGTTGCAACGTCTCTAGTATTTTCTAGATACACAGACACGGCTACCTCTGACTGTCGCACGTCCTCGTGCGGTTGACAGTGAACAGCATACGGTCTATCAGTTATCACCACTTGCTAACAGATATTAACTCTTGTTAAATATTACAACGGTCGACCATCCCAGACTTCATTTCAGTCTGGAACGCGCTGATATGGCTACCTCCAGGCAAACGCACTACAGCTTTTCGTTCTGCTGCGTTCGTACCACATTCGCGCCAGTAAGCCGTCGTGCCATACTAGCGCTAGCGAATCGTCGCACTGCTTTGCAAAATTAAAAGAAATCGAGATAAATGTATTGCGAACCATGGAATTCCGCGCTTCCAAAATTCATCACATATTCTCTTAAGAAACGGCAACTGTATGACATTTGAAAACATTTCAAAAAACGGAAACTATGTGTAGGGACGGATACCATCACATATTTCAAAGGGAAGGAGGCAACTGAGCAAAATCTACGAAAGCCGATCAAGCCTCAGACGTTCATTTACAGCACCAAAGGACCATGTGTTCGGCGGCCGCTTGAATTGCCCTGCCGTAAGATCAGCCGATAAGTAACCGACTGTAGCGGTGTAGGCTTAATCTAACCAGCGCTCGGCCGTACCTGACCATGTTCGATTAGCCATCACAACGTCTTCCTCATTGATCATTGTTGTAGAGACTTCTACAAATCCCTCGAAATCAAACCCCAATCTTGTCAACGACACAATATTCGGAGCAAACTGCAACACTGATCAACACATTAGAACACAAAAATGTCACTTATTATTTTTAATTCATAGCGTGTTAAAGTTAATCCTTTATTGTAGTACAACCCTTAAAAGTTTTGAACTTCAAAATATAGCAAATGATAATCATGTTTCGCGTGAACTATCAAATTACAACAAAACGAGAGCAGCAGGAGCACCTGAGGGTTTACAAGCATTGTCGGGGTTGTAGTCATCATGATCTGCGTGAAAAACAAATTGTTAACTATAAGGACAAAATACACAGCTGCCTGTTCTCTCATCTATCACACATACGAGGCCCTAAAACAGAAATACGTTCTCATACCTTGGACTATAATAAAGCACTTCGCTTTCACAAGTAAACATAGGTCTTCATACGAAGTATTTGACACACTCTTACTTGAACTTGCGAGATCCCACGTTAACTACGTGAACCACATTAAAAACGTGAACCAGGTCAGCGCCTGCCAGGACAGAGCCTAATACATGTTCAGAAAACATTACCGTGCACACAGCATACGACTTCCGCGCACACAGTGTGACTCCCACGCATACAGAGTACACGACTTCCGAGGCATCGTGTACAGCATACGCGCGCTCCGGGATAGCGCATGCGTATACGCGCATACGCATCTGCCAAAACCACGCCATGTTACAGCTGGACCTGGCAGTCCGTTACGACCAGCAAGGCACACACTCACGCACTTGTAATCACATCACACGTGCTACTGTAACACATAAAAGAAAACATTAAAAATACTCAGTCGGAACTTGATTTCAAGAAATGCAGTACTCTTGGTACACCATTCGCCTTTCTAGGGCACCAAATACTGAGCTGCGGCTACACGAAAACCTCTGGTATGGTCCGGTCCTCATGTAAACTTAAATACTCTCTTCAATGTCAGAACTAATTGGCTCTACTTCACTTTCATCAGTTATACTTCGGTTTTCCGGCATTTTTCGCAACCAATTAAAAATGTAAACACTCATTCTTACAAAATAGTTTCCGAGCCAATGTTTAGGATAAATTTACTTTCCTCATGTATCTAATGGTGATCAGTAGCAGCGAAAAATAATAAGTCCGCGGCGTCATAAGCCGACAGCATACTCAAAAGCGAGCGCTACAGCTCCACGCTTTCCACTAAACCATTCCAAGTTTGTCGACAACGTAATGCTCGGAGTAAACTGTAACACTTATAATCACATTAGATCACAAAAATACTACTTAGTGTTTTTAAGTCATAGCACGTTAAAGTAATCATGTTCTTTTTTTTCGGTACATCGTTTAAACATTTTGAACTTTAAAACTAGGCCATGTAAATCACACCTCGTGTATCAAATTATAACATTACTTGAGCAAGTTAAACTTCCACTGAATGCAAACTATAACTCATTCAGAATATCTCCAACATTTCTTTCGACATTTGTTATCATATTTGGGTACGTTAAGAAATAATGAAATTACTTGCGGGTACTTTCTATTATAAATTGAATAAAAAGATTTAACTTTTGACTTAAATAATTTCACTTTATCTTTTCTCTACACTTTAATGATACGACAATATCGTAAATAGAACAGCAAATTTCATTACGGTATTTAACATAAAAACAGATTCATCAATGCGGAATGCATTATAGTCTTTCACAAATGTAATAATCCTCATAGTATTCGAAGATTGTATGTGGGCAAAAATGGGGACTTTATCCCACTTCTGATGTAGGAAGTATAGTGGGTATAGTACAGAGACTGATTTTGTAGTTAGGAATAATAATTAATTCGTTAACACGAATTAATTATCCAACGAGTCGAGGATAAACTAGTAACGCAATACGACAAGCGCACCGTTCCACGTCAGAGCCAAGACTGTCTTAACGGCGGCCGCTCCGTCCGTTTTATACAAGCAGTACGGGTGGCAACGCAGGTGCAATGCCGCAGGTGTGCGGTACACGTGTCGTTTACAAGAATTCTGTCTAGCCAGACCGACGCCACCGCACCTACAACGGTGCAGGTGCCGTCATATGTATAATATCTTGGCTATAGACGGCTATAGCTACTCGTATAGAGGGCTCCGTGGCGCAGTGACTTAGCAATGAGTTGCTGCGCTGGGGGCCGCCGGTTCGAATCCCGCAATAATTGTTCCGGATCTGGATGTTTGTCCTTGTGCAATTTGTGTATGTAAATTGCCTCCGACAGGCACACAGGAGAGAATCCTAGTGTGGGGTTAACGTTCTTTTAAATAATAAAATATTAATGTAGGCTGACAAGTTGATATATGCTACATTATTAAATTAAAATTAATTAACGATCGATTAACACTTAACTTTTACAGCCTACTAAAGTTCACGGCCAAACATTGTTCTCCCCATAGATTGCCTTATAGGGCGAGTATTTGCCATAGTTTCCACGCTTGGCAACCGCAGTTTTTTATTTTTAGTCGTTGTAAGGGAGACGCTGCTGCCCATCTCCTGATTTGTGTCCCTCTGTACGCCTCTTTCTCTGTCCCCACATCCACAGGATGACATGGAGTCGTGGATATTCATACACCGCCACTACACGGTAAACGCTTACCGCTTATGTTAACGTGATAGTGATGACTATATCCAGACTAATTTAAACTCGATGTTTTGCTCATCATTGATAAGACGATTTTTATTATTCAGATAGGAACCATCAGGTAGGTATTCAACTAATATGTAACTGTGATATATCAACATAATTTTCTGATTTTATCATAACATATCATACCATGTAGTGGCGTAGTAAGAATATCTAAATCACACCATGGGTATCATAAGAGGCGTCAGAGAGAAACTGAAACAGAAGATGTGTAGCAGCATTTTCCTGATGGAATAGATGAAATGAATGGGAATATTATCTTATTCGGCAATCTATGAGAGAAGACTGTTTAGCTAAGATTTGTACTTGAAATATATTTAACTCCGTATTCCATGGTATCCTATATCCTATTATATCGTGTAAACATTTTTTTTTAATTTTTATATCTTGCAGCAAGGTCACGTGCAACAGGCCTTCTCCTAAGCTAAGAACAATTTTTTTTCCTTCTATTGTTTTTAAAAACCACAAATGACAACGTATTGACGACCATACAGTCCACCTGATGGTAAGTGGCTACTGCAGCCCGTGGACTCCGCCAGCCAACTTCAAACAAATAAGGCTACAGATACGATGTCACTTCTTAGGACTAATATGAAATGCTTCAATACCTGTGACTATACTGGCTTTACATTTCAGGCCAAAGACAGCAGTGTAAGCACTACTATATGCAGTCAGAATAAGTTAAGTGGATGGTACCTACCCAGACATACTCCTAGGCAGAAATAGTTCTACCAGCTAGTAGTTTATAATCTTCAATTTAACTTTACTACATAATAGCGCCATCTACCGTATTCTATAGGTAAAGTCATATTGGCTCTCAAGGTGGTACGTAAAACAGACGCTAGATAGCTTAAAGTTATGAAATCGTGGATTGTTATAAATGGATTGGTATAATAAGTTAATTTTATTAAATATGGTTAATTTTCTTTATTAAATAAATTAGTAAATTTTTTATAATGTTTATTTTAACAGTTAAAATTTATATGAACCATCTTTAAAGCACCTCACTACATCACTTATATTCCCTTTACCACCACTGGTAAGCTGAAAATGTTTGTGATAGGAGTGGTGCACGATAGTAGTCTAATTGTGGATTTGAACCATGAAGCTAATACAAAGGGGAGACGGCATAAGCAACTGTGCACTGTGATTCTAAGTAGGTCCTGACGTCTCATAGTGGGCGTGGCTTTAGTTAGTATACTGTCAGCATTCGTCCTGTGCGCTTATGTGTTGAAAAAATCGCAAATCGGTGTATTTTCGTAGTATTAAGAAGAAAAGGATGAAGTTTTGTGTTTTATTGTCTAAAAACTACTCAGATAGACGCTCTGATGTTATGGATGGCATCACATTACATTTGTAAATATTTTTACACCTAATTTATTAAAATAGTTCTAGAAAAATCTCTTTGCGTCGGCTTTCAAATATAATTAAATATATTCGACACTAGATGGCGACACTTTGTGTCATGTGAACTAAAAATATAAAGGTCCGTAGAGCTCAGTATTGGTAAAATAATCATACGAAGGTGCTGAAATTTATTTTGCATTCAGATATAAAGAAATTTTAATCGCAAAATATTATTTTTATAGTTTATAACATTTTGTGGACATGCCGCCATCTACCGTCAAGGTAGCTAAGCTACATTGCAACATCGATATGGAAAGATTCGAGTAGTTTTACTATTTATCGGTAGATGTAGACAGTGTAGTGGGCGGGGCTTTGCATCCCCTCACCCCGCAAATTGTCACGCGTTGTTACATAGTGAAATTTAATTACAACGTCTCCTCTTTGTATTTGCTTCACGATTTGAACCCACAATATTTTGAGTTCGCGGTCCGCAAACTGTCATTAGGCTACTGTCGCTTACTGCAATGTGTTGTATCTCATTCTCTCGCCGACTAAATCCTTTAGATGTATATGTTTGTCTCTTTTTAGTTTCGCTTTTTTGTTTCATTGAATTTCAAATCACAACGATTCTAAATTTTTCACTATAAAAAGCATAGAATTCTAAGAACCTTTATTCCTCGTTAAAAATGTCATTAAATATGTGTATATTTATAATCTTATATATGTCGATGATTACAACAGAAGATTCCACTTGTGATCTCGGAAATACTTCAGGATAGCATTAATTGTTAAAAATAGTAAAAGTGTGAGAGCGGATGTTCAACTTGCTCTTTTGCTTACGCAGTTAAACATTATCAGTAGTAAGACAGCGTAAACGCACTATACACAGTTCGACCACCGTAACACGTCTTCGCCTCAATCACACACCAGTGTAACGTGAGGTACGTAATTACATGATAACATCAAAATATGCAAACCAACAGCAACACTACTTATCTCAGTGTTACACAGGGCAGCCTCTCAGCTAAACCAATCCTCCTTGCCTGCACTAGAAAAATTACAACAACGAACAGAAACGCGACACTATCTTAGCACTAGTAGAATGACCACACTCGTAGAATGGCTTAAGCGGAATCTCTCGCGCACGGCACCTACAATGAACTATATACTGCTATATTACAAACAATGGGGGTTCCTCGATATACCCTCATTTCCACCTCGATCCAAGTGATATTTTATAGACGCTCCGATATATATATATATTATATAACCCTCCTGCCCGTGTATATTTGGTGACTGAAGTCCTCCTAAACGGCTGGACCGATTTTGATGAAATTTAGTGTGTGTGATTAAATTGATTCGAAAATGTTTAAATTCTCAATTTGACTCGGTAGGTGACGCTTTTGTCTATGATCAGAAATCACCTGGACGAAGCCGGGGTGGATAGCTACTATTCGTAGAACATACAAAAATATTAAGAAATTTGCATCTCTTCAAAACCTTTTTGTTCCCAGTTTTAAATGTCAGTCAATTTATTTAAAAATAATTTAATTCAAACTTTACCTCAACTTTTGTTTTCACGCATAAAACTGTATAATTTTAATACTTTTGCAGTTTATACTTCTAAAATTTTAGAACATAACTCGTTTGCTGCTTAAAATTTTAATTTACGTACTTTTAAGTTCTCATTACGAATATGAGTAACTCATTTAATACACGTCGTTATCATTCATTATATCATGTTGTGAGTACGTCAACTTAGCCAATGAATATAGAATTATTTCAATATAAGGAATATTTTTTCATAATCTTTATATTATGCCAGTATCTATGTAATAATCAGTATCTGTGTAATCTATGTTTATATTTGACCGCGGAATAGCAATTACTCGTAATATAGTCTAGTCGTCTGACACTTACGAAGCCACTCCCCCGTAGACAGAGAATCACTCCTCGCTATCTATGCTTTTTTATAAATAAACAATAAAAGATTTACACTTTACTTCGTCACTGACATCTTTATGTTCCCTTATAAACATGGAAATTTATTAATGGGGATTGGGAACCTTCACAAATTTTAAAAAAAATATCGTGTTTCAAACCTTTCTACAACGGCATCAACCTATTGACATTATCTAGTTAAATGATAAATTACAAATATATCAAAAGCCATAATGCTTATAAAATATTATCGACATACGAGTATTACAATACATAAAATTTCACAACTTGATCCCTACTCCCTGTACAGGGTGTAAAGTAATTGGGTTTACGGTGTACGGTGTACTTACCGATTCTGTGAACGTAATATTGCGCATCACTATTAATGTCTTGTACATGGCGACACTAGTTACCACTAGCGCCCTCTAGTATCGAGTAGCAGAACTAGGAGAGTCAAGATCCTTCTAGAAATCTCGAGATCGATATGTACTCGAACATACTAGATGTTTCTACAGTAGAAGGTTCTGGAAACTATCTGAGGCCCTATATGAGGCCGGTATAGACCACGACCGAGTCAGTATTGAATTGGCGATATAAGCGAATACCTCGAAGCGATACAACTGCGAATTTAAGTGATCAGTAGAACAATTGTGTTTTATTATTAGGTGATCTTAAGTTGTAATTAGCGATTAAAATGTCAATTTTGGTATTTAAAAGAGAAGGATTACACTGTCGTAGCTCTTAGAAGACTACCAAATAATAACAGCATAATTCTAATGTGTTTAATATGATGAGTAGTGAGGACCAGAGACCTTTTTTACTGGTATATCCATCTTACATAAGAATTGATAACGAATCTGCATTTTGACTTAATAGAGGATATAAACTTGTTTACATTTGTCATTCTTTTATATACATTACATATACTTATTTTTATGTCTGGGATGAATTTGAAAATTTCATGATTTGTTGTAAGGGTTTTATTAAATTTATTAACATCAAAAGAGTACCTTGTACTCGCAATTGTAATATATTAAAACATCAAAGCGACAAACGTGCTAACAGACTACTTGATGGTAAGTGACTTCTTGAGCTCATGGGCACCTGCAAACAACTTTAATAAAGAGGATATAGATGCCTTTTCACTCTTGTAATATTATAATATTCGATTGCAAAAGTTACGACAACAACTACTGCTGAGCAAATTAAATATAAGAGCTTAGAAAATGAGCGTTTGTCTAAGTTTCGCAAGAAAGTAACAAGCAACTTAAACCTCGATTTCCGCCGGCACCATTGAAATTGTTAATTGCAGTTTTAAGTGTTGGCTCACCCACGTAACCACGTGCTCGACGGTAAAGGGAAACATCCATTAAACCCAAATTTTGGGGAAATTAAAATGATTCGAGGAAGTGAAGTCCTTGAACACGGATTGTGTTAAAATGATTATGTGCAAGCAATGATCAAAAAATTAAGTTGTGTACATTTTATATATTTTTAAAATTTCCCATCATTGTTGGTTTTAATATTTACTACTTTTAAATTAATGTTACCGATTTCATTTTAACTGTAACGTGTGGAATGAAAAATAACAATGAAAATAACTCAACTACTCGTACTTTATATCGATTCATGAATATTTTTAAACTGAACTAAGAAAAACCAGCAAAATATTACGGTTTTCGATGTCTTATGTGATTTATAATGTCTTTCTGTCCGCCAAAATGAGTGAATCTAACGAAGAATTTCAGTACACTCTGAAGTTTTATAACAAAAAAGTAAGAATGCGACTCAAGCCGCGAAAAAAATTGTGACGTTTTCGGACCTAATGCAGTATCAGTAAGAGTAGCAAAGTTGAATCAAGCGTTTTCAGTTCGAGAATTTTGATGTCAAAGATGCAGCTCGCTCTGGTCACCCTCATACGTATGAAGTCGATACCATTTTTGAAAAAGCGGAGGAAGATCGGTATATGACTACAAAACAGTTTTGACCCATTTGAAAAATATAATATGAAAGAAAAGTAACTTAATGAATCGTGTACTCATTTGCGATTCTCTATTTAAACGTAATGAAACCGAACCATTTTTGAAAGGATTGCTCATTGGTGATGAAAAGTGGATCACCTACGACAAGAACGTGCGAAAACGATCATGGTCGAAAGGTAGTCAAGCTCCAAAGACAGTGGCGAAACCCGGATTAACATGCAATAAGGTGATGATGCGTGTATGGTGGATTTGGAAGGGCATCGTTTATTACTAGCTTTTAGGGCATAATTGCCCGGCGGTAAAAGCTTATAATATCTACTGTCAAAAACTAATGATAATCTAGCAAGAAATTGAGAAAAACGGACGGAATTGATAAACAGAGTGGGAGTGGTCTTTCATCATGATAACCGTGATAGCTCAAATGGTTAGCGCTCGCTTTAAATTTTACAGTACGAACCCGGGTTACTAGCCGGGTTCGAGCCCCGCCGGCACCAATAAAGTTATTAATTGCAATTTTAAGTGCTGATTTACCACGTGCTCGGCGGTGAAGGAAAACATCGTGAGGAAACCTGCATATCTGAGAAATAAGAAAAAGAAATTCGAAGACATGTGAAGTTCATCAACACGCGTTGGGGCAGCGTGGCGGATATTTCCTTGCCCTAAAACCCTCTCAGAAATGAGGGAAGGCCTGTGCCCAGCAGTGGGACGTAAAGGCTGTAACTTTTAACTTTAACACACAACTTTGGCCACTCAGCAAAAGTTGAGAGAGCTTGGTTGGAAAGTGTTAATTAATCCAGTATATTGTCTTTACATTGCACCCTCAGATTTTCACCTGTTTCGGTCTCTTCAGAATTCTTTGGGTAGTGTTAGGTTAACATTAAGAGAGGACTGTCAAAACTACTTGCTGCATTTTTTATCAAAAATCCCAAAATTTCTACATTATTCTTTGAAAAAAAAATGTCTCGAATTTGTATATACAATAAAACTCTTTCTCTGACCCTATATAAATAATATATAAAATTATATAAACTTTAGGTAAAAGATTATAAAATAATGTTTATAATTAATGATCTTACAATGTTTTATTAGTACTGCGAGATGAAGTCCCATATAGTGGCGGGCAAGAATACCCACCACCCCATATCTTCCCATGGGAGTTTTAAGAGGCAACAGAGGGACACTGAGGCAGAATATGGGCAGCAACATCTTTTTGATAACAGAAAAATAACAATAAAAAAATTGCGGTTGCCAAACTGCGCGCCAAGCATGGCAACTATGGCTATATACCCCCATGTGAAGACATGCATAAAGTCAATGGAAGCAGGTGGCTTTGGACCGTGCTATATGCCATTCTTTTGGGGAAGCCTATTTCCAGCAGTGGACTTGTGATGGGCTGTAGGTAATAGCGGGTTGAAGATAATATGGTAGTGTAGAGTCTGCAGATGAATGGATGTTCCTGACGAAGTGTGTCACTTAATCGTTCATTGCAGTAATATCCTGACTACTTTAACTTCCCCGGACTAGTTTATCGCGATCTGGCGCGAATACTCATAAAAAGATCCTCATAAGAGAATGTTGTTTCTGTCTGTTAATTATTCTAATATAGCCGTTTACATCTTAATAAATACTCCGTTCTGTATATAATAACTACTCAGTAGTCTGAGTTGTTATTATATACAGAACAGAGTATTAATGCTAAATGTAAAGTCTTTCAACTTCCATTTAATATATCCAACAAAAAAAAATACGTAAACTCATAGCACTTTGTGCTTTATTTCTTTGTCTTCTTAATACAATCTCGTTCAGTGAAAAATAAATAATATTTGCCTTGAAGTTTGAAAAACTATTAAGTTACTCTTGAGCGAGATTCCTCGTATAAATTCAAAATGTAGATCTTATACAGTTATTGAGAAGGCGTTCCAGCATGTTCTGAAGATATTGGGACAGATCTGGATAACAGACATCTGCATAATCAATTATGAAACAGAAACAGAAACAGAAACAGAAACAGAAACTTTTTTATTCAATATAGATTATAAATAATACTTATTGAAAGTCATTCTTTTGTTTGATTACCACTGGTTCGGAAAAAACCTCTGTCCTGGGAAGAACCAGCAAGAAACCCAGCGGGACTTTTTTTTTAAAATAACAGCTTACAATCATGATGTTACACAAATTAACAACACAACAAATTAGAAATAGCTTGGTAGCGATCACCTCATTTCCAGGGGTTATTATCATCCATAAATTCCTTAATATTATAATAACCCTTTTTATACAAACTTAGTTTAATAAAGTTTTTGAACTTGGAACAGGCCAAACTTTGTATATTTTCTGGAATTTTGTTGTAAAAGCGTATACATCGCCCCAAGAATGAATTACTGACTCGATGGAGTCGAGTAACTGGTACTACTAGCTTGTGTCTGTTCCTAGTATTTACAGAATGAATATCACTTATTTTTATAAAACTACTTTTATTTTTGTGTACGTACATTAAATTTTCATAAATGTATTGAGAGGCCAAAGTTAATATATTGATTTCCTTAAATTTTTGTCGCAGCGACTCTTTAGGCTTTAAATCATAAATTGCTCTTATGGCCCTCTTCTGCAAAACAAATATAATTTCTGTGTCAGCTGCGTGTCCCCATAGCAAAATACCATACGACATTATGCTATGGAAGTAGCTGAAGTAAACTAGTCTAGCTGTTTCAACACTGGTTAGACTTCTAATCTTTTTTACAGCATATGCTGCAGAACTAAGTCTGCTTGCTAGTTTTGATATATGGGGGCTCCATTGAAGCTTCGCGTCTAGTGTGATTCCAAGAAAAATGGTGGTATCTACAAGACTCAGTTTCTCCCCATTTAAAATTACATTAGTATTTAATTGTTTGACATTTGGAGTCACGAATTTCATACATTTTGTTTTAGTGCCATTTAAATGCAAATTATTAACATCGAACCAATTTACTAATTTAGATATAGCATTATTTACTTCGTCATATTTTAGTAACTGTCGACTTAATTTGAAAATTAAAGAAGTGTCATCTGCAAATAATACTATATCATGGTTATCCCCTACTATGTAAGGTAAGTCATTAATGTATACAAGAAACAGAAAGGGGCCGAGAATTGAGCCTTGAGGCACGCCCATTTGTACCATCGATCCGGAAGAGATCATATTGTTAATGACAACTTTTTGCGTTCTCTTACTTAAATATGAAATAATTAATTTAAGGGCATCACTTCTTACACCGTAGTGTTGAAGTTTCCTGATTAATGTTTCATGGTGAACACAATCGAAGGCCTTGGATAGGTCACAAAATATACCCAAAGCATCCTGTGAATTCTCCCATGCATTAAAGATATATTTAATCAGCTCAACACCGGCATCAGTTGTCGAGCGACCCCTTGTGAAACCAAATTGATTTTTATGAAGTAAATTATTTATATTAAAAAAATTTAACATTTGATCAAGAACAATTTTTTCAAAAATCTTACTAAGTGTTGGTAGTACAGAAATAGGTCTAAAATTGGCGGGGTCTAATGTACTACCAGATTTAAATAAAGGTATTACTTTACTATGCTTCATTAAATCAGGAAACACACCAGATTCGATACTAGTATTAAAAATAATAGATAAATGAGGCGCGATTGTATCTATTATAGACGCAATAACTTTAACGGAAATCCCCCACAGATCCGCAGTTTTCTTAACATCAATAGTTTTAAAATATTTTACAATATCTTTTGATGTCACTTTATGAAATGTAAAATTCTTTGTACACACATTTACATTATGTTTAAGTAATGATTCGGCGACGGCAGGAGAAGAATTTAGTGACTTAATGGTTAAGATCGGAATATCAGTAAAATATTTCTCAAAAACCATTGCTACGTCCTGATCTGATACAGTTAATTTGTTGTTAACACTTAACTGGTAATTTGAATTGCGAGAGTTGATCTTACCAGTTTCGCTATTAATTATACTCCATGTCATTTTAATTTTATTGGAAGCCGTCTTAATTTTGTTGCTCAAATGCAAAGACTTGGCTATGGAGCACACTCTTTTAAATATTTTTGAATATTTTTTTACATATTCCCTAAATTCGACGCTATGATTATATGACCTTTCATGGTAAAGATCATATAACCTATGCCTGCTCTTATGGACTCCTACTGTCGCCCATTCATTGAATGACTTCCGACTGTTCAAGGAGAATGTTTTAGAAGTAAAAGTATTATTAAATTCATTGCAAATAAGCTTAAATAATGTTCCATACAAAAAATTAGGATCATTTTGGTATGAAAGTGATGGAAGTTTTTTCACTATGTTACTTCTAAATTTCTCCAAGCGACGTGCATTTACTGGAACAGACACAACTTTCTCATCTACTTGCTTTTTGTGAACATAAGGTAACGAAACTACTTGTCCACAGTGATCAGAACTTAATTTTTGAATTATACATTTATGCAACGGCTTCACATTTGTAAAAATGTTATCTATACATGTTGCACTAGATTGAGAAATACGCGTTGGCTCTATAAATAAATTAAAAAGACCATATGATTTAAACAATGATCTAAATTTAATATTGATGGAGGAAGCTTCTAGGAGATTGATATTAAAATCTCCACATATTACAACAGATTTATTCTGTTTATTAAGCTTAGCAAAAACTTCCTCCATAATGTTTTCAAAAGTATCATATGTACAACATGGGGGTCTGTAGACGCTCACAACAATGAGGTGCTCAAACTCAACACATGCCATTTCTACAGTTCGCTCAACAGAGAGGCTCACAATGTCTTTACGTTCTTTACATGATAATAATTTACTAGCTAATATTAAGGAGCCACCTCTTAAAACCGATTCTCTATTGAAAGAACTGACCACCTGGTGATTACTGAAGTTAAACATTAAATTATAAGATTTTAACCAATGTTCAGTAATACATAAGATATGAATATTGTTGCTATTTAAGAACAACTCAATTTCTAGCTCTTTGCCTATCATGCCTTGTATATTTTGATGCACCAGGTGTAAACAATTTTCATTATCTTTCTGTGGAGTCATACAATTAAAGATTTGTAAGCCACATTCTAAATTATTTAAGTTATTATAACTGCTAGAGATTACCTCTATTGTCTCATTTTCTAATTTAAATTACTTGGAACTGATTCCAAATTGCATATTAAGTCATTACACTGCTCAAAAGAAGCAGATGTCTGTGTAGCCAAGTCCTTGGCTGAGTTAATATATAAATAATAAGATAGCACATTTGCTATCTGTCTTAAATTATATTTTGATAGGTAATACCTATCTCTAGTCAAAAATTTCTTAATTAAATTATTTATATCTATTAAATTAATTCTATCATTATAATTGTAACAATTAAATGTCAAGTTTAAATTATTATTACATGAAAAGTTATTCATTAATAAATTTAAATCATATCTTATTTTATTTTCCTGCGGCCAACCCTGTATGTAAGGCAATGTAAACAAGATAATTTTATGTACATTTAAAGTATTTAGATTATCAATATATTTTAATAATTGATTTTTGTTTACATTGCCTCTTCTCCCAACAAGAATTATTAATGTGCTATTAGGACAACATGCAATAATTAGTGATCATATGTCCTTTTAAACAGTTATTTAACATCATGCCCAAATTTTTGCCTATGTCATCACAATACATAATAACTTTATTTTTTTTAATATTTACATTACTTTTTAAGTTTATATCCTTTGTCATAGCACTGTCATAGAGTGTAGATGAAAATAATGAGGTCTTACTGTTAACTTTGTTATTTACACATATTGTCCCCGATGAACCTGGTATGGAGCGCTGATACTCACTCTGATTTTTTATTAAGGAGTCAAAGCGCTCCTCATTATATTTACATGATTTTACCAGATCATTCATGGCCAATATGTGTTCTTTTATCTCATCTTGAGCCGATGCATATTTATTTGATACAATTTCTAGAGAGCTTTTAAGTGATAAAATTGTTGAATGTAGACACTCTATATCAGTCTCATAACAGTGATTCATATTTTCCACCTCAATTGAATATATTTTAAGTTTATTAATTAGTTCTTGCTTTTCTTTGCATACATTTATATAATTTTTAACATTAATTTTAGTTTTAATTAATTTTTGTAGTTTTCTAATATATTTATTAATTTTTATATATTTCTTTAATTTTCTTCTACTGCAGGTAGTTCTTGCTGCTGTTCTTGACATGACATAATCATCTGGGTAGGTTATATGAGCAATTGGACAAGCATGATCTTAGACTTTGTAGGAAGAAAATGTTTTAATCGATGCAGAGAACATACGAGGCAATGACTTTACGACTTACTTCTGAAACCTGAGTTCTCCAATTCAGCGTGCTGTTGATGTGTAGGCCAAGTTTACAGACTTACTAAATGGAATTATAGTATCATTGTAATAAATAGGAGGTAAGTCTGCAAGATTAATCTTAGCTATAAAACTCGGTGCTTGCACCTTCTAACCCATTTGGGAGGGTAATAAAGCTAGTAACAGTTCACCACGATGCCTTTCTGCGTTTTTTTTTGCGCTAACTAGTTCATATATATATTTATATAAACACGATGCTTCGAAAACCCGACATTTAACCTAAGGTCTGACATTTAAACTAAGGATTAGTAGTGAATCCGGAAACGGTTTAGTTCTGTATATTGTAATCGAAGTTGGGACCTGTTAAATTTTCGATATACACGCAAAGTTTTCAGATAAAATATAAACCAACCACATAAAGTTGGCGAAAATTAAAGAAGATAATAGGGATATACATGGACCAAAACGTTTGATAAACATTCTATATTAAGATGTGAGGGCGTAAAATACAGTTAAAAGATATACTAAGTTTTTCTTTAAAGCTATGCTCTCATTTAGGTCATAATATACAGTTTAGTAAAGCTTAAAAATCGTGCTAAGAATCTCCGGTGAAGGTTCGGTTGCCACCTTAGGCGACTCGACCTAACAATCTACAACGCATGCACCCTGAGGACTGACGAGAAGATCGTGGAGCTGGAAGAAGAGATAGACAAGTTACGCTGGCATATTATAGGGTTATCCGAAGTCCGAAGACAGGAGGAGGACACGGTAATCCTCGAATCCGGCAACTTGCTCTATCACCGGGAGGGCGACCATCTGTCCCAAGGAGGTGTCGGATTTATCGTCCACAAGTCTCTCGTTAACAACGTTGTAAAGATCGGGAGTGTGTCGACGAGGGTTGCGTACCTTATACTCAGAATCACCAAACGGTATTCGCTGAAGGTCATACAGGTTTACGCACCAACCTCGGCACACCTCGATGAGGAGGTGGAGGAAATGTATTAGGATAATTCTAGAGCCATGCATTCCTCCAAAACCCAATATACGGTGTTAATGGGAGACTTCAACGCAAAACTAGGCACAAGAGAGAACGGTGAGCTGAAAGTAGAGAAATTTGGAATAGAGCAACGGAACCCAAGGGGCCAGCCGCTGGCCGACTTCATGGCGAAATAGGGACTCTTTATGATGAACTCTTTCTTCCAGAAGCGGCCCCACAGTAAGTGGATCTGTTCGAGCCGCGACGGTTCGACAAAAAAATGAGATTGACTTCATTATGACGACCAGACGACAACTGTTCAGTGATATCTCCGTGATCGCGAGGGTGAAAACTGGTAACGATCACCGAATGGTTAGAGGCACACTGAACCTAAACGTTAAGTTGGAGAGGTCCAGTCTAATGAAGTTAACGCTCCGTCCCCCTCGTGCTCTGTTCCAAAGGCCTGAAACCTTTCAGCTCGAGTTACCAAACCGTTTTCAGTGCCTAGAAAACTGCAATGAAGAGGACGATATAAATGACAAGCTCGTGGAAACTGTCCATGCGGTCGGAGCTAAGTTCTGCAAGACCCCCCGCAGAAGAACACAAAAACTCTCCGATCACACTCTTAATCTCATGGCTGTTAGACGGGAGATGAAGCTACATTCTTCAACAGATTTGACAGCATACAGGCAACTGAACAGACATATCTCCAAATGCATGCGGCGGGACTTACGCAACTTCAATACAGCTTGTATTGAAGAAGCGATCGAGCGGAACCACGGCTCCAAAGTCTTTGCCAGAGATCTGAATGCCAGAAAGAGCCAACTGTCAAAGCTGAGGACCGATTGTGGCAACATCGTTTCCGGGGCATCTGAGATTTTGAGTGAGATTAAGAGGTTCTATGGGCAGCTGTACACTGGAGCCACACGCAAGTGTGAGTAACGATCCAAGAGCGAGTCTTATCCGACACTATTTCGAAGATATCCCGGACGTCAGTTTGAGCGAGATTAGAATGGCTTTCCAGCATCTTAAAAACGGCAAGGCCCCAGGCGAGGATGTAATTACAGCGGAGCTTCTGAAAACCGGTACTTGAAGTCCTTCAGAAGCTCTTTAATTCCGTCCTCCATGGTGGCATTACACCGGAGGCGTGGAGCAGAAGTGCGGTGGTCTTGTTCTTCAAGAAAGGTGACAACGCTCTCTTGAAGAACTACAGACCGATTTCCCTTCTGAGCCGCGTCTACTTGCTGTTTTCGAGAATCATTACGAATCGTCTCGCGCGGAGATTTGACTACTTCTAGCCTCCCGAACAAGCCGGCTTCCGAAAGGACTTTAGCTTCATAGACCACATACATACCCTTCGGCAAGTTGTACAGAAGTCCGAGGAGTACAATTTGCCACTATACCTGGCGTATGTGGAGTATGAGAAAGTGCTGCAGTCCCTTCAGCGGTGCCAAGTTGACTGTCGGTATATCGAAGTGCTGAAGTGCTTGTACAGTAGGGCTACGATGGCTATCCCAGTACAAAACCAGAGAAAGAAATCTATCCAATTGCAGAGAGGTGTAAAACAGGGTGATGTTATATCCCCGAAACTCTTCACCGCTGCATTGGAAGACGTTTTCAAGCTTCTGGACTGGAAAGGATACGATATTAACATCAATGGCGAGTACATCACTCACCTTCGATTTGTCGACGATATAGTCCTTATGGCAGAATTGCTGGAGGATCTAAGCACCATGCTCAATGACCTCAATAGTGTTTCCCAACGGATAGGTCGTAAGATGAACATGAACAAAACAAAGATCATGTTCAATGTCCATGTCACACCAATGCCGGTTGTTGTTGGGAGCACTAAGCTCGAAGTTGTTGACGAGTATGTTTACCTGGGACAAATAGTCTGACTAGGTAAGTCCAACTTCGACCGAGAGGTCAATTGACGGATTCAACTCGGCTGGGTAACGTTCGGGAAACTACGACACATCTTCTCGTCAGACATTCCTAAAAACCTTAAAACGAAATTGTACAACCAGTGCGTGTTGCCGGTGATGACTTACGGATCTGAGACGTGGTCCTTCACTGCTGGCCGTATGAGGAAGCTCAAGGTCGCTCAGCGAGCTATGGAGAGGGCTATGCTCGGAGCTAAAATAGTAATTATTCAAATAATTTTAATTAAGTTCACTCATTTTGGCGGACAAAAAAACAATTGAAAAGTGGCGGGAAAGTGTTTCATACTCTTTATTTTTCTTTTTATTGGCGTGTTAAATGTATTATAAAATATAATGTATAATGTATTATATAATATATATAATATTAAAAACAGCCAGATGAAAACAGTACAAGCAAAGAGATTTTTCTTTAATTTTATACAAACCAAATACGAAGAAACTTTTTAACCTACCTTTTATGTGTATATTAACTCTCTTTAAAATTTGTAAGTGAACTTAAAATGTACATCTAACTGTAATAATTGACATACTTTTGATATGTTACGAGGTGGAAGTAATCTTTTTCTGCCAGCGAGTTCGTCTTATGCCGCTCCAAATTAAAGCGCATGCACTGTTGGGTTCTGTCTTAAAGGGTATTTAGAGACTCAGTATATTAAATGAAAGAAACAGAAATGAAATTCATTTTTACGGAACTTTTTTAATTTCCGACGTTTCGGGTGCTTTACAGCACCCATTGTCATCGTAAAAATGTGTTTCATTTAATGTGTAGTCTTCGTGTAAATATAAGAAATCATTATGTGAGTCAGTATAATTACAGGAAATGAGACATTCCATCGTAGTACTCAGAGGTGACAACGTTACTTTAGCCTTCTTTATTTGAAATTGGTTGCAGGTGTCTATGAGCCGCAATAGAAAATCACCCATATAAAGTACGAAATACTTGAATATTCATTGTATATGTTGCACACGTGTTAATCCATAGGCCGTTTTCAACCAATTGGTTTACAATTAATATTAATTTACGAGTTTCTTATTATAATAGTATAATAATAGTAACATATATTTTAATTATTACATTCATACATATATAATAAAAATAAATGTATTTTTTCCGTGAAATAGCAATAACTCGCATTCGCGCATGTGATTCACGCGGGGATCGTAACCGGCCCGAATAATATATGGCTGGCTGGGTTACAACACAGACGGATATGTTATTTCGAAATCCTTTTTGCGGTTGTTGATATTTCGAGGTAGCATTGATTATTTTAAATAACATTAAAATATTGGGATTTATTTTTTAAGAAAGCGATACGAATCTATAAATTTATAATTTACCTGTGCACTATGCATGAATACCGACCTCATCCTCATAGTTTTCATTATTTTTATAATCATTTGTACTTTGAATAAAATTGCTTTTACGGACTTTATCGCGTCTAATTCTACTTATTTTTAATTCCCGACGTTTCGGGAGTTATTTTATATTACAGAATTAAAATGGTAGACGTGGTATAGCCATGCTGCAGCTATTAGTATTATAGTTGTAACACGAATGGGTCGGCTCGACCGGGGAAGGACCACGCTCTCACAGAATACTAGTGTAAAATAGCAGCTTAACGCTGCTGTGTTTCGTATGGTGAGTGTAGAGAACCGGAGACCCTTTTTACTGGAAACGAGGCATTCCATCTTAGTCCTCACGGGTGACAACGCATCTGCACTTTGATTCGTAATCGAGGATAAATGTAGATGTCTATGGGCCACAGTAACCACTTACCATCAGGTGGACTGTGTGCTCGTTTGTAACCCCTATCCTATAAAAAAAAAGAGTTAAATGTAATAAAATCCGTAAAAGTAGTTCTATTCAATGTGTAGTGTTCGCGTTAATATAAAAAATCATTATGTAAACCAAAACATCATCATCATTCATCATTACATCCCAACACAAGTCCACTGCTGAACATAGGTCTCCCGCGAGGAATGCCACAAAGCACGGTTCCGAGCCACCTGCATCCATCAAATTCCTGCATGTCTTACCAGGTCGTCACTCCATTTAGTGGGGGGACGCCCTACACTTCATACGCCGGTACGAGGCCGCCACTCGATAACCTTTTTTCCCCATCGGTTGTCGGTTCTTCGAGCTATAAGGCTAGCCCATTGCCAGCTTACTAACTCCTTGGACTATGTCGGTCACTCTGGTTCTACTGCGGATATCCTCATTTCTAAGCTTAGCATGCAGTGAAACCCCGAACATAGCTCTCTCCATAGATCGCTGAGTGACCTAGAGCTTCCTCATATGGCCAGTAGTGAAGGATTACGTCTCAGTTCCATAGGTGATCACTGGCACTGGTGGAATAATCTTGTTTAGAGGTTTTGAGGTATGCCTGACGAGAAGATGTGTCGTAATCTCCCAAACGCTGCCCAGCCGAGTTGAACCCGTCTTTGCCCAGCCGAGTTGAATCCTCTCGGTTGAAGTTGGACTTACCTAGTCAGACTATTTGTCCCAGGTAAACATACTTGTCAAGAACTTCGAGCTTAGTGCTCCCGGTATAGGTGTGACATGGACGTTACACATAACTTTTGTTTTGTCCATGTTCATCTTAAGACCTATCCGTTTGGATACACTATTGAGGTCATTGAGCATAGTGCTTAGGTTCTCCGATGATTCTGCCATAAGGACTATATCGCTGGCAAAGCGAAGGTGAGTTATGTACTTGCCATTGACGTTAATACCGTATCCTTTCCAGTCTAGTAGCAGACTGTTATGGTTCGGTAGCGCAGTGGCTACTCGTTTGCCTGCGGATGCATGGGGTAGTGGTTTCAAATCCGAAAGGAAACAAGTACTTGTATGGTCTACAAATAATTGCTTCTGCTGTTATGCTGTCTATTCAAGTGCAATTTATGTGAAACGCCTTCACGATATAAAAGTAAATCCTAGAAAGCTAGTAACGATTTATAATAAATAATGTAATAAAATTGGTCCTTAGACATCCACATGTCTTCGATTATGAGTCAAGATGCAGATACGTTTTTATACCAAGACTAAGATGCTTGGGTATCAGTAAATTTGGGCTATAATACAGCTTCTGTTTTTTTTTTAAATGAATTTTAAAATATTATATTAATATATGTTATTGAAATAAAATATCGAAAGAAAAAGTTTCTGATTTATAGGACGCCTAGTTCAGGAGCTAGGGCTCAATCGGAACATGTAAATCATTTTTATTTGTATATAAAAAATTATTATTAGAACTATTTAATTGTTCAATTACACTTAAATTCATTTCGAAACAAAAATACTATGCCATTTCAGAATATTAATGGTAGAATTCGTCTCGTGACCTCCTTCCAAAGCACGACCCTGATTTCGTTTCCCCGTAACCGGTAATAAGATTTCCATGAGTTTAAACCGTTTTCTGTGGATTACGTCGATTTGCATTACGGACATGAACTGAAATTGTGCTGGTTTATTTTAGTTATGTATGCACATGTTTGCTGCACCTATTTTGTCGATTTAACGATTGTGCTTGAGACATGGTGCGATGCAATTACGTCGAAATTACCAATTTATTTATTTATTTATTTGTGTTTTATTGTGTACATCTTAATTGTTTGAGCATTTATGCATCTCAAGTAACGTAAAGTTGCAGCCTTTATACGCTGGGCACAGGCATCTTCTCAATTCTTAAAAGGTTATGGAACTATCAGTCCGCCGCGCTGAAACAATGCGTGTTAGCAGACTTCACATGTTCTCGAAATATTTTATTTCTTAGACGTGGAGGTTTCCTCACGACGTTATCCTTCACCGCCGAGAACGTGGTAAATCAGCAATTAAAATTACAATCAACAATTTTATTGGTGCCGGCGGGGATCGTACTCTGTTTATTCGCGTACTGTGAAAATATAGCGGGCATATTCAGAAGCTCTGAGGCTCTAAAAACTCGACGACTTAAAAATAATAACTACATCTTTTTAACTATTGGTAAAGAATCTAATTATTTCAAATAAAGACAAAACCATGCAATTTACTTAACTTGTTGACTCTAGCTAATAACATTTAATGTAGAGCAATCTTAAATCTGATTTTATTGTTAGTCGTGGGTAAGGGCCATCTCATTTATTATAAAACGATCCGTTTAGTGTAAGAACAATATCAAATTATGTCGTTTAGGACGTGACGGATGGAAGGGACAGAAATGATGAATTTTTCTGGGCTAATTTAAATTAATATTACACAAAATTTTAAGAAATACAATGATTCACATATAATAGCTTCTAAAGTTGGGGTTTTAGTTCTTCTATACCATACGTCTAAGCAATGACGAATAGAAAATTACTTAATTATATTAGTTCTTGTAAGGTGGCTTAACAGTTTTACTAAAACTTAAATTTTTAGTGCACACATGTTGCGTTTGATAACAAAACATGATATCAAAATCATCATCATCATCATTGTAATTACTGTCTTTTATCAGTTCACTGCTGAATGTAGGCACCATCTAATGCCACAAAACATAATAAGGTAATTAAAGCGTTTTTGATCATTTTTATTTTCTTATACTTGCTATATCGGCTGTTTTTTTTTTTTTTTTTTATAAGATAAGGGTGACAAACGAGCACACAGTCCACCTGATGGTAAGTGGCTGCTGCGGCCCATAGACATCTACATCTATCCTCTGTTACAAATCAAAATGTAGATGCGTTGTCACCCGTGAGGACTAAGATGGAATGCCTCATTTCCAGTAAAAAGGGCCTCCGGCCACCTGCACTCACCAAGCGAAACGCAGAGGTAAACCTCTACTTCACGCTGGTTTTCTGTGAGGTCGTGGTACTACCCCGGTTCGAGCCGGCCCATCCGTGCGACAGCAAAAGCTGCCGCGTGGCTCTACCACGTAAGCGACAACACTACAAGCTACTACATTATTCCAGTTCTGGTCCTCAAATGTAATCCCGCTTTGCGTCTAATTCGTAAACAGATCAAATCTTCAAATCTTTGTATTCAACAAAGCCTCGGATCTCATTTACATTTCGTTAACAAATGTACTTTATATCGAGTTCATGGATAAAAATTGAAATCGAGTAAAGTAACGGTTTTTATATTAAAAACAAGCTTATGAGACATTTAATTCCCAGAACGAAGTCTAAGAACAAATATACATATAGAAAACGAATATACATATAGAAAGAATATACATATAGAGAACTTCACAAAAACTAACGATGAAATTTGTATGTTAATTTTGTTTCCTGTATCTATAAAATCATTGCAAAAATTTTACTAAAAATAAGACACCAAGAAAATTAGTTTTAATTTTTTTGATTGGCCCACTCACACACATACACACGCACGCGAGCTTATGCGCGAAGCGTGCCGAGACCGTACGAACCGGGAATAGTTTTCCTAGCTGATGACAACTCGCATTCTCAAAATCAGACCGAAATCTATTATAACATTAATAATTTTCAAAGAATGTGTTACGGACGGCGAGGGGAGCCGCCGCCCCGTCGCCCCTTCATACCCCGTTACGCCCCGCATACCCCACACACCGCCTGGACATCACGTGATGCCGCCAACCAAACAGTGTGCGGCACACCTCATAAGAACACGCTCGTGCCGAGACACCCTCCACGGGGATATAAGAAGGGCGTTTTGGGCTCCGAGTCATTCAATTTGACAGCGGCACTCAAGAAAGAAGAATCAAGAAAACTAGTCAAGACTCCATAGAAGACTCCCTCCTGTAAAAACAATAGTAATTGTTATTGCCGCTCTTTGTAAATAGTGTAACATATAATCGTTAAGAGTACCATCTTTTCTTCCATAAACGTCCCTAGTATAGTTCACCTTAACACGCAGTAAATAAATAACATAAAATACATACAGTCCCTTACAATTCTTGGTACATCGCCGCCGGATTGAAGCCAGAAGATCAAAGCTGGAAGATTGAAGCCAGAAGACCGAATCTAGAAAATTGAAGCCAGAAGATCAAAAGCTGGAAAATCCGAAGACAGAAGACCATACAGAAGAGAGAAGATTATTATAGAATATTATCGACGAAGAAAGAAGATCGTCGGTTAATCAATTATATATACGTTTCTAACGATACCACGTCTACGTCTACGTTAATTGCCTATACGACAAACTTCTTGTTTCTTAACCGCGTTTACGCGGCCAGGTAATTACTCCCTAACGGTGCCAAACTGTAATCTCCTGGTAACGCCACTTGTAGCGGGAACGGCAACCAATACGTGCGTCTTTTTGAAGACGATCGGAAAACGCAATGTAGGACATCACGCGTAAAACAAGAAGACTACGAACGACGACGAAATGCCGGTAGGAATGCGGATTTTTGAAGAAGCTCCCGCTTCCCCGTCCGACTATCTATCGTTGACACACGCGCCCTCCGCCGTGCCCCCGCTGACGCCCGCATCTATGCACGCGCCCGTGCTCGCGCCGCCGCGCCCCTCTATGTCCATGTCTACGACTGATCGTTTAGGAGAGACTAGTACATCCGCGCTGCGTACAGATACACTCGCCGCGATTATAGAAGATCTTCCGGTCACCGAAACGAGTTCGACAGTGCGTACCGTCGCGCCCGTAGCTACCGACGCTGTACATAGGCCCGCGCCGCGCGTCCCGTCAGTCCGTTCAGCCCAGTCGACAGCTAGCAAAGTTAAAACTAATAGAATACAATACCGCAGAAGAACTCGCCGCGATTAGAAAGAAGCAACTTCAAATCGAGGAAGATTTAATTAAGAAAAAATACGTCAGGAACATCGCGCAGTTACAGGAAGAAACTGATAGGGAAAGCTTAAATGAAGACGAATTAGTTTAAAATAGCAACCGTGTCGATCAATGGTTAGATAACGTGGAGACTGTGCCACGTTACGTAATTACAACACAGAAGGATAATGGAGTCGCCGTAGAATTGAATCATGTGGATCGTCATGTAAGGGTTACGTCGCCAACCCGCGTTCAACGCCCACTCTATCGCCTAAGCATAGGTCAGCATCGCCACATCGCCACGAGGAACGTAGATTACCGTCACCGTATCGTCGCGATGTAGGTATACGTAGGTCACGCTCACCGAATAATCGCGATACATCCCAGAGTCGTGTATCGTTAGAGGGTAATAGGGATAGAGATAGAGGTCACTTACCCCGAGAGGGAAAGATAGGGGGTGTCGAACGGCTAGTGGAAGCATTAGAAAGCATACGCGAAGCAGACACAAGACTTGCCTATTTTTAACGGCTCGGTCGTAGAATAGCTTATAAAGCCGCGATGAAAGAATCCACGCGCCTATATGGATTCACGGATACGGAAAATATGGCTAGATTGAAGAACTGCTTACGTGGTGAGGCTAGGGAAGCAGTATCAGCACTGCTGTTTGCCGCAAAGGATCCAGCAGGCATTATGCGGCCACTGGAGCAGTGTTTCGGCCACCCGGAAGTGATTATAGATCGTGCATTAGAAGATTTAAAACGCCTTCCGCGCCCGGATCAAACCGCCCAGGAATTAAACGCGTTCGCAATTAACAAGGGATATTTACAAAATCTGTTGCTAACTAGGGAGGTCACGAGTAAGCGTAGCCCTCACTTACGGTCGCGTTGGTGCGATTATGCGGAGCACTGCGCAAGTGTTGACGAACCGGATATCGTCACACTGTGCCGGTTTATAATGAGAGGTTCTGACCGTGCCTTGAGTCACGCCTGTACTTCCGTAGCGCCGACTATGGGATCACCCGTAAGACGAGAAGCACCGCTGTCGAAAAAGATCGTAGTAACACGCCGCGTAGAGTATAGGCCCCGCGACATAAGGACGTTCACCACCCAGGAGGACAACGGAAGTGTCCCGTGTTTGTATTGTGGCGGTGAAAACCAAATCGCCAAGTGTAGGAAACTGGTACAGATGGACTTGGATGACCGGTGGAAGTGGTTGAGGGAAGATGGGGTGTGCTTTAGGTGTTTAAGCAGCAAGCATCGACGCCTGAGGTGCAAGGCAAAGACGTGCGGTGTCGACGGCTGCAGCGCCCCCCACCTTGAGATCCTTCACGCCCACAAGGCCCGGACGCCTGAGACATCTTTCAAACCAAAAGAAACCGTGCTCGTCGCGTCAAATGTAACTAGTAGTGCGTCAGTACTTTTAAAGGTGTGCCCCATTACCGTGCGCGGACCGCGAAGGAAATAGAGACATACGCTCTCCTCGACGAAGGGTCTACCATATTTTTAATCGGCAACGAACTAGCTCGCGAGTTAGGCGCAGAAGGACCGACGAAGCCGCTTAATATTAGAGGCGTGACTAATAGCCAACGCGAGGCTAAAAGTAGGCTAGTTAATATAGGGATACATGACAAGACGAGAAACGAAATGTATAACGTAAGCGCGCGAACGATAACTAATTTAACGGTAGGCTCGCAGTCGGTCCGTAAGGAGTGCTTGGTTGAGACACTTACGCGATTTGCCGAGTGTAGTGTATTATGACGACGCGAAGCCTAAGGTGCTAATAGGAGCCGACAACTGGTATCTGACTATCACGCGTAATTTAAGGATAGGACGCCAGAAGCAACCTATCGCCGCTAGGACATTATTAGGGCGGGTGCTTCAAGGGACGGCGCCGCGGGTATTGTGTAGGCAAGACAGTGAGACGGTTTTACACCTGTCGAGCACCAGCGGATGGTCAGACAAGGACATCCAGACGTTCGCCAGTCCAGACGAGGAGTTGAAACACCTCCTCAAGAGGCGGTACGAAATAGATTGAATAGGCATCTCGCTTAAGAGTAGACCGCGACGGGAAGAGGAACGCGCTGTCGACATATTCCAGCGTACCGTCAAGAGGGTCGGTGAGCAATACCAGGTCGGACTGCCATGGAGGGACGACGACGTCAGGATGCCACCCAGTTACGAGATGGCAGCTCGAAGACTTCGAACCATCGAATGGAAGATGGACCAGTCGCCGGAGTTTCAGGACGCCTATACGATCCAAATGAATAACCTCCTAGAGAAGAGCTACGCTAGTGAAGCCAATGGGACGAAGAGGGAAGATCCCAAGAGTACCTGCCACAGTTCGCACTGAGGAACCCGAACAATCCTGGGAAGATGAGATTGGTGTTCGACGCGGCAGCTCGCGCATCAGGCAGATGCCTTAACGATTACCTACTCGGCGGCCCCGAATTGTTGCGGAACCTACCCGGTATACTGTTTAGGTTTAGGGAAAACGAGATAGCCGTGTCCGCGGATATCCGCGAGATGTATTTACGCGTGAAGATCGACCGCCGCGACCAACCCGCGCAACTGTTTTTGTGGCGAGGAAACGAACTGTTAGGAGGCCGATCCCGTTTGACTTTTTAAAAAAAAAACCACAAGGTAAACCTAAGGGTTTATTATAAAAAGTTTACACACACAATTAATATTAACCCTGACTTCCGAACTCTAATACGTATCGGAATCTATGTCCGATCTACCCGGGGCTCTGAATCTAACTAACTGTAAAATGGAATAAAATTAATATGGAAAAGAACAATGCAATTACTGATTGACGTCATATATAGGAAAAGTACCGTGGGATTGAATAAATGCTTACTAAGATTTAACTGCGTTGTAAAAAGGGATATAACAGCTCCCCCCTTTTGACTGAGCTTTTTCTAAATTAAGATAAAGCGAAGTTTCGAAATAGAGAAATATTTAGAGGTCGGAAGGCGTTACAAAATATAGAAATAGAAAATTAAATTTATAGTAAAACATAGAAAATTTATCTTATAACAATATAAAACTTCGAACTATTCGATTTTACATAAAGATAAAGTAAGTTGTAACTAAGTTACGTAAAAGAAACAGCGTAAGATTTAACAAATAATCAATATAAAATAGAACAATGAATCTAGAATTAAAGGTATTTTAAATGAATTAGTAGAATTACGAGTAGAAATTGATTTTTAATAAACAAAATAGTAGTTTCAATTACAATTTTCATTTTAACATTGTATATAATTAAATAACAATACACATTTAAAATTAAAAAATACTTATTACAATTAGATTGAATCAAAAATAGTAAAATGTAGCAATTACAAAATATAAAATGACAAAGTAGAAATTGAAATTGTATGATAATAAAATTAATTATTTGTTTTAATACAAATATTTTTGAAAACTAAAATTGAATAAAATTAGAAATTAAGATTTCTTCCGGAGGAAGAGTGAACTTTGTGTACAGTTCTATAAGGTTCACAATTAGTACAATTTGGTAAAGATTTGGGTGAGTTATTATCTTCTTCAGATGTTGACATATCAATCATCTCAATTGAATTTGTAGTTTTAGAATTATGTTTCGACGACTTTTTATTATTACACTGATTAAATATTTGTATACAATGCCCACTATTATTGTGTCGATTTCTGGAACATTTAAATGATTTGTAGGCTAAGTACAAAAATAGTAATACAATTAAAATATAAGTAAATGTGGAATAGTATGAACCGTATTTTATAAAATGTGATTCCTTTTGAAGATTATTTAATTCAAATTCTAAACTATCTAGCTGATGATTTGCATATTTTAAGGAATCCAAGTTAACTTTGCTTAAAGAGATTGGCGTTAAATATGGTAAACTTTTATTAAATACATCTTTTTTGCAACAATCATCTCTTGTTATGTCAAAGCTTATATCTATAGTAGACTTAATCGAAAATTGATAAGTACTTGTTGGCAATAATTGAATAGTTTTGGAATAACCGATACAATTTTAATTTAATTTAATTTTACACCACTTATGTAATTATATAATTGTACTAGCTGTTCCCCGCGACTTCGTTCGCGTGTAATTTAGTGTTTTAATTTTTTTGTGCGGAACCCTAATTATTTTCCTAAGTTACTCCTTATGAGATCAGATATTTGTCAGTGAAAGTCCCGTCAAAATTGGTCCTGCCGTTTCAGATGTTAGCCGGAACAAACAGACACAGACAGACATACAAAAAATTTAAAAATTGTATTTTTGTTATAAGTATCATATATACTTTCATATGCAATTAGTAAAAAGCTGTAATTTTGACATTACAAACATACACTTCAATTTTATTTATTTTTACACTGAAATTTCTCACATATAAAAAAATAAATCTCATCACATAATGAACCCATTAAAATTTAGGCTCTGTTCAAGTTAAAAATATTTAACCATAATCAATGAAGCTTATGTGTATGTATAATTCAATAAATCGTCGAATATAACTTGAATCATATTTTTGTATATAAGTAAATACCTTTTCACTAAAAAAATAAACGACTTTATATTCTCGTTTAATGTTAGTGTCCTCTGGGATATATATTGGCACGACACTTCGTTCTGGTAATTCAGACAGGTTTGGACAGTGAAGCGTAACATCGTCAGCTTAATTACTATGCTTCGTTCATAAAATATAACTTAATGTACTGACTTCCATTTGTATGTAAATAGCAAATTTGTTACAACGGTAATGGAAAACCCGTAAATATTAATTGATTGTCATTTATTTGGTATTATACTTACACTTAGAGTAATTACATAGGCGTGCTTGTAATTACTCTGAGATTATATAACAGTCGTCTTAGAAACTACGAGTAGTACTTAACAGTTTTATGAGGTGCACAAGTTCAATGGTGATAGAAATACATTATGGGGAACATGCTTGTCTCAGAAATACAAAAAGAAATTGGGGGACCCATGAAATCTGTCAACACACATATAGGCATCGTGCCGGAATCATTCTTGCTGTACAAGCTTTTTCAATAGGAGGTCCGGGTTTTAATTATTTTATACGTGGTAGAGCCATGCTACAACTATATTTGTGGTATAGTTGTAACACGAATGGGTACGGCTCGACCGGGGAAGGACCACGCTCTCATAGAATACCAGCGTAAAATAGCAGCTTAATGCAGCTGTGTTTCGTATGATGAGTGTAGAGAAGGGGGTCTCCGGCCCTTTTTACTGGAAACGAGGCATTCCATCTTAGTCCTCACGGGTGACAACGCATCTGCATTTTGATTCGTAATCGAGGATAAATGTAGATATCTATGTGCCACAGCAACCACTTACCATCAGGTGGACTGTGTTCTCGTTTGTCACCCTTATCCTATAAAAAAAAATTAAGCCAGTACTGACTACAATCCCACTAGGTAATCACACTGTCTTAAGGAATTTTCTATTACATCCGTCTTTTCAAAAGTCAAGTAAGCTTGAGAGCACCAAGTGGGGATTGTGAGGAAGTCTCCCAGAGTTGCATGCTTGATAACCTATTCTTATGAACGTCTATTCTCATTGGAGATCATTCAGTGAGCGCGAGGCGTCGCAGCTGAAAATCGATCTCCCTCCCTTCATGGGGGATCGGATCGGAATCGGATTCCTTTCATCCCTATTTGCTACAGGTTGACAACCGCAGTTTTTTAATATTTTGAGTTGTTATCATGATGCTGATGTTTCATTTCGCTTTATCGCCTCTTCCGACACCCACGGGATCCTTACACCACTTCTACACGGCACACATTCTAGCGATTATGAAAAAGGATTCGTTTCTTTTTAAAATAGAAATATTATTACTAGTCGTTATATTATATACTATGTATAATGTATAAACTAAACAAGAAGCAATCAATCACACGCAGATTTATGATGCCGTTATACACACAGAGATATGCGCCGTATTCACAATAATGGATGTGCTTATAACCTATAAACGTTATACAGCCACATCGAATCGTTTTACGCAATAGAGGTTTTGTTAACAAAGTATTTTGATATATCTGAATACATAAAATCTGTAATACTTACATACTTTTATATTAATTGATATAAAAGTAATTTTTTGATTTAATTGTAAGTTTCGTCGGTTTTGCTGTAAATTTGGACGAGCGTAGGTTAATTTTGGTCACTATTTAAAATATTATCGAAATCTACAATCTAATTACTTACTTTACTATTATATATATATGTATATATGTGTATGTTCAGCAGTGAGTTTTTCTGGGTGTAATAAATGAATAAATGAGTTAACTATATTAAAATATAATAAATAAATAAAATAATAAATATATTTCCCGAAACGCATTCAAATTTCACAGCGAAAAATCTTTATCTTTCTTTACACAATAATATATGTAATCTGTAACAGTTTAGGTGACAGTTTTTAAAAAGTTTTGCACTTTTGCAGGAAAGTAAATTATCGAAATACGAAATTTCATCCAATCATCTAATGAACCGTTTCTGGGAAACCAAATCCATAATAAACATATATAAAAATTACTCCTATAAAGTATATGTTTTGTTATTTGCTACATATTATGTAAATTTTAAGTGCGTCTCGGCGTTTCGATTGGTTTGCAAGACTCATGGTATCGGCGTTCTCCATCAAGTCACTGTGTTCTTATATAGGTAAGTAATCTGTATTAATTTGTTGTTCTGTGTTAGCTTGGTTCTTTTCTCGCTCAGAGGCTAAGTATAGCCATTCAGCGAGGAAACGCAGCCAGCGTTTTTAGCATGACACCACGGGTAGTAGGACTGTATGACAATAAAAATGTTTAGTTTGTTTTTCTTTATTATAGTTTTTTTTTTTATATTGTGTGTAACGTTTTAGTTAGAATTAATTGTATACTATGTTTTAATTAATTAAGTGCGGTGTTGTGCTATTCAACACCTTTTGATGTAAATGTTACTTAAAATACTGTTTATGCACAAAATGTTTATTATATTGTTATAATATTATTGTTACAATGTTTATAAATGTTATATGTTTATAAATGTTATGTATGTGAGCACACACGAGACAATGTTGGCGTCCGTACATGTACTGACTTAAATAAAAACTTTAAAGTAAAATGCCTACGCGTACATAATGTGTTCGGTGTAAACTGAACATCTTCGCGCACAACAAGGGAGATACACTAAAAATACATAAAAAAGTAAAATTATTTGAGAAAAGTTAGGTATAAAATTATTCTTCATCGCGTTTAAGAATGAGAGTTCGCAATATAGGAGATGTTGCTCGGTCTTGAGTGTTGAAAGCGTTCGGGACCGCGGGTGAGGACGCACGCTCGGTGCTGGCGGCGACGGGTTGCGTTCTCGGGGCGGGCACTGCAGCGGCGCGCTGCGCTCTCGGGGCGGCCAGCGCAGCCACAGGAGCGGAGCTTAGACCTTCCGTGGTTATGTTATCGAGGCTAATACTTGAAGTGATAGCCGTGTTTCTTCTTTGTCGTAGTCGTTTGCAGGCAAGGCATATAGCAGCTATCACAGCCACTCCCACCAGGATGTAAATCGCGACGTAATGATGTATGTCATGGAATGTTATGTTTTCAGCGATCACATTTTGGGATTTTAGGTGTTTGATGTTTTCGTTCAAGGTGGTTAGGTTGGCTTGGAAACTGTCAGCGTCTTTTTCCAACTCTCCTGTTTCTGGGATAGAGAGCTTGATAATTTGGTTAATAGCAGCGATTTCAGGCGTATAAATTTCAGGTCCGGTTTTCAATTCACTCGTAAATATTTTGTGCGTATAGATTGATAATTCTTCACTTTTGATTGAGCCTTGAGGTTCCAGCGCAATGACCCCGGCGTCTCTCAGCCGTTCCACGGTAACTTGATCACCGCAAAAAATTCTTACGTTGCATTTGTCGCACGTTGTAAATAAGTAATTGTTCGCTTTATTTAATTGAATAAACATGTTACTGCACCCGGCGATGTTTATTTGGCACTGATTTGTGTAATTATTCTTCAAACACAGATCTTCATCTGAATTTCTTTGGTATATGGGGTGTTTGAGGTGGCATAAATGTGCTGAAAAATCGTACATAATACACTCTTGTAAATCGATAGATGTCATTGGGATGTAGATATCCTTTTCTAAATTAATTGCAATGTAATCTGTAATCGGTTTAATGTTCACAAAATTGTTTGTCCTTTTATGAGGAATCGGTATAACTCTGTATAGGTTGTAATTATCTCGGCTGACCAATGGTAATCTGATTTCAAAAATCAAGTACTTATTAGTCATCTTTGTTTTCACTTGAAGAAACTGATATATTTTTTGAAAATCTGATTGTATGTTTGATATAGGTAGAGTCAAGTCTTTAGGTATTTGTCCAGATATTGTGTTCAGTTCATAAGTTGGATGTTGGAAATAGCGTCGAAATACAAGGATTGATTAAGTTGCTGAATAGTATAAGCACCCTGCGTAGGTATGATTATACTCAAGAAAAATAGCAATGCAGCACAAATTGACAGCAGACTTGTTTTAGCTGTTATCTGGTGTTTTCTGAGTTCAGGTTCCTGGTTTCCTCGCAGTAGCAGTATGGATAATTTGGTAACTGGCCGTTTTAAAATTCCGTTTTTTGTTTTCAAGGAGACAACTCGAACGAAACCATCTTTTCCTGGGTGTAAATGTATAACTCGACCTGTCAACCATTTTCCAGCAGGTAAGTTATCTTCTTGAATTGTCACCAATTGACCGACTTGAATGTTAGATGTCGACTGCTTCCATTTGTTTCGAACGGTAAGTTGTGTAAGGTATTCCGATTTCCAGCGCTTCCAGATATCAGCCATTAGTTTTTCTGTTAAGTTCCATCTTGTTCGCGCGTCGTGTTCTGTTTCCAGTATGGTTACATCAGCTGTTCCAGTTAAGAAATGCGAAGGCGTTAAGAAGTCCAGGTCCTCCACATCCTCAGTTAATGCACACAGCGGCCTAGTATTAAGGCACGCTTCTAGCTGAGTAAGTATCGTTGAGTACTCTTCGAATGTTAATTTTTGCTCTCCGATAACACGTTTGATGTGATATTTCAGGCTCTTGACCGCAGCCTCCCAGAGTCCTCCCGCTGATGGCCAAGAAGGAGCGTTGAAGTGGAATTCGATCTCCATTTTCGTAAGTTCAGTTAAGAATTCTGGATCAGAAATATTTTCTTTAAGCTGCTTTATGTTTTGTTCTAGAACACGGCTAGCACCGACGAAGTTAGTGCCGTTGTCGCAATATATGTGACGCGGCGCGCCTCGACGAGCTGCCATACGACGCAGTGCGGCCAAAAATGCTGACGACGTGAGGTCGGACACGAGTTCGAGGTGCACGGCCTTTGTTGCCATGCACACGAATACAACCACATAACCCTTGTTTGTTTTTATGCCTCGACCCTTGCTTGCCTTGACGTCCACGTAACCCGTGTAGTCAACTCCTGTACGATAAAAAGGACGGGAGGGGTTTGTCCTGGCTTCAGGCAAATCACCCATGATCTGGGGTTGTATGCTGGGAGCGTGACGTCGACAGGTTATACAGGTTCTTATTAACCTTTTAATTGTTCGATTTCCGCCAACAATCCAGTACTTTTGTCGAATGAACGCTGACGTCAATCGCGCGCCGCCATGAAATGTGATCTTATGCGCGCTATCAATCAGTAATTGTGTAAAACGGCTTCTGTTCGGCAAAATTATTGGATGTTTCATATTATATGTGATGTTTGCGAGTTCTAATCTGCCATCTACTCTTAAGATGCCATTTTTATCTATGAACGGATTCAACTTTGATAATGGGCTCTTTTTCGGTACTTGTTTATTTTGCGTAATGTTATTGATATCGTCTTTGAATTCGGCTGATTGCACATGTTTTATTAATAAATTAGTAGCTGTTTGTAACTCTGATATTGTTAGGTAGGGTTGCCTCTGTTTTGTTTTATCTTTTTTGACTCGTAGAATCCATGCTAATATTCTTACTAAGCGTGTAAATGAGCTTTGTTTTTCTATAAGTTGCGGTAAAATGTAGCTTTTTTCTTCTTCTTTTGCTTTCTGAGCTACTAAAACTTGCTTTTCCTCTTCGTTGGTTGTATACATAGGGTTGTTTTCTACATCTTGTTTATATGTTAGTAGCCAAGAGGGCCCTTGCCACCAAAGCGGGTGGTCTTTTAGTTGTCCTGCTGTTAAGCCCCTGCTGGCGCAATCTGCTGGATTTTCCTCCGACTTCACATAGCGCCAGCAGACGGGGGGCATATTTGTGATCACTTGTTTGACCCTGTTCGCCACGAAAGGCTTCCATCGTGCAGCGTCTCCGTGCAACCAGCCTAGAACAGCGGTGGAGTCACACCAACCAAAGATCTGTATGTTGTACGTACTTAGGCAGTTGACAACCTTGTTCATCAATTTTGATAATAAAACTGCGGCATTTAATTCGAGCCTTGGTATAGTGATAGGCTTTTTGATGGGTACTAGTCGGGTTTTGGCGGCAACTAACACCACCATTGAATGATGATTTTTGCTTGTTCTGCAATATATGGCGCAGCCGAATGCTCTCTCCGACGAATCGCAGAAACCATGCAATTCGACTAAGCTATTTTCTTTTGTTCCCAACCATCTAGGTATTTGTAGTTGATCAATCATTTTGATGCCATGTTTCATGTTTATCCATTCTACTTGGATTTCTTCGGGTAGTTCATCATCCCACTGAAGATTCAGCTGCCATACTTTTTGGAAGAGAAGTTTTAGTCTCAGTAATGTCCTCTGTTTCCCAAAATTTTTCGATTTGTTCGATGTTGTTCAAAATTACATTGCATTGGTATGTTTTTGTATTTCCACACAAAATCCAGCCGAGCCGAGTCTGTTGGGCAATCGGCACAGATTGATCTTCTTCTCTGCATATTCCAGGTAATATAATGTTCGAATATATGTCAGCACCCAGAAGAAGATCCACCGGTCTGCTGATGTTGAAGTCTGGGTCAGCTAGTTGTATATTGTTCAAGAATGACCACGAAGGTTTAGCAAAAATGTTGAATTTGGTAATTGTTTGATAAGATTTTGCATGATAAATACCGACGTGTCAAAAACGTAGTTGTCGTCCATTGATGAGCATGTTAAGTGCATCACCAACCCCATAAATACTACCTTTGCAGTTTCGTCTAGGAAGTGCTAGTCGCTGGGCCGCATTCTCAGATATTATTGAGACTTGCGAACCCTGATCAATAAGTGTGCGCATTAAAATATAATAAATATAATAGTAAATATTAAAAAAGTTACGTTATTATGTAACGTTTCACCGCGTTAAATATGCATTTGACGTAGTAGTAAAAGAAATATGTTGAGGCACACTTAAGTACCATTCATTAGTCAAGCACTTACAGATACTGTGTTGAAAATACAAGAGCAATCACAATACACCAAGACCCAAAAACAGACACATGTTTTGTATAATACCGGCTTAGATTTGAATCCAGAACTTGCAACGCGATCGATATCATAAATGGATATACGATATAGATATGATAAGAATAAGTCTAGAATAGATAGAATAGAAAAATAATCATTAAAATCGGTTCACAATTGACAATGCTAACGTGTAATATAAGTAAAAAAACATACAGTTGAATTGAGAATGTTCTTTTTTTAAAGGCGGCTAAAAATCACTCTTGCTGCTACAACATAAAAACGCTGTCAATTTGAAATTATTACCATGGATATCCCGGCCCAATGTGTGATAGTGGATATGGCATGTCTTTGATTTTTTTTAATTATATTTTCCAGACATGTATCTAGGTTTGCTCACGATGTTTTCCTTCACAGCCGTGCACGTGGTAAATGAGTACTTATAATTGTAACTAACGATTTCATTGGTGCCAGCAGTTTATAATCGTAAATGATAAATTCTTAAATATTAACTAACACGCATTAGTATGTAAATGCAACTATGATTTTGCTATACCTAACCAACGCTACATGCAAGGAGTTTCTTTATTTTTTCATCACAAATTCTAACCATTATAATATGAACGCCTTACATCATACAACTAACATCGCAGCGACTGGTTTTGACTTAGTGGAGAAGTCGTCATATTATTGACCAACTCTTGTCGGTCAACGATCGATTTTGTTTATATGTCACATCGTATATTTGAAGATATTTAAAGAGCCTTTGCCTATTGTATTTGTAGTTTAGTTTCACGACAGTAAAAGCAGGATGCAACCGCCCGCAAACTCAAACGGTCGTGGGTTCGAATCCATTCAACTACTGTTGTTAACCACTCCTAACAACATGACATGAAACACATGTTCACACATACATATATCTATTAAATGTAAACATACCTATTAAATATGTGCTTAATTAAAATGTATAATATTTATTATGAGTATATATTTAAACTTGAATTTGACTTAGTAATGTGCGCCTATTTAACAGAATGAATGTAAAAATAATAAAAAAGTTTATTGGAAATCCAATTGAAGATATTTAATTCAGACATCAAAATGTCTTTATAAAAGATGAATTGGAGAAACCTAATTGTGATGAACGAAATCTGAGCTCTCCTTTTTAATTAAATCGTCCCTCTACCTTTCAATTTGTAACAAACTCACTTCAAAATGAAGTTTGAAACCAAAAATTAAACAAAAGAAGAAAATAAACTTAAGATTCGGAAGCAATTTAATTAAATATTTATTTTCCCTCAAGCAAGCAAGTAAGATATAATGAAAGGAAATTGTTTATTAAAATACTTTTTTACCGTCAAATATGACAGAATAGAATATCTTTTATATAACCATAATCTCATAGTATATTGCCGACGCTGAGCGTTGAAAAATACGTGTGCTTTTGAATTATGATATGTTGAGATGTTTTCTATCGCCTGCAGTATATTATCGTATTTTCACGATAACAAACTGCGGTTAACTAAGCGAATGAAGCAAGGTAATTCACAACTTACAAATTTTCATAGCGTAAATTTTGTATGTCCAACGCGCTTACTACGCTTTTCCTGAAACTTGCTACATTCTTATCTAAACATCTAAACTAAACTACCAGTTCAAGTAGTACTGACATTGTTGTATTTCGTATGAAGTTATAGATCTCTCACAGAATACCAGCGTGAAGTAGAGGTTTACCTCTGCGTTTCGCTTGGTGAGTGCAGGTGGCCGGAGGCCCTTTTTACTGGGAATGAGGCATTCCATCTTAGTCCTCACGGGTGACAACGCATCTGCATTTTGATTCGCAAACGAGGATAGATGTAGATGTCTATGGGCCGCAGCAACCACTTACCATCAGGTGGACTGTGTGCTCGTTATTCACCCCTACCCTATAAAAAAAAAGATAATGATATAGAGAACCAGTTAGTCCCCAGAGTTGAAGACGCGAAGTTAGTTGCAGGTGCCCATAGGATGTACCACTTACCATCTATTGGGTTATAATTTCGTGATTCATCTCATTTTTACAAAAAAAAAATATTCTTTTGTTGTTATGATAATTTTTAACACCTTTAGCTCTCTAGTGTGCTTACTTTTAATGAAATAACTTTAAAAATAAAATAGTTTTATGTGACAATATATTTTATAAGGTTTTGTCAGTTCGATTGTAGCTTTTATGTAGAGCTAGAAATATCAACGGGCAATTCATAAATTTTCCATCAGTACAGTTCTTTACAGCAGCAAGACAAACAACCACACTCACATTTAAACAAAATTGTAAGTTATATAACTCATTATTAGAAAGTAAATGTGAGATCGAAAATAAAGATTGCTCAATATGCTTATAATTTAATATATAATATGTTCGTATATTATTATAGTAAAGAAAATGTGTTCATGTTATTATAAAAATCCTAAGAGTGGTATACGAGTATCGCATGTAGGTACTTTTATTCAGGGTAAATAACACAGTCTCTCGCAAAATTAAATTTATTTTTACATACGTTGTGCTCTTTGTTATTTCACATGGTATAGAAGGAAGAAAACGTTATTTACTGCTTTTACCTTTATGAAAATTTTCTATAACTTAAAGAGCGGAATACGGGTAAAAAAGTCAACGTTTATTTCATAAAAGGATTTTTTTCTGGATTATCATAAAATAAATTTTGCTTAATTTATTTCTCTTGAACAAGTGGGATGCGGGAAGTAAACACTGTGTAAGAAGCTCCGAAGGAGGAGGAGTAATAGCCTAAATAAGAATTTATTTCTTTTTGGTTTTGGGCCATTTTGACCCCCTAGGCCTAAAACCAACCTAGACCCCATTACACTAATGAGAACTTTTTGCCTCTATTCAACCATGACCCACATGACATCCTCTACATGATAAACTATTCAAACTAACTATGCTTAAAATTCGAACCACACCCCAATTTTTTGGTTTTTGGCCATTTTCACCCCTATGAGTGTAATGAGAACTTTTGCCTCATTTCAACCATGACCCCCATGACATCCTCTACATGATAGGCTATTCAAACCGACTAGGCCTAAAGTTCGAGTCACCCCCCAACTCATTTCTAATCTTTACTTCCAAAAAAAAACCAATGTTACTCTTTGTATAATAACATTTGAATAAGAACATTTTAACTCAATAGAGATAATTTATAAACATCACGAAATTGTTATTGCCATCAGTGCTTTTATTATTAATTGAACATCATTTACTTTTTCATTTAATTGTACCCAGAGCTTTTTAAATGTTACCATTAACAAAGCTTTGTTGCCAGTTGCCCATCCATATTCTGAAAGGAACGAAACTGTCAATGTTTTAATTTTTTTTTCTAGATCACCAGTTTTTCTCTCACCGTGGTCAAATTCAGACTAGAAATCACATAAACATTCAAATCATCATCGTTAAAAATGACAATTAAGTTTAAATCAAAATTAAAATAAATATTTACGTAACGGATATATATATACGTGAATGTTGAACAATCCATTAGATAAAAGCTTTGCTGTCTTCTCCGGTGCGTAATTTATTTACGCAATCACTCTCACCTCCATATGTTTCAACCTTACGAGGCTTGAAAATTTATTTAGATTTTCTAAACGGTGTTATACATGCGTGGCGGGATTTGAAGTCGGTTTATTTAAATCTATTTATAACAATATTTTAACTACGACAGGTATTAACATAAGTTTTAAATATTAACGCACATTCATTAAACATAACAGCACTTTATTATACAATATAAGTCCTCCAATAATGACAAAAGAAGGAAATGTGTTGTTTCAGTAAGTGTCTAAAGATAATAATCAATCATTTTCAATAATTTTATTCATTTACTCTTCCAAAATATGAGTATGCATCATCATCATCATCATTATTACAGCCTTTTTAGGCCTCCCCCAAGGAATGCCACAAAGCACGGCCCTGAGCCACGCCGTTTTATTGGTGCTCCTTGAAAGCATATTATACACGTGTGGATAACACACTGTCCATGACAGTAAACATTTTTTTCCAAGGGTCATAAATATGCGAAAATATAACCTTCTGTTTTGTTTCACCTCTCCAGAGATTATTGGGATTTTATAAAATTTGTATTAAAATTCAACAAAAAGATTCACCTCATTCCAGCTAACATGATTTTTGAATGTATAAAAAGAATATTATTTATTTTGGGACTGGCATGGTAAAAAATCAGTAATTTTTGATGTTATTCAGTTTCTTGTACTAAACTAATTTTGTTTAACTTTTTACCGTTTCCTTAACACTTCTAATTGCAGTATTGTGGTCGCACTGTAATTATTTATCGAAAATCCTTATATGTACATCGCTAGTTAACGCACACAATAAGAAATTAAAATATGTCACGCGTTTTCGAGCTGTAAGGTCGTCTATACGCCAGTGTATGCTATGTCTATGGATCAAACGAGCATTTTGTTAAGAATTCTCTAACAATGTGCTTGGTAGCTACTATGTTTTATAGACTAACTGCACTATACTAGGTTTTCAACATGAACGGGAACGAACGAAACGCTTGACCGGGCAAGTACTGCTTCTCAGTGTGAAGTAACAACATAACGTTGCGTTATTTCGTACGGTGAATGACCAGTACCGAGAGAAGAAGGGTCATCTTTTCATTGGTAGCGGGGCGTGCCAACTTAGTTATCAGGGGTAAAATCTGTTGTTTAATAGGTGGACTGTGTGCTCATTTGTCAGTGCATAAATCACTTAAAACATTCGTATTAATACAAAATATGGGTCAAACATCTTAAGATGACTTATACGTTTATATTAAATCGTTGCTAGTTGCGGAAGAAAATATGTATACAAATAAATAAAATTAAGGTGTCTGTCTGTAATATGGAAATAACTGGTTCTTTTAAGGTCAGGGTTATTGACCATTACCATTAAAACATAAATAACCAGATAAAACATTTTCGTTCGTCTGGATATAATTACCCTCTTACCTATCACTGCCGTGCTGCCAAATAGCAGTGCTTGCACTGTTGTGTTTGAAGGTAAGGTAAATGTTGGCAGCAGGTGTCAATGGGTTGCAGTAGTCACTTACATCGTTGACTAACAATCGTTAGGAGAAGTTGGTAAAAAGTTTTTTGTTAGCAATTTTTTATCAACTAAAAAGTTATTATCTATGAGCTTTGGATAAAGAAAGCTTAGTATCTGAAATGTAAATGAGAACCAAGGCTTTTTGAATACAAAATATCCTATCTCAATACGAATTCACAGCAAGATTGACCTACATTTATGTAAGCTGAAGTGGCAGTGGGCCGGCCATATAGCTCGAAGAACCGACAACCGATGGGGAAGAAAGGTTCTCGAGTGGCAGCCTCGTACCGGTAGGCGAAGTGTAGGGCGTCCCCCCACGAGATGGAGTGACGACCTGGTAAGACATGCAGGAAGTCGATGGATGCAGGTGGCTCAGGACCGTGCTTTGTGGCATTATTTGGGGGAGGCCTATGAGAATATTTCGCTATTTTTTTCTAACAGGGGAATCGTCAAAATAAATTGATAGTTGAAAATAAATTACAAAATATTTTTTAAAGGTTTTTTTATAGGATCGAGTGACAAACGAGCACTCAGTCATTTACATCTATCATCGTTTGCGAATCAAAATGCAGTTGTCACTCACGTTGTCACTTGTGAGAACTAAGATGGAATGCCTCTTATCCAGTAAAAAGGGTCTCCGGTTCTCTACACACACCATACGAAACACAGCAGTGTTAAGCTGGTATTCTGTGAGAGCGTGGTCCTTCCCCGGTCGAGCCGACCCGTTCGTGCTACAACTATACTACTAATATAGCTGCAGCATGGCTCTACCACTTATAAAATGATGTGTATAGGTTATAAGTTAAACTTATAACCTATACACGTCCCATTGCTAGGCACAGCCTGTGCCGGACATGCCTCCTATCATTTTTGAGAGAGTTATAGAGCAATAATTGGTCTACTTTGTTGTTCCAGTGCATTTTTGTGGACTTCACATATCTTCGAAATACTTTAATTTCTTAGAGCAAGGAAATTTCTTTTGCGTTGCCAAAATATGCAATATGTCCGTTTAGGCGGATTTCACATTCGGTTTTTTTTAATTTCTGAAGATTTTCTTTAAATAAAAACGAAAACTGTTATTTATGATCAAAAGCATTTAAAATATTTTTCAACAGGGTAATAGTATTAATATATCATTATACGACTATTTAAGTATAAAATATAAATTATCTTAAAAAGGAAAAGTAATTAATGCAATAGATAAATGTATGATATTAATAATTTTCTGCAGATTTTTTGAATAATTTGCCTTAAATATGCTTTGCTTTGGTTTATGCTTTTCTGTGTTTTGATTTTTAACAGTTTGCTAAAACATCCAACCTCTTTACACAAAGTCACAGTTAATTTCTAAAGGCTGTAACCAATTAAATTTTTCGTGCAAGCTATATTTCATTTTATTTTTTAACTACCTTTTTACACTAAGATGACTTAATGGCGTAGAATTTAATATTAATTGTACGTATAAAGTAGCTGTGTGTAGACGTTGCATTTTTAAATAAAAAAATACGAAACAGATATTTATCGCAGAGAATATTTTACGTAGATGATTTAATTCATAATTTCGACTGTTAGAATATACAGCTGTGCCATTAGAGTATAACATTGGAAGTTTTAAGATATTTAGAACGCCGTATCAAAAATGGATTATTATTTTTAGTGTAACGAAATCCAACACAAATACGGAGCCCTTTTAATGTCACTCTACCGTTCTGTCCATCTGATCATCTGATCATCTGTCTGTCTGTCCAGCTGTCCATCTGTCCATCTGTCTATCTGTTCGTCTGTTCGTCTACCCGTCTGTCGGTCTGTTTGTCCGTCTATCCATCCATATGTCACGGATCTCTAGCTTGTAGACGGAATCAGTATCAGAACAAATATTAGGTTGGATATATCGTGTAGAATGGTGATCCAGAATCGAATATAGAAGTAGAAATTTTATTTATTGATTTTGGAACGAAGTTCCTTATCGCACGGTACGAATTTGACGGATGGGGTCTAGGCGAGAAAAATGTAAGATTTTACCGTTACGACCCCTTTCTGTAATGCGAGGGAGATGGAATAATATCCATCGCCCTCTCGCACTTCTTCTTATCTTGCCACGAAAGAAATATTATTTTAAATGACGCGTCATTTTAATAAACGCTAGTAATTCATTTATTTTTATTTGTTTATCAATAATATAATACTTTTATCAATAATAATATATTACGAAAGGAACTTTGTTCCAACCGAGTGTTCCACGACACTTGCTTACCTCATTAAGCAGAATACAAATATATTTTTTGTATTCAAAAATGGGTGTATGGGTAGGAATACATCGATAAAGTAGTTTGTAAGCCATGTCAAAACAAACAAACATTTTTACCTTATTAAAATCTATTTTTAAATAAAGTTAATTTGTCATAATATGTACGGAAACCGAAAAGAGTGAAGCCCAACTTGCACTTGGCAAGTTTTAATCAACCATCTTTGTCTCAAATTTCCGGGAATGTTTACATAAACTGTAACTTTAAAACTACTTTACTGTAACTTTTAAACGGAAAACTTGATTTCTTTAAGTCACGTTCAAGCATGGTTTAACTAGGAGCAGAAGGAGAAATATTATTATTATAAGTTTACTAAGATGCTTCTAGCTCCTACTTGCACGTATATTTTCGTGAATCATCTGATAATCTTTCAACTATATTTAAATATAACTTGTTTTACGGACTTTATCGCGTCTTATTTTATATTCCCGACGTTTCGAGTACTTTACAGCACCCATGGTCACGGGGGGGACTGAGGTGTTTGACGTCCCAATGTCATAGTTAACCACGGCTATCTCCAGATTAAAAATTATAAATTTTTGTTCCGATCTACGCTGTATAAACTTACAGTATCTTGAAGTTTTGCAGTTGTATGCTTGGGTTGGGATTTAATTTTATTAATTACAGTATCCCAAGCAGATGGTAGCACCCAGCCATCTTCTCTATTGAAATTAGGATGTTTTTTGATTTCAATAGCCTCGCGAATCACCCTTGGAAGGAATCGGTGTTCTTTAGCGAGGATTTGTGATCTATCAAATCTAATGTAGTAACGGGGGCAATCCTGTACGTGTTCACAGACTGCAGTCTTCCCGGAGCGTCGATTCTTCACATCAGCTATGTGTTCTTTAACGCGGGTTTTTATTGATCTTTTAGTTTGTCCTATATAAGAGAGACCACATTCACAATCAAGCTTGTACACTCCTGCATCTTGCAAAAGAACATTACACGGCATTATACGACCATATAGCTCGAAGAACCAACAGTCAATGAGAACGAAAATTCCTCGAATGGTAGCCTCGTACCCGTAAGCAAAGTGTAGGGCGGCCCCCTCCAGTTTACTTGATGCAGTCGCCTGTAGATACCTATACTTTTTGTCTATTAAGAATCAAAATGAAGATACCTTGTTACCTCTGTGAACTGAGATAACAAGCCTCGTTACGAGTATAAAGGGTATCCGGTTGTCTACACTCACAACAGCTTATAGCTTATGTTTTACGCTGGTATTCTGCGAGAGCGTGGCCCTTCCCGGTGGAGACAACCCATTCTTTCTACGACCATAACCTGTAACAATGCGGTAATAACATTACTGTTACAGTTACAACCTATTAAAATCCACTGCTGAACATAGGCCTCCCGCATAGATTGCATCATAGAGGGTATTTGCCATTGTTGCCACGCTTGGCAAGCGGGTTGGCAACCGCAGTTTTTTATTTTTAATTGTTATCAGATATACGCGGCTGCCCATCTCCTGATTCGTTTAACTCTGTCGCCTTACAACACACGGGATGACTTACACGGGGATGATATGTTGTAGTGGATACTCATACATCGCCACTACATGGTACTAATAACTAACAACTTTACAAAACCTAAAAATATTTAAAACATATCGTAACCTATTTAATAAACTCAAGTAACTAACATATGAAAAAACCTAGCATTACAGAGGTAAGGTATCGATACGGCGAACCCTATAATGGGAGGTGCCCATTTCCAACAATAAACTTTCCTAGATATGGTAATTATTCTCTTTCACGGACAAATTAAGGAAATAAAAAACTATTGTATGTTCGTTTTTCGAGAGTCCAAGTTCTAGTAGCAGTTTGCTTTGCTAGTTGCGCTTCGCCGCATTCAACTTATTTCTCTGCTTCAGGCGCTGTCGAGTTTGAAATGAAAGACCACCTTCGTGAATAAGTTCTCATTTCAATTAAGTTTTCCTTCTTAACTTACTTTTGTGTTGCAGAAACAGTTCGTTAAATTACTGAGCAATCATGTTTTATATTAATTTATAGTAAAATATCAATAATAACCTTCAACAAAATAATGCAAAAGATATAAATAATGTAAATAATTTTGATTAACGTAAAATATGAAATATATATTTTAAGTTTGTTATAGTATTATCTTAATCTAACATAATCTTAACCCATTGAACCAGTGAAGAACATAAGTATATAACAACTATATATTATAAATAATGTATTATTAATAATGAAAAAACAATAGAAATGCATAAACATAAAGAAAAAAAATCAATTACAATAACTAAAAAGACACTGTTGGAAAGTCGATGCTATCTGTAACCATCGAAGGAATATTAACTTAAAATAACATTGTTCCATTCAAAACAGTAAAATATATATTGTTTCTTTGATATAATCTGGTAAAACCTAAATGATAATTAAAATAAATTATCAAAAAGGCAAGAAAGATTCAGCGACGGCGTATTATTGTTTGCTAACTTCCGCAAAGCCAATTAGTATATTAGCACACTGCATATATGTGTCTTTACCCTTTTGTTTTTGACATATCACGCATTAGAGCTAAAGGGTTTGCCTCATCGTTCATAATGCGGACAGCAAAGGAGTAGAATAATCTGCCACCACCTGTCTTTTCATCAGATTATAATGTGGGTGTTTTCAAGGCAAGAGTGAATAGGATTTTGTTAGGAAAAAAAATTCAACATGGTGATTTATTGTGGACATAAAGTGCAATAAAAAATAATAGATAATGTTGGCAACCAACATCGGCCGCCCCTCTTCGTGCACAACGGAAGAGAAGTGGAAGGGGAAATGTATAAATTAGGGTGCATCATGATTCTTGGGCATTCCGTTTGAGAACACGCGTTGAATTAGTCAAAGTGTAATTAAGTGTCGTGATTACAAAACCTGTAATATTGAGTGCTTTGTACAAATATTAATTGAATACATATATTGTGTTATAAGTGCATATTTATTTATAATAAATTATTTCATTGTGTTAACATCAGAAGTGGGATACAATCCCTGTTATCGTCCACATAAATAATCTTCGAATAGTGTGATAGTTATTAACTTTGTGAAAGACTTCGCGTTGATGTCTTTGTTTTTATAAAATGTCGAGATGAAATTTGCTGTACTATTTACGACATTAACATACAATTAAAGTGTAGAGTAAAAGTTTAAAGTGAAATGTTTTAAACCAAAAGATAAATCTTTTTGTTCAATTAACATTCAATTGATAATAAGGTACCCGCAATTTCGCAATTATCCCTTTACGTAAAAATGTCGAAAGAAATGTTGGAGGTATTTTAAGAGGAGTTATAGTTTTGCGTTCAGTGGAAATTTAACATGCTCGAGTTGTAATTTGATATGTGGTGTAATTTACATGGACTAATTTTAAAGTTCAACATGTTTAAACGATAAACAAAAAAAAATGCTTATCTTTAACGTGCGATGAATTAAAAACACTAAGTAGTATTTTTGTATTCTAATGTGTTGACAAGTGTTACAGTTTAATCCAAGTGTTATGTTCGACAAAATTGGGATCTAATGAAAAAAGGCGACCGCTCAGACCCTTCCAACTACAGGCCTATCGCCATCACCTCCTTGTTCTCCAAAATAATGGAATCCATTATAAACTGCCAGCTCATGAGGTACCTTGAGGATCACCAGCTGATCAGTGACCGTCAGTACGGTTTTCGTCGGGGTCGATCAGCAGGTGATCTTTTAGTTTACTTAACTCATAGATGGGCGGAGGCAGTAGAGTCCAAGGGGGAGGCATTGGCCGTTAGTTTGGACATAGCGAAGGCCTTCGATCGGGTCTGGCACAAGGCGCTTCTTTCGAAGCTTCCTTCCTATGGGCTTCCCGAGAAATTGTGCAAATGGATCACCAGTTTCCTTGCTGATCGGAGCATCAAGGTCGTAGTAGACGGTGCATGCTCTGATTACAAGCCTATCAACGCTGGTGTTCCACAAGGCTGCGTGCTATCACCAACGCTGTTTCTCCTGCATATCAATGATATGCTGCTAACTGGTAGCATTCATTGCTATGCAGACGACAGCACTGGGGATGCCTTATATACCGGCCGTGCCAATATTTCTCGGGAAAACGTCGCCGAGTACCGGGACAAACTTGTGTCTGAAGTCGAGTCTTTGCTTAACAAAGTCTCGGATTGGGGCCGACTAAATCTAGTCCAGTTCAATCCCCAGAAGACACAAGTTTGCGCGTTTACCGCTAAAAAGAACCCCTTTGTCGTATCTCCTCAGTTTCAAGGCACTCCCCTTGCTGCCTCAGCCAGTATCGGAATCCTTGGCGTCGACATATCGAATAGCGTGCAGTTTCGTGGTCACTTGGAAGGGAAGGCCAAATTGGCCTCTAAAAAGCTTGGCGTGCTCAGCAGAGCGAGACAGTATTTCATGCCGGCACATCGCTTGCAACTTTACAAAGCGCAAGTTCGGCCCCACATGGAATACTGTTCTCATCTCTGGGCCGGGGCACCCCAGTGCCAGCTCCTTCCACTTGACCGCATCCAGCGCAGAGCGATTCGAATCGTCGACGACCGAGTTCTTTCCGATCGGCTCGATACACTGGCACTGCGTAGAGATGTTGCATCTCTTTGCGTATTTTATCGCATCTATCACGGGGAGTGCTCTGAGGAATTGTTCGGACTAATTCCAGCCGCTCAATTTCACCATCGCACGTCGCGACAAAACTCGCGTTACCATCCATACCATCTGGATGATTGGCGGTCCACCACTGTGCGATTTAGAAGAAGTTTTCTCCCTCGCACAACTTCTTTGTGGAATCAATTACCACCAGCGAATTTTCCGAACCGATACGACTTAGGAACCTTCAAGAAAAGAGCTTACACCTTTCTAAAAGGCCGGCAACGCATCTGCAATTCCCCTGGTGTTGCGGTTGTTCATGGGCGGCGGTAGTCACTTAACATCAGGTGAGCCGCATGCTCGTTTGCCCCCTATTCTATAAAAAAAAAAAAAAAAAAAAAAGGGTATAGGGGAAGGCGTGGTGCTGTGGCGCTCGCTCTTGAGTGGAAGTATGCTGTGGGCTTATGACGCCACAGGCACATTATTTGCTGCTGCTAGCGAACACCATTTGATACACGAGGAAAGCAAATTTATCCTAAACATTGCCTTAAAAATATTTTGTAAGAATAAGTGCTTAACTTTTTAATTAGTTGCGGAAAAACAAAGTATAACTGACGAAATCGAAGTAAATAAAATTAGTTGACATTGAAGAGATAATTTAACGATACATGAGGATCGCACCATACCAGAGGTTGTCGTGTAGCCGCAGCTCAGTATATGGTGCCCTAGAAAAGCGAATGGTGTCCCAAGAGTAGTGCAGCATTTCTTGAAATCTTGTTCCGACTGAGACTTTTTAATGTTTTCTTTTATGTGTTACAGTAGCACGTGTGATGTGATTACATGCACGCGAGTGTAAGGCTAGTGTGTGCCTTGCTGGTCGGTATGGACTACCGGATCCAGCTGTATCATGGCAGGTTTCGGCAGACGCGTATGCTGCGCGTGGTGGGCGCCGTTCCGGAGCACGCGTATGATATACATGGCGGTGCTTCGGAAGTCTTACACTATGTGGGCGCGGAAGTCGTGTTTTCTGAACATGCAGCAGGCTTTATCCGGGCAGGCGCTGTCCTGGTTCACGTTGTTAACGTGATTCACGTGGTTAACGTAGGATCTCGCAAGTTTAAGTAAGAGTATGTGTGAGATACTTCGTATGGAGATGTATGCTTAAATGTGAAAGCGAAGTGCTTTATTATAGTCCACGGTATGAGAGCGTATGTCTGTTTGAGGGCCCTCGTATGAGTGATGGATGAGAGGATAGGCAACTGTGTATCCTGCCTGCTAATTAACAAGTTGTTTTTCACGTAGATCACGATGATTGCAACGCAATAAACGCACAAAATATAAAAGGCGTAGGCGATCGCGTTCTTTGAGCTTAAAGAAATTTAAGAGTCAGGACAGGCCGAAGCAAATAAGCATATTTAAAAAAAAAACTATGAACTTTTAGGTGGTAAGGTATAAGGAAATACATCACAAAGTCTATGTTAGGTAGTACCGAAAAAGTGTATATGGCAAAATTTTTGATTGCATTTTACTGAGTGCGCAAGTCAGTACAAAATATTGGTAAAACACATAAAAAGTTAAACAAAACCGAGATAAGCATAGTTGGTACGTTTATAAGACTAAATATCTTGTTAAACGTAACTGGAATGAACTTGGTACGTTTAAGTGAGGACTAAATGTCCTTTAAATGCAAGTGATTCCAGGAAAAAGACGAACCTGGTCTCTTAAGTGTGACCAGTTCCTTTAAGTGCAGGTGGTCTTAAAAGTGCCGTCGAATTTTGTAGAACTAAAAATGTGTAACCTGATTGTAACCTTTGACTATAAACTTGCGTCATGATAAGATAATTGATATGTATAAAAGTAGTTTCTAATCAGTTTATGTCTTCGCAGTATTTTAAATGGACTCGTGAGGTTTCTGAGACAGGAACCATGCAGGATGGCAGTGTTGGCAACCAACATCGGCCGCCCCTCTTCGTGCACAACGGAAGAGAAGTGGAAGGGGAAATGTATAAATTAGGGTGCATCATGATTCTTGGGCATTCCGTTTGAGAACACGCGTTGAATTAGTCAAAGTGTAATTAAGTGTCGTGATTACAAAACCTGTAATATTGAGTGCTTTGTACAAATATTAATTGAATACATATATTGTGTTATAAGTGCTAATTTATTTATAATAAATTATTACATTGTGTTAACAATAACATAATATAAAACGCATAATATAATACATCCTAAAAATTAAAAAAGCTCCCTTCAAAAAATTGGTATGCACACAACGCTATCCACAACGGGGATTTAGGGATCCAAAAGAACGAACATAAAAAGAATGTTATAAACAGTTGGGTTTATAACTTTCTTTCGACATTAAAAAACAATACTACGAGATCATCTTTACACTATGAATGACAAACACTAATAATAAAAGGCTAATTTATTTATTTATTTTAAATAAAGTATTACATTATATTGAAATATTATATTCCATAATATTGAAATATCGTCCAGCGAGAAAATACAGAAAATATATTAAAAAGGTAAACTTAATGCGCATATTTCTAACGAAAAATAATTTACACAATCTTTATATATAAAAATTACATGTCACGTTGTTTGTCCGCTATGAACTCCTAAACTACTGAACTGATTTCAATGAAATTTTGCTCACTCTGTGCAGTTTGGTCCAACTTGAGAGATAGGATAGTTTTTATCCCTATAAGTGACCCTTAATATTTTTTATTACGGTTTTATAATTTTTTATAGGACGCAGGGTCGTCGGAGAGGGCAGAACAACGTCTGCCTGGCCAGCTAGTATTATATAAGTTTATGTATTTAATACGATACCAAAATAATAAAAAATACAATGTAATTATTGTGTCTTTTATGTGTACCGAATGCATATAAAAAAAAACTAATTTATTAGAAGAATACACATTATTAATTGATAAAATGCAAATTAATTATCTCTTACAAGTATCTTTAACAGTAATACAGTTTCAGAACCTTTTATGTTAGGCAGTAGAGAACTCTATAACATGGTTCATCCGAAGGAAAATCGGCTTCTTAGATCTGAGGAAAGGGATGGATAGGGTAGAATGTTAAAGAGGAGACTTAAGTATGTCACTTATGTTGCCTACGAAGTCGAATTGGAAACCAATTGAGCTGCTTGTGAAACCGAGATATTCGTTGATTTATTGTTTTGATGTTTTGTGTTTTTTTTATCGGCACAAGTATAATATTTTATTTAGTCATTATGTGTAAACATTATAATATAAATCGAAAATAACTACGTAACACGTCAACAAGAAAACAAAATTTGTACTTATGTATTAGCACAAAATAATGAGAGATTAATGAATTTTATTAGCTTAAAAGTGTTAAAAAAGTAAACACAGAGCTAATATAAAAGTTCGTTGACCTTTTAGGAATTCAAGATAGTTTATATAGCGTTAGTTTTTGTTTAGTGTTTAGTATATTTAATAGTGGGATAAAATAGTTAAAAAAGTTCTTATGTAATTTAAAAATATATGTATATGTTACCTATCTATTTCATAAATTATAACGTTCCTACTATAATTTATGCGTGGATGGATACTTAATGAGCAAAGAAAAGGATTCAGATATATCATTTTTTAAGTTAACGAAGGATAATGAAAGGTGATTTTTTTTTGTTGGGTAGGTACTTACAGAGAAAAATAATTAAGTAAAAATATAACTACAGAAGTAATATCCATAGAATATAGCGTGCGCGATTTACCTAATAAATAATAATTATGTAGGCTATAAAAACGTCCGCAAGCTGTCAACATCAAAGGAGTGTAACTTCTGTACGTAGTACTATTATTTATTCTGTGGCAGCACGACGGACACTTATTTTTTTAATTATTTTTTATTATGGATAACAACAGCGTATATTGCCCTAAAATCCTCTCAGAAATTATTGAAGTTCTGTGCCCAGCAGTGGAACGTATATAGGTCGTAACTTTACTTTACTACTTGAAAAACTTACTACATTATATACAATAAAGAGCCGTGGTATCACAGGGGCTTATACACCAATTATAATATAGGTACATAAATAAAAATCTGAGAAGTGCGATTCCATATAAACTTAATAAAATATTTAGATAGTATCAAATTATATGACATAAATGGTCATATATTTTGAATGCGTTTATTTAGAAGCTTGAAATTCTCATCCCTCCAAAAGACCGTAGACTTTAGTATTTCATATTAATTTTTACTTGATTCCTGAGAAAAATACCTTTATAGACGGATAGACGGAAAACAAAGTGATCTTATATAATCACTGTTTTACGGGGCTCCGTTGTTTCCTTTGGAGGTACAAAATTAAAAAAAATAAGGAATTTAACGTTTATGCCCAAATGACAATGTCCAGAATCGCCCTGTGCCATAAAAGCATCGGACATACACGATATTGTGTATTTTTTATATAAGTTGCAAATACTTTTATAACACGGACTAGCTGCATACCAAAATGAACATTAAAAAGTATTCTATTCGACTAATAACATCAATCGCCGCCATCTTCGCCAAACTACAGAATAAATTTGCCAAACGTCATGTGTCTTCGAGAAATGATTAGAGATGCCCAATCGATTGTTATCGATGTTTTTAATTTTTAATGAACTGTTGCATATTTTTTAATTTCAATCACATTTTGATATTTTGAAATAAAGTGCAAATAGAAGCTACAATAAAAACATTCAAACACCATTCCTTTATTATTATTTTCTAAAAGTATAATTTAAAAAACCTAAGTACTATACGTATTATATGAGGTCATACTTGATTTGAAATAGGTAGTTAGAATAATACTTTTATAATATTAAATTATGATCATTATTCAGGGTTTTCTAAGAAAAGAGAAGTCTTATTTCTAACTAAATGATCACTTACGAGTTTACGACAGTTAATATTAAAAAAAAAATAACACTTTTCGGGACTGCATGAATTATGTTTTCTTTAAAAATAAAGCAATATTGCAGGCTAGATACAGATATTATTATTAGTGTTGTTACAAGTATAGAAGAAGTAGAGACGTATTTTTTTTATTGGAAAAGGGTGACAAACGAGCACACAGTCCACCTGATGGTAAGTAGTTGCTGTGGCTCATAAATATCGGCAAGTTTGCGCGTTTACCGCTAAAAAGAACCCCTTTGTCGTATCTCCTCAGTTTCAAGGCACTCCCCTTCTTGCCTCAGCCAGTATCGGTATCCTCGGAGTCGACATATCGAGTGACGTGCAGTTTCGTGCTCCCTTGGAAGAGAAGGCCAAATTGGCCTCTAAAAAGCTTGGCGTGCTCAGCAGAGCGGGACAGTATTTCATGCCGGCACATCGCCTGCAACTTTACAAGGCGCAGGTTCGGCCTCACATGGAATACTGTTCCCATCTCTGGGTAGGGGCTCCCCAGTGCCAGCTCCTTCCACTTGACCGCATCCAGCGCAGAGCGGCTCGAATCGTCGACGACCGAGCCCTTTCCGATCGGCTCGATTCATTGGCACTGCGAAGAGATGTTGCATCCCTTTGCATTTTCTTTCGCATCTACCATGGGGAGTGCTCTGAGGAATTGTTCGGATTAATCCCAGCCGCCAAATTTCACGAACGCACATCGCGGCAGAACTCCCGATACCATCCACACCATCTGGATGATTGCCAGTCCACCACTGTGCGATTTAGATGTTTTCTTCCTCGCACGACTTCCTTGTGGAATCGATTACCATCAGCGATTTTTCCGGACCGATACGACTTAGGGACCTTCAAGAAAAGAGCGTACTCCTTTTTAAAAGGCCGGCAACGCATCTGCAATTCCCTCCCTGGTGTTGCAGTTGTTCATGGGCGGCGGTAGTCACTTACCATCAGGTGAGCCGCATGCTCGTTTGCCCCCTCTCCAATAAAAAAAAATCTATCCTCGATTACGAATCAAAATGCAGATGCGTTTTTACCCGTGAGGACTAAGAAGGAATGCCTCTTTTCAAGTAAAAAGGGTCTCCGGTTCTCTACACTCACCATACGAAACACAGCAGCATTAAGCTGCTATTTTACGCTGGTATTCTGTGAGAGCGTGGTCCTTCCCCGGTCGAGCCGACCCATTCGTGCTACAACTATGCTACTAATATAGCTGCAGCATGGCTCTACCACGTAGAGAGACGTAGGAAGACCATATACATGAAAGATACAATAATTACATTGGTTTATAATATAATATTGTGCATGTTGTTTGTTCGTTAGGAAATATGCGAACTAAATATAACTTTTTAATTTATTTAACTGTATTTGTTCACTGGACGATATTTCAATATAATATTTCAATGTCATATAATACTTTATTTTTAAGAATTCACAGCCGACCCATTCGTGCTACAACTATACCAGTAATATAGCTGTAGCATAGCTCTACCACGTCACGTTAAGTATAGTGTTATTATAAGTAAAGTAGTACGTTGTCATTATTGTTATGGTATTAATATTATCGTATGACAAAAGTTGATATAACACTGTTTGTAACGTATGGTTATACGTTACAAACAGTATTAAATCAACTTTAGTAATATAGTATATCTTAGTAAAAATCGATAAATCGTATCATATTTGGCACCTGTATTTTTACGTCACTAATTATTGTCACTTGACACTTGTCACCTTGTCAGTCTCTCACCTGTGCTCTCACTCTGTCAATTACATTGGCGTCGCTCGCTCTTCATATTGTATCGGTATGTTTTGGTTAGTAGTCGTGTTTTATAGTCACGCTGTTCAAGCGAAAATTGGTTAAAACCGTGTTAAATAAAGTTGATTAAAATAAAAATGGTTCATAAATAGTTAAATGTTTTAGGATGTTGTTTTTCATTTTCTTAAAAATCAGCCTGATCTATGAAAAACCATAATATTCGTGGTTCAATTATAACCTCAAAATCTGTTACTTTTTTGGAAATATATCTATTCTGCAGTTAGTCCGCTATAAAAATAAAGATCATATAGGAATTTGCTAATGGTCGACAATACAACACATAATATTCCGATGTTCTTGGTTCCAGGGCGAACAATGTATGGACGCAGAGCAACGTCCTTTATGCTTCAGAAAAGTGCTGACATCGGGCTGCGGCTCTAGCTTACTGACATATGGCATGAAAACCATTCAAAAACGCTGAAGCTGAACCTACAAGCGGTGCGCGAATTTATATCCTTGGCCTTTATCGACAAGTGAACCTAAAAGACTGTTGACGATAATGATAATGTACGAGTATATACATTTTAGCTTTCTACACTCCTTCTACATATAAACTTTAATATGCCAAATCTCACACTCCACCGTGCATCCAATTCGCTTAAAAAATATACAAAATTTCTAAAATAAGCTTAAATTAAATACGATAAAGTCTGTAAAATTAGTTTATTAACATGTTTCTTCGCCAGCTCGTAAACATTTCCCTACTAGATTTATTACATTGAATTGAGACTTATTAATTTATCGAGTACTAAAATTTTATGAATATGATAAGATACTGGTTAATTCTTGATCGGACTAAATTTTAGTATTCGTAAACGTAGAAGTTTGAAATGAATTTGGTGCTTAAGTCAAAGTTTCAGCTCTGGTGTAATCCGAAAGCATTCGGATGTGTGCAGTCTAGCGAACAGAAACTGCGGTCGTGTAGATTTTCAAACTTCTTGTGAGATTTTGTCATCAATTTGCATGTGAAATCATGAATTTGCAAAAGTTAAGCTTATTTTTAATTTCTCACAAACTTATTTTAATTGGATTTATATAGTATGTAGTATTTTCGTAGTCGTGGTAGAGGCATGCTACACATTCATTATGCTTGTTGAACAAATGGGTCGGCTCGGCCGCAGAAGGACCACTTAGAGAATACCAGCGCAAAATAGCAGCTTAATGCTGCTCTGGTGAGTGTAGAGTACCGGATATCCTTTTCACTGGAAACGAGACATTCTATCTTGAGTTCATTTGTCACCCTTAATCTATAAAACAATATAAGAAATCATTACATAAAAATTGCTTATTTTAAATCTGCTTAAAGTTGCTAGAACAAATTTGTATCCCCAGCACATAATATACAATATATCGCTAACATGCTTTTCGTCGCAATGCCGTTCTCATTTCGATTTGTGTAAAGAATATGTTAATAACAACCAAAATAAGAGCAAAATCAGATCCTAAAGAGTACTTTTATAATTATGATTTTTATAACCATTTTTAATTTTGATTTTGAACAAAAGTGAAATAAATATTGGAAAAAGACACACATCATCTTGTTTCTAATACCAGTTTCGTCAACTAGGACTTTAACCAAATTATGTATTTTGTGTCTAAAAAAGACGACATAAAATGGTGACTTTACCTTATTATCATCATCATCATCATTACCATTACAGCACTTCACAATACCACTGCTGAACATAGGCCTCCCCGAAGGAATGATACAAAGCACGGTCCTGAGCCACATGCATCCATCGACTTATTGCATATGTTACCAGGTCGTCACTCCATCTAGCGGGGGGATACACTACACTTTGCCTGCCGGTACGAGGCTGCCACTAGAGAACCATTTTTCCCCAACGGATTAGTAAGCTGAAGTGGCAATGGGTCGGCCATATTGCTCGGTGAACCGACAATCGACTTTACATTAACCTAGCATTAATTGTACCTATTTCCTGAGTTGAACAAAATCCTCACAGAAATCAAGTTAAGTAAATGAATTTATTAATGTTAATTCTATAATATACTACGGTTTTATTTTATCTAAATGTTTCTTCTAAATTACTGTATAAAAAGACCATCACATTTTATTTTTAGTGTTCAATATGTTTTACTTAGGACGCGGGGTGAGTTGTAGCATGCATTGATTGAACGGGTAACCTAAATTTGTTGCCTTTGATCGTATAACGTGATCCAAGAAATTTTGGCTCAACTCCAGATGACTTTCTTCAGGTTTATTTCATTTTTCGTACACAGTTTATATTACACAGAGTTTATAGTACACAGATTAATCTCAATTGTATTCAATATGTTAATTTTGGGCGAAAAGGTCTTGTTACCAAAGATTTTTAGAAAAAAAAAAACAACTGACAACTAAAAGTATGTGTCAAAAAGGTGTTACAATTGGCTACAGCCGCCAATCCCCTTGTCAAGTATGGAGAATATTCCAAATTTTTAATAATTTATTATACTTATTTACGCGAATATACACATTGAATAAAGTCGGGAATTAAAAATAAGTAAATTAAACGCGATAAAATCCGTAAAATAGTTTTATTCAGTTCCAAATTCTTGTTTATTTATTATTAACGTTCAGTTAAGAAAATTGACAATAGATTATCAATCTTCTTTCTTCAATCTATATTATAATTAAACTCTAACACGACAACTGTCTAACTAAAGCTATTATATTTTAGGAAAAGAAATTGGGTTCCGCGCAAAAAAATTAAAGCCCATGAACTCCAATCGCCAAAATTCCACGAGGGTGAAGTCGCGGGGAACAGCTAGATTAAAATAATTCTGTAAAGATTTGTGGATACCAAACTTGAATCCCAGTCAATGCAAAATATTCGTACACAAATACAAATTGTCAAAATTGCAACAAAACTTTAATTATACATATTCAAAATATAGTGACATTGGTGATGATTGATATTGATATTGGTGTGTGATTGCTTCTGATTACCGCATACACTGATGGCTCTACTGAACGGTTGCTAGCTCTCAAACGTATTAAGACACATTCTAGAGTGAAGATTTATCAACTTTTTCTTTCAATCAAAACGAAAATTTGCATAATTACTAAGCTCTCATCGTTAAACTGCAGAATCGCATTAGCGATTACGTCAGACCCAGCAATCCTACAATACAAAATAAATTATTTATTCACAAGCCTTTGATACAAATGATACAGATTGCCAGTCGCAGTAATTACTGAAAATATTACAATTAGAAAGTTGTCATTTAATATTTATTAAACATATGATTATAAGTGTAAATTAACATTAGAATTAAGTGAAGTGAGTGCCTATAAACATACTTGCTACTTAGGATCCTCTCGTTAAAGATCAAACAAAATTAGTATGTCAGTAATGAAACACCGATTTCTCGTCGCTCACTTTTATTATACTATTACAATTATTATCAGTTATCATTCACCTTAAAAATCTGACACAGGGACTTCTAGATGTGAAATGACCGCGCTTGGCAGGCAGTGTAATAATGGCAGTAAAATCTGTTTCGCGCCATTGACGCCGCCAGATCGAGTATTTAAAGCTTTCGTTATAAGGCGTTTAAAAGACGAAGGCCGCGCGCTAAAAAGGGCTTTCTGAAAAGCTAAGACAGTGTACAAGCCAATATAAAACTAAGCAGAAAATTCGGACTCATTTTCTATAAATAATTCAAAATCATTGATTGGTCATCGATGTTGCTTTTTTATTTATTTTTTTGTTTTATTAAATAATCATTAAGCATGTTATATTAGGTACATAATATATTTATATATATTTCTATGATAATTATAAAATATTGTATATATTTAATGCATCTATTTATTAAAATATGTATATGTCTATTTTACGTATCTTTGTTTATTATCAGAAGTGTGCTCTGTATTATTATTTTGTTTTCTGTTTTGTTGACTGGAATGCTTTAGAACTCACGCCGCTACCAAATTACTATTTTGTATAATGTTAATATTTATTTGGCTTAGTATTCTAATAAGAACATTGAATATCTATTCAAAAATGCTAAAACACCAGAATGGTAATTAGAGTGAGATGGGGCAGCATTTTAATGTGAAGACGCGGTCAATCTCGGTAGTGTTTATCTATAGTTGAATTTAATCCATCAATAAATATTTATTAGGCTGGTAAAATGTATATTTATAATTTTTAATAGAATTTAATCAATGGGTCTCGTCACTCCAACAAAATACAGGGTATAAGTTCCCTAAACTAAACATCAATGAAAGCTTAAAACAAAGAAGGCTAGATATTCCTTACCTTTTCTTATATCTATATACAACTACTGACATTACCTTAATTGGCACTTCATAACCTTCAAAAGCAAAATAGAATAGTGGACTGTGGTGGCAGATATAAGTAATAGATAATCTATCCAGACAAACAGGCAGAAAAAGCCATAAAATCCAAACAAAAGATAACTGATCTTTATTTATAAGCAATTTCAGGTAAAAGCATGCATAATGCATCCAGCTCCAATCAACAATTCATCAAGAAGCTATAGTCGGTGATAGAGTTATAATCAAAATCTGAAATGAGCACACAGTCCAACTGATTGTAAGTTAAAGATATAGCCTATAAACACCTACATCTATCCTCGATAAAGAATATAAAAGTAAATGTGTTGTTAACCCTGAAGACTAAGGTATAATTTCTAAAAGGGTCTCCGATTTTCTGAATTCACTATACGAAATATAGCAGCACAAAGCTGCTATTTTACGCTGGTATTCTGTGAAAGCGCGGTTCCTCCTTCTCCGGTCGAGCCTTTCCAAAATACACTGGAGTTATCATATATTTGGTTTTATTAGCTAAAATCCTTTATTGTACAAAAAGTCTCATAATTTTATCTTGTAACGTTAACAAAAATAGGGTCCAAAATTCACTAAAAGTGTTTTTTTTTTGCGTCATTTGAGATCCCTTGTTTGTGAACCCTTGTTAGCCTAAAAAGCAAACGCATTCAATATAAATTACGACACCGTTATTTGCGTCCGATGTCAAATGTTGACTGTGAAAACACAGCTGACATGCTTGACCTTATTTCTTTACAAACAGCCGATGTAGGTGTTGGAGACCAAACTATAAAAAAACGAAAATATACACAAAAAATCTCTTTAAAATATATTTACGTTTTGTAATATTTTATTAATGTTTACATTTCGTTCCAAGCTGTGAATATGTATTTTCATTATTCTTCATTATCATCATCATTTTTATGGCCTCACGGCCACTTCTGGACATGTGCTTCTCCGGTTGGAGAGAAGATACCTTAAACGTTACGCCTGCCAAATTATGGCTTGCAATCGCAGTACCAGATATTTCACGCATTTCATGATGCTTTCCGTCGCTGGCCTGGATATTTTATACGAGATAATTATACCGCCATATAGTCTTGAGTCAATTTCCATAGTCGCTTCTTACGACACCCACGGGATTAAATGTGGTTGATGGGTTTCCTTACGCCGCAACCACATAGCAATGTGGTTTCATTAGGATACGATTTTTTTTTTATTTCATACTCGTATCACATGGTTATGAAATGACTGCCCCGTTGGTCTATAGGTCGTAAACGCGTTTGCTGTTCAAAAGGTCAGGGTTCGAATCCCGGGTCGGGCCAAAACCAGTTATTAGGTTTTTCTGTTTAGAAATTCTCAGTAGCAGCCTTGAGTCAGAAAGGTGGCGGTGTTTCACCCCCGTGCCTCGCAAAACACGTAAAGCTGTAGGTCCTGCGCCATATCTATCTCCGATCGTATCGGATTACCGTCTTATCGGGCTATGTGACGTGAATAGTTATGGAATTGTATGTATGTATAATATCTTGGCTATAGACGGCTATAGCTACTCGTATAGAGGGCTCCGTGGCGCAGTGACGTAGCAATGAGTTGCTGCGCTGGGGGCCGCCGGTTCGAATCCCGCAATAATTGTTCCGGATCTGGATGTTTGTCCTTGTGCAATTTGTGTATGTAAATTGCCTCCGAGAGGCACACAGGAGAAAATCCTAGTGTGGGGTTAACGTTCTTTTAAATCTATACTGAATAATCTTTCTAAATCTATAGAAAAGTCGTGTCTGTAATTCTAATATTTTCTTAAAGAAACAAGTCCAGGGGACTAAATAAAGGGTTCAGAAACCAAATTAGTGGTTTTTAGAATTTTTGTCTGTCTTTCTGTCTGTCTGTCTGTGTATTCCGGATTCACGCAAAAACGACTGAACCGATTTACATGAAATTTTGTATATAGGTAGAGAATACCCCGGGGCAACTTATAGGCTACTTTTTATCCGAATACGGAACTTCAAAAAAGGAAGGTAATATGTTCTATTTCCTTTAGATGTTAATTTTCTATTACATATTAGTTATAGGCGGTATGACGGGTGTTTTTCCAATAAAAACGATATTTGTAAATAAAGTTTAAAATATAGTTATAATCTTGGTAAAATAATTTGAAACTGCACCGATCTGGTATTCAAAACAGCGCCATCTCTCTTCAAATGGAAAAAGTAGTATATTTTGCTTTCAGTTACTAATAGATGAAATAATATAAATAACTTACATTTATATGATTAAATGATTAGATTTTTAAAATTATTACAAAATTTAACGTTTATTTTTTAGTATTTTTGTTATTTTATTTTAAAAGTGTAATAATTTCAATAGATAATAGTGACGTCTATCAAAAATATGAAAATTGTTAAGGTATTTATTTTAATTACTAATATATTATATGTAAAGTGATTAAAACTGGTCTGTCTGTAATTGTTGCAAAATTTTGATTATCATTATAGTATTATTAAAGAGAGTTTTATGTATGTCGTGGCCAGATCGTAGAATTGATCATTGATCATATATCATAAAGTAGTCTATCATTTCGTGAAATGGTGTGGTCATTTCATGATATTTAAAACTATTTGTTGACCATGTCATGATATAGCTTGACCAAATCAATGAATAGAAATCGTTTGAAGATATTAATAACTAAACACAACGTTGCTATTTCATAATATGGTCATATGACTTGCGGCGCTGATTGCGTATTTTTTAACAGAAACAAAACTTTTAAGAGAATTGACATCACTTTATTCCTTATTGATATAATAAATAAATGTTCGCTTCTATTGCTGATATTACTAGATGGTATAATTTTGGCTTTCATTATTTCATCTAATATTAGCGCCACCTACTTATTTCTAAATAAACTAAAATGGCAAGTCATTGATAAAATGAAATAATACAATACTACTGAATATACGATGTAAACAATTGAATCATATACATTTTTTCTTTTTTTTTTCTTCTTTTAAAAAACGTTACCCCCACACTAGGATTTTCTCCTGTATCGTGGAGGCAGTTTACAAACACAAATTGCACAAGGACAAACATCCAGACTCGGAACAATTATTTGTAGGCCATACAAATACTTGTTCCGTGCGGGATTCGAACCCGCGCCCCCCAGCGCACCAACTCATTGTTAAGCCACTGCGCCACGGAGCCGTCAAATTACATTCATCCCGCGTTGGAATCAGCGCAGCGAACACTTTTTTTGGCCAAAAACTGCGGCCTGTGCCCAGTAGTAACATGTATGATGTATGTAAGCTGCTACTTTTTTACTTTGCATGGGGCAATATATACAGTTTTTCTTTCATTCGTGTTTTCGGGTATGTTACTTTTTGTTTTCACTCTGCGGTAAATATTAAGGCTCGCAAAGATGAGTAGAACTCATTATCGTCAGCCTATCAAAAGCCCACTGAAATGAACATAGGCCTTCCCCATAAATTGTCAAATAGCTGGGTATTTGCTATAGTTGCCACGCTTGGTAGGCGGGTTGGCAACCGCAGCTATTATTATTTTGATTTGTTGTCAAGAAGACGATGCAGCCCATCCCATCTGCAGTTTGTTTCCCTATGTCGGCTCTTACGACAGGACAATATGAGGTGATGGAAAATTTATAAGAAATAAAACTAAATTTAAGGATTTTATCGCGTTTAATTTTTACTTTTCAAATTCCCGATGTTTTGGGCACTTTACAGCACCCATGGCTACAGGAGGGGCTGGGGAACTGATGTGTTTGCCGACCTGATGTCATCGTTAAAATAGAATAGAATAAATGCAGTAGTACTATGAATTTATTTTATTAATTAAGGGGTCCTTAGCAGATGGTAGCACACAGCCATCTTCCATATTACATATAATATGATATAATAACCTCGCGAATCATCATTGGTATGATTCGGTGTTCTATTGCAAGGATTTGTTGTTCTATCAGATCCGATATAATGGTTGGGTTGATACTAAATATGTTGACATACTTTAGACTTCCCGGAGCTTCGGTGCTTCACATCAACGATAATATGTTCTTTTACTCGGAACTTTTATCCAAGATGCGTATAAAACCCGTAAAGTTAGTTTTAATCCATGTGTTGTATTCATTATTATAGAACTGTATTTATGAAATTTTCAATTCTACTCCAAGTAAAGAAATATCTACATCTATTTTATGGTGCCAATCAATATTGAATAGGACCAATGATATGAATAAAATGTCTCAAATAAACATTATATTACTTTGTTAAAACTAAATTAACTTTGATAAATATATAAATAATAACCGTAAAGAGTAAAATGTAAATAATAATAATACATTTTGATTTCAAGACTATTTACCTTTCTTATGGACACATCGGAAGACACGCCCGATATAAAAAATAGTAGTCGTTTCTAGACATATGTATATATTCACGTGTTTCTGTAGCATGTTACCAATCATCTATGTCTAATAGTATTTTAGAATAAAAAAAGATCTTTGACCGAGGTGACTAAAAGTGATCGAATTTTTCTAAATTTGGCACGGAACAGCATTTAATGATGTTTCTAAATTCAAGCGCGCGAGCGAAGCCGCGGGCAAAAAGCTAGTAATAAAATATTAATGTAGGCTGACAAGTTGATGCTAAAAATTTAATAATGAAGTAAATGCTACATTATTAAATTAAAATTAATTAACGATCGATTAACGCTTAACTTTTACAGCCTACTAAAGTTCACGGCCAAACATTGTTCTCCCCCATAGATTGCCTTATAGGGCGAGTATTTGCCATATTTTCCACGCTTGGCAACCGCAGTTTTTTATTTTTAGTCGTTGTAAGGATGACGCTGCTGCCCATCTCCTGATTTGTGTCCCTCTGTACGCCTCTTTCTCTGTCCCCACATCCACAGGATGACATGGAGTCGTGGATATTCTTACACCGCCACTACACGGTAAACGCTTAACGCTTATTTTAACGTGATAGTGATGACTATATCCAGACTAATTTAAACTCGCTGTTTTGCTCATCATTGATAAGATGATTTTTATTATTCAGATAGGAACCATCACGTATTCAACTAATATGTCACTGTGATATATCAACATAATTTTCTGATTTCATCATAACATATCATACCATGTAGTGGCGTAGTAAGAATATCTAATACCCCAAATCACACCATGGGTATCATAAGAGGCGTCAGAGAGAAACTGAAACAGAAGACGGGTAGCAGCATTTTCCTGATGGAATAGATGAAATGGATGGGAATATTGTCTTATTAGGCAATCTATGAGGGAAGACTTTGTTTAGCTAAGATTTGTACTTGAAATATATTTAACTCCGTATTCCATGGTATCCTTTATCCTATTATATCGTGTTAACATTTTTTTTATTTTTATATCTTGCAGCAAGGTCACGTGCAACAGGCCTTCTCCTAAGATAAGAACATTTTTTTTCCTTCTATTGTTTTTAAAAACCACAAATGACAACGTAGTGACGACCATACAGTCCACCTGATGGTAAGTGGCTACCATAGCCCGTGGACTCCCGCAGCCAACTTCAAACAATTAAGGCTACAGATACGATGTCACTTCTTAGGACTAATATGAAATGCCTCACAGCAAAGATGTTTTATAGGTCCAGATACCGTGTTGCTAACACACCGCAACGTTCATAGTGAAGACAGTCTTTGATTCATGTGAGCGTGAGTACCACGTGACGCGCATATCTTACGCACCGTGACTGCATTAATGTGCGTGACTTCGGTAATAACAGTGCGAATCGATTACCCAAAAAATGTGGGAGTTTTTATATTTCATTCCTATTGACGTACCTATTGATTCTAAGAGTATGTATGTATGGGGATATGGTTGCTTATGTGTGTTTTATGTAGGCACGAACATCGCACTAATATATTGAAGATATGTAATAAAACCTATAATTAATGTAACAGTTTAAATAAATAAATAAGCACAGTAGATATTTATGTATGTAACATATATTTATAATCTATTATTACTAAATATATACAGAGTACTACACTGTTGTACTGTAGAACACAAAATATTGCCGCTTTTTACGAAGACATTAAATTATTTTTCAATCCTAAGTAAAATGACGAAAAAAAGTAAGTTTGGTTAAGCGTAAACTTCAGCCAAGAGATAGCAAAATGTTTAATTTTTTTAAATTGCTCCGTTCCGTTGCTGCGTGAAGGAAGGACAAAAACAAATAAACAAAAAAATCACACTTTCACATTTATAATATTATATTAGTATGAATTGTCAAGAATGATAGATAAACTTTTAAAACCGGTTTACAATCGGCTTTTTGAGGGTGGAACTATACCGGTTACTACTATAACGTTTCTGAGTGACCAAAAAGGATAGAAGCACAGGAAAATGCAATTTTATGCTGCCAGATGTAGTTCAACCCTAACCCTTAAAACGGTTTAATTCTATAGGTTGGGTAAAATCTGTAAAATTAGACTGTTTAAAACCCCTATACAGATAACCTTTGTAGTTGATCATGACATTAAAAAATGGTAAAAACATTTCATAGACTAGGCAACACTCGAATATTATTGCGCAGTATTATTACTTGTATTGACATTTAGCTTTCGTATTCTTTTACAAAGAAATACACCATAAAATTGTATAGTTACTTATGAAAAGTGATGTTCTTATCCTTATCTTTTTTCCAAGAGTAATTTTTAAATGATTTCACAGCACAAACAGTCATTTTGCGAAATTAAAAACACCGGTGCGTGTCGTATGTTCACAGCGAACGTCGCTGGCGTAATGGCGGAACGATTGAACGAATACGCCAATATTGGCGCCTTTGAAATGGAAGCGTTTTAGGCGCGCGTATACGGTATCTGGACCTATAAAATATCTTTGCCTCACAGCCTGTCTATACTAGCTTTACATTTCAGGCCAAACACAGCAGTGTAAGCACTAATATATGCCGTCAGAAGAATTTAAGTCGATGGTACCTACCCAGACATACTCCTAGGCAGAAATAGTCCTGCCACCTAGTAGTTTATAATCTTGAATTTAATTGTACTACATAATAGCGCCATCTACCGTATTCTATAGGTAAAGTCATATTGACTATCAAGGTGGTACATAAAATAGACGCTAGATAGCTTGAAGTAATGAAATCGCGGATTGTTATAAATAGATTGGTATAATATTATAATTTTATTAAATATGGTTCATTTTATTTATTTAATAAATTTGTAAATTTTTTATAATGTTTATTTTAACAGTTAAAATTTATATGAACCATCTTTAAAGCACTTCACAACGTTACTAATATTCCCTTTACTACTGGTAAGCTGAAAATGTTTGTGATGGGATTTGTTCACGACAGTAGTCTATTTGTGGATTTGAACCCACAACATTTTGAGTTCGCGGTCCGCAAACTGCCATTAGACTACTGTCGCTTACTGCACTGTGTTCTATCTCATTCTCTCGCAGACTAAATCCTATAGCTATATATGTTTGTCTCTTTTTAGTGTCGCTTTTTCGTTTCATCGAATTTTAAATCACAACGATTCTAAATTTTTCACTGTAAAAAACGTATAGATTTCTAAGAAGCTTTATTCCTCATTAAGCATGTCATTAAATATATGCATATTTATAATCTTTTATATATATATAACTCTTCTGTCCGTGTGTATTTGGTGACTGAACTCCTCCTAAACGGTTGGACCGATTTTGATTTTGACATAATATAATAAAAACAAATATCTCGACAACACAACCATGAACACATCACTACGCCGCTATAGTGCCGCGCGATCTGCCCTTCCTGTATATACTTATTAAGCTAGGGTCCCACGGCCTGCCAGGCGACAGGCCGCGCCAGGCGTTGCCCCGCCTGTATGGGCCTGTCGCGGCCCGTACTGAGCGTTCCCACGGCGTGTGCCGGCCTGGTGCGGCCTGTCGACTGACATTCCAATATGTGAAGTGATACGGAGCGCATGGCTGCGTGTGCGGCCGCGGTGGTTTTATTCAGTGGTGAACGTTTGATAAACCAAGCAAAAAGAAAGCAGAAAAAAGACGCTGGTGGGTGTCATCATTCAACAAAAGCCGTTCTTGTTTTTATGTTGAGGTGACGAACTATTCCAAAGCGCTAGTTCATTTTCATAAAGAGTTAAAAACTCGAATATAAGTTCGTTCGTCCATTCCATCATGAGCATGTACGCGCAAGCGCCACCGCAGTTGAAATGAACGATTGCAACCGACGCAGACGCGCCCGTACAGGCCGCGACAGGCGCCGTCGCGCCGCGCCGCGCCGCGCCATTGTTCTTACCGACTCCCGATGGATCGGACGGGCGCCAACAGGCCACCACAGGCCTCATCGGATGCGGTGGTTCCCACGGCCTATTGTCCGGCCTGGCGCGGTCTGACCTGTGACAAAACAGGCCGTGGGACCCTAGCTTTATACTCTTTGATCTGCCCGCTGGTTTCGAGAACGAGTCTGCGTTGCCCACCCCGCTCCCGCGTCCTCCGCCGCCGCCCCGCTGCCCGCAAAATTCGAGGCAGAGGCCTTACGTAGCCACTTCCCGCTGGCTATGCTTTGGTATTTAAATTTTAAACAATAAAAGATTTACACTTTCGTCACTGACGTCTTTCTGATCCGACATAAACATGGAAATTTAATAGCGGAGATTGGGAGACTACACAAATTAAAAAAAATATGTCTTGCTTCAAACAACAGCATCAACCAATTGACATTATCTAGTTATATGATAAATTACAAATATATCAAAAGCCTTAATGCTTATAAAAATTTATCGACCATACGAGTATTAAAATACACACAATTTCATAAGTTGATCCCTGCCAGAGAGTACATGGAGCAAAGTAATTGGGTTTACGGTGTACGGTACCCTTACCGATTCTATGAACGTAATATTGACCTAACAAAATTTTGATATTTCCTGAATTTGAAGAATTTGCGGACTATTTGTAGACAGGATCCTCGGTTCGGTGCTTAAGTACCCTCGTTGCTAAGGACACGGTTGTCAAGTCTAACTATATAATATCCATTCTAGCACCCTTTTTTACACTTTTTATTATATTGAAATATACACAATATTTAAAAAAAAACCTATAATGAAAAGAACTAAAACTAAAAACTTACCATTCCTTTAGGAACTTTTCATTCTCACTCATTTTATTTTGAATAAAAAGAAGATGTGGTAAAAGGGTAAGAAACGTTTAATCCGATAAATGGAGGCTTTTCTGAGTTTCCTTGTATAATTAGGCAAACCAAAACTAATACCCTAATTCACATTAAAATGTATAGTTAAAAATACCCGAATTCTTATAAAAAATTATGAAACTCTAACATAAAAAAATATTTGTAGTTTATGTTTATTTAACATTAAAGCACCTAAATTTTCTAGTTTGAAAACAAACGATAACATTGCCTACAGGTAAACAATTCAATTGATTTTCCTATATTTCCTGAGATTTGCTACTGACTAACAAAAGCCCGACGGCAGTACCTTCAAGTACAATCAAGATCCTTAATTCAAATCCTAGTTGTGATGACATGCAATGAAACCATGACAATGTTATTCTGAATATAATTTTTGTCCCTTAACGTTCTTGCGCCATACTGCCAGTGTAGTGCAATCTTACTCTGCGTTTCAACTACTGTCGCGAACCATATCTTATTCATTAAAAATGCTCTATAGGTGGCTCTTACAAAATTACGCTGGCTAAATAGCAGTATAATGCCATTGTGTTTTTCATTGTTACTGATGAGACCCGGGATCTTTTTACTCGTTTCATCATCATTTAATTCACATCATTCCATCTTAGTTCCCAAAGGTAGGGATTCTATTTTCTCATGAAAAGACGTTAGCTGAAAGCAAATCAAGATTATTTATCACATGAGCACAGCTTAAGTCATAACGAAATATTTTTAAACCTAAAATACTTAAAAGATTGCTAAAATACACTGAGTGGAAATATAATTATTTTACAATACAGACGAATAACCGGAAGGAAAGAGTTGATACAAAATCTTGAAGTATGTCCTTGTCTCTTTGACATCAAACAACCGTTCTAGTTTTTTAAATTATTTTCTTTCATTTAAAATTATAGTTTTGTTATTAATTAAACCAGAATTTCAACTATTTCTATCTATTTACCTAATATATGTAATCTAATCAGCTGTAAACAGTAAAATGTGTCTTGCCTAGTGTAGTGGTGTTGGGAGTAGCGGTGCTGGGATTAGTAGTGACGGGGATAGTGCACGCAATTGAGGGAGGGCGGGAAGTGCTCTTCATACTAGGTAAGATACATCATTTTATATTATTTTGTATAGTGCATGTTTGTAAAGTAACTTTTTAAAAGCTTTTACATATCAACACTAACGAAGAAATTCGATACATTCTGAAGTTTTATAACAAAAAAGGTAAGAATGCGACTCAAGCCACGAAAAAAAAATTGCGACATTCTTGGACCTAATGCAGTGTCAGTAAGAATAACAAAGTTGATTCAAGCGTTTTCAGTCAGTGAATTTTGAGGTCAAACACATCAAAAAGACATCAAAATTATGGGACTGAAATGCAGCTCACTCTGGTCGCCCTCATACGGATAAAGTCGATGTCATTTTTGAAATAGTGGAGCAAGATCGGCATATTAGTAGTTACGACATAGCCGAGGAAATGAAGAGTGACTACAAAACAGTTTTGAGCCATTTAAAAAAGTCTGGTTATACAAAAAAACTCGCTATTTGGGTACCACACGAGCTCACTGAAAGAAACTTGATGAATCCGTGTACTCATTTGCGATTCTCTATTGAAACGTAATGAAACCGAACCATTTTTGAAAAGATTGATCATTGGTGATAAATGGATTACCTACGACAAGAACGTGCGATTAAGATCATGGTCAAAAGGTAGTCAAGCTCCACAGAATGTGGCGAAACCCGGATTAACATGTAATAAGGTGATGCTGTGAAATTAATGTGGAGATTTTTTGAGTTAAATAAATTAAATAATAAAAAATGTTTTATTGAAAAACTTATAATATATTGATTTACTCTTTATTGCATTTCTTAAAACCATAGAATACAAAGGGCAGACTTAATGCCTTGAGGCATTATCTACCAGTCAACCCATGGAGAGGTGAGAATTTGACGTAAGTGTAGCAATATAGAATAAAAACAAAATAAAAATGATAATTAACTCTATCTCGATAGAGTTAATATCTCCTATACAATACATATACAAATATACACATATTAGTATGGGTACTCGTACATATATGAATAATACATATTAATAACTATGAATGTATACGTCTGTTAACAATATAAATGTCATGGATAATTCATTAAACGGTGGTAAAGCCACGCAGCAGTTTTTGCTGTTGCATGTATGGGCCGGCTCGAGCCGGGTTGGTACCACGACCTCACAGAATACCGGCGTGAAGTAGAAGCTTTGCTTCTGCGTTTCGTCTGGTGAGTGCAGGTGGCCGGAGGCCCAATTCCCCTCCCCCCCCATCAACATGGTAGCGGAATTACACGAAAAACTACCCCAGGAGGGTACCAGGCACCCCTGGAGAATCCCTCGCTGAGCATCCACGACCATGTTATTCCGATCCTGAGCGTGGGTGCTCAGGCTGCCCCGCGTATTCTGGGGGGGGGGGCAAAATTCCGCTCAAAAGCATTACTGCTAGGGGCAAACTGAGCAAGAACACCAAGGCGACCCCTGCCACGCTATCCGTGAATTTCTGCAACATCAGGGGACTTCACTCTAACCTAAACGCCGTCCACTACCATCTCGAGACGGCGAAGCCGACCTTGCTCTTTCTGACCGAGACGCAGGTTTCCTCTCCGGCTGATATTTCGTATCTCTCCTACCCGGGGTACAAAGTGGAGCATTCATTTGTGCCTCGGGCTGGAGTTTGCGTGTATGTCAGAGAGGACATCTGTTCTCGACGCCTCGGCAGTCTTGAAGGTTCGGACCTGTCCATCCTTTGGCTACGCGTAGACAGCGACGACCATCCGCGCGTCTACGGGTGCCTCTATAGGTCCCATAGCGGTAATGCCGAAACAGACCGACTCATCGACCACGTCCAAATTGCTACAGATTTCTTGCTACAACAGGTCCCATCCGCAGAGATCGTGATCCTTGGCGATTTTAACGCCCACCATGCCGAATGGCTCGGTTCACGTCTAACCGATCAAGCGGGGAGATCTGTTTATGACTTTGCCTTGGTATATGGTCTGACACAACTGGTTACTTCGCTTACGCGGATTCCAGATGTGGAGGATCATACACTTTCCCTGTTGGACCTTCTGCTGACCTCTCATCCGGACGGATATCAGGTTTCCGTCGATGCCCCTCTCGGCTCTTCGGACCATTGTCTGATCCGGAGTGTGGTGCCACTCACGCTCCCTTCGCGGTTGCGTTCTGCAGATTGCCGCCGTGTTTGGCATTACAGGTCGGCGGATTGGGACGGAATGCGGTCCTTCTTTGCATCCTATCCATGGGGGCGGGTTTGCTTCTTGCCGGATGATCCCAGCGCTGTTGCTGACTCTGTCACTGATGTGGTGCTACAGGGAATGGAACTATTTATTCCATCATCTGTGGTACCCATCGGAGGCAGATCTCAGCCTTGGTTTGGTCGCTCCTGTAAGACTGCATTACGCAGTAAGCAGGAGTGTTATCAAGCCTGGGCTGCGGCTTCGGCGACTCGGGATGTAAATACCAGCACACTTAAAAAGAAGTATAACTTCGCCTCCAGGTCCTTCAAAAGAGTTATTGCCAAGGCAAAGTCAGAGCACATAGGCAGAATTGGCGAGAAACTAGTTCGCCTTCCTTCGGAAACCCGTGCATTCTGGTCTCTCGCCAAGGCTGTCCAAGGGAATTTCTGTAAGCCATCACTACCATCTCTGCACAGGGAGGATGACTCACTGGCCCATGACGCAAAAGACAAAGCCGACCTTTTAGGCTCCCTTTTTGCGTCCAACTCGACTCTTGATGACGGGGGGAAAACACCGCCGACCATCCCGCGGTGTGAGTGCTCCATGCCGGATGTGCTGTTCTCACAGCGCTCGGTTCGCAAAGCACTGCTCTCCCTGGACATCCAGAAGTCGAGTGGGCCTGACGGAATCCCCCCAATTGTGCTGAGGACGTGTGCTCCGGAGTTGGCACCGGTCCTAACGCGTCTTTTACGGTACTCCTACTCCCAAGGCGTAGTCCCGAATTCATGGAAGACAGCTTTTGTCCACCCGATCCCTAAAAAAGGCGACCGCTCAGACCCATCCAACTATAGGCCTATCGCGATCACCTCCTTGTTCTCCAAAATAATGGAATCCATTATTAACTGCCAGCTCATCCGGTACCTTTAGGATCACCAGCTGATTAGTGACCGCCAATACGGTTTTCGTCGGGGTCGATCAGCTGGTGATCTTCTGGTCTACCTGACCCATAGATGGGCGGAGGCAGTAGAGTCCAATGGGGAGGCGTTGGCCGTTAGTCTGGACATTGCGAAGGCCTTCGATCGGGTTTGGCACAAAGTGCTTCTTTCGAAGCTCCCTTCCTATGGGCTTCCCGAGAAATTGTGCAATTGGATCACCAGCTTCCTTGCAGATCGGAGCATCAAGGTCGTTGTAGATGGTGCATGCTCTGACTACAAGCCTATTAACGCTGGTGTTCCACAAGGCTGTGTGCTATCACCAACGCTGTTTCTTCTGCATATCAATGATATGTTGCTAACTGGTAACATTCATTGCTATGCGGATGACAGCACTGGTGATGCTCTATACACCGGCCGTGCCAATATTTCTCGGGAAAACGTCGCTGAGTACCGGAACAAACTTGTGTCTGAAGTCGAGTCTTTGCTGAACAAAGTCTCGGATTGGGGGCGACTAAATCTAGTCCAATTTAATCCTCAGAAGACATAAGTTTGCGCGTTTACCGCTAAAAAGAACCCCTTTGTCGTATCTCCTCAGTTTCAAGGCACTCCCCTTCTTGCCTCAGCCAGTATCGGTATCCTCGGAGTCGACATATCGAGTGACGTGCAGTTTCGTGGTCACTTGGAAGGGAAGGCCAAATTGGCCTCTAAAAAGCTTGGCGTGCTCAGCAGAGCGGGACAGTATTTCATGCCGGCACACCGCTTGCTACTTTGCAAGGCGCAAGTTCGGCCTCACATGGAATACTGTTCCCATCTCTGGGCAGGGGCTCCCCAGTGCCAGCTCCTTCCACTTGACCGCATCCAACGCATAGCGGCTCGAATTGTCGACGACCGAGCCCTTTCCGATCGGCTCGATTCATTGGCACTGCGTAGAGATGTTGCATCCCTTTGCATTTTCTTTCGCATCTACCATGGGGAGTGCTCTGAGGAATTGTTCGGATTAATCCCAGCCGCCAAATTTCACGAACGCACATCGCGGCAGAACTCCCGATACCATCCACACCATCTGGATGATTGGCGGTCCACCACTGTGCGATTTAGAAGATGTTTTCTTCCTCGCACGACCTCCTTGTGGAATCGATTACCATCAGCGATTTTTCCGGACCGATACGACTTAGGGACCTTCAAGAAAAGAGCGTACTCCTTTTTAAAAGGCCGCGAAATTGTATTTTTGTCAAAGTCTTATTAGAAAAAAAATCCCCAAAGAGTACCTGTCTTTGTTATATTTTGCAAAATTTCTCCAAAACGGCACAAGCTTTTTAAATAGTTTTTAAACTAAAAAAAGCTCTTAAAAATATTAATATATTTAATTGAGAGTTTTATTTTTATTCCTCGTTTTATTAGAGAAAATATCATTTTGCCCAATTGAATGTATTCGCGCGAGCGTACATGCTCCGTCGCCCTGTAATCACCCGCGAGGTCTGTCGCAGTCCGTTTTCGGACATCGTCGAGGGTGGACCGCCTGTCGGTGTTGGAGCGACTTCGTTCAAATATATTTTAGTTTTATTAAAAGTTTATACTCAATTATAAATATTTTCATGACTAGAAATACTTAATTTAGTATATCTGTACACTGGTAACTGTAAATATTGTTTTCTAAATAAATTAATTTTTTAAGTGCCCAAAGAAGAAGAAATTTTCAATTCAAAAAATGCATTTTTATATAATTTAGACGTGGAACAACCAATATTCTCTCGTTCCTTAGATCTCGATAGTTTTTAATACCTATGTAGTTTTATTGTTGCATATTTTTATTATTTAGTTGATACTAAATTTTATAACTATGTATTACAATAAAACGCTGTTTTTATGACTAGGACTTTAATAGAATATTATTGGGGAGGGAAATATAGATACAAATACTTAAATTTAGGTACACTGTTGTCAAATTAAATCAAATAATTTAAATAAATAAAAAATGGTGCTTCCCTAAGTGCTATATAAAGACATTCTTAGGTTTATGGTTTTTTTTTAATGTTAGACAAATTATCATCAAAAAATGTAAAAATTTTAAATTGGAGAGAGGTTTCTCTATGTGATAAAGTTAGGAATGAAGATATTCGCAATAGAACCAGAGTAAATGACATAGCTCAACGGGTTATTAAAGTGATATGGCAATGGGTTGGCCATATAACTTGGAAAACTGATAAACAATAGGAAGAAAGGTTCTCGAGTGGCAACCTCGTACTGGTAAGCGAAGTGCAGGGCAGCCTCCCACTATATGGAGAGACGACATGGTAAGATATGTAGGAAGTTGATAGAAGCAGGTGGCTTAGGACCATGCTTTGTGGCATTCCTTAGGAAAGCCTATATCTATATATGTATGTAATGATGATGATAATGAAGCCAATTTTTTTTATATAGGATCGGGTGACAAACGAGCACACAGTCCACCTGATGGTAAGTGGTTACTGTGACCGATAGACATCTACATCTATCCTCAATAAAGACTCAAGATGCAGATGCGTTGTCACCCGTTAGGAATAAGATGGAATACCTCTTTGCCAGTAAAAAGGGTCTCCGGTTCTCTACACTCACCATACGAAACACAGCAGCGTTAAGCTGCTATTTTACGCTGGTTTTCTGTGAGAGCGTGGTCCTTCCCCAGTCGAGCCGACCCAGTTGTGCTACAACCATAACATAGCTGCAGCATGGCTCTACCACGTAGATGAACAAATGTAGTTACTACGATTACTCAACCTTTATTCTTCTTCACGTATTCACATACGCTTTTCTTCCCACATACACACACACACACACAAATAGGTTGTAAATAATACTTACCTACTACTATTACGCAAGAGTGAATAGGTTTTTGTTAAGTCAGTGTACTTCACCATCTTAGGCTACATAACTACTTACCGGTGGGATTGTAGTTGCTAGTACTTGCTGGGTAAGAATAGTAAAAAAAGTTAGCCTGTGAAAGTTTGCATGTAGGTATAATTTTATTATCCCACCATAAAAATGTATTACGTATAATGTGAATATGCATATAAGTATAAATGTTATCTCACACGGAACAGTAATAATATAATATTATATCCTCCATTATCTGCACATGAAAACTTTTAAAATCTCTGAATCCCGAGGTATGTCCATATTAAGAGGCTGAATGTAGCCACATTGATATGCATGGCGATCGTTTTGTGATTTCACATCGTTATTGAAAAAAAAATTGTACGTATTTCATGTGACGGTTTGCAAAACACGATTCCACAAAATTCACTCAATAGAAAATAATTGCAAGGTAGCTTCTGAAAATACTTAAATTTTCCACGTCAATTTATTCTTACGTGGTAGAGCCATGCTGCAGCTATATTAGTAGTAGGCATAGTTGTAGCACGAATGGGTCAGCTCGACCAGGGAAGGACCACGCTCTCACAAAATACCATTGAAAATAGCAGCTTAACGCTGCTGTATTGCGTATTGTTAGTGCAGAGAACCGGAGACCAATTTTAATGGAAACGAGGTATTACATCTTAGTCTTCACGGGTGACAACGCATCTGCAATTTATTCGTAATCGAGAATAGATGTAAATAGATGTATGTCTATGGGCTGTAGCAACCACTTATCATGAGGTGGACTGTGTGCTCGTTCATCACCCTTATCCTATAAAAAAAACTTTTTGAGATTTCAGTAAACGAACTCCGCTTTCGCCGCCGCCGCGAGCGGACATGTACAAGTAGTCTGCGCTTTCGTCCCCGTACGTTAGTACCCTCTCGCTTTCTCGCGCCTCCGCTGTCCTGCTCGCGCCGTACAGCGCCGACGTCGGGTGAGTTCTTTAACGCTAACTTCAGTTCTTGCCCCCCTGTCTTCGGGCGGGGAGGTTTGACTGTTGGTTTGTGCTTGTTAAGTTTCTGTTATTTTTATTGTTAATTATTTTTAATTTTTGTTATTTTTTGTTATTAATTTATTGTATAACGTGTATATTGTTTCTTGGGAGTTACTTGCTCTTTTTAGGCACAGGGGCACTAACTCCTTGAATTAGAACGTCTCCATTATTTTGAGAACGGTGATCGCGCCCCTACTGCTTTGGTGTAGAACGTCTCTGTTCTTTTCATAACAGTCAACCCCCAGCTCGTACTACGTCGTCCCCAACATCATAAATCATGTCCAACCAAGACTTTATTGGTTCCATTGTTGCAGGCCTTAATAGGCTGGATACGTCGGCTCTCGCCGCAGTCATGGCAACTATTGCCTCTTTTGCCCCTCAGGCAATTCAACCACCGCCCTCCGTCGCGGCCTTTCTGGCTGCTAACCCGGCTGTCCCGCAGTCGAACTCCTTTGTGTCCCTCGAAATGGAGTGCTCGTGCTCCGACTCTGGGTCCACGGCGTCAGCCTCCCGGAAGAGGCCCGCCTCCGAAAACAACACCGGCACAAACCGATGAGTCCGTGTTCACCACAGTAACCACCAAGAGCGGCGTTAAACGCGCTTGGAGATCGCGAAAAACCACCCCCCCCATCTCAGCGGCCCCTGCCGCTCCTTCAAACCCTGCAGCCCTCGCCGGTGCCTCAATCCCCGCAACTCCCGCTGCCGTCTCTGCCCCCGCAGCCCCCGCCACTGCCCCGACTCCTCTATGTCATTAGACATCCCCTCACCTTCTAAGCCAGCTTCCCGCTGTGCCCCTACACTTGCTAAGAAGCAATTCCCGCCCCCTGTCTTCCTCAGAGACAAGGCGGAATTCACCCGTCTGTCCAAGATCTGCTACGACGCAGGAATAAAGTACAATCAGGCCACCAACATGGGTGTCGCTATTAAGATCCTACCCCAGTCGATCGACGATTTTCGCCGCCTTACCAGGCTGTTTACCACCGAGCGTGTGCTACCACACGTACGCTCTTCCTGAAGAGCGTAAGGTCAAGGCCGTGATCCGCGGCGTCCTATTCGAACTCTCCAATGAGCACATCCTGGAGGACCTTAAGTCCCAAGATTTCCCTGTAGAGGCCGTGCACAAAATGCACAATAACAAAGGCAAGAGGTTCCCGCTTGCTCTTGTAGTTCTAATAAACGTGCCGGAGGCAAAAGCCATCTTCAGGCAGGTACGCACAGTGTGCGGCCTGTCGAGTGTGATGGTTGAGCCCCCACATAGGCGCGGTTTCCCGGCGCAGTGCCACCGCTGCCACCTTTATGGTCACGCGGCGGCTATCTGCTCCGCCCCACCCAGGTGCGTTAAGTGCCTAGATCCTCACCACTCGAAAGAGTGTCCCCGGCCCCAAAACGCCGAATCTCCCCCGCGTGCGTCCTGTGCCAGCAAACAGGCCACCCAGCGAACTATAGAGGTGCGCACATCATCCTCGCCTCAGTAGGCAAGCTCCACCGCCGGTCAATGACAAATCATTCCCGGCCCTCTATCAAAGAATGCCCCATCAGGGCCTTCTCACATCCTTCGCAGCCTCCAGTCTTTCTCTGGGGCCCCAAAAAGGACGACCCAACGCGGACATCCTACGCGCCACAACAGTTACAGCCCTCAATGGTTGATGACCTAAAAACGGTGTATTCCGCTATTAGGAACATCAACGTTGGAAAACTCGCCGTATTAGCACGCAAACTGCGCGCTGCGAGGTCCTCTCAGTACCGTCTCCTCGCTCTTGCAGAGCATCATAATCTTTTGTGCTCATTGTAAGTTAAGTTAACTTAATTAACTTAACTTTACAATGACAGAGCAATCTGCCCTGCCAAAATCTCACGGTCGTATCTAGCCTAAGGGTATATCGCTAGTATCCTTTAACATTCGCGGTTTTGCGAATTAATCTCCCAGAGCTTAAGCTCTTTCTTAGAGATCGCGAAGCCAATTTCCTCCTCCTACAGGAAAGTAATCTTAAAACTAAGGACGCTAAAGGTCTTACCATTAAAAAAAATTATCTTCTTCGTAATGACAGACCCGACCGCCGAGGCGGCGGTACGGCCATATATTACAAGAAGACACTTCACTGCTCTCCCATTTCTACTCCACAGCTTACCAACATGGAAGCCACGGTATGCAGGCTAGCTATGACTGGACATCAGTCCATCTTCATAGCCTCCTGTTACATCCCTACTGGAACCCTTCCCTCAAAAAAGATTTTGAATCTATTTTATCTTTAGGCAATTCAGTCATTATGTTTGGAGATTTTAACTCCAAGCATACTGAATGGACATGCCGTACTACCTCCCATAGTGGCAGGAAACTGCTCGATATCACGCAGTCTCTTGACCTTATCGTCCACAGTCCCCTCGGTGCTACTCACTATCCCGATATCATCGATTACGCTCCCGACGTGCTAGATTTTGCATTATTCAAAAGTGTTTCCCTCAACCTCAGGGCAATCGAGACACTAGACGATCTAGGATCCAACCACCGGCCGGTCTCACTCATTCTTGGCCATCAGCTACCTCCCTCAACACCCTCCACGAAAACCTTCACTAATTGAAAGCTTCAAGGTGTCTCTAGCTAAAGCTCTGGACTCACAGGACTCCCCCATCTCCCTATCTTCTATCGTCGGACTTAGACAATCCCGAAAAAATCGACACCGCGGTCGATTCACTCTCCACCCTTATTAAATCCTCCCTTAAGGAGAATGAAAGGGTCGTCCCGGTTGCTAATAATGATGGGCTTCCGGAGCTGCTTTTCGGAGAGCAGCAATCTATCCCACCCCCGAATATAGACGCATGGCCAATCGTCTTCAACGAGAACTTCGTTTCCGCCTCTCTGAATTTTGAGACCTCGAAAAGAGTAAGCTCATGGAGAATATCTCTCCCTCTCATACAGCGTACTATCAGATGGCAAGAGCCCTACGCATAGACGCTATCACCCACACTCCCCCTCTCTCCTGTCCCGACGGTATGGTTGCCTTCGAGGACGACGAAAAGGCTGAGTGCTTTGCAGACAGCATTGCCATACATTGCTCTCCTAGCTCTCAACTCGTCGACCCCTCACACATCCAGGCAATGGAGGATGAGGTCCGCCGCCGGAACTCACCCCCTACAGCCTCTGACCCTATCACTGTATCCGATGATGAGATTTCATCCCTCATCAAAGGACTTAAGCCCAAAAAGGCTCCGGGCGCTGATGGCATCTCCAACCAAGCCCTAAAAACTTTCCGGAGCAGGTGTTAACCCTTTTAACTGTTATCTTCAACGCCTGCTTCAGCCTTAGTTACTTTCCCACTACGTGGAAAGAGCCAACTGTCATTGGTATTCCCAAGCCAGGAAAGCCTCTCAACCTTCCCTCCAGTCAACGTCCCATTAGCCTCCTCAAGGCCATGGGCAAACTCTTCGAAAGAGTCATACTAACTCGCATGAGGCTCCATCTGTTTCCCACAGACGGTGACCCTCTTATCATTCCCCATCAATTCGGTTTCCGAGCGAAACATTCTTGTCCCCAACAAGTTCACCGTATTGTGGAATTTATCCTCAGCGGTTTTTATCCTCGTCGTCATAAGACCATCGCGGTCTTTTTCGACATTGCCAAAGCATTTGATAGAGTCTGGCATGAAGGCCTTATCTACAAATTATATAAAATAGATCTCCCCGATCGTCTAGTACGTCTTGTGGCCTCATACCTAAAGCATCGTATCTTTCGTTTAAGACACAAAGGCACGCTATCTTCTCAGCGCCCCATCAAAGCTGGTTTCCCTTAGGGCTCAGTACTTGCTCCTCTTCTGTACACCCTGTTCACCAACAAAATTCCAATCCCGTCGAAAGGTGTTCAGCTCTCCCTCTTCGCAGACGACACTGCCCTCTACTGTAAAGGTACCTCGCTACCTTTCATACGGAACAAGATCCAAAAGTTAGTTGATGACCTAGGAGCTTGGTTCCGAAAATGGCGTATCGATGTGAACCCGGAGAAGAGCTCCGTCGTTCACTTCGATTATAAACGACGCTGTCTCAAAAACACTCCACCAATACGTATGCTAGGGACTCCAGTCCCCTGGCATACGTCTGCTAAATAATTTGGCGTCACCCTTGACACAAGGCTCACTTTCGGGCCCCATGTCAAAAGAGTAACCCGTCACGCACAATTCTATCTGAGTAGGCTCAACAGTATGTTGAGCCTACTCAGATAGGGCCGACGCAGTAAAATGTCCCTCCGTAACAAGCGAACCCTTTATAAGGTCTGTATACGACCAGTCATGTCCTACGCGGGCACTGTTTATGCCCACGCCAACCCTAAAATCATTAATGAACTCCAAGTAGTTCAAAACCTCTTCTGTCGTCGAGCTACGAACGCACCTTGGTACGTCCGTAATGCCTACCTTCATCGGGACTTAGAGCTCCCTACAATCCAACAATTTCTAAAAACACTCTCTGAGAACTTCTTCAAAGTCTCAGAGTCTCATTCCAATCATTTTATTCGTGAGGCAGCTACTTATACAGCCCTAACCCCCTCTCACTATCGAGTCCGCAGGCCGAGAAACTCTCTCTCGGACCAGCCAAATAAAATTTCAACCGACCTGAACTGCCTCCTGGCGGCTCAGGCCTATTCTTCTTAAATTTGCCTAAGTAGGCTCTCCCTCAGCGGCTCTTTGTAGCCGCCTGCGCCCTCTTCTCCCAAAATAGGGTCACTTCCGATCCGGCAAAGAGCTTAATCAGCTAATTGCCAGTCCCACAGGCGGTTTTTAGCGGGTATCACTTAGGTTCCCCGTAGTATAGTTACAGTGAGTCCACCACGACAGATCGGCTGTCGTGGTATGCATAAAGCATTTACCGCCTCCTCGCGTATCGGGGTAGCCCATTTTCCAATTGCTTCTGGGCGCAAAAAAAAATTCAGTAAAATAATGTTGAGTATTGTAAGTACTTGTATAATTATGTGTCACATGTTAATAACGCTATTGGGCTATTTTGATTTTTAATAAAGTGATTTCACCTTAGGTTAAATAATTTATTTGCTCTTCTATATTAAGAAGCGTTTTTTCTGTCACTCCTATTGAATTTGACAGTTTTTGCTGAAATTTAGCGTCTTTAGACGGATCTGAATCGCGCGCTGACCCGGATGTTAGATATTGCAAAAATAATCGAAAATATTTATTTTTATAATGATTTCTTATATTTACGCGAACACTACACAGTGAATAAAACTATTTTTACGGATTTTATCGCGTTTAATTAACTTATTTTATATTCCCGACGTTTCGGTTGCTTTCCAGCAACCGTGGTCACGGGGGACTGAGGTGATTGACGTCCTGATGTCAGTGTTAAACCGGACCTTCAGCTTTTTTAATTAATAATTTTGGTCCGATCTACGCAGAATGAACTAACTGTGTCTTGAAGACATTACCACTGCAAGACTTTCATAAAAAATAACATAGACTTATAAAAGTCATACACACGTTCAATCATACAGAAGATGATCAATTGTACTACAAAGTATTTAAAAGACTATATCCAGTATAATGACCCAAATATCATCATTAATGTTTGACCAGCACACTTAAAAGTTTTATCAGATAGCTAAATGATTGACTATCATATTATGATAAGGTCATGCTTTTCTATAAAAAGCTGCAAGAAATTTTAAATCACGGACCTATAGGTTTGTTTTACTATTCACTTAATTAGTGAAAAACAAGATGGACTGATCTAAAAGTTTACTTTCTTGTGTAAAAAGTGCTATTTAGAATTTCATGCAAATGATAATTAAAGTTTCTATGTAAATAAGTGTAACATAGCAGGTATTATATTCATTGGTAGTGGCCATCCGTATTTGGAACAGTTTCTGCATTACTACGCCTACGAATTATTTCAAGTAAGAAATAGCAAAGCCAGCATCATTTTCTGTACAGAAACCGGCAAAGTGTTTCTCAAGCCACTATGAATAAAGCAGCTGATAAAAATGTTACTCACAACTCATACTCATAACTGTTAAGAAAAACTGTTACTGCAAAAGGTCTTATAGATAAAAACTATTCCGCCGTATCAGGGGCAAGGGCTATTATTAGAAGGAGAACAGGTAAAATTTTGTTTTAGAGATGCGCAATCAATATTGTTTTGTCTACGATTGTGCATAAAATAAAAAATAACCTCAGCCAAAGAGCACAACCGGTTTTATACTTAGGTCCATCAATTGGTATGGAAAAAAATAATTTTACCAGGTTTCAAAAAATCAATCAAAATTCAAAAAATCAAAAATAATATAATCAAAAAATGTATATCTATATGTCTATACATACATATAATGATTTATGGCCGCTTAGTAACTGACGGTGATTCAGTATAACATCCTACAGTCACACCGAAACTAAGAGGAGAGAATCACTGTAGGAAACGTAATAATTTATTCCGGAAATTATGTGATAAAATAAAAAAACATTACAAGCTTATCCAAGATACCCTATAAGTTACAAAAAATATAACAAATAATAAAATAATGAGATGGCGTCAGTTTTTAAGAAGATATAACAAAAAGAAACAAAAAAATAAATTTCAAAAAAGTTCAGGATCTAATTGACAATATACAGCTGACACTTAATCACGCTTTTAGAAACCACGCCAGTTGTAAACAATACTTCTGTGAAAAATGATGTAAACAAGATAATTAAGAACAGACAAAATCTTTCTTTTCAAATTTCCACCGAGTTGTAAGTTTAAGGCCAAATAAGTCATGTGTCAATTTTAATTGAATATATTTTATACGAAGTGATCTTCATTGCGTTTCATCAATTAACCATTGGTAAAAATGAAAACTGGAGTTTTACAATTGTGTTTACAAGAAACAATATTAGTTCAACCTTGCAGCTTGTACATTATTTTTATTATAAATACATATAAATGTATATATTATTGATAAATAATTCCCATAATATTTTGTATTATTTTTTAATTTGTTCTATCTGAAACGTTCTACACTCCATAGAAAATGTGGCGTATGAAATGACTGACAATCTCAAGAACATTTTATCTAGGTACAAAGATGTTTTACGTTTTCGTGGCCTCCACATGATATTTTTGTCGGCATTAGGTACCCTTCTGTACCTGAATCCAATATGAATATTGCTACAAAAGTAAAGTCACAGATTATACAAGTCCCTCTACTGGGCACAGGACTCTTCTTATTTCTGAGAGGGTATTTAGGGCAAGAAAATGTCTGCCGCGCTGCCCCAATGCGTGTTGGCAAAAATTGCAATTACAAATTTCATTGGTACTGCCGGGGATCAAACCTGGGAAAATTTACAGCGAACGCTTAGAGCCAGAGCTACTAATACGACAAAAATAAATGTGATTCAACAAATATAATAAAAACTCTTACGTTGTACCACTTCTAGACCACCTGAGTCAGACGTGGTTCAACGACGTTCGTCGACGCCCGATCCTAAAAAAAAAAAAGGTTTTGGCATGCTCTGATCACGAATCCGCGGTCCATTTTTGTGTAGAATGCACGGTTCCGGAGATGTGTAGATCAATTAGCTAATATCTAATTGATATCCGGTAAGGGCCTCCACCGTCATTAGCGTCCCATTGTTCCTATTTCTATTGTTCTATTGTTCCTTAATCACCTTCATTGCAGCCTTCTCAATAACTGTATAAGTTCGGACTTCGTAAATATGACCATAGATCTAAGCTTCATTGGATTACAATCTGGGAGAGGCGTAATTGCAGAATGTTTTTTTTTCTTCATATTAAATGACCCATTTTCGCCTTCTTATCTAAAGAGTAAATTTCACTATCTCTCCCAATGTTATGATGGGATACTACGTTCTTCTGCGGGACTTCTTCTTCTACTTAGGGACCTTCAAGAAAAGAGCCTACTCCTTTTTAAAGAATCTTAAATTCCCCAATTCACCTGGTGTTGCAGCTGTTCATGGGCGGCGGTAATCATTTACCATCAGGTGAGCCGCATGCTCGTTTGCCCCTTTTCCTATAAAAAAAAATGTATTCCTGTTCACATCACCGAGTTCTACAGTAACTCTCTTACAGTTCAGGCTACACGCTTTTGGAACTCCTTGCCCGGTGCATCAGAAAAGTTCCCAATAAATTTGCTTTTAAAAATTTGGTGCGTAATCATCTATTAAGGCTTTAAGAAGCCTGAATGACCTTGAGGAAACGGCGATCGCAGAGATTTTAGCCGACGTCAACAACGTCTAGCGACTACTTTTTTTATTACTTAGAAAAGTGCAAAGATAAATAGATTGTAGAGGTGACAAGTATAAAAGTGATATACTGCCTAATATGCTTGTGAATCACTGAGAACTATGTCGCGGTTAAGCATCTTCAACTACATTAGTAGTGTAGTTGTACCACTTCTAGACCACCTGAGTCAGACGTGGTTCAACGACGTTCGTCGACGCCCGATCCTAAAAAAAAAAAAAAAAAAAAAAAAAAGTTTTGGCATGCTCTGATCACGAATCCGCGGTCCATTTTTGTGTAGAATGCACGGTTCCGGAGATGTGTAGATCAATTAGCTAATATCTAATTCATATCCGGTAAGGGCCTCCACCGTCATTAGCGTCCCATTGTTCCTATTTCTATTGTTCTATTGTTCCTTAATCACCTTCATTGCAGCGTGTGCGTCGACTATATCAGTGCTATTGTATTATAATTCTTTGTTTATACAACGCTAATCTCAATCATCAATAAAACACATTACATAATTTTGTTACAATTTTTATTTATAAAATACAAAATCTTATTAATTATTATCTATAAAATAGTAGCGAAACATCTCATCCACTAAAATATCGTTGTACAATGTGTTCCTTGTAAATATACTCGTAAAACTATGTATTGAACATCCTTGAAACTTATATAGCAAATACATTAAGCAATATTCGCCACAAACTGAAGTCCACTCATTCTGAATCCTATCAACATTCCAGTTCCATCTTTTACAATTCCTTTTTAAAAACTCTAGATGATATCGTACAGGTGATCGTCCATATGAATCAAAATATTGACCGACGTCATTCGTATCGATATATAAAGCTACCCAATGTGACCCTGGTTTATCATCTGTATCCAAATTACATATTATATACGTTGGTACGTGGGTATACATAGGCAGTCTATTAGCTGCATAAACATTATTTTCTAGACTGGGGTGAATCTTTTTCAGATGTTGTTGTACATCTAGTGTATCCATGATATTACTGCTATTAGTAGATTATTACAGTACCTAGCTACTCAATGAATAACATAGGAATGGTCAATTATAGTGATTTCTACATATTAAATTGCATTTTTGTGATATACAAATCGTACTTGAGTCATTGATCACCAAACAAAACACAATACGAAGAAATGTTGAGATAGGCAACGGAAATGTGAGATAAACTGATATGTTTCTAAATATTAAATTGCATTTTTGTGTTATACAAATCGTACTTGAGTCATTGATCACCAAACAAAACACAATACGAAGAAATGTTGAGATAGGCAACGGAAATGTGAGATAAACTGATATGTTTCTAAATATTAAATTGCATTTTTGTGTTATACAAATCGTACTTGAGTCATTGATCACCAAACAAAACACAATACGAAGAAATGTTGAGATAGGCAACGGAAATGTGAGATAAACTGGTTGACGCATAAAGTAATTATCAACTCATTACGGAAATACTTTAGATTAGAATTTTTACGTACTGGTGGTATATAAGACCAACAAACGCAGTCATCGAGTTAGTGTACGGTCGTTTGGCTACAGTGGATCTATCAATAGTACATTTGTGTTACTTCAATACACCAAAGGCTATGGATGTAAGTGATTATTCTATTGACTAAATTACTTTTTTTCTGTTATTTTCATGTGTGTGTATTATTTTATTTAAATATTGTGTATGTATATGATTAAGCCGTGGTAACTCAGATGGTTAGCGCTAGCTGTAAATTTCACAGTACGCGACCCGGGTTCGATCCCCGCCAGCACCAATTAAATTGTTAATAGCAATTTTAAGTGCTTATTACCACGTGCTTGGTGGTGAAGGAAAACATCGTGAGGAAACCTGCATGTCTGAGAAAATTTCGAAAGCATGTGAAGTTCGCCAACACACATTGAGGGAGCGCGGCGGACATTTCCTTGCTCTAAAACCCTCTCAGAAATGAGAGGAGGCCTATGTTCAGCAGTGGACTTTAATAGGCTGTAACTTTAATTTTTTTAACTTTTATGATTAAGTGTTAACAAATTGATATTAACATGATAACTGTGTTGTTGCAGAAATCATTGAGCTTCGATGAAGATACCTATAAACAGTATTACTACTCGCCACTCTCCCCTCGAGAAGAGAGTGATAACCTCGTCATTAATAATAACACATGCGATGGTGGAAAAAGAAAATCGCAATCGATTGATCATTTTTTTGAAGCTGAATCAAAAATAAAAAAGAGGAAGGGAAAACTTCAGTGAAGTGTGCACCAGTGCTTTTTTCTCCACAATCATGGAAGAGAATACGGAACTATTCAATAGCGAATTAAATCAGGAGTTGTCTAAAGTTTGTGAAGAAATGGAGAGGGGTCAACTGTTCGATTCGTCATACGATGATGAGTTGTATCATCACTGTGCGATGGTTGAAACACAGTTTAAGTATGTAAAATAAACATTCATTTCGATCATAATTTACATATTGTCTTATACAGTTTTTAATAAATTTAAACATTTTAGCAGTCAACCACTACAACTTGGAAGAGGAACGAAGCGAACGTGCAGCAAAGAATCCAAGATCATCAAAAAACCAACAACGGAAGCAGAAGCGCATACCTCTGCAGGGAACAGTATCAGTAACGATGATCAAGTGGAATGTCCAACGTGCCATATATTTATCAAGAAACGGTATTTAGCTAATCATTTTAAAAGTAATGTTCATAAAAATAATCTTTTAAATTCACATAATTCTTTATCAAACGTTAGTGTTATTGAATCTGCTTTTGGAAATAGGATTTTAACTTATAAAATCAAGAGTAGAGTAGATCGTTCGACATGGGTAAATTTTGAAACTCCTGAACTATTTTTAAATTCTATTAAAGATGATATTTTATTTTTATTACAAGAGTGTATTCATCAACACATAATTTTTAAGGTAAACTTCATATTGCATGCTGATTTTGTTCAACAAACTAAAGATATTCATGATACGTTCGATTTTCAAACGCTTAACTATATTATTTGTCAAGGAGATGACTTAAATATTTTTCTTTCATCTTTAAATGATACAATTACTACTAAAATTAGTGCTTTCGAAAAAAAAGATAGTGGATGGAGTCTAAAAAACATAAAATCTATAGACATGAATGTTAATAAATTTAACCCCCTACGCGGTACTTCATACATAGATCTTCCTCGTGACATAAAATTAAAAAAGGCTGTTATAAATGTAAAAAACAAGGATTATTTTTGTTTTAAATGGGCGTTACTCTCGGCGTTATATCCTGTAAACAAACACACCGATCGGGTATCATCGTACGTTAAACATGCAAATAAACTTAAATTTGATGGTATTTCCTTTCCGGTTAAAATTTCTGACATAGCAAAAGTAGAGAAATTAAATGATATTAGTATTAATGTTTTTGGGTTAGAATATAATAAAGAAAAACGATGTAATTCTATAGTAGGTCCATTATTTTTAACAAAGTGTCGTAAAGATAGACATATCAATTTATTATTTTTTTCCAAGGATACAAAAAATCATTATTGCTATATAAAAAATTTATCGCGGTTAGTTAGTAAACAAATTTCAAAAGACGGTCACATCATGTACATTTGTGAAGCATGTCTACTTCGTTTTCCATCTCAGGAAAGGTTAAATAACCATGAACAATACGATTGTGCTCACATTTGTACAGTATTACCAAACAGTGAAACTTTAAAAAAAAAGAATTGGTTTGGTCAACCTATTTCAAATGATAAAATTAAATTTGATAGTTATGAAAAAAAGTTAAAGATACCATTCGTAGTTTATGCTGATTTTGAAGCATTTTTAAAACCAATAGAATCATGTTCTAACGATCCTTCCAAACCTTTCACTCATAATATTCAGAAACATGAAGTACATAGTTTTGGATATTATATAAAATGTTCATATGATGATAAATTATCAAAATATGTAACATATTGCGGACCCAACTGTGCACAAGTGTTTATGGAAAGTTTATCTAACAATCTAAAAGAAATAAATAGACTTCAAAAATATCCACCACTTCCGCTAACAAATGAAGACAAAAACCAAATTTCAAATGCAACCATTTGTCATATTTGTGAAACTGAGTTGGCAAAACATTTTTATGATTTTGATTGGTACACTGGTAGTTTTATAGGTGTTGCTCATGAATCATGTTGTTCGAAGATCAGAACACCTAGTTATATACCAATATTTTTACACAACCTTAGTCACTATGATGCTCATTTTATTGTTCACGCGTTAAACTTTTGTGATGGTGAAGTCGAAGTTATCCCTCAAAATAAAGAAAAATATATATCCTTTTCCAAAAAATTAAAAGTGAATAACCACGAAATTATATTGAGATTCTTAGATTCATTTAAGTTTTTATCGTGTAAATTAGAAGAATTGGCCAAAAATCTCAGTAATGATCAATTTCAAGAATTACGTAGAAATTACCCTAATGATGAAGATTTCTTTCGTTTAAAACGGAAAGGTGTTTATCCATATGAACTTATGACTAATTATGATAGTTTAAGTCTAACATCGCTCCCTGAACAAAAATGTTTTTATAGTTCACTCACAGATTCACATATTTCAAATGATGATTACAATCATGCTAAAGATGTTTGGGAACATTTTGGGTGTTGTAATATGCTAGATTATTCAAACCTATATTTAAAAACAGACGTTTTACTTTTATCCGATGTATTTGAAAACTTTAGAAAGTTATGTATTAATACATATGATTTAGACCCTGTCCATTATTACACAGCACCCGGTTTAAGTTGGGATGCAATGTTAAAATATACAAAAATAGAATTAGAACTTTTAACAGATTATGAGAAAATTGCATTTATTAGATCAGGTATCAGAGGTGGTGTATCTCAATGTAGTAATCGTTATGCTAGAGCTAATAACAAATACATGGAGGATTATGATACAGGGAAACCAAATTCATATATCACATATTTTGATGCCAACAATTTATATGGTTGGGCTATGTCTCAATATCTTCCTACTGGTGGATTCGAATGGGTAAATCCAAATACAGAATTTAATGTGTCTAAGACATCAGATTTCGGTTTTATTTTAGAAGTTGATTTGGAATATCCAGATGAACTTCATGATTTACATTCGGACTTTCCTTTATGTCCAGAAAACATTTGTGTAGGCAATATTAATGAGAATAAACTAGTCCCAAATTTAAATAATAAAGATAAATATGTAATTCATTACAGAAATTTAAAGCAGTGCATAGAAATGGGGGTTAAATTAACTAAAATTCATAGAGTTTTAAAATTTAAACAGTCTCCCTGGTTGAAGATGTACATAGATCTAAACACAAAATTAAGAACTTTAGCAAAATCAGATTTCGAAAAAGATTTTTATAAATTAATGAATAATTCAGTCTTCGGTAAGACTATGGAGAATATTGAAAAAAGGGTTAACATAAAATTAGTTACGCACTGGGAGAACCAGGGTAAAGCTTTAGGTGCTCAAGATCTAATCGCTAAACCACAATTTCATAGCCTTTCAATATTTTCGGAAAACCTAGTTGCGGTTCAGTTGCGAAAAACGAAGTTAATATATAACAAACCAATTTATTTAGGGTTTTGCATTTTAGATATTTCAAAAACATTAATGTATGATTTTCATTATAACTATATGATTAAAAAGTTTAATAAAATCAAATTATTGTATACAGATACGGATAGTTTAATATATCATATATTTACAAATGATTTTTACACTGATATAAAACCTGACCTTTCATCATACTTTGATACCTCAGATTATGATACAAATAATATTTTTGAATATCCAAAATTAAATAAAAAGAAATTAGGTTTTTTTAAAGATGAAAATAATGGTAAAATCATGAAAGAATTTGTGGGTTTACGATCCAAAATGTACGCTTTTAACTTAGAGAATAAGACTATAGCCAAGGCAAAAGGGGTAAATAAATGTATCACTAAAAAGATGACAATGAATAGTTATAAGTCTTCTCTATTTAATAAAAAAGTGCAATATTATAGTATGCTTAGATTTAAATCAATTAAACACACAATTTTCACACAAAAATTAAATAAGATAGGTTTATCATATAATGACACAAAGAGACATATTTTAGATAATAATATTGAAACATTAGCTTGGGGTCATTATAAACTGCGTTAAGTGTTGATAGTTTTTACTTTTATGTCTGCGTTTAAGAAAAATTTATATTGATTGTAAAATTATGATAATACTATAATATGACGTAGTTTATTACATATTTAAACATTGTTTTATTGTAAATAATTTAAGTTAATTGTTGTTTCTATTTATTTGAGGTTGAGTTAATTGTAAAATTATGATGTACTAATTGTTGTTTCTATTTATTTGAGGTTGAGTTAATTGTAAAATTATGATGTACTAATTGTGTTAGAAATAGTATACAGATAATTCTGTTTTATATAATTTTTGGAATATATATTAATTGTTTACACCAACACTTTCATTTTTTATTTCACCCCTTTGAACTTTAGACGTGTGTTATGTTTCACTTTATCCATCCGTTCACTGCTATTGTGGCAGGACCAAGTGGGTGTGGGAAGTCAAATTTTGTAACAAATTTCATAAAATCAGTTACAGAAATATGTAATTGTGATTTTAATCAGATCACATGGTGCTTTGATGAAATGCAACCATTATATAATTTACCAAATGTTAACTATCATCAAGGAATTCCAAATCTTAATATGTTTGATGGTGAAAACCCACATCTTGTTATTATTGATGATCTAATGAGAGAGTCCGATGGAAGAATTGTGGATATATTTACAAAAGGTAGTCATCACAGGAATCTTAGTGTATTTTATCTAACACAAAATTTATTTCATCAGGGTAAAGGACAAAGAGACATATCTTTAAACTCAAGTTATATAATATATTTTAAAAACCCTCGAGACAAAACTCAAATAAGATATTTAGCAAGACAAGTATCACCAGATAACCCAAAATTCATTGAAAATGCCTACAGGGATGCAACTCTAGAGGCACATGGATATTTAATGGTAGATTTAAAACAGAATACCAATGATTTTTGTCGTATCAAGACAAATGTCTTTCCATTTAATGGTTTCTGTACAGTCTACGTCCCCACAAAAGAGTTTAAATACACCAAGAATCAAACAATTGAAATCATTGCTAAATGATGCATCGTCGACTCACAACGTATAAACATTTGCTAACCGCTTTGCATACGCTTAAACCAAAATATCAAAGAGCATTACTTAAAACGTGTGATGAAGAAGAAATTAACTGTATTTGTGAGTGTATTCATAACGTTTTACAAGGAAAAGTACCTCTTAAAGATCAGGATAAACAAAAATTGAATAAACATAAAAACATACTCCGTAAACTAGTACGTAAGTGTAAACATAAACTAAGAAAAAATATAATTATACAAAAAGGAGGGGCTTTCTTACCAACAATATTAGGTGCAATATTGAGTGGATTAGTGAGTGGACTAGCCAGTTAACATGGAAAATGCAAAGAAAATGATACTTATCGAACCTGGATTGATTGAAAAATTAAAACAAGAAAATAAGGTTAATAGTAATTTATCTCGATTAGATATTGAAATGCAAAATATTATGAATAGTAAGACGGAAGACCGAAAGAAATGGATATTATATTTACAAACACTGCAAAGATACCTTCATTTTACCGAAGAGGATCGTCAACCACTCAAATTACCAATTTATTCTGATACATCTAATGAAGATTCAAATGAGTCAAAAATTGGTTTTAAAAATAAAGATAGAGATCTAAAAACTGCAGTTGATATTGAATCTTTGCTGGAGGAGAATCGATCCATTAAAAGTAAAGAAAATGATGAAAATCCACTTTACACACCAGCTCAAATACTCAGTTTAATACCAAAAACTTATCATAAAAAAGGGCAGTTATTATTAAATTTAGTTGAAACAAGTAAAAGTAAAATACATTGGGATAACGAAGGTACAGTCATAATTGATAGTGAAAAAATTCCTGGAAGTAATATTGTTGATTTAATAAATGATTCACTAAGACCCCTAAAAAGAAGTGATCCGGTAGGGTGGGTTAGATTTGCTGAAGCATTAAAAGATATTAAAGTACCACTTACTTATATTGGAAATCCAAGGAGATGTGAGTTTATTAACCAACTTCAAGCAAAATATCTGAACAAACCCTCTGAGATTGAAGTTCAAGAGTTTTCTACACCGTGCAGTAGAGATAAAAAGTCTACAACTAAAATACGTAAAGGACTTGAGTGGGAAAAATGGACTCCGTACTAGAAGAAATTAACAGGATTTATTATGATCCATCTAATCCCGCTGGTTTTGGTAGTATTGATAAATTATCAAAAGCCATGAAGGGTAAAATGAATAAAAAGCAAGTAAAGGAATGGTTAAAATCACAAGAAACATACACATTACATAAACCCATTCGAAAAAAATTCCCGCGTAATAGGTACATTCTATCAAATATTAATGAACTGTGGCAAGCTGATTTAAGTGATATGCGAACTTATTCTCAATATAATGATGGTTTCAAGTATATACTTTGTATTATTGATGTATTTAGTAAATATGCTTTTGCAAGACCAATGAAAAAGAAAAACTCAGAAACAACTAAAGAATGTTTTGAAAGTATATTTACTGAAAGTAATTTAACACCTACTCACATACAATCCGATAAAGGTACCGAATTTGTTTCACAAGATGTACAAAAATACTTTAAATCCAAAAAGATTAATTACTATACCACTAACAATCCTGACATTAAGGCCAGTATTGTTGAACGATTTCAAAGAACACTAAAAATGAAAATGTGGCGTTATTTCACTCATAATAATACTTATAGATATATAGATGTTTTACAAGATTTAATATACTCTTATAATCACAGCTTTCACTCTAGTATTAAGATGTGCCCATGTGATGTAAATTCCAACAATATTATGACAGTTTGGACTAATCTTTATGACAGACGGTCAAAAAAACTTTCTTTAGAAAATCCTAAACCAAATTTCAATGTGGGTGATTATGTTCGAATAACTAAATATAAACATGTATTCCAAAAAGGATATGAATCAAATTGGAGTGATGAAATATTTATTATATCTTCAATAATTGATAGATCTCCATGGGTTGTTTATACAATAACAGATTTACAAAATGAACCAATAATTGGTACTTTTTATGAAAGAGAATTACAGAAAATCACTTACAAACCCACCTCACAACATAAAATAGATAAAATAATTGACACTCGTTATTCAGGTAACAGAAAAGAAGTATTAGTGAAGTGGAAAGGTTATCCAGATAAATTTAACAGTTGGATTTTAGCTTCTAGTTTAAAAGAAATATGAATAAAGAAAGTTTCTATTTAACTTTGCTCAGCAATAGTTCAATGGAATACTTTCCTGATAACAAGACCACAAATTTTTCAACGAAATTACCAAAAGCTATAAAATTAGAAGGTGAATGGTCGGTTGGAGTTGTCGAGTTTCAATATCCATGTACCATGTTTACTGTTCAAGACCATGAAAATGTTATATACATTACAAAATCTATGTTAATGCCTAATGAAGATAAGCCATCCACAGTGTACTACAAAAAACATATTCCAGCTACCAACTATGATAACGTTGAGCATATTTTAAGAGTGTTAAATGGTATCGGAGAGAACTTGAAATTTCGCTATGATGAAATAACAAAATTTGTGTCTATTTCGGTATTGGATAAAAATATAACATCCGTAACATTATCACCCAAATTAAGTTTACAGCTAGGTTATGAACCAAATAAAAATCTCCTAGAGAGAAATTTTGGAAAGTGTCCTGCTAATTTACACTTAGGGTTACCATCTCAACTATTTCTATATTGCGATATTATCGATCCTCAGATTGTGGGTGATGTTATGACTCCTTTATTAAGAGTCATTTCATTAGATCCTACAAAATACATTTATGGTGCAAATAAAATGCACGTTTTCTCTCAACCTCACTACTTACCTGTTATGCGAAGAGAGTTCGATACGTTGGAAATAGTTATAAGATCGAGTACAGGACAAAAAATACCATTCCAGTTTGGAACCGTGTGTATTAAACTACATTTCCGAAAATTATAATAATGAATTCTCTTCGTGATCATCATAAATGTCCATATGAAAATTATTATACACATCAAGCTGGATCAGGAGTTGGAGTAATTTATAAGGGTTCACCATATCAACGCGGTCATGGTATTGGGAGCTTCTTAGGGGGGTTATTCAGATCAGTTTTACCTTTACTTTCAAGTGGTGCTCGAGTGATTGGTAAGGAGGCATTAAGCGCTGGAGTAGGACTTTTATCGGATATGGTTCAAGCCCGTCCTATGGAAGCCTCAATAAAAGATCGTCTAAAGCAAGTTAGTACGAATTTAAAACGAAAGGCTGATGAGAAAATTGATCAATTTAACATGACTGGATCTGGGTATAAAACTAAAAGAAAACGATTGACATCGTTCATTCCACCATTAACTGCTAAAGTGAAAGCTGCGAAAAAACTTAGTCTAAAACCAAAAAATATCAAAGATATATTTTCAAACTAAATATGTCTTTCCTTCATAATCATTCTTGCGAGTGCGTTAAGTCAGAATTGGATTTGTTTGCACTACCGTCTACACAAACTAGCATTGAAAATGGATTGTGGATTCATTATAAACCAATTTCATCTCTTGGTGATGATGGACCTATCGAGTTTCAAGTTCCTGGGACCGGCGATGACTACATAGATTTGTCTCATACATTACTCCACATAAAGGCAAAAGTATTAAATCAAGATTCAACTAACTTGGTATCTACTACAATAGTAGCACCTGTAAATAATTGGCTGCATTCACTTTTTAGTCAACTTGATGTTTATTTAAACCAAAAACTTGTATCACCACCTAATAATACCTATGCATATCGAGCATACATGGAAACCCTTTTAAACTATGCCCCTGCTGCTAAACAATCTCATCTTACTTGTAGTCTTTGGTATGAGGATACAGCAGGAAAAATGGATTCTACAGATGGTAAAAACATAGGATTTGTTAAAAGACAGGAATTGATTAGTGAAAGTAAGGAAATAGAAATGATTGGTCATCTTCACGGTGACATTTTTAACCAAGATAAATTTTTAATTAATGGTGTTGAAATGAGTGTTAAATTGGTTCGATCAAGAGAGAGTTTTAATTTAATTGTTGGGTCGAACGATGTAAAGTTTAAAGTTTGCATTACGGACGCAACTCTTATTGTGCGACGAGCACGAATTAATCCAAGTGTATTACTCGCACATCAAAAAGTTTTAGCTTCTACCACTGCTAAATATCCTATTACTCGAGCTGAAGTAAAAGTTTTAACAATTCCTTCAGGTGTTCAAGGAAAAACTCTTGATAATATATTTTTAGGACAGGTACCGAAAAGATGTATAATTGGATTTGTGAACAATTCTGCATTTAATGGTTCCCTTACTAAAAATCCATTTAACTTTGAAAACTATGGTATTAATTCTTTCAGCTTATATATTGATGGTCAACAAATACCTTCAAAAGCTTTGCAACCATCTTTTAATAATAGCATATTTACATCAGCATATCATACTCTATTCTCGGGAACTGGTATTCACTTTCTTAATGAAGGAAATGGAATCTCTTGTGAACAGTATGGCAAAGGTTACTGTCTATTAGCATTTGACTTAACTCCTGATTTATCAGCTAACTCATCAACTCATTGGAATCTCATAAAGCATGGTAGTGTAAGAATAGAAGTACGATTTGAATCCTCATTAATACAAACAATTAACTGTATAGTTTATGCTGAGTTTGATAATATTATTGAGATAGATAAAAACAGAAATGTTACTGTAGACTATAGTAGTTAAGGTTATAATATGTGTTGTGTGTTAGATTTTATGTGTTATGTGTAATGCATTTTGTGTGTATGTAACTATGTGAAACGTTATAAAATTAAATAAAACAAATTGTATGCAATATATTTTTTTTATTTCTTTATAAATCTTCTATTTAATCTAATACAAAACACTGTTCGAGTTGAAATTTTACATAAGCACACTGACTAAACCACTGAACATGCTGCTGCCAAGGATCATCATCATCTTCCCAATCTTTTAAACCACCACCACAATGGAAACACTTGGTCCCGTCTGCATGGCCAGTATAAAAGAAACCAGCTTCGGCAAGATCTTCAGGTTTCTGTCGCATAACTAGAGGCCAGTTTTCGAAACTAAGCAAACGGCTAGATTTTGAACTGAAGAATGGATATTCAGCTCTTGAGTACTGCATACTCTTCTCGTTTTCTTCTCCACTCAGTGTTGTAGTTTTGTTATTCAATGATGTGTTTTGTACACGTATGCCACACTCATCTCTTCCTTCCGCTCTTGTTTTCCTGTAATTGAAGTAAACAGAATCACATTCACTAATGATCAGCTAATGACTGTCATTGTTAAAAAAGTATTTTTTAACTTTTTCACTTTCTGCTATTGTCTTTGTTATATTGTATACGAGGGCGTTTGTATTGTCGTAGATGCTATCCTTATTAGTCTTTACGTAATATTTAATTCTCGTGGAAGCATGTTTCCAATGATCAGTAGTTGGAACAAAACCTCGAGACAAAACTCAAATAAGATATTTAGCAAGACAAGTATCACCAGATAACCCAAAATTCATTGAAAATGCCTACAGGGATGCAACTCTAGAGGCACATGGATATTTAATGGTAGATTTAAAACAGAATACCAATGATTTTTGTCGTATCAAGACAAATGTCTTTCCATTTAATGGTTTCTGTACAGTCTACGTCCCCACAAAAGAGTTTAAATACACCAAGAATCAAACAATTGAAATCATTGCTAAATGATGCATCGTCGACTCACAACGTATAAACATTTGCTAACCGCTTTGCATACGCTTAAACCAAAATATCAAAGAGCATTACTTAAAACGTGTGATGAAGAAGAAATTAACTGTATTTGTGAGTGTATTCATAACGTTTTACAAGGAAAAGTACCTCTTAAAGATCAGGATAAACAAAAATTGAATAAACATAAAAACATACTCCGTAAACTAGTACGTAAGTGTAAACATAAACTAAGAAAAAATATAATTATACAAAAAGGAGGGGCTTTCTTACCAACAATATTAGGTGCAATATTGAGTGGATTAGTGAGTGGACTAGCCAGTTAACATGGAAAATGCAAAGAAAATGATACTTATCGAACCTGGATTGATTGAAAAATTAAAACAAGAAAATAAGGTTAATAGTAATTTATCTCGATTAGATATTGAAATGCAAAATATTATGAATAGTAAGACGGAAGACCGAAAGAAATGGATATTATATTTACAAACACTGCAAAGATACCTTCATTTTACCGAAGAGGATCGTCAACCACTCAAATTACCAATTTATTCTGATACATCTAATGAAGATTCAAATGAGTCAAAAATTGGTTTTAAAAATAAAGATAGAGATCTAAAAACTGCAGTTGATATTGAATCTTTGCTGGAGGAGAATCGATCCATTAAAAGTAAAGAAAATGATGAAAATCCACTTTACACACCAGCTCAAATACTCAGTTTAATACCAAAAACTTATCATAAAAAAGGGCAGTTATTATTAAATTTAGTTGAAACAAGTAAAAGTAAAATACATTGGGATAACGAAGGTACAGTCATAATTGATAGTGAAAAAATTCCTGGAAGTAATATTGTTGATTTAATAAATGATTCACTAAGACCCCTAAAAAGAAGTGATCCGGTAGGGTGGGTTAGATTTGCTGAAGCATTAAAAGATATTAAAGTACCACTTACTTATATTGGAAATCCAAGGAGATGTGAGTTTATTAACCAACTTCAAGCAAAAGATCTGAACAAACCCTCTGAGATTGAAGTTCAAGAGTTTTCTACACCGTGCAGTAGAGATAAAAAGTCTACAACTAAAATACGTAAAGGACTTGAGTGGGAAAAATGGACTCCGTACTAGAAGAAATTAACAGGATTTATTATGATCCATCTAATCCCGCTGGTTTTGGTAGTATTGATAAATTATCAAAAGCCATGAAGGGTAAAATGAATAAAAAGCAAGTAAAGGAATGGTTAAAATCACAAGAAACATACACATTACATAAACCCATTCGAAAAAAATTCCCGCGTAATAGGTACATTCTATCAAATATTAATGAACTGTGGCAAGCTGATTTAAGTGATATGCGAACTTATTCTCAATATAATGATGGTTTCAAGTATATACTTTGTATTATTGATGTATTTAGTAAATATGCTTTTGCAAGACCAATGAAAAAGAAAAACTCAGAAACAACTAAAGAATGTTTTGAAAGTATATTTACTGAAAGTAATTTAACACCTACTCACATACAATCCGATAAAGGTACCGAATTTGTTTCACAAGATGTACAAAAATACTTTAAATCCAAAAAGATTAATTACTATACCACTAACAATCCTGACATTAAGGCCAGTATTGTTGAACGATTTCAAAGAACACTAAAAATGAAAATGTGGCGTTATTTCACTCATAATAATACTTATAGATATATAGATGTTTTACAAGATTTAATATACTCTTATAATCACAGCTTTCACTCTAGTATTAAGATGTGCCCATGTGATGTAAATTCCAACAATATTATGACAGTTTGGACTAATCTTTATGACAGACGGTCAAAAAAACTTTCTTTAGAAAATCCTAAACCAAATTTCAATGTGGGTGATTATGTTCGAATAACTAAATATAAACATGTATTCCAAAAAGGATATGAATCAAATTGGAGTGATGAAATATTTATTATATCTTCAATAATTGATAGATCTCCATGGGTTGTTTATACAATAACAGATTTACAAAATGAACCAATAATTGGTACTTTTTATGAAAGAGAATTACAGAAAATCACTTACAAACCCACCTCACAACATAAAATAGATAAAATAATTGACACTCGTTATTCAGGTAACAGAAAAGAAGTATTAGTGAAGTGGAAAGGTTATCCAGATAAATTTAACAGTTGGATTTTAGCTTCTAGTTTAAAAGAAATATGAATAAAGAAAGTTTCTATTTAACTTTGCTCAGCAATAGTTCAATGGAATACTTTCCTGATAAAAAGACCACAAATTTTTCAACGAAATTACCAAAAGCTATAAAATTAGAAGGTGAATGGTCGGTTGGAGTTGTCGAGTTTCAATATCCATGTACCATGTTTACTGTTCAAGACCATGAAAATGTTATATACATTACAAAATCTATGTTAATGCCTAATGAAGATAAGCCATCCACAGTGTACTACAAAAAACATATTCCAGCTACCAACTATGATAACGTTGAGCATATTTTAAGAGTGTTAAATGGTATCGGAGAGAACTTGAAATTTCGCTATGATGAAATAACAAAATTTGTGTCTATTTCGGTATTGGATAAAAATATAACATCCGTAACATTATCACCCAAATTAAGTTTACAGCTAGGTTATGAACAAAATAAAAATCTCCTAGAGAGAAATTTTGGAAAGTGTCCTGCTAATTTACACTTAGGGTTACCATCTCAACTATTTCTATATTGCGATATTATCGATCCTCAGATTGTGGGTGATGTTATGACTCCTTTATTAAGAGTCATTTCATTAGATCCTACAAAATACATTTATGGTGCAAATAAAATGCACGTTTTCTCTCAACCTCACTACTTACCTGTTATGCGAAGAGAGTTCGATACGTTGGAAATAGTTATAAGATCGAGTACAGGACAAAAAATACCATTCCAGTTTGGAACCGTGTGTATTAAACTACATTTCCGAAAATTATAATAATGAATTCTCTTCGTGATCATCATAAATGTCCATATGAAAATTATTATACACATCAAGCTGGATCAGGAGTTGGAGTAATTTATAAGGGTTCACCATATCAACGCGGTCATGGTATTGGGAGCTTCTTAGGGGGGTTATTCAGATCAGTTTTACCTTTACTTTCAAGTGGTGCTCGAGTGATTGGTAAGGAGGCATTAAGCGCTGGAGTAGGACTTTTATCGGATATGGTTCAAGCCCGTCCTATGGAAGCCTCAATAAAAGATCGTCTAAAGCAAGTTAGTACGAATTTAAAACGAAAGGCTGATGAGAAAATTGATCAATTTAACATGACTGGATCTGGGTATAAAACTAAAAGAAAACGATTGACATCGTTCATTCCACCATTAACTGCTAAAGTGAAAGCTGCGAAAAAACTTAGTCTAAAACCAAAAAATATCAAAGATATATTTTCAAACTAAATATGTCTTTCCTTCATAATCATTCTTGCGAGTGCGTTAAGTCAGAATTGGATTTGTTTGCACTACCGTCTACACAAACTAGCATTGAAAATGGATTGTGGATTCATTATAAACCAATTTCATCTCTTGGTGATGATGGACCTATCGAGTTTCAAGTTCCTGGGACCGGCGATGACTACATAGATTTGTCTCATACATTACTCCACATAAAGGCAAAAGTATTAAATCAAGATTCAACTAACTTGGTATCTACTACAATAGTAGCACCTGTAAATAATTGGCTGCATTCACTTTTTAGTCAACTTGATGTTTATTTAAACCAAAAACTTGTATCACCACCTAATAATACCTATGCATATCGAGCATACATGGAAACCCTTTTAAACTATGCCCCTGCTGCTAAACAATCTCATCTTACTTGTAGTCTTTGGTATGAGGATACAGCAGGAAAAATGGATTCTACAGATGGTAAAAACATAGGATTTGTTAAAAGACAGGAATTGATTAGTGAAAGTAAGGAAATAGAAATGATTGGTCATCTTCACGGTGACATTTTTAACCAAGATAAATTTTTAATTAATGGTGTTGAAATGAGTGTTAAATTGGTTCGATCAAGAGAGAGTTTTAATTTAATTGTTGGGTCGAACGATGTAAAGTTTAAAGTTTGCATTACGGACGCAACTCTTATTGTGCGACGAGCACGAATTAATCCAAGTGTATTACTCGCACATCAAAAAGTTTTAGCTTCTACCACTGCTAAATATCCTATTACTCGAGCTGAAGTAAAAGTTTTAACAATTCCTTCAGGTGTTCAAGGAAAAACTCTTGATAATATATTTTTAGGACAGGTACCGAAAAGATGTATAATTGGATTTGTGAACAATTCTGCATTTAATGGTTCCCTTACTAAAAATCCATTTAACTTTGAAAACTATGGTATTAATTCTTTCAGCTTATATATTGATGGTCAACAAATACCTTCAAAAGCTTTGCAACCATCTTTTAATAATAGCATATTTACATCAGCATATCATACTCTATTCTCGGGAACTGGTATTCACTTTCTTAATGAAGGAAATGGAATCTCTTGTGAACAGTATGGCAAAGGTTACTGTCTATTAGCATTTGACTTAACTCCTGATTTATCAGCTAACTCATCAACTCATTGGAATCTCATAAAGCATGGTAGTGTAAGAATAGAAGTACGATTTGAATCCTCATTAATACAAACAATTAACTGTATAGTTTATGCTGAGTTTGATAATATTATTGAGATAGATAAAAACAGAAATGTTACTGTAGACTATAGTAGTTAAGGTTATAATATGTGTTGTGTGTTAGATTTTATGTGTTATGTGTAATGCATTTTGTGTGTATGTAACTATGTGAAACGTTATAAAATTAAATAAAACAAATTGTATGCAATATATTTTTTTTATTTCTTTATAAATCTTCTATTTAATCTAATACAAAACACTGTTCGAGTTGAAATTTTACATAAGCACACTGACTAAACCACTGAACATGCTGCTGCCAAGGATCATCATCATCTTCCCAATCTTTTAAACCACCACCACAATGGAAACACTTGGTCCCGTCTGCATGGCCAGTATAAAAGAAACCAGCTTCGGCAAGATCTTCAGGTTTCTGTCGCATAACTAGAGGCCAGTTTTCGAAACTAAGCAAACGGCTAGATTTTGAACTGAAGAATGGATATTCAGCTCTTGAGTACTGCATACTCTTCTCGTTTTCTTCTCCACTCAGTGTTGTAGTTTTGTTATTCAATGATGTGTTTTGTACACGTATGCCACACTCATCTCTTCCTTCCGCTCTTGTTTTCCTGTAATTGAAGTAAACAGAATCACATTCACTAATGATCAGCTAATGACTGTCATTGTTAAAAAAGTATTTTTTAACTTTTTCACTTTCTGCTATTGTCTTTGTTATATTGTATACGAGGGCGTTTGTATTGTCGTAGATGCTATCCTTATTAGTCTTTACGTAATATTTAATTCTCGTGGAAGCATGTTTCCAATGATCAGTAGTTGGAACAAAACCTCGAGACAAAACTCAAATAAGATATTTAGCAAGACAAGTATCACCAGATAACCCAAAATTCATTGAAAATGCCTACAGGGATGCAACTCTAGAGGCACATGGATATTTAATAGTAGATTTAAAACAGAATACCAATGATTTTTGTCGTATCAAGACAAATGTCTTTCCATTTAATGGTTTCTGTACAGTCTACGTCCCCACAAAAGAGTTTAAATACACCAAGAATCAAACAATTGAAATCATTGCTAAATGATGCATCGTCGACTCACAACGTATAAACATTTGCTAACCGCTTTGCATACGCTTAAACCAAAATATCAAAGAGCATTACTTAAAACGTGTGATGAAGAAGAAATTAACTGTATTTGTGAGTGTATTCATAACGTTTTACAAGGAAAAGTACCTCTTAAAGATCAGGATAAACAAAAATTGAATAAACATAAAAACATACTCCGTAAACTAGTACGTAAGTGTAAACATAAACTAAGAAAAAATATAATTATACAAAAAGGAGGGGCTTTCTTACCAACAATATTAGGTGCAATATTGAGTGGATTAGTGAGTGGACTAGCCAGTTAACATGGAAAATGCAAAGAAAATGATACTTATCGAACCTGGATTGATTGAAAAATTAAAACAAGAAAATAAGGTTAATAGTAATTTATCTCGATTAGATATTGAAATGCAAAATATTATGAATAGTAAGACGGAAGACCGAAAGAAATGGATATTATATTTACAAACACTGCAAAGATACCTTCATTTTACCGAAGAGGATCGTCAACCACTCAAATTACCAATTTATTCTGATACATCTAATGAAGATTCAAATGAGTCAAAAATTGGTTTTAAAAATAAAGATAGAGATCTAAAAACTGCAGTTGATATTGAATCTTTGCTGGAGGAGAATCGATCCATTAAAAGTAAAGAAAATGATGAAAATCCACTTTACACACCAGCTCAAATACTCAGTTTAATACCAAAAACTTATCATAAAAAAGGGCAGTTATTATTAAATTTAGTTGAAACAAGTAAAAGTAAAATACATTGGGATAACGAAGGTACAGTCATAATTGATAGTGAAAAAATTCCTGGAAGTAATATTGTTGATTTAATAAATGATTCACTAAGACCCCTAAAAAGAAGTGATCCGGTAGGGTGGGTTAGATTTGCTGAAGCATTAAAAGATATTAAAGTACCACTTACTTATATTGGAAATCCAAGGAGATGTGAGTTTATTAACCAACTTCAAGCAAAAGATCTGAACAAACCCTCTGAGATTGAAGTTCAAGAGTTTTCTACACCGTGCAGTAGAGATAAAAAGTCTACAACTAAAATACGTAAAGGACTTGAGTGGGAAAAATGGACTCCGTACTAGAAGAAATTAACAGGATTTATTATGATCCATCTAATCCCGCTGGTTTTGGTAGTATTGATAAATTATCAAAAGCCATGAAGGGTAAAATGAATAAAAAGCAAGTAAAGGAATGGTTAAAATCACAAGAAACATACACATTACATAAACCCATTCGAAAAAAATTCCCGCGTAATAGGTACATTCTATCAAATATTAATGAACTGTGGCAAGCTGATTTAAGTGATATGCGAACTTATTCTCAATATAATGATGGTTTCAAGTATATACTTTGTATTATTGATGTATTTAGTAAATATGCTTTTGCAAGACCAATGAAAAAGAAAAACTCAGAAACAACTAAAGAATGTTTTGAAAGTATATTTACTGAAAGTAATTTAACACCTACTCACATACAATCCGATAAAGGTACCGAATTTGTTTCACAAGATGTACAAAAATACTTTAAATCCAAAAAGATTAATTACTATACCACTAACAATCCTGACATTAAGGCCAGTATTGTTGAACGATTTCAAAGAACACTAAAAATGAAAATGTGGCGTTATTTCACTCATAATAATACTTATAGATATATAGATGTTTTACAAGATTTAATATACTCTTATAATCACAGCTTTCACTCTAGTATTAAGATGTGCCCATGTGATGTAAATTCCAACAATATTATGACAGTTTGGACTAATCTTTATGACAGACGGTCAAAAAAACTTTCTTTAGAAAATCCTAAACCAAATTTCAATGTGGGTGATTATGTTCGAATAACTAAATATAAACATGTATTCCAAAAAGGATATGAATCAAATTGGAGTGATGAAATATTTATTATATCTTCAATAATTGATAGATCTCCATGGGTTGTTTATACAATAACAGATTTACAAAATGAACCAATAATTGGTACTTTTTATGAAAGAGAATTACAGAAAATCACTTACAAACCCACCTCACAACATAAAATAGATAAAATAATTGACACTCGTTATTCAGGTAACAGAAAAGAAGTATTAGTGAAGTGGAAAGGTTATCCAGATAAATTTAACAGTTGGATTTTAGCTTCTAGTTTAAAAGAAATATGAATAAAGAAAGTTTCTATTTAACTTTGCTCAGCAATAGTTCAATGGAATACTTTCCTGATAACAAGACCACAAATTTTTCAACGAAATTACCAAAAGCTATAAAATTAGAAGGTGAATGGTCGGTTGGAGTTGTCGAGTTTCAATATCCATGTACCATGTTTACTGTTCAAGACCATGAAAATGTTATATACATTACAAAATCTACGTTAATGCCTAATGAAGATAAGCCATCCACAGTGTACTACAAAAAACATATTCCAGCTACCAACTATGATAACGTTGAGCATATTTTAAGAGTGTTAAATGGTATCGGAGAGAACTTGAAATTTCGCTATGATGAAATAACAAAATTTGTGTCTATTTCGGTATTGGATAAAAATATAACATCCGTAACATTATCACCCAAATTAAGTTTACAGCTAGGTTATGAACCAAATAAAAATCTCCTAGAGAGAAATTTTGGAAAGTGTCCTGCTAATTTACACTTAGGGTTACCATCTCAACTATTTCTATATTGCGATATTATCGATCCTCAGATTGTGGGTGATGTTATGACTCCTTTATTAAGAGTCATTTCATTAGATCCTACAAAATACATTTATGGTGCAAATAAAATGCACGTTTTCTCTCAACCTCACTACTTACCTGTTATGCGAAGAGAGTTCGATACGTTGGAAATAGTTATAAGATCGAGTACAGGACAAAAAATACCATTCCAGTTTGGAACCGTGTGTATTAAACTACATTTCCGAAAATTATAATAATGAATTCTCTTCGTGATCATCATAAATGTCCATATGAAAATTATTATACACATCAAGCTGGATCAGGAGTTGGAGTAATTTATAAGGGTTCACCATATCAACGCGGTCATGGTATTGGGAGCTTCTTAGGGGGGTTATTCAGATCAGTTTTACCTTTACTTTCAAGTGGTGCTCGAGTGATTGGTAAGGAGGCATTAAGCGCTGGAGTAGGACTTTTATCGGATATGGTTCAAGCCCGTCCTATGGAAGCCTCAATAAAAGATCGTCTAAAGCAAGTTAGTACGAATTTAAAACGAAAGGCTGATGAGAAAATTGATCAATTTAACATGACTGGATCTGGGTATAAAACTAAAAGAAAACGATTGACATCGTTCATTCCACCATTAACTGCTAAAGTGAAAGCTGCGAAAAAACTTAGTCTAAAACCAAAAAATATCAAAGATATATTTTCAAACTAAATATGTCTTTCCTTCATAATCATTCTTGCGAGTGCGTTAAGTCAGAATTGGATTTGTTTGCACTACCGTCTACACAAACTAGCATTGAAAATGGATTGTGGATTCATTATAAACCAATTTCATCTCTTGGTGATGATGGACCTATCGAGTTTCAAGTTCCTGGGACCGGCGATGACTACATAGATTTGTCTCATACATTACTCCACATAAAGGCAAAAGTATTAAATCAAGATTCAACTAACTTGGTATCTACTACAATAGTAGCACCTGTAAATAATTGGCTGCATTCACTTTTTAGTCAACTTGATGTTTATTTAAACCAAAAACTTGTATCACCACCTAATAATACCTATGCATATCGAGCATACATGGAAACCCTTTTAAACTATGCCCCTGCTGCTAAACAATCTCATCTTACTTGTAGTCTTTGGTATGAGGATACAGCAGGAAAAATGGATTCTACAGATGGTAAAAACATAGGATTTGTTAAAAGACAGGAATTGATTAGTGAAAGTAAGGAAATAGAAATGATTGGTCATCTTCACGGTGACATTTTTAACCAAGATAAATTTTTAATTAATGGTGTTGAAATGAGTGTTAAATTGGTTCGATCAAGAGAGAGTTTTAATTTAATTGTTGGGTCGAACGATGTAAAGTTTAAAGTTTGCATTACGGACGCAACTCTTATTGTGCGACGAGCACGAATTAATCCAAGTGTATTACTCGCACATCAAAAAGTTTTAGCTTCTACCACTGCTAAATATCCTATTACTCGAGCTGAAGTAAAAGTTTTAACAATTCCTTCAGGTGTTCAAGGAAAAACTCTTGATAATATATTTTTAGGACAGGTACCGAAAAGATGTATAATTGGATTTGTGAACAATTCTGCATTTAATGGTTCCCTTACTAAAAATCCATTTAACTTTGAAAACTATGGTATTAATTCTTTCAGCTTATATATTGATGGTCAACAAATACCTTCAAAAGCTTTGCAACCATCTTTTAATAATAGCATATTTACATCAGCATATCATACTCTATTCTCGGGAACTGGTATTCACTTTCTTAATGAAGGAAATGGAATCTCTTGTGAACAGTATGGCAAAGGTTACTGTCTATTAGCATTTGACTTAACTCCTGATTTATCAGCTAACTCATCAACTCATTGGAATCTCATAAAGCATGGTAGTGTAAGAATAGAAGTACGATTTGAATCCTCATTAATACAAACAATTAACTGTATAGTTTATGCTGAGTTTGATAATATTATTGAGATAGATAAAAACAGAAATGTTACTGTAGACTATAGTAGTTAAGGTTATAATATGTGTTGTGTGTTAGATTTTATGTGTTATGTGTAATGCATTTTGTGTGTATGTAACTATGTGAAACGTTATAAAATTAAATAAAACAAATTGTATGCAATATATTTTTTTTATTTCTTTATAAATCTTCTATTTAATCTAATACAAAACACTGTTCGAGTTGAAATTTTACATAAGCACACTGACTAAACCACTGAACATGCTGCTGCCAAGGATCATCATCATCTTCCCAATCTTTTAAACCACCACCACAATGGAAACACTTGGTCCCGTCTGCATGGCCAGTATAAAAGAAACCAGCTTCGGCAAGATCTTCAGGTTTCTGTCGCATAACTAGAGGCCAGTTTTCGAAACTAAGCAAACGGCTAGATTTTGAACTGAAGAATGGATATTCAGCTCTTGAGTACTGCATACTCTTCTCGTTTTCTTCTCCACTCAGTGTTGTAGTTTTGTTATTCAATGATGTGTTTTGTACACGTATGCCACACTCATCTCTTCCTTCCGCTCTTGTCTTCCTGTAATTGAAGTAAACAGAATCACATTCACTAATGATCAGCTAATGACTGTCATTGTTAAAAAAGTATTTTTTAACTTTTTCACTTTCTGCTATTGTCTTTGTTATATTGTATACGAGGGCGTTTGTATTGTCGTAGATGCTATCCTTATTAGTCTTTACGTAATATTTAATTCTCGTGGAAGCATGTTTCCAATGATCAGTAGTTGGAATCTTGGATAGCTTCTTCATATCGTACATTTCAATTTTGATGAGATGCGTCGCTTGGTCTCCGTCGTCAGAATTAGTAGAAATGTATGATACACCATCTCTAGCGGCTCGTGCTACGGTTGATGATAACAGCTTCCTCTTTTTTATTTTTGATTCAGCTTCAAAAAAATGATCAATCGATTGCGATTTTCTTTTTCCACCATCGCATGTGTTATTATTAATGACGAGGTTATCACTCTCTTCTTGAGGGGAGAGTGGCGAGTAGTAATACTGTTTATAGGTATCTTCATCGAAGCTCAATGATTTCTGCAACAACACAGTTATCATGTTAATATCAATTTGTTAACACTTAATCATAAAAGTTAAAAAAGTTAAAGTTACAGCCTATTAAAGTCCACTGCTGAACATAGGCCTCCTCTCATTTCTGAGAGGGTTTTAGAGCAAGGAAATGTCCGCCGCGCTCCCTCAATGTGTGTTGGCGAACTTCACATGCCTTCGAAATTTTCTCAGACATGCAGGTTTCCTCACGATGTTTTCCTTCACCACCAAGCACGTGGTAATGAGCACTTAAAATTGCTATTAACAATTTAATTGGTGCTGGCGGGGATCGAACCCGGGTCGCGTACTGTGAAATTTACAGCTAGCGCTAACCATCTGAGTTACCACGGCTTAATCATATACATACACAATATTTAAATAAAATAATACACACACATGAAAATAACAGAAAAAAAGTAATTTAGTCAATAGAATAATCACTTACATCCATAGCCTTTGGTGTATTGAAGTAACACAAATGTACTATTGATACATCCACTGTAGCCAAACGATCGTACACTAACTCGATGACTGCGTTTGTTGGTCTTATATACCACCAGTACGTAAAAATTCTAATCTAAAGTATTTCCGTAATGAGTTGATAATTACTTTATGCGTCAACCAGTTTATCTCACATTTCCGTTGCCTATCTCAACATTTCTTCGTATTGTGTTTTGTTTGGTGATCAATGACTCAAGTACGATTTGTATAACACAAAAATGCAATTTAATATTTAGAAACATATCAGTTTATCTCACATTTCCGTTGCCTATCTCAACATTTCTTCGTATTGTGTTTTGTTTGGTGATCAATGACTCAAGTACGATTTGTATATCACAAAAATGCAATTTAATATGTAGAAATCACTATAATTGACCATTCCTATGTTATTCATTGAGTAGCTAGGTACTGTAATAATCTACTAATAGCAGTAATATCATGGATACACTAGATGTACAACAACATCTGAAAAAGATTCACCCCAGTCTAGAAAATAATGTTTATGCAGCTAATAGACTGTCTATGTATACCCACGTACCAACGTATATAATATGTAATTTGGATACAGATGATAAACCAGGGTCACATTGGGTAGCTTTATATATCGATACGAATGACGTCGGTCAATATTTTGATTCATATGGACGATCACCTGTACGATATCATCTAGAGTTTTTAAAAAGGAATTGTAAAAGATGGAACTGGAATGTTGATAGGATTCAGAATGAGTGGACTTCAGTTTGTGGCGAATATTGCTTAATGTATTTGCTATATAAGTTTCAAGGATGTTCAATACATAGTTTTACGAGTATATTTACAAGGAACACATTGTACAACGATATTTTAGTGGATGAGATGTTTCGCTACTATTTTATAGATAATAATTAATAAGATTTTGTATTTTATAAATAAAAATTGTAACAAAATTATGTAATGTGTTTTATTGATGATTGAGATTAGCGTTGTATAAACAAAGAATTATAATACAATAGCACTGATATAGTCGACGCACACGCTGCAATGAAGGTGATTAAGGAACAATAGAACAATAGAAATAGGAACAATGGGACGCTAATGACGGTGGAGGCCCTTACCGGATATGAATTAGATATTAGCTAATTGATCTACACATCTCCGGAACCGTGCATTCTACACAAAAATGGACCGCGGATTCGTGATCAGAGCATGCCAAAACTTTTTTTTTTTTTTTTTTTAGGATCGGGCGTCGACGAACGTCGTTGAACCACGTCTGACTCAGGTGGTCTAGAAGTGGTACAACTACACTACTAATGTAGTTGAAGATGCTTAACCGCGACATAGTTCTCAGTGATTCACAAGCATATTAGGCAGTATATCACTTTTATACTTGTCACCTCTACAATCTATTTATCTTTGCACTTTTCTAAGTAATAAAAAAAGTAGTCGCTAGACGTTGTTGACGTCGGCTAAAATCTCTGCGATCGCCGTTTCCTCAAGGTCATTCAGGCTTCTTAAAGCCTTAATAGATGATTACGCACCAAATTTTTAAAAGCAAATTTATTGGGAACTTTTCTGATGCACCGGGCAAGGAGTTCCAAAAGCGTGTAGCCTGAACTGTAAGAGAGTTACCGTAGAACTCGGTGATGTGAACAGGAATACATTTTTTTTTATAGGAAAAGGGGCAAACGAGCATGCGGCTCACCTGATGGTAAATGATTACCGCCGCCCATGAACAGCTGCAACACCAGGTGAATTGGGGAATTTAAGATTCTTTAAAAAGGAGTAGGCTCTTTTCTTGAAGGTCCCTAAGTAGAAGAAGAAGTCCCGCAGAAGAACGTAGTATCCCATCATAACATTGGGAGAGATAGTGAAATTTACTCTTTAGATAAGAAGGCGAAAATGGGTCATTTAATATGAAGAAAAAAAAAACATTCTGCAATTACGCCTCTCCCAGATTGTAATCCAATGAAGCTTAGATCTATGGTCATATTTACGAAGTCCGAACTTATACAGTTATTGAGAAGGCATTCCAGTATGTTCTGAAGATCAGATCTGGGTAACAAATATCTGCATAATTAATTATGGATAGGTAATTTGAGCAATTGGACAAGCATGATATTAGACTTTGTGGGTAGAAAATGTTTTAAACGATGCAGGGAACATACGTGGCGATGACTTTACGACTCACTTCTGAAACCTGAGTTCTCCAATTCAGCGTGCTGTCAATGTGTAGGCCAAGTTTTTTTACAGATTTACTAAACGGACTAATAGAATCATTGTAATAAATAGGAGGTAAGTCTGCAAGATTAATCTTAGCTATAAAACCCGGTGCTTGCACCTTCTAACCCATTTAGTAGGGTAATTGAGCTAGTAACAGTTCACCACGATACCTTTCAGCGTTTTTTTGCGCTAACTAGTTAATATGTATATTTATATAAACACGATGCTTCGAAACCCCGACATTTAATCTAAGGTCCGACATTTAAACTAAGGATTAGTAGTGACTCCGGAAATGGTTTAGTTCTGTATATTTTAATCGAATTTGGGACCTGTTAAATTTTAGATATTCACGCAGTTTTCAGATAAAATATAAACCATACACATTAAGTTGGCTAAAATTAAAGAATATAATATGGATATACATGGACCAAAACGTTTGATAAACATATATATATATATATATATACTAAGTTTTTCTTTAGAGCTATGCTCTCATTTATTTTAGTAAATCTTAAAAGTACGTGCAAACGCTTTTACACCTGAAATATCAACTAGATCACGTATAGAATGTACCTTACGGTTATTTATAGGGGTTGGGTTGTAATATTTTTATGTCATATATCCTTATGAAATATGCAATAACAACCGTTGTGCGTGAGCTCATGTTATAAATCGTGTTGTTAATATCTCATTTACCTACGTAAAGCTTATGATCTAATGTGACCACATCATAACAGCTTCTTTAAGTCCACTCCTTTGCACACATTCTTTGCCAAGAATGTGCTGATTGATTACTGGGAAGTAATTCTCTTAAGTAACACGCTACCACCGAAATATCACCATTATTTCGGCCCATCAGAAGTCCACTGTTGAACATGGGCCATAAGCTTGGTCCACAAAGCACAGTTGTGAATCACCTGCCTCTACGCTTAACTCTACGCTTGCCAATATGGCGTTACCAGTTGAGGACCTTTTGAGGTTCTAAGGTATACCGGGCACAAGAAGATTTGTCATAATTTACCGAAGCCCAGCCGAATGGATTTCGGCGATTAACTTCTTGGTTGGAAGTTGGATTTATCTAAACATAATGATCTATTATTCTATTTTCTTATTAAATACTTTTAACTTTTCAGACATGTAAGTATATTTATGTAGTTTTCGTAAACAATCGAGTATATTGTAAATCAGTCTTTAAAAGTTGCGATTAACAATTTCAATTGTGCCTACGACGGCTAAACTCGAGAATCACTCGTACTATCGTATCAAATTTAAGCTTTACCTTAAATATTGATTAAGTACGATATAATGAGCCCAAAATGAAGAAACTGTAAAAGAAAATTTAGTTTATAATTATTAATCTGCCAAGATGTATTTTAAGCCAAAACGCTAATTTCTTTTACAGGTTATGGGTTTTATTTAACCATTTTGAGTGCAACTCAACAAACCCGCGTAATAGTCTGTGCCCGGCATTACTTAAAAAGTTAAAAAAAAAAAACAAAAATAAGAAATGCTTTTAACTATGTCAGTGATGCGAGAATTTACAGGTTCGACTCCCGATAAATATTTTATTTTGCTTGTGATTTGCTAACGTAGTATTATCTGGTACTTTTCTGAACAGTATTCCACAGAAATTACTATAATGTTGGTACAGTAAATGTGTGTGATTGTCCTTAGATATCATAAAGCCTTTTAATTAGATTTGGGGGATATACTAATATATAATACTCAAGTTCAACTCAAGACTTTATGACTTACGACATAGAGATGTATATTCTGTTTTTGCTATTCGTTAGCCTTCGTGAGCACAAAGTGTCGATTTAGAAACAGTATTTTATTATATCTTTTTTCCTCGGTAATAGAAATTACGTAAGTATAACACCTGATTCCATGAATAATATTAAGTAGTATTTAAGAAGTATTTATGTTTGGGTCCCCCATAAATCTAAACTAGCAAGCAGACTAAGCTGTGCAGCGTATGTCCTACAATAGATTAAAATTTCACAAATGTTGAAAAAGCTACGATATTGCTATGCGGATACGCGACTGACTCAGAAACTGTTTTACTTAGCAAAATCCAGAAGTGTTTAATAAATTTTATACGTAATTGTATTTATTTGTAATTAATATAACGTACTTCACTTTATAGTATCTTTTAGTAAAAATATCATTCTCTAGGTATCTTACAGGTTCTTGCCAGAAAAAAATTTTTTGAACCACTGAAAAAAACAAACATGTGTGCAGTTCTCATACGGTAGAAGTGAAATCTTTAGAAAGAGACCAAGATAATAGGAAACATTGTATGCTGTATGCTATCTCATTCTCTTGCAGGCTAAATGCTATAGATGTATAGAACGCCCGTCTAACGCTAAGTCTATGATGTATATATATGTTTGTCTCTTCTTGGTGTCGCTTTGTCGTTTCATCAAGTTTCAAATCACAAAAATTTAAAAAAGTCTTCACTTCAAAATAAAAACTATCAGTATTTTTTATAATGTCAAATAAAAACCACGAGTAGATATAATTAGGTCGGAGAAAAAGTTTTTTCTTATTTTATATACAAATTCAACACATTTTTTTTTCAAGTTAATTACAATTAATTATATAATATAATATATGTGTCATTTTTTTTGATAACTTGTTGAAATTTTGCAGGTAGTGACATAATCCCGTTGCTGTAGAAATCTTGGGATTTTCGATCAGAAGTATGCGACAAGTAGTTTTGACAGTCCTTTCTTGATGTTAACCTAACATTTCCCACAGAATATTAAAGAGACCGAAGCAAGTGAAAATCTGAGGACGCAAGGTTAGGACTACATGGCGGATGCATTACCACGCTACATAACCAAGCTCTATCATTTTTGCTGAGTGGCCAAAGATGTGTGTGGTCTGGCGTGATCATGATGAAAGACCACTCCTTTTCTGTTGATCAATTCTGACCGTTTTTTCTCAATTTCTTGCTGGAGTCTCTTTATTTGTTGGCAGTAGAGATCGAATCGATGGTTTTGACGGGTATTAAAAACTATGATAAACGATACCATTCCAATCCCACCATACACACACAGCATCACCTTATTGTGTTAATTCGGGTTCCGCTACAGTCTGTGGAGCTTGATTAACCTTGGACCATGATCTTTTTCACTCGTTCTTGTCGTAGGTGATCCACTTTTCATCACCAGTGATCATTTTTTTTCAAAAAATTGTCCTGTTTCATTACGTTTCGATGGAGAACCTCAAATGAGTACACGTTTCATCAGGTTTCTTTCAGTGAGCTCGTGTGTTACCCATATATCGAGCTTTATTGTATAGCCAGACATTTTCAAATAGATCAAGACTGTTTTGTGATCTACCTTCAATTCTTCGGCTATGTTGTTACTACTGCCGTTAATATGCCGATCTTGCTCCACTTTTTCAAAAATAGCATCGACTGTATGAGGGCGACCTGAGGGAAAACCCCCCTTGAAATCATTCCCTGACTGAAAACGCTTGAAACAACTTTGTTACTACTCTTACTGAAACTGCATTACGTTCATAAACATCACAAATTTTTTTCGCGGCTGGAGTCGCATTTTCCCTTTTCACAATCTTTTATTCAACTTTCAATGTAACTATTTTTGATCGAATGGAATCTTGCAACTAAATTTTGAAGCACATACCTTCAATCGATTGAGCTGAAATTTTGTATACACATTAAATTTAGATGACAATGCATGGTAAGCTATGTGACGTTATTCTAAATCCAACATGGCGGAACACCCAAGATGGAGGACCAGTTATTTTTAATATGGGTATCAAATGAAAGCGGTTGCTTAGTGTAACTTGAAAAATAAAGTGATGTCACTCTAAATCCAATATGGGGGACTTCAAAAGATGGCAGACTAAGTTTTTTATGCTTTCATACAATATGGGTATCATATCAAGGTCGCTCAGCGAGCTATGGAGAGGGTTATGCACGGAGTTTCTCTGCGTGATAAACTTAGGAATGAGGATATCCGCAGTAGAACCAGAGTAACCGACATAGCCCAACGGATTAGTAAGCTGAAGTGGCAGTGGGCCGGCCATATAGCTCGAAGAACCGACAACCGATGGGGAAGAAAGGTTCTCGAGTGGCAGCCTCGTACCGGTAGGCGAAGTGTAGGGCGTCCCCCCACGAGATGGAGTGACGACCTGGTAAGACATGCAGGAAGTCGATGGATGCAGGTGGCTCAGGACCGTGCTTTGTGGCATTCTTTGGGGGAGGCCTATGTTCAGCAGTGGACTTGTGAAGGGCTGTAATGATGATGATGATGATAATGATAAAAGGACTTGCTGAGAATACGAATGCGAGTTAACCAAAAATAAGATGGTGATCATAAACTCGGTTGCTCCAATCCGTCTGAAATTTTGGTGAACTGAGGTTTTTGCAGTCCTCGATAATGATATTGAGATCGATTAGTTCGAGTCTGTAGCATCGGTTGGTTAACTTTGACTTGTGTAATTTGGCGAGATAGGCGTCAACAGCTTTGGTTTGCAGCATGTCTAGAAGGGTAACTCCAAAACTAAACCTGGAACTGTGTTTTGTAAGGCACAAGTAAGCTTCAAGCTTAAATAAGTTGTACATTTCTCCAAATACCCGTGTCAAGGTGAGGCCGTGCCGAGGACTGAGTAGCATCAGGGTGTAACATGATGTCAATCCGTCTGAAATGTTGGTGTACTGGGGTTTTTCGAGTCCTCGAATATGATATTGAGATCGAATTGCTCGAGTCTGTAGCATTGGTTGGTAAACTTTGACTGTCCAAAGTTCTGGTGAATAGTGCCATTGGACATATTACAGAAACCATATGGCCCTGCTTCCAGAGAGCACAAATTTATGATACTGACATCCGACCGTATATACTTCGGCAAAGACGGTGTTCTACTCATTGAACCCAAGACTGTACAATTTCCAGCAAAATATAGTCACGGCATTGCAGAACGAAGCATGCTGCCAATTATATTATGTTGGTCTTGCTGTCGACCATGCCGTTGTATACTTAGGTTCGAAGCTCTTCGCTGCTGGTCGTGCATACATGGCCTTAAGTAGGGTAAAACCATTAGAAGGTCTCTTTATTGAAGAGCTAGACTGTTCGAAACTAAGCGACAAACGACCTTGCAACAATGATGCGTCGAATGAGATGATCAGACTGAGAAACCTGTCCAGCGATAACTAAAAAGTAAAAAATAAATTAAAAGTAAAAAAACTCTTTTAAAACAATAAAGTTTTCCTTTAAAACTTTTACTGTCGACTTATAACGTCATTACACAATTTATATGATATAAAAGCTTGTCATGGGATTTACCTGTGTAGATAAACAGGATCTGATAGATATTAATTTTTAAAAGGAGACGGCGATTTCTGGGCCCAATTGTAATAAGTTGAAGTATGGTTTAAAAAAAGCGTTATATTTTTCTATTTCAAAATATAAAAATGTTTGTGCAATTCACAAACTGGAAGACGAGAAATCTTCAAAATAAATTTATTTAACGAATAAAATAGGAAATCGATTACTTTAATCAATTAATGTGAATGAGTTTTAACGGGTAAACATAAAAACAACTTACATTAGATGATTGATTCAATCAAAGTAAATAGTAGCTATTTACTTTGATTGAATCGTTTCATTGATGAACAATTACAGTATATTAACATAGTGTCAACAGCTTAAAAAATAAAATATCAACATAATAAAAATAAATCTTAAAATCGATCCACATTTACAGTTCGATATATTACTTGTGTTTGTCAACTGTATTTTTAATCTGTGTAGATAGTGATAGCTCATGCTTGACTTAACTCAATTTACGATCACTCGTCTCGTATCGTTTAGTATGTGTGTGTTTTAAGTATTTCCCGTTGTTTTATAGATTTATATTGCTCGACCACTCCTTTCTTTCTACGCAGTACGGACTTCTGATCTTACTTAATTTCTACGACCCTAGCAAGGGTCGTAGAAATTAAGTAAGATACCGACATACCGAATACCGATAATCTAGTTTACTCGTTTGACTTTGGCTCGTAATTGTGGATTGTAAGGCCTGGATTTTATTAATTAGATAGTGACTCAATGGATCGCTGTGTAGAATAGCGAATAGTCGCTGTAATACATTAGGCTCACGATCCTTCTAAAATAACAAACGCACTTCAAAAATCAGCTGCTTAGATAGGTTTTTGACAACTTGTTGCATAACCTCACTTTTACTAAATATCTTATAATTCTGATCTAGGATTGCCAAAGTCCGCAGAATTTTCAGTGATGTTTAGATAATATGTAAGCTAATAATTGACACCACTTGCATCTTTTTACAATCTGGGCCCAAGAATGTATGAAAGCGTATCAGGTCTCCTTTTCAAACTAAGTAAATACGAGTAAGTAGAAATGAGTAGAAACTTAAATCTCGCGACAAACTTTTATATAATTTAAATTGTGTAATGACGTTATAAGTTGATAGTAAAAGTTTTAAAGGAAAATTTTATTTTATTCTTTTTAGCGCATTTAAATAAAAGCTTGTTTTAAACAATTATAGTAATAAAACTTCAGAATGTAACAAATTTCTTCGTTATAGTATGGGAGCTAGCAACGTCGGGAAAACGAGAATTTTAGGCTAGTTTTTAGATATGCCTTATGGCGGCTCTTCACGTTGGCCAATATAGTGGCGAATGTGTTGGCAGAGTTATTGGCCAAGAATTTGTGATCGCGTCTACACGTTGAAAGGTCGTTCAGTTTGCTTTGATTCAGGCCAATGTGCGGACGAATTTATTAAAATCATTATTGATTCGCTAACGGCTGCTGCGGTTTATTTATTAACAGCATACCACTATAACGTGAATGTGTATAAGAAAAGGGTGATCAAAAAGAAATGGAAAAAAAGAAATTTTATTTCTTGACGGCTCCGTGGCAAAGTACCTTAGCTGCGCTGCGCTGGGGGCCGCGGGTTCGAATCCCGCACGGAACAAGTATTTAAATGGCCTGCAAATAATTGCTCCGGGTCTGGATGTTTGTTCTTATGCAATTTATTTTTGTAAACTGCCTCCACGATACAGGAGAAAATCCTAATGTGGGGGTAACGTTTTTTTAAAAGAAGATTTCATACGTGGTAGAGCCATGCTGCAGCTATATTAATAGTATAGTTGTAGCACGAATGGGTCGGCTCGACCGAGGAAGGACCACGCTCTCACAGAAGACCAGCGTAAAATAGCAGTTTAATGCTGCTTTGTTTCGTATGGTGAGTGTAGAAAACCGGAGACCCATTTTACTGGAAAAAGAGGCATTCTATCTTAGTCCTCACGGCTGACAACGCATCTGCATTTTAATTCGCAAACGAAGATAGATGTAGATGTCTATGGGCCACAGCAACCACTTATCTTCAGGTGGACTGCGTGCTCGTTTGTCACACTTATTCTATAAAAAAAAAGTCTTGAAAGACTTGTGTTTCACAAACAATTTTCGGTTTGGTGGGGTTCTATAAAGCGAAAAGTTTTTCCATTGGTCATTGTTACTGCCATTACGTAGACATTAGTTACGATGCGTGCATATAAAATTTAAATCAGGTGCGTGCGATCACTCTGGGAGCTCATAGCAAACTGAACGTGCGCCCAACGTGTGGACGCGACGGCCAATACTCTGCCACAACCCTTTGATCTTTTGCAAAAACCGACACCACACGGATCGCGCGCCAACTTGTGGGCCATCGTTCCAATACATATCAACGTAGCTTAAACACCCGCTCTACTGGCCATCGTTGTTGGCCAACACATTCGCCAGTATGTTGGCCAACGTGTAGAGCCGCCGTTAGAGTTCACGCTACCGGCCAGTGTATGGGCTAGCTGGTTGGCGGTGGAGGTTGAGTACATTAGTGCGCATCGTACCTGTAGAGCTTAAATAGTAATTATTCAAATAATTTTAATTAGGTTCACTCATTTTGGCGGACGGAAAAACAATTGAAAAGTGGCAGGAAAGTATTTTTTACTCTTTATTTTTCTTTTTATTAGTGTCTTAAATGTATTGATATTAAAACCAGCCAGATGAAAACAGTACAACCAAAGAGATTTTTCTTCAATTTTATACAAACAAAATACGAAGAAACTTTTTCCCCAACCTTTTATGTGTATATTAACTCTCCTTAAAATTTGTAAGTGAACTTAAAATGTACATCTAACTGTAATAATTGACATACTTTTGATATGTTACGAGGTGGAAGTAATCTTTTTCTGCCAGCGAGTTCGTCTTATGCCGCTCCAAATTAAAGCGCATGCACTGTTGGGTTCTGTCTTGAAGGGTGTTTAGAGAGTCAGTATATTAAATGAAAGAAACAGAAAAGAAATAAATTTTTACGGATTCTTTCGCATTTAACTTTTTTAATTTCCGACGTTTCGGGTGCTTTACAGCACCCATTGTCACGGGGGGACTGAGGTGTTTGAGTCCCAATGTCATAGTTAGCCCGGCTGCCTTCAGGTTTTGAATATAAATTTTAAGTCCGATCTACGCATCTAGATACTGTAAGCTCATTCTGCGTAGATCGGAACAAAAATTAATATTCATAAACTGAAAGTAGCCGAGCTAACTATGACATCGAGACGTCAAAAAATTAAAAAGTTAAATGAAACGCGATAGAATCCGTAAAAATGAGTTTCATTTAATGTGTAGTCTTCGCGTAAATATAAGAAATCATTATGTGAGTCAGTATAATTACAGTGAATGAGATATTCCATCGTAGTACTTAGAGGTGACAACGTTACTTTAGCCTTCTTTATTTGAAACTAGCTGTTCTCCGCGACTTCGCCCGCGTGTGATTTAGGGTTTTAATTATGTTGCGCTAATTATCTCTTTCTAAAATATAAGTAGCCTAAGTAACTCCTTATAACATCAGCTATCTGCCAGTGAAAGTCCCGTCGAAATCGGTCCAGCCGTTTCGGAGATTAGCCGGAACAAACAGACATACAGACAGACAAACGGACAGACAGACAAAAATTTTAAAAATTGTGTTTTTGTTATAAGTACCGTATATACTTTCATATGCATTTAGTAAAAAACTGGTATTTTGACATTACAAACAGACACTTCAATTTTATTTATTTGTATAGATTGGTTGCAGGTGTTCATGAGCCGCAATAGAAAATTACCCTCTATAAAAAAGATATATAAAGCACGAAATACTTCAATATTCATTGTATATGTTGCACACGTGTTAATCCATAGGCCGTTTTCAACCAATTGGTACATACATACATACATATAATCACGCCTCTTTCCCGTAGGGGTAGGCAGAGACCAGTTCTTTCCACTTGCTACGATCCTTACATACTTGTTTTGCCTCGTCTACTTTCATTATTCCCTTCATACATGCTCTACGGTTTAGGGTACTCTTGACCTGGCCTTTTGGTTTACAATTAATATTAATTTACGAGTTTCTTATTATAATAGTATAATAATAGTAACATTTATTTTAATTATTACATTCATACATATATAATAAAAATAAATGTATTTTTCCGCGAAATAGCAATAACTCGCATTCGCGCATGTGATTCACGCGGGGATCGTAACCGGCCGGAATAATATATGGCAGGCTGGGTTACAACACTGACGGATATGTTATTTCGAAATCCTTTTTGCGGTTGTTGATATTTCGAGGTAGCATTATAGATATAGGTAGGTAGATTATAGATAGTCTCTGCCCAGCCGAGTTGAATCCTCTCGGTTGAAGATGGACTTACCTAGTCAGACTATTTGTCCCAGGTAAACATACTTGTCAAGAACTTCGAGCTTAATGCTCCCGACAACTACCGGCATAGGTGTGACATGGACGTTACACATAACTTTTGTTTTGTCCATGTTCATCTTAAGACCTATCCGTTGGGATACACTATTGAGGTCACTAAGCATAGTGCTTAGGTTCTCCAATGATTCTGTCATAAGGACTATATCGCTGGCAAATCGAAGGTGAGTTATGTACTCGCCATTGACGTTAATACCGTATCCTTTCCAGTCCAGTAGCAGAATGTCATGGTTCGGTAGCGCAGTGGCTAATCGTTTGGCTGCGGATGCACGGGGTAGTGGTTTCAAACCCGAAAGGAAACAAGTACTTGTATGGTCTACAAATAATTGCGTCTGATGTTATGCTGTCTATTCAAGTGCAATTTATGTGAAACGCCTTCACGATATAAAAGTAAATCCTAGGAAGCTAGTAACGATTTATAATAAATAATGTAATAAAATTGGTCCTTAGACATCCACATGTCTTCGATTATGAGTCAAGATGCAGATAAGTTTTTATACCAAAACTAAGATGCCTGGGTATCAGTAAATGGGGGCTATAATACAGCCTCTGTTTTTTTTTAAATTGAATTTTAAAGGTTTAAATTAGTATATGTTATTGAAATTAAATATCGAAAGAAAAAGTTTCTGATTTATAGGACTCCTAGTTCAGGAGCTAGGGCTCAATCGGAACATGTAAATCATTTTTATTTGTGCCTAAAAAAGTATTATTAGAACTATTTAATTGTTCAATTACACTTAAATTCATTTCGAAACAAAAATACTATGCCATTTCAGAATATTAATGGTAGAATTCGTCTCGTGACCTCCTTCCAAAGCACGACCCTGATTTCGTTTCCCCGTAACCGGTAATAAGATTTCCATGAGTTTAAACCGTTTTCTGTGGATTACGTCGATTTGCATTACGGACATGAACTGAAATTGTGCTGGTTTATTTTAGTTATGTATGCACATGTTTGCTGCACCTATTTTGTCGATTTAACGATTGTGCTTGAGACATGGTGCGATGCAATTACGTCGAAATTACCAATTTATTTATTTATTTATTTGTGTTTTATTGTGTACATCTTAATTGTTTGAGCATTTATGCATCTCAAGTAACGTAAAGTTGCAGCCTTTATACGCTGGGCACAGGCATCTTCTCAATTCTTAAAAGGTTATGGAACTATCAGTCCGCCGCGCTGAAACAATGCGTGTTAGCAGACTTCACATGTTCTCGAAATATTTTATTTCTTAGACGTGGAGGTTTCCTCACGACGTTATCCTACACCGCCGAGAACGTGGTAAATCAGCAATTAAAATTACAATCAACAATTTTATTGGTGCCGGCGGGGATCGTACTCTGTTTATTCGCGTACTGTGAAAATATAGCGGGCATATTCAGAAGCTCTGAGGCTCTAAAAACTCGACGACTTAAAAATAATAACTACATCTTTTTAACTATTGGTAAAGAATCTAATTATTTCAAATAAAGACAAAACCATGCAATTTACTTAACTTGTTGACTCTAGCTAATAACATTTAATGTAGAGCAATCTTAAATCTGATTTTATTGTTAGTCGTGGGTAAGGGCCATCTCATTTATTATAAAACGATCCGTTTAGTGTAAGAACAATATCAAATTATGTCGTTTAGGACGTGACGGATGGAAGGGACAGAAATGATGAATTTTTCTGGGCTAATTTAAATTAATATTACACAAAATTTTAAGAAATACAATGATTCACATATAATAGCTTCTAAAGTTGGGGTTTTAGTTCTTCTATACCATACGTCTAAGCAATGACGAATAGAAAATTACTTAATTATATTAGTTCTTGTAAGGTGGCTTAACAGTTTTACTAAAACTTAAATTTTTAGTGCACACATGTTGCGTTTGATAACAAAACATGATATCAAAATCATCATCATCATCATTGTAATTACTGTCCTTTATCAGTTCACTGCTGAATGTAGGCACCATCTAATGCCACAAAACATAATAAGGTAATTAAAGCGTTTTTGATCATTTTTATTTTCTTATACTTGCTATATCGGCTGTTTTTTTTTTTTTTTTTTATAAGATAAGGGTGACAAACGAGCACACAGTCCACCTGATGGTAAGTGGCTGCTGCGGCCCATAGACATCTACATCTATCCTCTGTTACAAATCAAAATGTAGATGCGTTGTCACCCGTGAGGACTAAGATGGAATGCCTCATTTCCAGTAAAAAGGGCCTCCGGCCACCTGCACTCACCAAGCGAAACGCAGAGGTAAACCTCTACTTCACGCTGGTTTTCTGTGAGGTCGTGGTACTACCCCGGTTCGAGCCGGCCCATCCGTGCGACAGCAAAAGCTGCCGCGTGGCTCTACCACGTAAGCGACAACACTACAAGCTACGACATTATTCCAGTTCTGGTCCTCAAATGTAATCCCGCTTTGCGTCTAATTCGTAAACAGATCAAATCTTCAAATCTTTGTATTCAACAAAGCCTCGGATCTCATTTACATTTCGTTAACAAATGTACTTTATATCGAGTTCATGGATAAAAATTGAAATCGAGTAAAGTAACGGTTTTTATATTAAAAACAAGCTTATGAGACATTTAATTCCCAGAACGAAGTCTAAGAACAAATATACATATAGAAAACGAATATACATATAGAAAGAATATACATATAGAGAACTTCACAAAAACTAACGATGAAATTTGTATGTTAATTTTGTTTCCTGTATCTATAAAATCATTGCAAAAATTTTACTAAAAATAAGACACCAAGAAAATTAGTTTTAATTTTTTTGATTGGCCCACTCACACACATACACACGCACGCGAGCTTATGCGCGAAGCGTGCCGAGACCGTACGAACCGGGAATAGTTTTCCTAGCTGATGACAACTCGCATTCTCAAAATCAGACCGAAATCTATTATAACATTAATAATTTTCAAAGAATGTGTTACGGACGGCGAGGGGAGCCGCCGCCCCGTCGCCCCTTCATACCCCGTTACGCCCCGCATACCCCACACACCGCCTGGACATCACGTGATGCCGCCAACCAAACAGTGTGCGGCACACCTCATAAGAACACGCTCGTGCCGAGACACCCTCCACGGGGATATAAGAAGGGCGTTTTGGGCTCCGAGTCATTCAATTTGACAGCGGCACTCAAGAAAGAAGAATCAAGAAAACTAGTCAAGACTCCATAGAAGACTCCCTCCTGTAAAAACAATAGTAATTGTTATTGCCGCTCTTTGTAAATAGTGTAACATATAATCGTTAAGAGTACCATCTTTTCTTCCATAAACGTCCCTAGTATAGTTCACCTTAACACGCAGTAAATAAATAACATAAAATACATACAGTCCCTTACAATTCTTGGTACATCGCCGCCGGATTGAAGCCAGAAGATCAAAGCTGGAAGATTGAAGCCAGAAGACCGAATCTAGAAAATTGAAGCCAGAAGATCAAAAGCTGGAAAATCCGAAGACAGAAGACCATACAGAAGAGAGAAGATTATTATAGAATATTATCGACGAAGAAAGAAGATCGTCGGTTAATCAATTATATATACGTTTCTAACGATACCACGTCTACGTCTACGTTAATTGCCTATACGACAAACTTCTTGTTTCTTAACCGCGTTTACGCGGCCAGGTAATTACTCCCTAACGGTGCCAAACTGTAATCTCCTGGTAACGCCACTTGTAGCGGGAACGGCAACCAATACGTGCGTCTTTTTGAAGACGATCGGAAAACGCAATGTAGGACATCACGCGTAAAACAAGAAGACTACGAACGACGACGAAATGCCGGTAGGAATGCGGATTTTTGAAGAAGCTCCCGCTTCCCCGTCCGACTATCTATCGTTGACACACGCGCCCTCCGCCGTGCCCCCGCTGACGCCCGCATCTATGCACGCGCCCGTGCTCGCGCCGCCGCGCCCCTCTATGTCCATGTCTACGACTGATCGTTTAGGAGAGACTAGTACATCCGCGCTGCGTACAGATACACTCGCCGCGATTATAGAAGATCTTCCGGTCACCGAAACGAGTTCGACAGTGCGTACCGTCGCGCCCGTAGCTACCGACGCTGTACATAGGCCCGCGCCGCGCGTCCCGTCAGTCCGTTCAGCCCAGTCGACAGCTAGCAAAGTTAAAACTAATAGAATACAATACCGCAGAAGAACTCGCCGCGATTAGAAAGAAGCAACTTCAAATCGAGGAAGATTTAATTAAGAAAAAATACGTCAGGAACATCGCGCAGTTACAGGAAGAAACTGATAGGGAAAGCTTAAATGAAGACGAATTAGTTTAAAATAGCAACCGTGTCGATCAATGGTTAGATAACGTGGAGACTGTGCCACGTTACGTAATTACAACACAGAAGGATAATGGAGTCGCCGTAGAATTGAATCATGTGGATCGTCATGTAAGGGTTACGTCGCCAACCCGCGTTCAACGCCCACTCTATCGCCTAAGCATAGGTCAGCATCGCCACATCGCCACGAGGAACGTAGATTACCGTCACCGTATCGTCGCGATGTAGGTATACGTAGGTCACGCTCACCGAATAATCGCGATACATCCCAGAGTCGTGTATCGTTAGAGGGTAATAGGGATAGAGATAGAGGTCACTTACCCCGAGAGGGAAAGATAGGGGGTGTCGAACGGCTAGTGGAAGCATTAGAAAGCATACGCGAAGCAGACACAAGACTTGCCTATTTTTAACGGCTCGGTCGTAGAATAGCTTATAAAGCCGCGATGAAAGAATCCACGCGCCTATATGGATTCACGGATACGGAAAATATGGCTAGATTGAAGAACTGCTTACGTGGTGAGGCTAGGGAAGCAGTATCAGCACTGCTGTTTGCCGCAAAGGATCCAGCAGGCATTATGCGGCCACTGGAGCAGTGTTTCGGCCACCCGGAAGTGATTATAGATCGTGCATTAGAAGATTTAAAACGCCTTCCGCGCCCGGATCAAACCGCCCAGGAATTAAACGCGTTCGCAATTAACAAGGGATATTTACAAAATCTGTTGCTAACTAGGGAGGTCACGAGTAAGCGTAGCCCTCACTTACGGTCGCGTTGGTGCGATTATGCGGAGCACTGCGCAAGTGTTGACGAACCGGATATCGTCACACTGTGCCGGTTTATAATGAGAGGTTCTGACCGTGCCTTGAGTCACGCCTGTACTTCCGTAGCGCCGACTATGGGATCACCCGTAAGACGAGAAGCACCGCTGTCGAAAAAGATCGTAGTAACACGCCGCGTAGAGTATAGGCCCCGCGACATAAGGACGTTCACCACCCAGGAGGACAACGGAAGTGTCCCGTGTTTGTATTGTGGCGGTGAAAACCAAATCGCCAAGTGTAGGAAACTGGTACAGATGGACTTGGATGACCGGTGGAAGTGGTTGAGGGAAGATGGGGTGTGCTTTAGGTGTTTAAGCAGCAAGCATCGACGCCTGAGGTGCAAGGCAAAGACGTGCGGTGTCGACGGCTGCAGCGCCCCCCACCTTGAGATCCTTCACGCCCACAAGGCCCGGACGCCTGAGACATCTTTCAAACCAAAAGAAACCGTGCTCGTCGCGTCAAATGTAACTAGTAGTGCGTCAGTACTTTTAAAGGTGTGCCCCATTACCGTGCGCGGACCGCGAAGGAAATAGAGACATACGCTCTCCTCGACGAAGGGTCTACCATATTTTTAATCGGCAACGAACTAGCTCGCGAGTTAGGCGCAGAAGGACCGACGAAGCCGCTTAATATTAGAGGCGTGACTAATAGCCAACGCGAGGCTAAAAGTAGGCTAGTTAATATAGGGATACATGACAAGACGAGAAACGAAATGTATAACGTAAGCGCGCGAACGATAACTAATTTAACGGTAGGCTCGCAGTCGGTCCGTAAGGAGTGCTTGGTTGAGACACTTACGCGATTTGCCGAGTGTAGTGTATTATGACGACGCGAAGCCTAAGGTGCTAATAGGAGCCGACAACTGGTATCTGACTATCACGCGTAATTTAAGGATAGGACGCCAGAAGCAACCTATCGCCGCTAGGACATTATTAGGGCGGGTGCTTCAAGGGACGGCGCCGCGGGTATTGTGTAGGCAAGACAGTGAGACGGTTTTACACCTGTCGAGCACCAGCGGATGGTCAGACAAGGACATCCAGACGTTCGCCAGTCCAGACGAGGAGTTGAAACACCTCCTCAAGAGGCGGTACGAAATAGATTGAATAGGCATCTCGCTTAAGAGTAGACCGCGACGGGAAGAGGAACGCGCTGTCGACATATTCCAGCGTACCGTCAAGAGGGTCGGTGAGCAATACCAGGTCGGACTGCCATGGAGGGACGACGACGTCAGGATGCCACCCAGTTACGAGATGGCAGCTCGAAGACTTCGAACCATCGAATGGAAGATGGACCAGTCGCCGGAGTTTCAGGACGCCTATACGATCCAAATGAATAACCTCCTAGAGAAGAGCTACGCTAGTGAAGCCAATGGGACGAAGAGGGAAGATCCCAAGAGTACCTGCCACAGTTCGCACTGAGGAACCCGAACAATCCTGGGAAGATGAGATTGGTGTTCGACGCGGCAGCTCGCGCATCAGGCAGATGCCTTAACGATTACCTACTCGGCGGCCCCGAATTGTTGCGGAACCTACCCGGTATACTGTTTAGGTTTAGGGAAAACGAGATAGCCGTGTCCGCGGATATCCGCGAGATGTATTTACGCGTGAAGATCGACCGCCGCGACCAACCCGCGCAACTGTTTTTGTGGCGAGGAAACGAACTGTTAGGAGGCCGATCCCGTTTGACTTTTTAAAAAAAAAACCACAAGGTAAACCTAAGGGTTTATTATAAAAAGTTTACACACACAATTAATATTAACCCTGACTTCCGAACTCTAATACGTATCGGAATCTATGTCCGATCTACCCGGGGCTCTGAATCTAACTAACTGTAAAATGGAATAAAATTAATATGGAAAAGAACAATGCAATTACTGATTGACGTCATATATAGGAAAAGTACCGTGGGATTGAATAAATGCTTACTAAGATTTAACTGCGTTGTAAAAAGGGATATAACAGCTCCCCCCTTTTGACTGAGCTTTTTCTAAATTAAGATAAAGCGAAGTTTCGAAATAGAGAAATATTTAGAGGTCGGAAGGCGTTACAAAATATAGAAATAGAAAATTAAATTTATAGTAAAACATAGAAAATTTATCTTATAACAATATAAAACTTCGAACTATTCGATTTTACATAAAGATAAAGTAAGTTGTAACTAAGTTACGTAAAAGAAACAGCGTAAGATTTAACAAATAATCAATATAAAATAGAACAATGAATCTAGAATTAAAGGTATTTTAAATGAATTAGTAGAATTACGAGTAGAAATTGATTTTTAATAAACAAAATAGTAGTTTCAATTACAATTTTCATTTTAACATTGTATATAATTAAATAACAATACACATTTAAAATTAAAAAATACTTATTACAATTAGATTGAATCAAAAATAGTAAAATGTAGCAATTACAAAATATAAAATGACAAAGTAGAAATTGAAATTGTATGATAATAAAATTAATTATTTGTTTTAATACAAATATTTTTGAAAACTAAAATTGAATAAAATTAGAAATTAAGATTTCTTCCGGAGGAAGAGTGAACTTTGTGTACAGTTCTATAAGGTTCACAATTAGTACAATTTGGTAAAGATTTGGGTGAGTTATTATCTTCTTCAGATGTTGACATATCAATCATCTCAATTGAATTTGTAGTTTTAGAATTATGTTTCGACGACTTTTTATTATTACACTGATTAAATATTTGTATACAATGCCCACTATTATTGTGTCGATTTCTGGAACATTTAAATTATTTGTAGGCTAAGTACAAAAATAGTAATACAATTAAAATATAAGTAAATGTGGAATAGTATGAACCGTATTTTATAAAATGTGATTCCTTTTGAAGATTATTTAATTCAAATTCTAAACTATCTAGCTGATGATTTGCATATTTTAAGGAATCCAAGTTAACTTTGCTTAAAGAGATTGGCGTTAAATATGGTAAACTTTTATTAAATACATCTTTTTTGCAACAATCATCTCTTGTTATGTCAAAGCTTATATCTATAGTAGACTTAATCGAAAATTGATAAGTACTTGTTGGCAATAATTGAATAGTTTTGGAATAACCGATACAATTTTAATTTAATTTAATTTTACACCACTTATGTAATTATATAATTGTACTAGCTGTTCCCCGCGACTTCGTTCGCGTGTAATTTAGTGTTTTAATTTTTTTGTGCGGAACCCTAATTATTTTCCTAAGTTACTCCTTATGAGATCAGATATTTGTCAGTGAAAGTCCCGTCAAAATTGGTCCTGCCGTTTCAGATGTTAGCCGGAACAAACAGACACAGACAGACATACAAAAAATTTAAAAATTGTATTTTTGTTATAAGTATCATATATACTTTCATATGCAATTAGTAAAAAGCTGTAATTTTGACATTACAAACATACACTTCAATTTTATTTATTTTTACACTGAAATTTCTCACATATAAAAAAATAAATCTCATCACATAATGAACCCATTAAAATTTAGGCTCTGTTCAAGTTAAAAATATTTAACCATAATCAATGAAGCTTATGTGTATGTATAATTCAATAAATCGTCGAATATAACTTGAATCATATTTTTGTATATAAGTAAATACCTTTTCACTAAAAAAATAAACGACTTTATATTCTCGTTTAATGTTAGTGTCCTCTGGGATATATATTGGCACGACACTTCGTTCTGGTAATTCAGACAGGTTTGGACAGTGAAGCGTAACATCGTCAGCTTAATTACTATGCTTCGTTCATAAAATATAACTTAATGTACTGACTTCCATTTGTATGTAAATAGCAAATTTGTTACAACGGTAATGGAAAACCCGTAAATATTAATTGATTGTCATTTATTTGGTATTATACTTACACTTAGAGTAATTACATAGGCGTGCTTGTAATTACTCTGAGATTATATAACAGTCGTCTTAGAAACTACGAGTAGTACTTAACAGTTTTATGAGGTGCACAAGTTCAATGGTGATAGAAATACATTATGGGGAACATGCTTGTCTCAGAAATACAAAAAGAAATTGGGGGACCCATGAAATCTGTCAACACACATATAGGCATCGTGCCGGAATCATTCTTGCTGTACAAGCTTTTTCAATAGGAGGTCCGGGTTTTAATTATTTTATACGTGGTAGAGCCATGCTACAACTATATTTGTGGTATAGTTGTAACACGAATGGGTACGGCTCGACCGGGGAAGGACCACGCTCTCATAGAATACCAGCGTAAAATAGCAGCTTAATGCAGCTGTGTTTCGTATGATGAGTGTAGAGAAGGGGGTCTCCGGCCCTTTTTACTGGAAACGAGGCATTCCATCTTAGTCCTCACGGGTGACAACGCATCTGCATTTTGATTCGTAATCGAGGATAAATGTAGATATCTATGTGCCACAGCAACCACTTACCATCAGGTGGACTGTGTTCTCGTTTGTCACCCTTATCCTATAAAAAAAAATTAAGCCAGTACTGACTACAATCCCACTAGGTAATCACACTGTCTTAAGGAATTTTCTATTACATCCGTCTTTTCAAAAGTCAAGTAAGCTTGAGAGCACCAAGTGGGGATTGTGAGGAAGTCTCCCAGAGTTGCATGCTTGATAACCTATTCTTATGAACGTCTATTCTCATTGGAGATCATTCAGTGAGCGCGAGGCGTCGCAGCTGAAAATCGATCTCCCTCCCTTCATGGGGGATCGGATCGGAATCGGATTCCTTTCATCCCTATTTGCTACAGGTTGACAACCGCAGTTTTTTAATATTTTGAGTTGTTATCATGATGCTGATGTTTCATTTCGCTTTATCGCCTCTTCCGACACCCACGGGATCCTTACACCACTTCTACACGGCACACATTCTAGCGATTATGAAAAAGGATTCGTTTCTTTTTAAAATAGAAATATTATTACTAGTCGTTATATTATATACTATGTATAATGTATAAACTAAACAAGAAGCAATCAATCACACGCAGATTTATGATGCCGTTATACACACAGAGATATGCATCGTATTCACAATAATGGATGTGCTTATAACCTATAAACGTTATACAGCCACATCGAATCGTTTTACGCAATAGAGGTTTTGTTAACAAAGTATTTTGATATATCTGAATACATAAAATCTGTAATACTTACATACTTTTATATTAATTGATATAAAAGTAATTTTTTGATTTAATTGTAAGTTTCGTCGGTTTTGCTGTAAATTTGGACGAGCGTAGGTTAATTTTGGTCACTATTTAAAATATTATCGAAATCTACAATCTAATTACTTACTTTACTATTATATATATATGTATATATGTGTATGTTCAGCAGTGAGTTTTTCTGGGTGTAATAAATGAATAAATGAGTTAACTATATTAAAATATAATAAATAAATAAAATAATAAATATATTTCCCGAAACGCATTCAAATTTCACAGCGAAAAATCTTTATCTTTCTTTACACAATAATATATGTAATCTGTAACAGTTTAGGTGACAGTTTTTAAAAAGTTTTGCACTTTTGCAGGAAAGTAAATTATCGAAATACGAAATTTCATCCAATCATCTAATGAACCGTTTCTGGGAAACCAAATCCATAATAAACATATATAAAAATTACTCCTATAAAGTATATGTTTTGTTATTTGCTACATATTATGTAAATTTTAAGTGCGTCTCGGCGTTTCGATTGGTTTGCAAGACTCATGGTATCGGCGTTCTCCATCAAGTCACTGTGTTCTTATATAGGTAAGTAATCTGTATTAATTTGTTGTTCTGTGTTAGCTTGGTTCTTTTCTCGCTCAGAGGCTAAGTATAGCCATTCAGCGAGGAAACGCAGCCAGCGTTTTTAGCATGACACCACGGGTAGTAGGACTGTATGACAATAAAAATGTTTAGTTTGTTTTTCTTTATTATAGTTTTTTTTTTTATATTGTGTGTAACGTTTTAGTTAGAATTAATTGTATACTATGTTTTAATTAATTAAGTGCGGTGTTGTGCTATTCAACACCTTTTGATGTAAATGTTACTTAAAATACTGTTTATGCACAAAATGTTTATTATATTGTTATAATATTATTGTTACAATGTTTATAAATGTTATATGTTTATAAATGTTATGTATGTGAGCACACACGAGACAATGTTGGCGTCCGTACATGTACTGACTTAAATAAAAACTTTAAAGTAAAATGCCTACGCGTACATAATGTGTTCGGTGTAAACTGAACATCTTCGCGCACAACAAGGGAGATACACTAAAAATACATAAAAAAGTAAAATTATTTGAGAAAAGTTAGGTATAAAATTATTCTTCATCGCGTTTAAGAATGAGAGTTCGCAATATAGGAGATGTTGCTCGGTCTTGAGTGTTGAAAGCGTTCGGGACCGCGGGTGAGGACGCACGCTCGGTGCTGGCGGCGACGGGTTGCGTTCTCGGGGCGGGCACTGCAGCGGCGCGCTGCGCTCTCGGGGCGGCCAGCGCAGCCACAGGAGCGGAGCTTAGACCTTCCGTGGTTATGTTATCGAGGCTAATACTTGAAGTGATAGCCGTGTTTCTTCTTTGTCGTAGTCGTTTGCAGGCAAGGCATATAGCAGCTATCACAGCCACTCCCACCAGGATGTAAATCGCGACGTAATGATGTATGTCATGGAATGTTATGTTTTCAGCGATCACATTTTGGGATTTTAGGTGTTTGATGTTTTCGTTCAAGGTGGTTAGGTTGGCTTGGAAACTGTCAGCGTCTTTTTCCAACTCTCCTGTTTCTGGGATAGAGAGCTTGATAATTTGGTTAATAGCAGCGATTTCAGGCGTATAAATTTCAGGTCCGGTTTTCAATTCACTCGTAAATATTTTGTGCGTATAGATTGATAATTCTTCACTTTTGATTGAGCCTTGAGGTTCCAGCGCAATGACCCCGGCGTCTCTCAGCCGTTCCACGGTAACTTGATCACCGCAAAAAATTCTTACGTTGCATTTGTCGCACGTTGTAAATAAGTAATTGTTCGCTTTATTTAATTGAATAAACATGTTACTGCACCCGGCGATGTTTATTTGGCACTGATTTGTGTAATTATTCTTCAAACACAGATCTTCATCTGAATTTCTTTGGTATATGGGGTGTTTGAGGTGGCATAAATGTGCTGAAAAATCGTACATAATACACTCTTGTAAATCGATAGATGTCATTGGGATGTAGATATCCTTTTCTAAATTAATTGCAATGTAATCTGTAATCGGTTTAATGTTCACAAAATTGTTTGTCCTTTTATGAGGAATCGGTATAACTCTGTATAGGTTGTAATTATCTCGGCTGACCAATGGTAATCTGATTTCAAAAATCAAGTACTTATTAGTCATCTTTGTTTTCACTTGAAGAAACTGATATATTTTTTGAAAATCTGATTGTATGTTTGATATAGGTAGAGTCAAGTCTTTAGGTATTTGTCCAGATATTGTGTTCAGTTCATAAGTTGGATGTTGGAAATAGCGTCGAAATACAAGGATTGATTAAGTTGCTGAATAGTATAAGCACCCTGCGTAGGTATGATTATACTCAAGAAAAATAGCAATGCAGCACAAATTGACAGCAGACTTGTTTTAGCTGTTATCTGGTGTTTTCTGAGTTCAGGTTCCTGGTTTCCTCGCAGTAGCAGTATGGATAATTTGGTAACTGGCCGTTTTAAAATTCCGTTTTTTGTTTTCAAGGAGACAACTCGAACGAAACCATCTTTTCCTGGGTGTAAATGTATAACTCGACCTGTCAACCATTTTCCAGCAGGTAAGTTATCTTCTTGAATTGTCACCAATTGACCGACTTGAATGTTAGATGTCGACTGCTTCCATTTGTTTCGAACGGTAAGTTGTGTAAGGTATTCCGATTTCCAGCGCTTCCAGATATCAGCCATTAGTTTTTCTGTTAAGTTCCATCTTGTTCGCGCGTCGTGTTCTGTTTCCAGTATGGTTACATCAGCTGTTCCAGTTAAGAAATGCGAAGGCGTTAAGAAGTCCAGGTCCTCCACATCCTCAGTTAATGCACACAGCGGCCTAGTATTAAGGCACGCTTCTAGCTGAGTAAGTATCGTTGAGTACTCTTCGAATGTTAATTTTTGCTCTCCGATAACACGTTTGATGTGATATTTCAGGCTCTTGACCGCAGCCTCCCAGAGTCCTCCCGCTGATGGCCAAGAAGGAGCGTTGAAGTGGAATTCGATCTCCATTTTCGTAAGTTCAGTTAAGAATTCTGGATCAGAAATATTTTCTTTAAGCTGCTTTATGTTTTGTTCTAGAACACGGCTAGCACCGACGAAGTTAGTGCCGTTGTCGCAATATATGTGACGCGGCGCGCCTCGACGAGCTGCCATACGACGCAGTGCGGCCAAAAATGCTGACGACGTGAGGTCGGACACGAGTTCGAGGTGCACGGCCTTTGTTGCCATGCACACGAATACAACCACATAACCCTTGTTTGTTTTTATGCCTCGACCCTTGCTTGCCTTGACGTCCACGTAACCCGTGTAGTCAACTCCTGTACGATAAAAAGGACGGGAGGGGTTTGTCCTGGCTTCAGGCAAATCACCCATGATCTGGGGTTGTATGCTGGGAGCGTGACGTCGACAGGTTATACAGGTTCTTATTAACCTTTTAATTGTTCGATTTCCGCCAACAATCCAGTACTTTTGTCGAATGAACGCTGACGTCAATCGCGCGCCGCCATGAAATGTGATCTTATGCGCGCTATCAATCAGTAATTGTGTAAAACGGCTTCTGTTCGGCAAAATTATTGGATGTTTCATATTATATGTGATGTTTGCGAGTTCTAATCTGCCATCTACTCTTAAGATGCCATTTTTATCTATGAACGGATTCAACTTTGATAATGGGCTCTTTTTCGGTACTTGTTTATTTTGCGTAATGTTATTGATATCGTCTTTGAATTCGGCTGATTGCACATGTTTTATTAATAAATTAGTAGCTGTTTGTAACTCTGATATTGTTAGGTAGGGTTGCCTCTGTTTTGTTTTATCTTTTTTGACTCGTAGAATCCATGCTAATATTCTTACTAAGCGTGTAAATGAGCTTTGTTTTTCTATAAGTTGCGGTAAAATGTAGCTTTTTTCTTCTTCTTTTGCTTTCTGAGCTACTAAAACTTGCTTTTCCTCTTCGTTGGTTGTATACATAGGGTTGTTTTCTACATCTTGTTTATATGTTAGTAGCCAAGAGGGCCCTTGCCACCAAAGCGGGTGGTCTTTTAGTTGTCCTGCTGTTAAGCCCCTGCTGGCGCAATCTGCTGGATTTTCCTCCGACTTCACATAGCGCCAGCAGACGGGGGGCATATTTGTGATCACTTGTTTGACCCTGTTCGCCACGAAAGGCTTCCATCGTGCAGCGTCTCCGTGCAACCAGCCTAGAACAGCGGTGGAGTCACACCAACCAAAGATCTGTATGTTGTACGTACTTAGGCAGTTGACAACCTTGTTCATCAATTTTGATAATAAAACTGCGGCATTTAATTCGAGCCTTGGTATAGTGATAGGCTTTTTGATGGGTACTAGTCGGGTTTTGGCGGCAACTAACACCACCATTGAATGATGATTTTTGCTTGTTCTGCAATATATGGCGCAGCCGAATGCTCTCTCCGACGAATCGCAGAAACCATGCAATTCGACTAAGCTATTTTCTTTTGTTCCCAACCATCTAGGTATTTGTAGTTGATCAATCATTTTGATGCCATGTTTCATGTTTATCCATTCTACTTGGATTTCTTCGGGTAGTTCATCATCCCACTGAAGATTCAGCTGCCATACTTTTTGGAAGAGAAGTTTTAGTCTCAGTAATGTCCTCTGTTTCCCAAAATTTTTCGATTTGTTCGATGTTGTTCAAAATTACATTGCATTGGTATGTTTTTGTATTTCCACACAAAATCCAGCCGAGCCGAGTCTGTTGGGCAATCGGCACAGATTGATCTTCTTCTCTGCATATTCCAGGTAATATAATGTTCGAATATATGTCAGCACCCAGAAGAAGATCCACCGGTCTGCTGATGTTGAAGTCTGGGTCAGCTAGTTGTATATTGTTCAAGAATGACCACGAAGGTTTAGCAAAAATGTTGAATTTGGTAATTGTTTGATAAGATTTTGCATGATAAATACCGACGTGTCAAAAACGTAGTTGTCGTCCATTGATGAGCATGTTAAGTGCATCACCAACCCCATAAATACTACCTTTGCAGTTTCGTCTAGGAAGTGCTAGTCGCTGGGCCGCATTCTCAGATATTATTGAGACTTGCGAACCCTGATCAATAAGTGTGCGCATTAAAATATAATAAATATAATAGTAAATATTAAAAAAGTTACGTTATTATGTAACGTTTCACCGCGTTAAATATGCATTTGACGTAGTAGTAAAAGAAATATGTTGAGGCACACTTAAGTACCATTCATTAGTCAAGCACTTACAGATACTGTGTTGAAAATACAAGAGCAATCACAATACACCAAGACCCAAAAACAGACACATGTTTTGTATAATACCGGCTTAGATTTGAATCCAGAACTTGCAACGCGATCGATATCATAAATGGATATACGATATAGATATGATAAGAATAAGTCTAGAATAGATAGAATAGAAAAATAATCATTAAAATCGGTTCACAATTGACAATGCTAACGTGTAATATAAGTAAAAAAACATACAGTTGAATTGAGAATGTTCTTTTTTTAAAGGCGGCTAAAAATCACTCTTGCTGCTACAACATAAAAACGCTGTCAATTTGAAATTATTACCATGGATATCCCGGCCCAATGTGTGATAGTGGATATGGCATGTCTTTGATTTTTTTTAATTATATTTTCCAGACATGTATCTAGGTTTGCTCACGATGTTTTCCTTCACAGCCGTGCACGTGGTAAATGAGTACTTATAATTGTAACTAACGATTTCATTGGTGCCAGCAGTTTATAATCGTAAATGATAAATTCTTAAATATTAACTAACACGCATTAGTATGTAAATGCAACTATGATTTTGCTATACCTAACCAACGCTACATGCAAGGAGTTTCTTTATTTTTTCATCACAAATTCTAACCATTATAATATGAACGCCTTACATCATACAACTAACATCGCAGCGACTGGTTTTGACTTAGTGGAGAAGTCGTCATATTATTGACCAACTCTTGTCGGTCAACGATCGATTTTGTTTATATGTCACATCGTATATTTGAAGATATTTAAAGAGCCTTTGCCTATTGTATTTGTAGTTTAGTTTCACGACAGTAAAAGCAGGATGCAACCGCCCGCAAACTCAAACGGTCGTGGGTTCGAATCCATTCAACTACTGTTGTTAACCACTCCTAACAACATGACATGAAACACATGTTCACACATACATATATCTATTAAATGTAAACATACCTATTAAATATGTGCTTAATTAAAATGTATAATATTTATTATGAGTATATATTTAAACTTGAATTTGACTTAGTAATGTGCGCCTATTTAACAGAATGAATGTAAAAATAATAAAAAAGTTTATTGGAAATCCAATTGAAGATATTTAATTCAGACATCAAAATGTCTTTATAAAAGATGAATTGGAGAAACCTAATTGTGATGAACGAAATCTGAGCTCTCCTTTTTAATTAAATCGTCCCTCTACCTTTCAATTTGTAACAAACTCACTTCAAAATGAAGTTTGAAACCAAAAATTAAACAAAAGAAGAAAATAAACTTAAGATTCGGAAGCAATTTAATTAAATATTTATTTTCCCTCAAGCAAGCAAGTAAGATATAATGAAAGGAAATTGTTTATTAAAATACTTTTTTACCGTCAAATATGACAGAATAGAATATCTTTTATATAACCATAATCTCATAGTATATTGCCGACGCTGAGCGTTGAAAAATACGTGTGCTTTTGAATTATGATATGTTGAGATGTTTTCTATCGCCTGCAGTATATTATCGTATTTTCACGATAACAAACTGCGGTTAACTAAGCGAATGAAGCAAGGTAATTCACAACTTACAAATTTTCATAGCGTAAATTTTGTATGTCCAACGCGCTTACTACGCTTTTCCTGAAACTTGCTACATTCTTATCTAAACATCTAAACTAAACTACCAGTTCAAGTAGTACTGACATTGTTGTATTTCGTATGAAGTTATAGATCTCTCACAGAATACCAGCGTGAAGTAGAGGTTTACCTCTGCGTTTCGCTTGGTGAGTGCAGGTGGCCGGAGGCCCTTTTTACTGGGAATGAGGCATTCCATCTTAGTCCTCACGGGTGACAACGCATCTGCATTTTGATTCGCAAACGAGGATAGATGTAGATGTCTATGGGCCGCAGCAACCACTTACCATCAGGTGGACTGTGTGCTCGTTATTCACCCCTACCCTATAAAAAAAAAGATAATGATATAGAGAACCAGTTAGTCCCCAGAGTTGAAGACGCGAAGTTAGTTGCAGGTGCCCATAGGATGTACCACTTACCATCTATTGGGTTATAATTTCGTGATTCATCTCATTTTTACAAAAAAAAAATATTCTTTTGTTGTTATGATAATTTTTAACACCTTTAGCTCTCTAGTGTGCTTACTTTTAATGAAATAACTTTAAAAATAAAATAGTTTTATGTGACAATATATTTTATAAGGTTTTGTCAGTTCGATTGTAGCTTTTATGTAGAGCTAGAAATATCAACGGGCAATTCATAAATTTTCCATCAGTACAGTTCTTTACAGCAGCAAGACAAACAACCACACTCACATTTAAACAAAATTGTAAGTTATATAACTCATTATTAGAAAGTAAATGTGAGATCGAAAATAAAGATTGCTCAATATGCTTATAATTTAATATATAATATGTTCGTATATTATTATAGTAAAGAAAATGTGTTCATGTTATTATAAAAATCCTAAGAGTGGTATACGAGTATCGCATGTAGGTACTTTTATTCAGGGTAAATAACACAGTCTCTCGCAAAATTAAATTTATTTTTACATACGTTGTGCTCTTTGTTATTTCACATGGTATAGAAGGAAGAAAACGTTATTTACTGCTTTTACCTTTATGAAAATTTTCTATAACTTAAAGAGCGGAATACGGGTAAAAAAGTCAACGTTTATTTCATAAAAGGATTTTTTTCTGGATTATCATAAAATAAATTTTGCTTAATTTATTTCTCTTGAACAAGTGGGATGCGGGAAGTAAACACTGTGTAAGAAGCTCCGAAGGAGGAGGAGTAATAGCCTAAATAAGAATTTATTTCTTTTTGGTTTTGGGCCATTTTGACCCCCTAGGCCTAAAACCAACCTAGACCCCATTACACTAATGAGAACTTTTTGCCTCTATTCAACCATGACCCACATGACATCCTCTACATGATAAACTATTCAAACTAACTATGCTTAAAATTCGAACCACACCCCAATTTTTTGGTTTTTGGCCATTTTCACCCCTATGAGTGTAATGAGAACTTTTGCCTCATTTCAACCATGACCCCCATGACATCCTCTACATGATAGGCTATTCAAACCGACTAGGCCTAAAGTTCGAGTCACCCCCCAACTCATTTCTAATCTTTACTTCCAAAAAAAAACCAATGTTACTCTTTGTATAATAACATTTGAATAAGAACATTTTAACTCAATAGAGATAATTTATAAACATCACGAAATTGTTATTGCCATCAGTGCTTTTATTATTAATTGAACATCATTTACTTTTTCATTTAATTGTACCCAGAGCTTTTTAAATGTTACCATTAACAAAGCTTTGTTGCCAGTTGCCCATCCATATTCTGAAAGGAACGAAACTGTCAATGTTTTAATTTTTTTTTCTAGATCACCAGTTTTTCTCTCACCGTGGTCAAATTCAGACTAGAAATCACATAAACATTCAAATCATCATCGTTAAAAATGACAATTAAGTTTAAATCAAAATTAAAATAAATATTTACGTAACGGATATATATATACGTGAATGTTGAACAATCCATTAGATAAAAGCTTTGCTGTCTTCTCCGGTGCGTAATTTATTTACGCAATCACTCTCACCTCCATATGTTTCAACCTTACGAGGCTTGAAAATTTATTTAGATTTTCTAAACGGTGTTATACATGCGTGGCGGGATTTGAAGTCGGTTTATTTAAATCTATTTATAACAATATTTTAACTACGACAGGTATTAACATAAGTTTTAAATATTAACGCACATTCATTAAACATAACAGCACTTTATTATACAATATAAGTCCTCCAATAATGACAAAAGAAGGAAATGTGTTGTTTCAGTAAGTGTCTAAAGATAATAATCAATCATTTTCAATAATTTTATTCATTTACTCTTCCAAAATATGAGTATGCATCATCATCATCATCATTATTACAGCCTTTTTAGGCCTCCCCCAAGGAATGCCACAAAGCACGGCCCTGAGCCACGCCGTTTTATTGGTGCTCCTTGAAAGCATATTATACACGTGTGGATAACACACTGTCCATGACAGTAAACATTTTTTTCCAAGGGTCATAAATATGCGAAAATATAACCTTCTGTTTTGTTTCACCTCTCCAGAGATTATTGGGATTTTATAAAATTTGTATTAAAATTCAACAAAAAGATTCACCTCATTCCAGCTAACGTGATTTTTGAATGTATAAAAAGAATATTATTTATTTTGGGACTGGCATGGTAAAAAATCAGTAATTTTTGATGTTATTCAGTTTCTTGTACTAAACTAATTTTGTTTAACTTTTTACCGTTTCCTTAACACTTCTAATTGCAGTATTGTGGTCGCACTGTAATTATTTATCGAAAATCCTTATATGTACATCGCTAGTTAACGCACACAATAAGAAATTAAAATATGTCACGCGTTTTCGAGCTGTAAGGTCGTCTATACGCCAGTGTATGCTATGTCTATGGATCAAACGAGCATTTTGTTAAGAATTCTCTAACAATGTGCTTGGTAGCTACTATGTTTTATAGACTAACTGCACTATACTAGGTTTTCAACATGAACGGGAACGAACGAAACGCTTGACCGGGCAAGTACTGCTTCTCAGTGTGAAGTAACAACATAACGTTGCGTTATTTCGTACGGTGAATGACCAGTACCGAGAGAAGAAGGGTCATCTTTTCATTGGTAGCGGGGCGTGCCAACTTAGTTATCAGGGGTAAAATCTGTTGTTTAATAGGTGGACTGTGTGCTCATTTGTCAGTGCATAAATCACTTAAAACATTCGTATTAATACAAAATATGGGTCAAACATCTTAAGATGACTTATACGTTTATATTAAATCGTTGCTAGTTGCGGAAGAAAATATGTATACAAATAAATAAAATTAAGGTGTCTGTCTGTAATATGGAAATAACTGGTTCTTTTAAGGTCAGGGTTATTGACCATTACCATTAAAACATAAATAACCAGATAAAACATTTTCGTTCGTCTGGATATAATTACCCTCTTACCTATCACTGCCGTGCTGCCAAATAGCAGTGCTTGCACTGTTGTGTTTGAAGGTAAGGTAAATGTTGGCAGCAGGTGTCAATGGGTTGCAGTAGTCACTTACATCGTTGACTAACAATCGTTAGGAGAAGTTGGTAAAAAGTTTTTTGTTAGCAATTTTTTATCAACTAAAAAGTTATTATCTATGAGCTTTGGATAAAGAAAGCTTAGTATCTGAAATGTAAATGAGAACCAAGGCTTTTTGAATACAAAATATCCTATCTCAATACGAATTCACAGCAAGATTGACCTACATTTATGTAAGCTGAAGTGGCAGTGGGCCGGCCATATAGCTCGAAGAACCGACAACCGATGGGGAAGAAAGGTTCTCGAGTGGCAGCCTCGTACCGGTAGGCGAAGTGTAGGGCGTCCCCCCACGAGATGGAGTGACGACCTGGTAAGACATGCAGGAAGTCGATGGATGCAGGTGGCTCAGGACCGTGCTTTGTGGCATTATTTGGGGGAGGCCTATGAGAATATTTCGCTATTTTTTTCTAACAGGGGAATCGTCAAAATAAATTGATAGTTGAAAATAAATTACAAAATATTTTTTAAAGGTTTTTTTATAGGATCGAGTGACAAACGAGCACTCAGTCATTTACATCTATCATCGTTTGCGAATCAAAATGCAGTTGTCACTCACGTTGTCACTTGTGAGAACTAAGATGGAATGCCTCTTATCCAGTAAAAAGGGTCTCCGGTTCTCTACACACACCATACGAAACACAGCAGTGTTAAGCTGGTATTCTGTGAGAGCGTGGTCCTTCCCCGGTCGAGCCGACCCGTTCGTGCTACAACTATACTACTAATATAGCTGCAGCATGGCTCTACCACTTATAAAATGATGTGTATAGGTTATAAGTTAAACTTATAACCTATACACGTCCCATTGCTAGGCACAGCCTGTGCCGGACATGCCTCCTATCATTTTTGAGAGAGTTATAGAGCAATAATTGGTCTACTTTGTTGTTCCAGTGCATTTTTGTGGACTTCACATATCTTCGAAATACTTTAATTTCTTAGAGCAAGGAAATTTCTTTTGCGTTGCCAAAATATGCAATATGTCCGTTTAGGCGGATTTCACATTCGGTTTTTTTTAATTTCTGAAGATTTTCTTTAAATAAAAACGAAAACTGTTATTTATGATCAAAAGCATTTAAAATATTTTTCAACAGGGTAATAGTATTAATATATCATTATACGACTATTTAAGTATAAAATATAAATTATCTTAAAAAGGAAAAGTAATTAATGCAATAGATAAATGTATGATATTAATAATTTTCTGCAGATTTTTTGAATAATTTGCCTTAAATATGCTTTGCTTTGGTTTATGCTTTTCTGTGTTTTGATTTTTAACAGTTTGCTAAAACATCCAACCTCTTTACACAAAGTCACAGTTAATTTCTAAAGGCTGTAACCAATTAAATTTTTCGTGCAAGCTATATTTCATTTTATTTTTTAACTACCTTTTTACACTAAGATGACTTAATGGCGTAGAATTTAATATTAATTGTACGTATAAAGTAGCTGTGTGTAGACGTTGCATTTTTAAATAAAAAAATACGAAACAGATATTTATCGCAGAGAATATTTTACGTAGATGATTTAATTCATAATTTCGACTGTTAGAATATACAGCTGTGCCATTAGAGTATAACATTGGAAGTTTTAAGATATTTAGAACGCCGTATCAAAAATGGATTATTATTTTTAGTGTAACGAAATCCAACACAAATACGGAGCCCTTTTAATGTCACTCTACCGTTCTGTCCATCTGATCATCTGATCATCTGTCTGTCTGTCCAGCTGTCCATCTGTCCATCTGTCTATCTGTTCGTCTGTTCGTCTACCCGTCTGTCGGTCTGTTTGTCCGTCTATCCATCCATATGTCACGGATCTCTAGCTTGTAGACGGAATCAGTATCAGAACAAATATTAGGTTGGATATATCGTGTAGAATGGTGATCCAGAATCGAATATAGAAGTAGAAATTTTATTTATTGATTTTGGAACGAAGTTCCTTATCGCACGGTACGAATTTGACGGATGGGGTCTAGGCGAGAAAAATGTAAGATTTTACCGTTACGACCCCTTTCTGTAATGCGAGGGAGATGGAATAATATCCATCGCCCTCTCGCACTTCTTCTTATCTTGCCACGAAAGAAATATTATTTTAAATGACGCGTCATTTTAATAAACGCTAGTAATTCATTTATTTTTATTTGTTTATCAATAATATAATACTTTTATCAATAATAATATATTACGAAAGGAACTTTGTTCCAACCGAGTGTTCCACGACACTTGCTTACCTCATTAAGCAGAATACAAATATATTTTTTGTATTCAAAAATGGGTGTATGGGTAGGAATACATCGATAAAGTAGTTTGTAAGCCATGTCAAAACAAACAAACATTTTTACCTTATTAAAATCTATTTTTAAATAAAGTTAATTTGTCATAATATGTACGGAAACCGAAAAGAGTGAAGCCCAACTTGCACTTGGCAAGTTTTAATCAACCATCTTTGTCTCAAATTTCCGGGAATGTTTACATAAACTGTAACTTTAAAACTACTTTACTGTAACTTTTAAACGGAAAACTTGATTTCTTTAAGTCACGTTCAAGCATGGTTTAACTAGGAGCAGAAGGAGAAATATTATTATTATAAGTTTACTAAGATGCTTCTAGCTCCTACTTGCACGTATATTTTCGTGAATCATCTGATAATCTTTCAACTATATTTAAATATAACTTGTTTTACGGACTTTATCGCGTCTTATTTTATATTCCCGACGTTTCGAGTACTTTACAGCACCCATGGTCACGGGGGGGACTGAGGTGTTTGACGTCCCAATGTCATAGTTAACCACGGCTATCTCCAGATTAAAAATTATAAATTTTTGTTCCGATCTACGCTGTATAAACTTACAGTATCTTGAAGTTTTGCAGTTGTATGCTTGGGTTGGGATTTAATTTTATTAATTACAGTATCCCAAGCAGATGGTAGCACCCAGCCATCTTCTCTATTGAAATTAGGATGTTTTTTGATTTCAATAGCCTCGCGAATCACCCTTGGAAGGAATCGGTGTTCTTTAGCGAGGATTTGTGATCTATCAAATCTAATGTAGTAACGGGGGCAATCCTGTACGTGTTCACAGACTGCAGTCTTCCCGGAGCGTCGATTCTTCACATCAGCTATGTGTTCTTTAACGCGGGTTTTTATTGATCTTTTAGTTTGTCCTATATAAGAGAGACCACATTCACAATCAAGCTTGTACACTCCTGCATCTTGCAAAAGAACATTACACGGCATTATACGACCATATAGCTCGAAGAACCAACAGTCAATGAGAACGAAAATTCCTCGAATGGTAGCCTCGTACCCGTAAGCAAAGTGTAGGGCGGCCCCCTCCAGTTTACTTGATGCAGTCGCCTGTAGATACCTATACTTTTTGTCTATTAAGAATCAAAATGAAGATACCTTGTTACCTCTGTGAACTGAGATAACAAGCCTCGTTACGAGTATAAAGGGTATCCGGTTGTCTACACTCACAACAGCTTATAGCTTATGTTTTACGCTGGTATTCTGCGAGAGCGTGGCCCTTCCCGGTGGAGACAACCCATTCTTTCTACGACCATAACCTGTAACAATGCGGTAATAACATTACTGTTACAGTTACAACCTATTAAAATCCACTGCTGAACATAGGCCTCCCGCATAGATTGCATCATAGAGGGTATTTGCCATTGTTGCCACGCTTGGCAAGCGGGTTGGCAACCGCAGTTTTTTATTTTTAATTGTTATCAGATATACGCGGCTGCCCATCTCCTGATTCGTTTAACTCTGTCGCCTTACAACACACGGGATGACTTACACGGGGATGATATGTTGTAGTGGATACTCATACATCGCCACTACATGGTACTAATAACTAACAACTTTACAAAACCTAAAAATATTTAAAACATATCGTAACCTATTTAATAAACTCAAGTAACTAACATATGAAAAAACCTAGCATTACAGAGGTAAGGTATCGATACGGCGAACCCTATAATGGGAGGTGCCCATTTCCAACAATAAACTTTCCTAGATATGGTAATTATTCTCTTTCACGGACAAATTAAGGAAATAAAAAACTATTGTATGTTCGTTTTTCGAGAGTCCAAGTTCTAGTAGCAGTTTGCTTTGCTAGTTGCGCTTCGCCGCATTCAACTTATTTCTCTGCTTCAGGCGCTGTCGAGTTTGAAATGAAAGACCACCTTCGTGAATAAGTTCTCATTTCAATTAAGTTTTCCTTCTTAACTTACTTTTGTGTTGCAGAAACAGTTCGTTAAATTACTGAGCAATCATGTTTTATATTAATTTATAGTAAAATATCAATAATAACCTTCAACAAAATAATGCAAAAGATATAAATAATGTAAATAATTTTGATTAACGTAAAATATGAAATATATATTTTAAGTTTGTTATAGTATTATCTTAATCTAACATAATCTTAACCCATTGAACCAGTGAAGAACATAAGTATATAACAACTATATATTATAAATAATGTATTATTAATAATGAAAAAACAATAGAAATGCATAAACATAAAGAAAAAAAATCAATTACAATAACTAAAAAGACACTGTTGGAAAGTCGATGCTATCTGTAACCATCGAAGGAATATTAACTTAAAATAACATTGTTCCATTCAAAACAGTAAAATATATATTGTTTCTTTGATATAATCTGGTAAAACCTAAATGATAATTAAAATAAATTATCAAAAAGGCAAGAAAGATTCAGCGACGGCGTATTATTGTTTGCTAACTTCCGCAAAGCCAATTAGTATATTAGCACACTGCATATATGTGTCTTTACCCTTTTGTTTTTGACATATCACGCATTAGAGCTAAAGGGTTTGCCTCATCGTTCATAATGCGGACAGCAAAGGAGTAGAATAATCTGCCACCACCTGTCTTTTCATCAGATTATAATGTGGGTGTTTTCAAGGCAAGAGTGAATAGGATTTTGTTAGGAAAAAAAATTCAACATGGTGATTTATTGTGGACATAAAGTGCAATAAAAAATAATAGATAATGTTGGCAACCAACATCGGCCGCCCCTCTTCGTGCACAACGGAAGAGAAGTGGAAGGGGAAATGTATAAATTAGGGTGCATCATGATTCTTGGGCATTCCGTTTGAGAACACGCGTTGAATTAGTCAAAGTGTAATTAAGTGTCGTGATTACAAAACCTGTAATATTGAGTGCTTTGTACAAATATTAATTGAATACATATATTGTGTTATAAGTGCATATTTATTTATAATAAATTATTTCATTGTGTTAACATCAGAAGTGGGATACAATCCCTGTTATCGTCCACATAAATAATCTTCGAATAGTGTGATAGTTATTAACTTTGTGAAAGACTTCGCGTTGATGTCTTTGTTTTTATAAAATGTCGAGATGAAATTTGCTGTACTATTTACGACATTAACATACAATTAAAGTGTAGAGTAAAAGTTTAAAGTGAAATGTTTTAAACCAAAAGATAAATCTTTTTGTTCAATTAACATTCAATTGATAATAAGGTACCCGCAATTTCGCAATTATCCCTTTACGTAAAAATGTCGAAAGAAATGTTGGAGGTATTTTAAGAGGAGTTATAGTTTTGCGTTCAGTGGAAATTTAACATGCTCGAGTTGTAATTTGATATGTGGTGTAATTTACATGGACTAATTTTAAAGTTCAACATGTTTAAACGATAAACAAAAAAAAATGCTTATCTTTAACGTGCGATGAATTAAAAACACTAAGTAGTATTTTTGTATTCTAATGTGTTGACAAGTGTTACAGTTTAATCCAAGTGTTATGTTCGACAAAATTGGGATCTAATGAAAAAAGGCGACCGCTCAGACCCTTCCAACTACAGGCCTATCGCCATCACCTCCTTGTTCTCCAAAATAATGGAATCCATTATAAACTGCCAGCTCATGAGGTACCTTGAGGATCACCAGCTGATCAGTGACCGTCAGTACGGTTTTCGTCGGGGTCGATCAGCAGGTGATCTTTTAGTTTACTTAACTCATAGATGGGCGGAGGCAGTAGAGTCCAAGGGGGAGGCATTGGCCGTTAGTTTGGACATAGCGAAGGCCTTCGATCGGGTCTGGCACAAGGCGCTTCTTTCGAAGCTTCCTTCCTATGGGCTTCCCGAGAAATTGTGCAAATGGATCACCAGTTTCCTTGCTGATCGGAGCATCAAGGTCGTAGTAGACGGTGCATGCTCTGATTACAAGCCTATCAACGCTGGTGTTCCACAAGGCTGCGTGCTATCACCAACGCTGTTTCTCCTGCATATCAATGATATGCTGCTAACTGGTAGCATTCATTGCTATGCAGACGACAGCACTGGGGATGCCTTATATACCGGCCGTGCCAATATTTCTCGGGAAAACGTCGCCGAGTACCGGGACAAACTTGTGTCTGAAGTCGAGTCTTTGCTTAACAAAGTCTCGGATTGGGGCCGACTAAATCTAGTCCAGTTCAATCCCCAGAAGACACAAGTTTGCGCGTTTACCGCTAAAAAGAACCCCTTTGTCGTATCTCCTCAGTTTCAAGGCACTCCCCTTGCTGCCTCAGCCAGTATCGGAATCCTTGGCGTCGACATATCGAATAGCGTGCAGTTTCGTGGTCACTTGGAAGGGAAGGCCAAATTGGCCTCTAAAAAGCTTGGCGTGCTCAGCAGAGCGAGACAGTATTTCATGCCGGCACATCGCTTGCAACTTTACAAAGCGCAAGTTCGGCCCCACATGGAATACTGTTCTCATCTCTGGGCCGGGGCACCCCAGTGCCAGCTCCTTCCACTTGACCGCATCCAGCGCAGAGCGATTCGAATCGTCGACGACCGAGTTCTTTCCGATCGGCTCGATACACTGGCACTGCGTAGAGATGTTGCATCTCTTTGCGTATTTTATCGCATCTATCACGGGGAGTGCTCTGAGGAATTGTTCGGACTAATTCCAGCCGCTCAATTTCACCATCGCACGTCGCGACAAAACTCGCGTTACCATCCATACCATCTGGATGATTGGCGGTCCACCACTGTGCGATTTAGAAGAAGTTTTCTCCCTCGCACAACTTCTTTGTGGAATCAATTACCACCAGCGAATTTTCCGAACCGATACGACTTAGGAACCTTCAAGAAAAGAGCTTACACCTTTCTAAAAGGCCGGCAACGCATCTGCAATTCCCCTGGTGTTGCGGTTGTTCATGGGCGGCGGTAGTCACTTAACATCAGGTGAGCCGCATGCTCGTTTGCCCCCTATTCTATAAAAAAAAAAAAAAAAAAAAAAAAAAAGGGTATAGGGGAAGGCGTGGTGCTGTGGCGCTCGCTCTTGAGTGGAAGTATGCTGTGGGCTTATGACGCCACAGGCACATTATTTGCTGCTGCTAGCGAACACCATTTGATACACGAGGAAAGCAAATTTATCCTAAACATTGCCTTAAAAATATTTTGTAAGAATAAGTGCTTAACTTTTTAATTAGTTGCGGAAAAACAAAGTATAACTGACGAAATCGAAGTAAATAAAATTAGTTGACATTGAAGAGATAATTTAACGATACATGAGGATCGCACCATACCAGAGGTTGTCGTGTAGCCGCAGCTCAGTATATGGTGCCCTAGAAAAGCGAATGGTGTCCCAAGAGTAGTGCAGCATTTCTTGAAATCTTGTTCCGACTGAGACTTTTTAATGTTTTCTTTTATGTGTTACAGTAGCACGTGTGATGTGATTACATGCACGCGAGTGTAAGGCTAGTGTGTGCCTTGCTGGTCGGTATGGACTACCGGATCCAGCTGTATCATGGCAGGTTTCGGCAGACGCGTATGCTGCGCGTGGTGGGCGCCGTTCCGGAGCACGCGTATGATATACATGGCGGTGCTTCGGAAGTCTTACACTATGTGGGCGCGGAAGTCGTGTTTTCTGAACATGCAGCAGGCTTTATCCGGGCAGGCGCTGTCCTGGTTCACGTTGTTAACGTGATTCACGTGGTTAACGTAGGATCTCGCAAGTTTAAGTAAGAGTATGTGTGAGATACTTCGTATGGAGATGTATGCTTAAATGTGAAAGCGAAGTGCTTTATTATAGTCCACGGTATGAGAGCGTATGTCTGTTTGAGGGCCCTCGTATGAGTGATGGATGAGAGGATAGGCAACTGTGTATCCTGCCTGCTAATTAACAAGTTGTTTTTCACGTAGATCACGATGATTGCAACGCAATAAACGCACAAAATATAAAAGGCGTAGGCGATCGCGTTCTTTGAGCTTAAAGAAATTTAAGAGTCAGGACAGGCCGAAGCAAATAAGCATATTTAAAAAAAAAACTATGAACTTTTAGGTGGTAAGGTATAAGGAAATACATCACAAAGTCTATGTTAGGTAGTACCGAAAAAGTGTATATGGCAAAATTTTTGATTGCATTTTACTGAGTGCGCAAGTCAGTACAAAATATTGGTAAAACACATAAAAAGTTAAACAAAACCGAGATAAGCATAGTTGGTACGTTTATAAGACTAAATATCTTGTTAAACGTAACTGGAATGAACTTGGTACGTTTAAGTGAGGACTAAATGTCCTTTAAATGCAAGTGATTCCAGGAAAAAGACGAACCTGGTCTCTTAAGTGTGACCAGTTCCTTTAAGTGCAGGTGGTCTTAAAAGTGCCGTCGAATTTTGTAGAACTAAAAATGTGTAACCTGATTGTAACCTTTGACTATAAACTTGCGTCATGATAAGATAATTGATATGTATAAAAGTAGTTTCTAATCAGTTTATGTCTTCGCAGTATTTTAAATGGACTCGTGAGGTTTCTGAGACAGGAACCATGCAGGATGGCAGTGTTGGCAACCAACATCGGCCGCCCCTCTTCGTGCACAACGGAAGAGAAGTGGAAGGGGAAATGTATAAATTAGGGTGCATCATGATTCTTGGGCATTCCGTTTGAGAACACGCGTTGAATTAGTCAAAGTGTAATTAAGTGTCGTGATTACAAAACCTGTAATATTGAGTGCTTTGTACAAATATTAATTGAATACATATATTGTGTTATAAGTGCTAATTTATTTATAATAAATTATTACATTGTGTTAACAATAACATAATATAAAACGCATAATATAATACATCCTAAAAATTAAAAAAGCTCCCTTCAAAAAATTGGTATGCACACAACGCTATCCACAACGGGGATTTAGGGATCCAAAAGAACGAACATAAAAAGAATGTTATAAACAGTTGGGTTTATAACTTTCTTTCGACATTAAAAAACAATACTACGAGATCATCTTTACACTATGAATGACAAACACTAATAATAAAAGGCTAATTTATTTATTTATTTTAAATAAAGTATTACATTATATTGAAATATTATATTCCATAATATTGAAATATCGTCCAGCGAGAAAATACAGAAAATATATTAAAAAGGTAAACTTAATGCGCATATTTCTAACGAAAAATAATTTACACAATCTTTATATATAAAAATTACATGTCACGTTGTTTGTCCGCTATGAACTCCTAAACTACTGAACTGATTTCATTGAAATTTTGCTCACTCTGTGCAGTTTGGTCCAACTTGAGAGATAGGATAGTTTTTATCCCTATAAGTGACCCTTAATATTTTTTATTACGGTTTTATAATTTTTTATAGGACGCAGGGTCGTCGGAGAGGGCAGAACAACGTCTGCCTGGCCAGCTAGTATTATATAAGTTTATGTATTTAATACGATACCAAAATAATAAAAAATACAATGTAATTATTGTGTCTTTTATGTGTACCGAATGCATATAAAAAAAAACTAATTTATTAGAAGAATACACATTATTAATTGATAAAATGCAAATTAATTATCTCTTACAAGTATCTTTAACAGTAATACAGTTTCAGAACCTTTTATGTTAGGCAGTAGAGAACTCTATAACATGGTTCATCCGAAGGAAAATCGGCTTCTTAGATCTGAGGAAAGGGATGGATAGGGTAGAATGTTAAAGAGGAGACTTAAGTATGTCACTTATGTTGCCTACGAAGTCGAATTGGAAACCAATTGAGCTGCTTGTGAAACCGAGATATTCGTTGATTTATTGTTTTGATGTTTTGTGTTTTTTTTTATCGGCACAAGTATAATATTTTATTTAGTCATTATGTGTAAACATTATAATATAAATCGAAAATAACTACGTAACACGTCAACAAGAAAACAAAATTTGTACTTATGTATTAGCACAAAATAATGAGAGATTAATGAATTTTATTAGCTTAAAAGTGTTAAAAAAGTAAACACAGAGCTAATATAAAAGTTCGTTGACCTTTTAGGAATTCAAGATAGTTTATATAGCGTTAGTTTTTGTTTAGTGTTTAGTATATTTAATAGTGGGATAAAATAGTTAAAAAAGTTCTTATGTAATTTAAAAATATATGTATATGTTACCTATCTATTTCATAAATTATAACGTTCCTACTATAATTTATGCGTGGATGGATACTTAATGAGCAAAGAAAAGGATTCAGATATATCATTTTTTAAGTTAACGAAGGATAATGAAAGGTGATTTTTTTTGTTGGGTAGGTACTTACAGAGAAAAATAATTAAGTAAAAATATAACTACAGAAGTAATATCCATAGAATATAGCGTGCGCGATTTACCTAATAAATAATAATTATGTAGGCTATAAAAACGTCCGCAAGCTGTCAACATCAAAGGAGTGTAACTTCTGTACGTAGTACTATTATTTATTCTGTGGCAGCACGACGGACACTTATTTTTTTAATTATTTTTTATTATGGATAACAACAGCGTATATTGCCCTAAAATCCTCTCAGAAATTATTGAAGTTCTGTGCCCAGCAGTGGAACGTATATAGGTCGTAACTTTACTTTACTACTTGAAAAACTTACTACATTATATACAATAAAGAGCCGTGGTATCACAGGGGCTTATACACCAATTATAATATTATAGGTACATAAATAAAAATCTGAGAAGTGCGATTCCATATAAACTTAATAAAATATTTAGATAGTATCAAATTATATGACATAAATGGTCATATATTTTGAATGCGTTTATTTAGAAGCTTGAAATTCTCATCCCTCCAAAAGACCGTAGACTTTAGTATTTCATATTAATTTTTACTTGATTCCTGAGAAAAATACCTTTATAGACGGATAGACGGAAAACAAAGTGATCTTATATAATCACTGTTTTACGGGGCTCCGTTGTTTCCTTTGGAGGTACAAAATTAAAAAAAATAAGGAATTTAACGTTTATGCCCAAATGACAATGTCCAGAATCGCCCTGTGCCATAAAAGCATCGGACATACACGATATTGTGTATTTTTTATATAAGTTGCAAATACTTTTATAACACGGACTAGCTGCATACCAAAATGAACATTAAAAAGTATTCTATTCGACTAATAACATCAATCGCCGCCATCTTCGCCAAACTACAGAATAAATTTGCCAAACGTCATGTGTCTTCGAGAAATGATTAGAGATGCCCAATCGATTGTTATCGATGTTTTTAATTTTTAATGAACTGTTGCATATTTTTTAATTTCAATCACATTTTGATATTTTGAAATAAAGTGCAAATAGAAGCTACAATAAAAACATTCAAACACCATTCCTTTATTATTATTTTCTAAAAGTATAATTTAAAAAACCTAAGTACTATACGTATTATATGAGGTCATACTTGATTTGAAATAGGTAGTTAGAATAATACTTTTATAATATTAAATTATGATCATTATTCAGGGTTTTCTAAGAAAAGAGAAGTCTTATTTCTAACTAAATGATCACTTACGAGTTTACGACAGTTAATATTAAAAAAAAAATAACACTTTTCGGGACTGCATGAATTATGTTTTCTTTAAAAATAAAGCAATATTGCAGGCTAGATACAGATATTATTATTAGTGTTGTTACAAGTATAGAAGAAGTAGAGACGTATTTTTTTTATTGGAAAAGGGTGACAAACGAGCACACAGTCCACCTGATGGTAAGTAGTTGCTGTGGCTCATAAATATCGGCAAGTTTGCGCGTTTACCGCTAAAAAGAACCCCTTTGTCGTATCTCCTCAGTTTCAAGGCACTCCCCTTCTTGCCTCAGCCAGTATCGGTATCCTCGGAGTCGACATATCGAGTGACGTGCAGTTTCGTGCTCCCTTGGAAGAGAAGGCCAAATTGGCCTCTAAAAAGCTTGGCGTGCTCAGCAGAGCGGGACAGTATTTCATGCCGGCACATCGCCTGCAACTTTACAAGGCGCAGGTTCGGCCTCACATGGAATACTGTTCCCATCTCTGGGTAGGGGCTCCCCAGTGCCAGCTCCTTCCACTTGACCGCATCCAGCGCAGAGCGGCTCGAATCGTCGACGACCGAGCCCTTTCCGATCGGCTCGATTCATTGGCACTGCGAAGAGATGTTGCATCCCTTTGCATTTTCTTTCGCATCTACCATGGGGAGTGCTCTGAGGAATTGTTCGGATTAATCCCAGCCGCCAAATTTCACGAACGCACATCGCGGCAGAACTCCCGATACCATCCACACCATCTGGATGATTGCCAGTCCACCACTGTGCGATTTAGATGTTTTCTTCCTCGCACGACTTCCTTGTGGAATCGATTACCATCAGCGATTTTTCCGGACCGATACGACTTAGGGACCTTCAAGAAAAGAGCGTACTCCTTTTTAAAAGGCCGGCAACGCATCTGCAATTCCCTCCCTGGTGTTGCAGTTGTTCATGGGCGGCGGTAGTCACTTACCATCAGGTGAGCCGCATGCTCGTTTGCCCCCTCTCCAATAAAAAAAAATCTATCCTCGATTACGAATCAAAATGCAGATGCGTTTTTACCCGTGAGGACTAAGAAGGAATGCCTCTTTTCAAGTAAAAAGGGTCTCCGGTTCTCTACACTCACCATACGAAACACAGCAGCATTAAGCTGCTATTTTACGCTGGTATTCTGTGAGAGCGTGGTCCTTCCCCGGTCGAGCCGACCCATTCGTGCTACAACTATGCTACTAATATAGCTGCAGCATGGCTCTACCACGTAGAGAGACGTAGGAAGACCATATACATGAAAGATACAATAATTACATTGGTTTATAATATAATATTGTGCATGTTGTTTGTTCGTTAGGAAATATGCGAACTAAATATAACTTTTTAATTTATTTAACTGTATTTGTTCACTGGACGATATTTCAATATAATATTTCAATGTCATATAATACTTTATTTTTAAGAATTCACAGCCGACCCATTCGTGCTACAACTATACCAGTAATATAGCTGTAGCATAGCTCTACCACGTCACGTTAAGTATAGTGTTATTATAAGTAAAGTAGTACGTTGTCATTATTGTTATGGTATTAATATTATCGTATGACAAAAGTTGATATAACACTGTTTGTAACGTATGGTTATACGTTACAAACAGTATTAAATCAACTTTAGTAATATAGTATATCTTAGTAAAAATCGATAAATCGTATCATATTTGGCACCTGTATTTTTACGTCACTAATTATTGTCACTTGACACTTGTCACCTTGTCAGTCTCTCACCTGTGCTCTCACTCTGTCAATTACATTGGCGTCGCTCGCTCTTCATATTGTATCGGTATGTTTTGGTTAGTAGTCGTGTTTTATAGTCACGCTGTTCAAGCGAAAATTGGTTAAAACCGTGTTAAATAAAGTTGATTAAAATAAAAATGGTTCATAAATAGTTAAATGTTTTAGGATGTTGTTTTTCATTTTCTTAAAAATCAGCCTGATCTATGAAAAACCATAATATTCGTGGTTCAATTATAACCTCAAAATCTGTTACTTTTTTGGAAATATATCTATTCTGCAGTTAGTCCGCTATAAAAATAAAGATCATATAGGAATTTGCTAATGGTCGACAATACAACACATAATATTCCGATGTTCTTGGTTCCAGGGCGAACAATGTATGGACGCAGAGCAACGTCCTTTATGCTTCAGAAAAGTGCTGACATCGGGCTGCGGCTCTAGCTTACTGACATATGGCATGAAAACCATTCAAAAACGCTGAAGCTGAACCTACAAGCGGTGCGCGAATTTATATCCTTGGCCTTTATCGACAAGTGAACCTAAAAGACTGTTGACGATAATGATAATGTACGAGTATATACATTTTAGCTTTCTACACTCCTTCTACATATAAACTTTAATATGCCAAATCTCACACTCCACCGTGCATCCAATTCGCTTAAAAAATATACAAAATTTCTAAAATAAGCTTAAATTAAATACGATAAAGTCTGTAAAATTAGTTTATTAACATGTTTCTTCGCCAGCTCGTAAACATTTCCCTACTAGATTTATTACATTGAATTGAGACTTATTAATTTATCGAGTACTAAAATTTTATGAATATGATAAGATACTGGTTAATTCTTGATCGGACTAAATTTTAGTATTCGTAAACGTAGAAGTTTGAAATGAATTTGGTGCTTAAGTCAAAGTTTCAGCTCTGGTGTAATCCGAAAGCATTCGGATGTGTGCAGTCTAGCGAACAGAAACTGCGGTCGTGTAGATTTTCAAACTTCTTGTGAGATTTTGTCATCAATTTGCATGTGAAATCATGAATTTGCAAAAGTTAAGCTTATTTTTAATTTCTCACAAACTTATTTTAATTGGATTTATATAGTATGTAGTATTTTCGTAGTCGTGGTAGAGGCATGCTACACATTCATTATGCTTGTTGAACAAATGGGTCGGCTCGGCCGCAGAAGGACCACTTAGAGAATACCAGCGCAAAATAGCAGCTTAATGCTGCTCTGGTGAGTGTAGAGTACCGGATATCCTTTTCACTGGAAACGAGACATTCTATCTTGAGTTCATTTGTCACCCTTAATCTATAAAACAATATAAGAAATCATTACATAAAAATTGCTTATTTTAAATCTGCTTAAAGTTGCTAGAACAAATTTGTATCCCCAGCACATAATATACAATATATCGCTAACATGCTTTTCGTCGCAATGCCGTTCTCATTTCGATTTGTGTAAAGAATATGTTAATAACAACCAAAATAAGAGCAAAATCAGATCCTAAAGAGTACTTTTATAATTATGATTTTTATAACCATTTTTAATTTTGATTTTGAACAAAAGTGAAATAAATATTGGAAAAAGACACACATCATCTTGTTTCTAATACCAGTTTCGTCAACTAGGACTTTAACCAAATTATGTATTTTGTGTCTAAAAAAGACGACATAAAATGGTGACTTTACCTTATTATCATCATCATCATCATTACCATTACAGCACTTCACAATACCACTGCTGAACATAGGCCTCCCCGAAGGAATGATACAAAGCACGGTCCTGAGCCACATGCATCCATCGACTTATTGCATATGTTACCAGGTCGTCACTCCATCTAGCGGGGGGATACACTACACTTTGCCTGCCGGTACGAGGCTGCCACTAGAGAACCATTTTTCCCCAACGGATTAGTAAGCTGAAGTGGCAATGGGTCGGCCATATTGCTCGGTGAACCGACAATCGACTTTACATTAACCTAGCATTAATTGTACCTATTTCCTGAGTTGAACAAAATCCTCACAGAAATCAAGTTAAGTAAATGAATTTATTAATGTTAATTCTATAATATACTACGGTTTTATTTTATCTAAATGTTTCTTCTAAATTACTGTATAAAAAGACCATCACATTTTATTTTTAGTGTTCAATATGTTTTACTTAGGACGCGGGGTGAGTTGTAGCATGCATTGATTGAACGGGTAACCTAAATTTGTTGCCTTTGATCGTATAACGTGATCCAAGAAATTTTGGCTCAACTCCAGATGACTTTCTTCAGGTTTATTTCATTTTTCGTACACAGTTTATATTACACAGAGTTTATAGTACACAGATTAATCTCAATTGTATTCAATATGTTAATTTTGGGCGAAAAGGTCTTGTTACCAAAGATTTTTAGAAAAAAAAAAACAACTGACAACTAAAAGTATGTGTCAAAAAGGTGTTACAATTGGCTACAGCCGCCAATCCCCTTGTCAAGTATGGAGAATATTCCAAATTTTTAATAATTTATTATACTTATTTACGCGAATATACACATTGAATAAAGTCGGGAATTAAAAATAAGTAAATTAAACGCGATAAAATCCGTAAAATAGTTTTATTCAGTTCCAAATTCTTGTTTATTTATTATTAACGTTCAGTTAAGAAAATTGACAATAGATTATCAATCTTCTTTCTTCAATCTATATTATAATTAAACTCTAACACGACAACTGTCTAACTAAAGCTATTATATTTTAGGAAAAGAAATTGGGTTCCGCGCAAAAAAATTAAAGCCCATGAACTCCAATCGCCAAAATTCCACGAGGGTGAAGTCGCGGGGAACAGCTAGATTAAAATAATTCTGTAAAGATTTGTGGATACCAAACTTGAATCCCAGTCAATGCAAAATATTCGTACACAAATACAAATTGTCAAAATTGCAACAAAACTTTAATTATACATATTCAAAATATAGTGACATTGGTGATGATTGATATTGATATTGGTGTGTGATTGCTTCTGATTACCGCATACACTGATGGCTCTACTGAACGGTTGCTAGCTCTCAAACGTATTAAGACACATTCTAGAGTGAAGATTTATCAACTTTTTCTTTCAATCAAAACGAAAATTTGCATAATTACTAAGCTCTCATCGTTAAACTGCAGAATCGCATTAGCGATTACGTCAGACCCAGCAATCCTACAATACAAAATAAATTATTTATTCACAAGCCTTTGATACAAATGATACAGATTGCCAGTCGCAGTAATTACTGAAAATATTACAATTAGAAAGTTGTCATTTAATATTTATTAAACATATGATTATAAGTGTAAATTAACATTAGAATTAAGTGAAGTGAGTGCCTATAAACATACTTGCTACTTAGGATCCTCTCGTTAAAGATCAAACAAAATTAGTATGTCAGTAATGAAACACCGATTTCTCGTCGCTCACTTTTATTATACTATTACAATTATTATCAGTTATCATTCACCTTAAAAATCTGACACAGGGACTTCTAGATGTGAAATGACCGCGCTTGGCAGGCAGTGTAATAATGGCAGTAAAATCTGTTTCGCGCCATTGACGCCGCCAGATCGAGTATTTAAAGCTTTCGTTATAAGGCGTTTAAAAGACGAAGGCCGCGCGCTAAAAAGGGCTTTCTGAAAAGCTAAGACAGTGTACAAGCCAATATAAAACTAAGCAGAAAATTCGGACTCATTTTCTATAAATAATTCAAAATCATTGATTGGTCATCGATGTTGCTTTTTTATTTATTTTTTTGTTTTATTAAATAATCATTAAGCATGTTATATTAGGTACATAATATATTTATATATATTTCTATGATAATTATAAAATATTGTATATATTTAATGCATCTATTTATTAAAATATGTATATGTCTATTTTACGTATCTTTGTTTATTATCAGAAGTGTGCTCTGTATTATTATTTTGTTTTCTGTTTTGTTGACTGGAATGCTTTAGAACTCACGCCGCTACCAAATTACTATTTTGTATAATGTTAATATTTATTTGGCTTAGTATTCTAATAAGAACATTGAATATCTATTCAAAAATGCTAAAACACCAGAATGGTAATTAGAGTGAGATGGGGCAGCATTTTAATGTGAAGACGCGGTCAATCTCGGTAGTGTTTATCTATAGTTGAATTTAATCCATCAATAAATATTTATTAGGCTGGTAAAATGTATATTTATAATTTTTAATAGAATTTAATCAATGGGTCTCGTCACTCCAACAAAATACAGGGTATAAGTTCCCTAAACTAAACATCAATGAAAGCTTAAAACAAAGAAGGCTAGATATTCCTTACCTTTTCTTATATCTATATACAACTACTGACATTACCTTAATTGGCACTTCATAACCTTCAAAAGCAAAATAGAATAGTGGACTGTGGTGGCAGATATAAGTAATAGATAATCTATCCAGACAAACAGGCAGAAAAAGCCATAAAATCCAAACAAAAGATAACTGATCTTTATTTATAAGCAATTTCAGGTAAAAGCATGCATAATGCATCCAGCTCCAATCAACAATTCATCAAGAAGCTATAGTCGGTGATAGAGTTATAATCAAAATCTGAAATGAGCACACAGTCCAACTGATTGTAAGTTAAAGATATAGCCTATAAACACCTACATCTATCCTCGATAAAGAATATAAAAGTAAATGTGTTGTTAACCCTGAAGACTAAGGTATAATTTCTAAAAGGGTCTCCGATTTTCTGAATTCACTATACGAAATATAGCAGCACAAAGCTGCTATTTTACGCTGGTATTCTGTGAAAGCGCGGTTCCTCCTTCTCCGGTCGAGCCTTTCCAAAATACACTGGAGTTATCATATATTTGGTTTTATTAGCTAAAATCCTTTATTGTACAAAAAGTCTCATAATTTTATCTTGTAACGTTAACAAAAATAGGGTCCAAAATTCACTAAAAGTGTTTTTTTTTTGCGTCATTTGAGATCCCTTGTTTGTGAACCCTTGTTAGCCTAAAAAGCAAACGCATTCAATATAAATTACGACACCGTTATTTGCGTCCGATGTCAAATGTTGACTGTGAAAACACAGCTGACATGCTTGACCTTATTTCTTTACAAACAGCCGATGTAGGTGTTGGAGACCAAACTATAAAAAAACGAAAATATACACAAAAAATCTCTTTAAAATATATTTACGTTTTGTAATATTTTATTAATGTTTACATTTCGTTCCAAGCTGTGAATATGTATTTTCATTATTCTTCATTATCATCATCATTTTTATGGCCTCACGGCCACTTCTGGACATGTGCTTCTCCGGTTGGAGAGAAGATACCTTAAACGTTACGCCTGCCAAATTATGGCTTGCAATCGCAGTACCAGATATTTCACGCATTTCATGATGCTTTCCGTCGCTGGCCTGGATATTTTATACGAGATAATTATACCGCCATATAGTCTTGAGTCAATTTCCATAGTCGCTTCTTACGACACCCACGGGATTAAATGTGGTTGATGGGTTTCCTTACGCCGCAACCACATAGCAATGTGGTTTCATTAGGATACGATTTTTTTTTTATTTCATACTCGTATCACATGGTTATGAAATGACTGCCCCGTTGGTCTATAGGTCGTAAACGCGTTTGCTGTTCAAAAGGTCAGGGTTCGAATCCCGGGTCGGGCCAAAACCAGTTATTAGGTTTTTCTGTTTAGAAATTCTCAGTAGCAGCCTTGAGTCAGAAAGGTGGCGGTGTTTCACCCCCGTGCCTCGCAAAACACGTAAAGCTGTAGGTCCTGCGCCATATCTATCTCCGATCGTATCGGATTACCGTCTTATCGGGCTATGTGACGTGAATAGTTATGGAATTGTATGTATGTATAATATCTTGGCTATAGACGGCTATAGCTACTCGTATAGAGGGCTCCGTGGCGCAGTGACGTAGCAATGAGTTGCTGCGCTGGGGGCCGCCGGTTCGAATCCCGCAATAATTGTTCCGGATCTGGATGTTTGTCCTTGTGCAATTTGTGTATGTAAATTGCCTCCGAGAGGCACACAGGAGAAAATCCTAGTGTGGGGTTAACGTTCTTTTAAATCTATACTGAATAATCTTTCTAAATCTATAGAAAAGTCGTGTCTGTAATTCTAATATTTTCTTAAAGAAACAAGTCCAGGGGACTAAATAAAGGGTTCAGAAACCAAATTAGTGGTTTTTAGAATTTTTGTCTGTCTTTCTGTCTGTCTGTCTGTGTATTCCGGATTCACGCAAAAACGACTGAACCGATTTACATGAAATTTTGTATATAGGTAGAGAATACCCCGGGGCAACTTATAGGCTACTTTTTATCCGAATACGGAACTTCAAAAAAGGAAGGTAATATGTTCTATTTCCTTTAGATGTTAATTTTCTATTACATATTAGTTATAGGCGGTATGACGGGTGTTTTTCCAATAAAAACGATATTTGTAAATAAAGTTTAAAATATAGTTATAATCTTGGTAAAATAATTTGAAACTGCACCGATCTGGTATTCAAAACAGCGCCATCTCTCTTCAAATGGAAAAAGTAGTATATTTTGCTTTCAGTTACTAATAGATGAAATAATATAAATAACTTACATTTATATGATTAAATGATTAGATTTTTAAAATTATTACAAAATTTAACGTTTATTTTTTAGTATTTTTGTTATTTTATTTTAAAAGTGTAATAATTTCAATAGATAATAGTGACGTCTATCAAAAATATGAAAATTGTTAAGGTATTTATTTTAATTACTAATATATTATATGTAAAGTGATTAAAACTGGTCTGTCTGTAATTGTTGCAAAATTTTGATTATCATTATAGTATTATTAAAGAGAGTTTTATGTATGTCGTGGCCAGATCGTAGAATTGATCATTGATCATATATCATAAAGTAGTCTATCATTTCGTGAAATGGTGTGGTCATTTCATGATATTTAAAACTATTTGTTGACCATGTCATGATATAGCTTGACCAAATCAATGAATAGAAATCGTTTGAAGATATTAATAACTAAACACAACGTTGCTATTTCATAATATGGTCATATGACTTGCGGCGCTGATTGCGTATTTTTTAACAGAAACAAAACTTTTAAGAGAATTGACATCACTTTATTCCTTATTGATATAATAAATAAATGTTCGCTTCTATTGCTGATATTACTAGATGGTATAATTTTGGCTTTCATTATTTCATCTAATATTAGCGCCACCTACTTATTTCTAAATAAACTAAAATGGCAAGTCATTGATAAAATGAAATAATACAATACTACTGAATATACGATGTAAACAATTGAATCATATACATTTTTTCTTTTTTTTTTCTTCTTTTAAAAAACGTTACCCCCACACTAGGATTTTCTCCTGTATCGTGGAGGCAGTTTACAAACACAAATTGCACAAGGACAAACATCCAGACTCGGAACAATTATTTGTAGGCCATACAAATACTTGTTCCGTGCGGGATTCGAACCCGCGCCCCCCAGCGCACCAACTCATTGTTAAGCCACTGCGCCACGGAGCCGTCAAATTACATTCATCCCGCGTTGGAATCAGCGCAGCGAACACTTTTTTTGGCCAAAAACTGCGGCCTGTGCCCAGTAGTAACATGTATGATGTATGTAAGCTGCTACTTTTTTACTTTGCATGGGGCAATATATACAGTTTTTCTTTCATTCGTGTTTTCGGGTATGTTACTTTTTGTTTTCACTCTGCGGTAAATATTAAGGCTCGCAAAGATGAGTAGAACTCATTATCGTCAGCCTATCAAAAGCCCACTGAAATGAACATAGGCCTTCCCCATAAATTGTCAAATAGCTGGGTATTTGCTATAGTTGCCACGCTTGGTAGGCGGGTTGGCAACCGCAGCTATTATTATTTTGATTTGTTGTCAAGAAGACGATGCAGCCCATCCCATCTGCAGTTTGTTTCCCTATGTCGGCTCTTACGACAGGACAATATGAGGTGATGGAAAATTTATAAGAAATAAAACTAAATTTAAGGATTTTATCGCGTTTAATTTTTACTTTTCAAATTCCCGATGTTTTGGGCACTTTACAGCACCCATGGCTACAGGAGGGGCTGGGGAACTGATGTGTTTGCCGACCTGATGTCATCGTTAAAATAGAATAGAATAAATGCAGTAGTACTATGAATTTATTTTATTAATTAAGGGGTCCTTAGCAGATGGTAGCACACAGCCATCTTCCATATTACATATAATATGATATAATAACCTCGCGAATCATCATTGGTATGATTCGGTGTTCTATTGCAAGGATTTGTTGTTCTATCAGATCCGATATAATGGTTGGGTTGATACTAAATATGTTGACATACTTTAGACTTCCCGGAGCTTCGGTGCTTCACATCAACGATAATATGTTCTTTTACTCGGAACTTTTATCCAAGATGCGTATAAAACCCGTAAAGTTAGTTTTAATCCATGTGTTGTATTCATTATTATAGAACTGTATTTATGAAATTTTCAATTCTACTCCAAGTAAAGAAATATCTACATCTATTTTATGGTGCCAATCAATATTGAATAGGACCAATGATATGAATAAAATGTCTCAAATAAACATTATATTACTTTGTTAAAACTAAATTAACTTTGATAAATATATAAATAATAACCGTAAAGAGTAAAATGTAAATAATAATAATACATTTTGATTTCAAGACTATTTACCTTTCTTATGGACACATCGGAAGACACGCCCGATATAAAAAATAGTAGTCGTTTCTAGACATATGTATATATTCACGTGTTTCTGTAGCATGTTACCAATCATCTATGTCTAATAGTATTTTAGAATAAAAAAAGATCTTTGACCGAGGTGACTAAAAGTGATCGAATTTTTCTAAATTTGGCACGGAACAGCATTTAATGATGTTTCTAAATTCAAGCGCGCGAGCGAAGCCGCGGGCAAAAAGCTAGTAATAAAATATTAATGTAGGCTGACAAGTTGATGCTAAAAATTTAATAATGAAGTAAATGCTACATTATTAAATTAAAATTAATTAACGATCGATTAACGCTTAACTTTTACAGCCTACTAAAGTTCACGGCCAAACATTGTTCTCCCCCATAGATTGCCTTATAGGGCGAGTATTTGCCATATTTTCCACGCTTGGCAACCGCAGTTTTTTATTTTTAGTCGTTGTAAGGATGACGCTGCTGCCCATCTCCTGATTTGTGTCCCTCTGTACGCCTCTTTCTCTGTCCCCACATCCACAGGATGACATGGAGTCGTGGATATTCTTACACCGCCACTACACGGTAAACGCTTAACGCTTATTTTAACGTGATAGTGATGACTATATCCAGACTAATTTAAACTCGCTGTTTTGCTCATCATTGATAAGATGATTTTTATTATTCAGATAGGAACCATCACGTATTCAACTAATATGTCACTGTGATATATCAACATAATTTTCTGATTTCATCATAACATATCATACCATGTAGTGGCGTAGTAAGAATATCTAATACCCCAAATCACACCATGGGTATCATAAGAGGCGTCAGAGAGAAACTGAAACAGAAGACGGGTAGCAGCATTTTCCTGATGGAATAGATGAAATGGATGGGAATATTGTCTTATTAGGCAATCTATGAGGGAAGACTTTGTTTAGCTAAGATTTGTACTTGAAATATATTTAACTCCGTATTCCATGGTATCCTTTATCCTATTATATCGTGTTAACATTTTTTTTATTTTTATATCTTGCAGCAAGGTCACGTGCAACAGGCCTTCTCCTAAGATAAGAACATTTTTTTTCCTTCTATTGTTTTTAAAAACCACAAATGACAACGTAGTGACGACCATACAGTCCACCTGATGGTAAGTGGCTACCATAGCCCGTGGACTCCCGCAGCCAACTTCAAACAATTAAGGCTACAGATACGATGTCACTTCTTAGGACTAATATGAAATGCCTCACAGCAAAGATGTTTTATAGGTCCAGATACCGTGTTGCTAACACACCGCAACGTTCATAGTGAAGACAGTCTTTGATTCATGTGAGCGTGAGTACCACGTGACGCGCATATCTTACGCACCGTGACTGCATTAATGTGCGTGACTTCGGTAATAACAGTGCGAATCGATTACCCAAAAAATGTGGGAGTTTTTATATTTCATTCCTATTGACGTACCTATTGATTCTAAGAGTATGTATGTATGGGGATATGGTTGCTTATGTGTGTTTTATGTAGGCACGAACATCGCACTAATATATTGAAGATATGTAATAAAACCTATAATTAATGTAACAGTTTAAATAAATAAATAAGCACAGTAGATATTTATGTATGTAACATATATTTATAATCTATTATTACTAAATATATACAGAGTACTACACTGTTGTACTGTAGAACACAAAATATTGCCGCTTTTTACGAAGACATTAAATTATTTTTCAATCCTAAGTAAAATGACGAAAAAAAGTAAGTTTGGTTAAGCGTAAACTTCAGCCAAGAGATAGCAAAATGTTTAATTTTTTTAAATTGCTCCGTTCCGTTGCTGCGTGAAGGAAGGACAAAAACAAATAAACAAAAAAATCACACTTTCACATTTATAATATTATATTAGTATGAATTGTCAAGAATGATAGATAAACTTTTAAAACCGGTTTACAATCGGCTTTTTGAGGGTGGAACTATACCGGTTACTACTATAACGTTTCTGAGTGACCAAAAAGGATAGAAGCACAGGAAAATGCAATTTTATGCTGCCAGATGTAGTTCAACCCTAACCCTTAAAACGGTTTAATTCTATAGGTTGGGTAAAATCTGTAAAATTAGACTGTTTAAAACCCCTATACAGATAACCTTTGTAGTTGATCATGACATTAAAAAATGGTAAAAACATTTCATAGACTAGGCAACACTCGAATATTATTGCGCAGTATTATTACTTGTATTGACATTTAGCTTTCGTATTCTTTTACAAAGAAATACACCATAAAATTGTATAGTTACTTATGAAAAGTGATGTTCTTATCCTTATCTTTTTTCCAAGAGTAATTTTTAAATGATTTCACAGCACAAACAGTCATTTTGCGAAATTAAAAACACCGGTGCGTGTCGTATGTTCACAGCGAACGTCGCTGGCGTAATGGCGGAACGATTGAACGAATACGCCAATATTGGCGCCTTTGAAATGGAAGCGTTTTAGGCGCGCGTATACGGTATCTGGACCTATAAAATATCTTTGCCTCACAGCCTGTCTATACTAGCTTTACATTTCAGGCCAAACACAGCAGTGTAAGCACTAATATATGCCGTCAGAAGAATTTAAGTCGATGGTACCTACCCAGACATACTCCTAGGCAGAAATAGTCCTGCCACCTAGTAGTTTATAATCTTGAATTTAATTGTACTACATAATAGCGCCATCTACCGTATTCTATAGGTAAAGTCATATTGACTATCAAGGTGGTACATAAAATAGACGCTAGATAGCTTGAAGTAATGAAATCGCGGATTGTTATAAATAGATTGGTATAATATTATAATTTTATTAAATATGGTTCATTTTATTTATTTAATAAATTTGTAAATTTTTTATAATGTTTATTTTAACAGTTAAAATTTATATGAACCATCTTTAAAGCACTTCACAACGTTACTAATATTCCCTTTACTACTGGTAAGCTGAAAATGTTTGTGATGGGATTTGTTCACGACAGTAGTCTATTTGTGGATTTGAACCCACAACATTTTGAGTTCGCGGTCCGCAAACTGCCATTAGACTACTGTCGCTTACTGCACTGTGTTCTATCTCATTCTCTCGCAGACTAAATCCTATAGCTATATATGTTTGTCTCTTTTTAGTGTCGCTTTTTCGTTTCATCGAATTTTAAATCACAACGATTCTAAATTTTTCACTGTAAAAAACGTATAGATTTCTAAGAAGCTTTATTCCTCATTAAGCATGTCATTAAATATATGCATATTTATAATCTTTTATATATATATAACTCTTCTGTCCGTGTGTATTTGGTGACTGAACTCCTCCTAAACGGTTGGACCGATTTTGATTTTGACATAATATAATAAAAACAAATATCTCGACAACACAACCATGAACACATCACTACGCCGCTATAGTGCCGCGCGATCTGCCCTTCCTGTATATACTTATTAAGCTAGGGTCCCACGGCCTGCCAGGCGACAGGCCGCGCCAGGCGTTGCCCCGCCTGTATGGGCCTGTCGCGGCCCGTACTGAGCGTTCCCACGGCGTGTGCCGGCCTGGTGCGGCCTGTCGACTGACATTCCAATATGTGAAGTGATACGGAGCGCATGGCTGCGTGTGCGGCCGCGGTGGTTTTATTCAGTGGTGAACGTTTGATAAACCAAGCAAAAAGAAAGCAGAAAAAAGACGCTGGTGGGTGTCATGATTCAACAAAAGCCGTTCTTGTTTTTATGTTGAGGTGACGAACTATTCCAAAGCGCTAGTTCATTTTCATAAAGAGTTAAAAACTCGAATATAAGTTCGTTCGTCCATTCCATCATGAGCATGTACGCGCAAGCGCCACCGCAGTTGAAATGAACGATTGCAACCGACGCAGACGCGCCCGTACAGGCCGCGACAGGCGCCGTCGCGCCGCGCCGCGCCGCGCCATTGTTCTTACCGACTCCCGATGGATCGGACGGGCGCCAACAGGCCACCACAGGCCTCATCGGATGCGGTGGTTCCCACGGCCTATTGTCCGGCCTGGCGCGGTCTGACCTGTGACAAAACAGGCCGTGGGACCCTAGCTTTATACTCTTTGATCTGCCCGCTGGTTTCGAGAACGAGTCTGCGTTGCCCACCCCGCTCCCGCGTCCTCCGCCGCCGCCCCGCTGCCCGCAAAATTCGAGGCAGAGGCCTTACGTAGCCACTTCCCGCTGGCTATGCTTTGGTATTTAAATTTTAAACAATAAAAGATTTACACTTTCGTCACTGACGTCTTTCTGATCCGACATAAACATGGAAATTTAATAGCGGAGATTGGGAGACTACACAAATTAAAAAAAATATGTCTTGCTTCAAACAACAGCATCAACCAATTGACATTATCTAGTTATATGATAAATTACAAATATATCAAAAGCCTTAATGCTTATAAAAATTTATCGACCATACGAGTATTAAAATACACACAATTTCATAAGTTGATCCCTGCCAGAGAGTACATGGAGCAAAGTAATTGGGTTTACGGTGTACGGTACCCTTACCGATTCTATGAACGTAATATTGACCTAACAAAATTTTGATATTTCCTGAATTTGAAGAATTTGCGGACTATTTGTAGACAGGATCCTCGGTTCGGTGCTTAAGTACCCTCGTTGCTAAGGACACGGTTGTCAAGTCTAACTATATAATATCCATTCTAGCACCCTTTTTTACACTTTTTATTATATTGAAATATACACAATATTTAAAAAAAAACCTATAATGAAAAGAACTAAAACTAAAAACTTACCATTCCTTTAGGAACTTTTCATTCTCACTCATTTTATTTTGAATAAAAAGAAGATGTGGTAAAAGGGTAAGAAACGTTTAATCCGATAAATGGAGGCTTTTCTGAGTTTCCTTGTATAATTAGGCAAACCAAAACTAATACCCTAATTCACATTAAAATGTATAGTTAAAAATACCCGAATTCTTATAAAAAATTATGAAACTCTAACATAAAAAAATATTTGTAGTTTATGTTTATTTAACATTAAAGCACCTAAATTTTCTAGTTTGAAAACAAACGATAACATTGCCTACAGGTAAACAATTCAATTGATTTTCCTATATTTCCTGAGATTTGCTACTGACTAACAAAAGCCCGACGGCAGTACCTTCAAGTACAATCAAGATCCTTAATTCAAATCCTAGTTGTGATGACATGCAATGAAACCATGACAATGTTATTCTGAATATAATTTTTGTCCCTTAACGTTCTTGCGCCATACTGCCAGTGTAGTGCAATCTTACTCTGCGTTTCAACTACTGTCGCGAACCATATCTTATTCATTAAAAATGCTCTATAGGTGGCTCTTACAAAATTACGCTGGCTAAATAGCAGTATAATGCCATTGTGTTTTTCATTGTTACTGATGAGACCCGGGATCTTTTTACTCGTTTCATCATCATTTAATTCACATCATTCCATCTTAGTTCCCAAAGGTAGGGATTCTATTTTCTCATGAAAAGACGTTAGCTGAAAGCAAATCAAGATTATTTATCACATGAGCACAGCTTAAGTCATAACGAAATATTTTTAAACCTAAAATACTTAAAAGATTGCTAAAATACACTGAGTGGAAATATAATTATTTTACAATACAGACGAATAACCGGAAGGAAAGAGTTGATACAAAATCTTGAAGTATGTCCTTGTCTCTTTGACATCAAACAACCGTTCTAGTTTTTTAAATTATTTTCTTTCATTTAAAATTATAGTTTTGTTATTAATTAAACCAGAATTTCAACTATTTCTATCTATTTACCTAATATATGTAATCTAATCAGCTGTAAACAGTAAAATGTGTCTTGCCTAGTGTAGTGGTGTTGGGAGTAGCGGTGCTGGGATTAGTAGTGACGGGGATAGTGCACGCAATTGAGGGAGGGCGGGAAGTGCTCTTCATACTAGGTAAGATACATCATTTTATATTATTTTGTATAGTGCATGTTTGTAAAGTAACTTTTTAAAAGCTTTTACATATCAACACTAACGAAGAAATTCGATACATTCTGAAGTTTTATAACAAAAAAGGTAAGAATGCGACTCAAGCCACGAAAAAAAAATTGCGACATTCTTGGACCTAATGCAGTGTCAGTAAGAATAACAAAGTTGATTCAAGCGTTTTCAGTCAGTGAATTTTGAGGTCAAACACATCAAAAAGACATCAAAATTATGGGACTGAAATGCAGCTCACTCTGGTCGCCCTCATACGGATAAAGTCGATGTCATTTTTGAAATAGTGGAGCAAGATCGGCATATTAGTAGTTACGACATAGCCGAGGAAATGAAGAGTGACTACAAAACAGTTTTGAGCCATTTAAAAAAGTCTGGTTATACAAAAAAACTCGCTATTTGGGTACCACACGAGCTCACTGAAAGAAACTTGATGAATCCGTGTACTCATTTGCGATTCTCTATTGAAACGTAATGAAACCGAACCATTTTTGAAAAGATTGATCATTGGTGATAAATGGATTACCTACGACAAGAACGTGCGATTAAGATCATGGTCAAAAGGTAGTCAAGCTCCACAGAATGTGGCGAAACCCGGATTAACATGTAATAAGGTGATGCTGTGAAATTAATGTGGAGATTTTTTGAGTTAAATAAATTAAATAATAAAAAATGTTTTATTGAAAAACTTATAATATATTGATTTACTCTTTATTGCATTTCTTAAAACCATAGAATACAAAGGGCAGACTTAATGCCTTGAGGCATTATCTACCAGTCAACCCATGGAGAGGTGAGAATTTGACGTAAGTGTAGCAATATAGAATAAAAACAAAATAAAAATGATAATTAACTCTATCTCGATAGAGTTAATATCTCCTATACAATACATATACAAATATACACATATTAGTATGGGTACTCGTACATATATGAATAATACATATTAATAACTATGAATGTATACGTCTGTTAACAATATAAATGTCATGGATAATTCATTAAACGGTGGTAAAGCCACGCAGCAGTTTTTGCTGTTGCATGTATGGGCCGGCTCGAGCCGGGTTGGTACCACGACCTCACAGAATACCGGCGTGAAGTAGAAGCTTTGCTTCTGCGTTTCGTCTGGTGAGTGCAGGTGGCCGGAGGCCCAATTCCCCTCCCCCCCCATCAACATGGTAGCGGAATTACACGAAAAACTACCCCAGGAGGGTACCAGCACCCCTGGAGAATCCCTCGCTGAGCATCCACGACCATGTTATTCCGATCCTGAGCGTGGGTGCTCAGGCTGCCCCGCGTATTCTGGGGGGGGGGGCAAAATTCCGCTCAAAAGCATTACTGCTAGGGGCAAACTGAGCAAGAACACCAAGGCGACCCCTGCCACGCTATCCGTGAATTTCTGCAACATCAGGGGACTTCACTCTAACCTAAACGCCGTCCACTACCATCTCGAGACGGCGAAGCCGACCTTGCTCTTTCTGACCGAGACGCAGGTTTCCTCTCCGGCTGATATTTCGTATCTCTCCTACCCGGGGTACAAAGTGGAGCATTCATTTGTGCCTCGGGCTGGAGTTTGCGTGTATGTCAGAGAGGACATCTGTTCTCGACGCCTCGGCAGTCTTGAAGGTTCGGACCTGTCCATCCTTTGGCTACGCGTAGACAGCGACGACCATCCGCGCGTCTACGGGTGCCTCTATAGGTCCCATAGCGGTAATGCCGAAACAGACCGACTCATCGACCACGTCCAAATTGCTACAGATTTCTTGCTACAACAGGTCCCATCCGCAGAGATCGTGATCCTTGGCGATTTTAACGCCCACCATGCCGAATGGCTCGGTTCACGTCTAACCGATCAAGCGGGGAGATCTGTTTATGACTTTGCCTTGGTATATGGTCTGACACAACTGGTTACTTCGCTTACGCGGATTCCAGATGTGGAGGATCATACACTTTCCCTGTTGGACCTTCTGCTGACCTCTCATCCGGACGGATATCAGGTTTCCGTCGATGCCCCTCTCGGCTCTTCGGACCATTGTCTGATCCGGAGTGTGGTGCCACTCACGCTCCCTTCGCGGTTGCGTTCTGCAGATTGCCGCCGTGTTTGGCATTACAGGTCGGCGGATTGGGACGGAATGCGGTCCTTCTTTGCATCCTATCCATGGGGGCGGGTTTGCTTCTTGCCGGATGATCCCAGCGCTGTTGCTGACTCTGTCACTGATGTGGTGCTACAGGGAATGGAACTATTTATTCCATCATCTGTGGTACCCATCGGAGGCAGATCTCAGCCTTGGTTTGGTCGCTCCTGTAAGACTGCATTACGCAGTAAGCAGGAGTGTTATCAAGCCTGGGCTGCGGCTTCGGCGACTCGGGATGTAAATACCAGCACACTTAAAAAGAAGTATAACTTCGCCTCCAGGTCCTTCAAAAGAGTTATTGCCAAGGCAAAGTCAGAGCACATAGGCAGAATTGGCGAGAAACTAGTTCGCCTTCCTTCGGAAACCCGTGCATTCTGGTCTCTCGCCAAGGCTGTCCAAGGGAATTTCTGTAAGCCATCACTACCATCTCTGCACAGGGAGGATGACTCACTGGCCCATGACGCAAAAGACAAAGCCGACCTTTTAGGCTCCCTTTTTGCGTCCAACTCGACTCTTGATGACGGGGGGAAAACACCGCCGACCATCCCGCGGTGTGAGTGCTCCATGCCGGATGTGCTGTTCTCACAGCGCTCGGTTCGCAAAGCACTGCTCTCCCTGGACATCCAGAAGTCGAGTGGGCCTGACGGAATCCCCCCAATTGTGCTGAGGACGTGTGCTCCGGAGTTGGCACCGGTCCTAACGCGTCTTTTACGGTACTCCTACTCCCAAGGCGTAGTCCCGAATTCATGGAAGACAGCTTTTGTCCACCCGATCCCTAAAAAAGGCGACCGCTCAGACCCATCCAACTATAGGCCTATCGCGATCACCTCCTTGTTCTCCAAAATAATGGAATCCATTATTAACTGCCAGCTCATCCGGTACCTTTAGGATCACCAGCTGATTAGTGACCGCCAATACGGTTTTCGTCGGGGTCGATCAGCTGGTGATCTTCTGGTCTACCTGACCCATAGATGGGCGGAGGCAGTAGAGTCCAATGGGGAGGCGTTGGCCGTTAGTCTGGACATTGCGAAGGCCTTCGATCGGGTTTGGCACAAAGTGCTTCTTTCGAAGCTCCCTTCCTATGGGCTTCCCGAGAAATTGTGCAATTGGATCACCAGCTTCCTTGCAGATCGGAGCATCAAGGTCGTTGTAGATGGTGCATGCTCTGACTACAAGCCTATTAACGCTGGTGTTCCACAAGGCTGTGTGCTATCACCAACGCTGTTTCTTCTGCATATCAATGATATGTTGCTAACTGGTAACATTCATTGCTATGCGGATGACAGCACTGGTGATGCTCTATACACCGGCCGTGCCAATATTTCTCGGGAAAACGTCGCTGAGTACCGGAACAAACTTGTGTCTGAAGTCGAGTCTTTGCTGAACAAAGTCTCGGATTGGGGGCGACTAAATCTAGTCCAATTTAATCCTCAGAAGACATAAGTTTGCGCGTTTACCGCTAAAAAGAACCCCTTTGTCGTATCTCCTCAGTTTCAAGGCACTCCCCTTCTTGCCTCAGCCAGTATCGGTATCCTCGGAGTCGACATATCGAGTGACGTGCAGTTTCGTGGTCACTTGGAAGGGAAGGCCAAATTGGCCTCTAAAAAGCTTGGCGTGCTCAGCAGAGCGGGACAGTATTTCATGCCGGCACACCGCTTGCTACTTTGCAAGGCGCAAGTTCGGCCTCACATGGAATACTGTTCCCATCTCTGGGCAGGGGCTCCCCAGTGCCAGCTCCTTCCACTTGACCGCATCCAACGCATAGCGGCTCGAATTGTCGACGACCGAGCCCTTTCCGATCGGCTCGATTCATTGGCACTGCGTAGAGATGTTGCATCCCTTTGCATTTTCTTTCGCATCTACCATGGGGAGTGCTCTGAGGAATTGTTCGGATTAATCCCAGCCGCCAAATTTCACGAACGCACATCGCGGCAGAACTCCCGATACCATCCACACCATCTGGATGATTGGCGGTCCACCACTGTGCGATTTAGAAGATGTTTTCTTCCTCGCACGACCTCCTTGTGGAATCGATTACCATCAGCGATTTTTCCGGACCGATACGACTTAGGGACCTTCAAGAAAAGAGCGTACTCCTTTTTAAAAGGCCGCGAAATTGTATTTTTGTCAAAGTCTTATTAGAAAAAAAATCCCCAAAGAGTACCTGTCTTTGTTATATTTTGCAAAATTTCTCCAAAACGGCACAAGCTTTTTAAATAGTTTTTAAACTAAAAAAAGCTCTTAAAAATATTAATATATTTAATTGAGAGTTTTATTTTTATTCCTCGTTTTATTAGAGAAAATATCATTTTGCCCAATTGAATGTATTCGCGCGAGCGTACATGCTCCGTCGCCCTGTAATCACCCGCGAGGTCTGTCGCAGTCCGTTTTCGGACATCGTCGAGGGTGGACCGCCTGTCGGTGTTGGAGCGACTTCGTTCAAATATATTTTAGTTTTATTAAAAGTTTATACTCAATTATAAATATTTTCATGACTAGAAATACTTAATTTAGTATATCTGTACACTGGTAACTGTAAATATTGTTTTCTAAATAAATTAATTTTTTAAGTGCCCAAAGAAGAAGAAATTTTCAATTCAAAAAATGCATTTTTATATAATTTAGACGTGGAACAACCAATATTCTCTCGTTCCTTAGATCTCGATAGTTTTTAATACCTATGTAGTTTTATTGTTGCATATTTTTATTATTTAGTTGATACTAAATTTTATAACTATGTATTACAATAAAACGCTGTTTTTATGACTAGGACTTTAATAGAATATTATTGGGGAGGGAAATATAGATACAAATACTTAAATTTAGGTACACTGTTGTCAAATTAAATCAAATAATTTAAATAAATAAAAAATGGTGCTTCCCTAAGTGCTATATAAAGACATTCTTAGGTTTATGGTTTTTTTTTAATGTTAGACAAATTATCATCAAAAAATGTAAAAATTTTAAATTGGAGAGAGGTTTCTCTATGTGATAAAGTTAGGAATGAAGATATTCGCAATAGAACCAGAGTAAATGACATAGCTCAACGGGTTATTAAAGTGATATGGCAATGGGTTGGCCATATAACTTGGAAAACTGATAAACAATAGGAAGAAAGGTTCTCGAGTGGCAACCTCGTACTGGTAAGCGAAGTGCAGGGCAGCCTCCCACTATATGGAGAGACGACATGGTAAGATATGTAGGAAGTTGATAGAAGCAGGTGGCTTAGGACCATGCTTTGTGGCATTCCTTAGGAAAGCCTATATCTATATATGTATGTAATGATGATGATAATGAAGCCAATTTTTTTTATATAGGATCGGGTGACAAACGAGCACACAGTCCACCTGATGGTAAGTGGTTACTGTGACCGATAGACATCTACATCTATCCTCAATAAAGACTCAAGATGCAGATGCGTTGTCACCCGTTAGGAATAAGATGGAATACCTCTTTGCCAGTAAAAAGGGTCTCCGGTTCTCTACACTCACCATACGAAACACAGCAGCGTTAAGCTGCTATTTTACGCTGGTTTTCTGTGAGAGCGTGGTCCTTCCCCAGTCGAGCCGACCCAGTTGTGCTACAACCATAACATAGCTGCAGCATGGCTCTACCACGTAGATGAACAAATGTAGTTACTACGATTACTCAACCTTTATTCTTCTTCACGTATTCACATACGCTTTTCTTCCCACATACACACACACACACACAAATAGGTTGTAAATAATACTTACCTACTACTATTACGCAAGAGTGAATAGGTTTTTGTTAAGTCAGTGTACTTCACCATCTTAGGCTACATAACTACTTACCGGTGGGATTGTAGTTGCTAGTACTTGCTGGGTAAGAATAGTAAAAAAAGTTAGCCTGTGAAAGTTTGCATGTAGGTATAATTTTATTATCCCACCATAAAAATGTATTACGTATAATGTGAATATGCATATAAGTATAAATGTTATCTCACACGGAACAGTAATAATATAATATTATATCCTCCATTATCTGCACATGAAAACTTTTAAAATCTCTGAATCCCGAGGTATGTCCATATTAAGAGGCTGAATGTAGCCACATTGATATGCATGGCGATCGTTTTGTGATTTCACATCGTTATTGAAAAAAAAATTGTACGTATTTCATGTGACGGTTTGCAAAACACGATTCCACAAAATTCACTCAATAGAAAATAATTGCAAGGTAGCTTCTGAAAATACTTAAATTTTCCACGTCAATTTATTCTTACGTGGTAGAGCCATGCTGCAGCTATATTAGTAGTAGGCATAGTTGTAGCACGAATGGGTCAGCTCGACCAGGGAAGGACCACGCTCTCACAAAATACCATTGAAAATAGCAGCTTAACGCTGCTGTATTGCGTATTGTTAGTGCAGAGAACCGGAGACCAATTTTAATGGAAACGAGGTATTACATCTTAGTCTTCACGGGTGACAACGCATCTGCAATTTATTCGTAATCGAGAATAGATGTAAATAGATGTATGTCTATGGGCTGTAGCAACCACTTATCATGAGGTGGACTGTGTGCTCGTTCATCACCCTTATCCTATAAAAAAAACTTTTTGAGATTTCAGTAAACGAACTCCGCTTTCGCCGCCGCCGCGAGCGGACATGTACAAGTAGTCTGCGCTTTCGTCCCCGTACGTTAGTACCCTCTCGCTTTCTCGCGCCTCCGCTGTCCTGCTCGCGCCGTACAGCGCCGACGTCGGGTGAGTTCTTTAACGCTAACTTCAGTTCTTGCCCCCCTGTCTTCGGGCGGGGAGGTTTGACTGTTGGTTTGTGCTTGTTAAGTTTCTGTTATTTTTATTGTTAATTATTTTTAATTTTTGTTATTTTTTGTTATTAATTTATTGTATAACGTGTATATTGTTTCTTGGGAGTTACTTGCTCTTTTTAGGCACAGGGGCACTAACTCCTTGAATTAGAACGTCTCCATTATTTTGAGAACGGTGATCGCGCCCCTACTGCTTTGGTGTAGAACGTCTCTGTTCTTTTCATAACAGTCAACCCCCAGCTCGTACTACGTCGTCCCCAACATCATAAATCATGTCCAACCAAGACTTTATTGGTTCCATTGTTGCAGGCCTTAATAGGCTGGATACGTCGGCTCTCGCCGCAGTCATGGCAACTATTGCCTCTTTTGCCCCTCAGGCAATTCAACCACCGCCCTCCGTCGCGGCCTTTCTGGCTGCTAACCCGGCTGTCCCGCAGTCGAACTCCTTTGTGTCCCTCGAAATGGAGTGCTCGTGCTCCGACTCTGGGTCCACGGCGTCAGCCTCCCGGAAGAGGCCCGCCTCCGAAAACAACACCGGCACAAACCGATGAGTCCGTGTTCACCACAGTAACCACCAAGAGCGGCGTTAAACGCGCTTGGAGATCGCGAAAAACCACCCCCCCCATCTCAGCGGCCCCTGCCGCTCCTTCAAACCCTGCAGCCCTCGCCGGTGCCTCAATCCCCGCAACTCCCGCTGCCGTCTCTGCCCCCGCAGCCCCCGCCACTGCCCCGACTCCTCTATGTCATTAGACATCCCCTCACCTTCTAAGCCAGCTTCCCGCTGTGCCCCTACACTTGCTAAGAAGCAATTCCCGCCCCCTGTCTTCCTCAGAGACAAGGCGGAATTCACCCGTCTGTCCAAGATCTGCTACGACGCAGGAATAAAGTACAATCAGGCCACCAACATGGGTGTCGCTATTAAGATCCTACCCCAGTCGATCGACGATTTTCGCCGCCTTACCAGGCTGTTTACCACCGAGCGTGTGCTACCACACGTACGCTCTTCCTGAAGAGCGTAAGGTCAAGGCCGTGATCCGCGGCGTCCTATTCGAACTCTCCAATGAGCACATCCTGGAGGACCTTAAGTCCCAAGATTTCCCTGTAGAGGCCGTGCACAAAATGCACAATAACAAAGGCAAGAGGTTCCCGCTTGCTCTTGTAGTTCTAATAAACGTGCCGGAGGCAAAAGCCATCTTCAGGCAGGTACGCACAGTGTGCGGCCTGTCGAGTGTGATGGTTGAGCCCCCACATAGGCGCGGTTTCCCGGCGCAGTGCCACCGCTGCCACCTTTATGGTCACGCGGCGGCTATCTGCTCCGCCCCACCCAGGTGCGTTAAGTGCCTAGATCCTCACCACTCGAAAGAGTGTCCCCGGCCCCAAAACGCCGAATCTCCCCCGCGTGCGTCCTGTGCCAGCAAACAGGCCACCCAGCGAACTATAGAGGTGCGCACATCATCCTCGCCTCAGTAGGCAAGCTCCACCGCCGGTCAATGACAAATCATTCCCGGCCCTCTATCAAAGAATGCCCCATCAGGGCCTTCTCACATCCTTCGCAGCCTCCAGTCTTTCTCTGGGGCCCCAAAAAGGACGACCCAACGCGGACATCCTACGCGCCACAACAGTTACAGCCCTCAATGGTTGATGACCTAAAAACGGTGTATTCCGCTATTAGGAACATCAACGTTGGAAAACTCGCCGTATTAGCACGCAAACTGCGCGCTGCGAGGTCCTCTCAGTACCGTCTCCTCGCTCTTGCAGAGCATCATAATCTTTTGTGCTCATTGTAAGTTAAGTTAACTTAATTAACTTAACTTTACAATGACAGAGCAATCTGCCCTGCCAAAATCTCACGGTCGTATCTAGCCTAAGGGTATATCGCTAGTATCCTTTAACATTCGCGGTTTTGCGAATTAATCTCCCAGAGCTTAAGCTCTTTCTTAGAGATCGCGAAGCCAATTTCCTCCTCCTACAGGAAAGTAATCTTAAAACTAAGGACGCTAAAGGTCTTACCATTAAAAAAAATTATCTTCTTCGTAATGACAGACCCGACCGCCGAGGCGGCGGTACGGCCATATATTACAAGAAGACACTTCACTGCTCTCCCATTTCTACTCCACAGCTTACCAACATGGAAGCCACGGTATGCAGGCTAGCTATGACTGGACATCAGTCCATCTTCATAGCCTCCTGTTACATCCCTACTGGAACCCTTCCCTCAAAAAAGATTTTGAATCTATTTTATCTTTAGGCAATTCAGTCATTATGTTTGGAGATTTTAACTCCAAGCATACTGAATGGACATGCCGTACTACCTCCCATAGTGGCAGGAAACTGCTCGATATCACGCAGTCTCTTGACCTTATCGTCCACAGTCCCCTCGGTGCTACTCACTATCCCGATATCATCGATTACGCTCCCGACGTGCTAGATTTTGCATTATTCAAAAGTGTTTCCCTCAACCTCAGGGCAATCGAGACACTAGACGATCTAGGATCCAACCACCGGCCGGTCTCACTCATTCTTGGCCATCAGCTACCTCCCTCAACACCCTCCACGAAAACCTTCACTAATTGAAAGCTTCAAGGTGTCTCTAGCTAAAGCTCTGGACTCACAGGACTCCCCCATCTCCCTATCTTCTATCGTCGGACTTAGACAATCCCGAAAAAATCGACACCGCGGTCGATTCACTCTCCACCCTTATTAAATCCTCCCTTAAGGAGAATGAAAGGGTCGTCCCGGTTGCTAATAATGATGGGCTTCCGGAGCTGCTTTTCGGAGAGCAGCAATCTATCCCACCCCCGAATATAGACGCATGGCCAATCGTCTTCAACGAGAACTTCGTTTCCGCCTCTCTGAATTTTGAGACCTCGAAAAGAGTAAGCTCATGGAGAATATCTCTCCCTCTCATACAGCGTACTATCAGATGGCAAGAGCCCTACGCATAGACGCTATCACCCACACTCCCCCTCTCTCCTGTCCCGACGGTATGGTTGCCTTCGAGGACGACGAAAAGGCTGAGTGCTTTGCAGACAGCATTGCCATACATTGCTCTCCTAGCTCTCAACTCGTCGACCCCTCACACATCCAGGCAATGGAGGATGAGGTCCGCCGCCGGAACTCACCCCCTACAGCCTCTGACCCTATCACTGTATCCGATGATGAGATTTCATCCCTCATCAAAGGACTTAAGCCCAAAAAGGCTCCGGGCGCTGATGGCATCTCCAACCAAGCCCTAAAAACTTTCCGGAGCAGGTGTTAACCCTTTTAACTGTTATCTTCAACGCCTGCTTCAGCCTTAGTTACTTTCCCACTACGTGGAAAGAGCCAACTGTCATTGGTATTCCCAAGCCAGGAAAGCCTCTCAACCTTCCCTCCAGTCAACGTCCCATTAGCCTCCTCAAGGCCATGGGCAAACTCTTCGAAAGAGTCATACTAACTCGCATGAGGCTCCATCTGTTTCCCACAGACGGTGACCCTCTTATCATTCCCCATCAATTCGGTTTCCGAGCGAAACATTCTTGTCCCCAACAAGTTCACCGTATTGTGGAATTTATCCTCAGCGGTTTTTATCCTCGTCGTCATAAGACCATCGCGGTCTTTTTCGACATTGCCAAAGCATTTGATAGAGTCTGGCATGAAGGCCTTATCTACAAATTATATAAAATAGATCTCCCCGATCGTCTAGTACGTCTTGTGGCCTCATACCTAAAGCATCGTATCTTTCGTTTAAGACACAAAGGCACGCTATCTTCTCAGCGCCCCATCAAAGCTGGTTTCCCTTAGGGCTCAGTACTTGCTCCTCTTCTGTACACCCTGTTCACCAACAAAATTCCAATCCCGTCGAAAGGTGTTCAGCTCTCCCTCTTCGCAGACGACACTGCCCTCTACTGTAAAGGTACCTCGCTACCTTTCATACGGAACAAGATCCAAAAGTTAGTTGATGACCTAGGAGCTTGGTTCCGAAAATGGCGTATCGATGTGAACCCGGAGAAGAGCTCCGTCGTTCACTTCGATTATAAACGACGCTGTCTCAAAAACACTCCACCAATACGTATGCTAGGGACTCCAGTCCCCTGGCATACGTCTGCTAAATAATTTGGCGTCACCCTTGACACAAGGCTCACTTTCGGGCCCCATGTCAAAAGAGTAACCCGTCACGCACAATTCTATCTGAGTAGGCTCAACAGTATGTTGAGCCTACTCAGATAGGGCCGACGCAGTAAAATGTCCCTCCGTAACAAGCGAACCCTTTATAAGGTCTGTATACGACCAGTCATGTCCTACGCGGGCACTGTTTATGCCCACGCCAACCCTAAAATCATTAATGAACTCCAAGTAGTTCAAAACCTCTTCTGTCGTCGAGCTACGAACGCACCTTGGTACGTCCGTAATGCCTACCTTCATCGGGACTTAGAGCTCCCTACAATCCAACAATTTCTAAAAACACTCTCTGAGAACTTCTTCAAAGTCTCAGAGTCTCATTCCAATCATTTTATTCGTGAGGCAGCTACTTATACAGCCCTAACCCCCTCTCACTATCGAGTCCGCAGGCCGAGAAACTCTCTCTCGGACCAGCCAAATAAAATTTCAACCGACCTGAACTGCCTCCTGGCGGCTCAGGCCTATTCTTCTTAAATTTGCCTAAGTAGGCTCTCCCTCAGCGGCTCTTTGTAGCCGCCTGCGCCCTCTTCTCCCAAAATAGGGTCACTTCCGATCCGGCAAAGAGCTTAATCAGCTAATTGCCAGTCCCACAGGCGGTTTTTAGCGGGTATCACTTAGGTTCCCCGTAGTATAGTTACAGTGAGTCCACCACGACAGATCGGCTGTCGTGGTATGCATAAAGCATTTACCGCCTCCTCGCGTATCGGGGTAGCCCATTTTCCAATTGCTTCTGGGCGCAAAAAAAAATTCAGTAAAATAATGTTGAGTATTGTAAGTACTTGTATAATTATGTGTCACATGTTAATAACGCTATTGGGCTATTTTGATTTTTAATAAAGTGATTTCACCTTAGGTTAAATAATTTATTTGCTCTTCTATATTAAGAAGCGTTTTTTCTGTCACTCCTATTGAATTTGACAGTTTTTGCTGAAATTTAGCGTCTTTAGACGGATCTGAATCGCGCGCTGACCCGGATGTTAGATATTGCAAAAATAATCGAAAATATTTATTTTTATAATGATTTCTTATATTTACGCGAACACTACACAGTGAATAAAACTATTTTTACGGATTTTATCGCGTTTAATTAACTTATTTTATATTCCCGACGTTTCGGTTGCTTTCCAGCAACCGTGGTCACGGGGGACTGAGGTGATTGACGTCCTGATGTCAGTGTTAAACCGGACCTTCAGCTTTTTTAATTAATAATTTTGGTCCGATCTACGCAGAATGAACTAACTGTGTCTTGAAGACATTACCACTGCAAGACTTTCATAAAAAATAACATAGACTTATAAAAGTCATACACACGTTCAATCATACAGAAGATGATCAATTGTACTACAAAGTATTTAAAAGACTATATCCAGTATAATGACCCAAATATCATCATTAATGTTTGACCAGCACACTTAAAAGTTTTATCAGATAGCTAAATGATTGACTATCATATTATGATAAGGTCATGCTTTTCTATAAAAAGCTGCAAGAAATTTTAAATCACGGACCTATAGGTTTGTTTTACTATTCACTTAATTAGTGAAAAACAAGATGGACTGATCTAAAAGTTTACTTTCTTGTGTAAAAAGTGCTATTTAGAATTTCATGCAAATGATAATTAAAGTTTCTATGTAAATAAGTGTAACATAGCAGGTATTATATTCATTGGTAGTGGCCATCCGTATTTGGAACAGTTTCTGCATTACTACGCCTACGAATTATTTCAAGTAAGAAATAGCAAAGCCAGCATCATTTTCTGTACAGAAACCGGCAAAGTGTTTCTCAAGCCACTATGAATAAAGCAGCTGATAAAAATGTTACTCACAACTCATACTCATAACTGTTAAGAAAAACTGTTACTGCAAAAGGTCTTATAGATAAAAACTATTCCGCCGTATCAGGGGCAAGGGCTATTATTAGAAGGAGAACAGGTAAAATTTTGTTTTAGAGATGCGCAATCAATATTGTTTTGTCTACGATTGTGCATAAAATAAAAAATAACCTCAGCCAAAGAGCACAACCGGTTTTATACTTAGGTCCATCAATTGGTATGGAAAAAAATAATTTTACCAGGTTTCAAAAAATCAATCAAAATTCAAAAAATCAAAAATAATATAATCAAAAAATGTATATCTATATGTCTATACATACATATAATGATTTATGGCCGCTTAGTAACTGACGGTGATTCAGTATAACATCCTACAGTCACACCGAAACTAAGAGGAGAGAATCACTGTAGGAAACGTAATAATTTATTCCGGAAATTATGTGATAAAATAAAAAAACATTACAAGCTTATCCAAGATACCCTATAAGTTACAAAAAATATAACAAATAATAAAATAATGAGATGGCGTCAGTTTTTAAGAAGATATAACAAAAAGAAACAAAAAAATAAATTTCAAAAAAGTTCAGGATCTAATTGACAATATACAGCTGACACTTAATCACGCTTTTAGAAACCACGCCAGTTGTAAACAATACTTCTGTGAAAAATGATGTAAACAAGATAATTAAGAACAGACAAAATCTTTCTTTTCAAATTTCCACCGAGTTGTAAGTTTAAGGCCAAATAAGTCATGTGTCAATTTTAATTGAATATATTTTATACGAAGTGATCTTCATTGCGTTTCATCAATTAACCATTGGTAAAAATGAAAACTGGAGTTTTACAATTGTGTTTACAAGAAACAATATTAGTTCAACCTTGCAGCTTGTACATTATTTTTATTATAAATACATATAAATGTATATATTATTGATAAATAATTCCCATAATATTTTGTATTATTTTTTAATTTGTTCTATCTGAAACGTTCTACACTCCATAGAAAATGTGGCGTATGAAATGACTGACAATCTCAAGAACATTTTATCTAGGTACAAAGATGTTTTACGTTTTCGTGGCCTCCACATGATATTTTTGTCGGCATTAGGTACCCTTCTGTACCTGAATCCAATATGAATATTGCTACAAAAGTAAAGTCACAGATTATACAAGTCCCTCTACTGGGCACAGGACTCTTCTTATTTCTGAGAGGGTATTTAGGGCAAGAAAATGTCTGCCGCGCTGCCCCAATGCGTGTTGGCAAAAATTGCAATTACAAATTTCATTGGTACTGCCGGGGATCAAACCTGGGAAAATTTACAGCGAACGCTTAGAGCCAGAGCTACTAATACGACAAAAATAAATGTGATTCAACAAATATAATAAAAACTCTTACGTTGTACCACTTCTAGACCACCTGAGTCAGACGTGGTTCAACGACGTTCGTCGACGCCCGATCCTAAAAAAAAAAAAGGTTTTGGCATGCTCTGATCACGAATCCGCGGTCCATTTTTGTGTAGAATGCACGGTTCCGGAGATGTGTAGATCAATTAGCTAATATCTAATTGATATCCGGTAAGGGCCTCCACCGTCATTAGCGTCCCATTGTTCCTATTTCTATTGTTCTATTGTTCCTTAATCACCTTCATTGCAGCCTTCTCAATAACTGTATAAGTTCGGACTTCGTAAATATGACCATAGATCTAAGCTTCATTGGATTACAATCTGGGAGAGGCGTAATTGCAGAATGTTTTTTTTTCTTCATATTAAATGACCCATTTTCGCCTTCTTATCTAAAGAGTAAATTTCACTATCTCTCCCAATGTTATGATGGGATACTACGTTCTTCTGCGGGACTTCTTCTTCTACTTAGGGACCTTCAAGAAAAGAGCCTACTCCTTTTTAAAGAATCTTAAATTCCCCAATTCACCTGGTGTTGCAGCTGTTCATGGGCGGCGGTAATCATTTACCATCAGGTGAGCCGCATGCTCGTTTGCCCCTTTTCCTATAAAAAAAAATGTATTCCTGTTCACATCACCGAGTTCTACAGTAACTCTCTTACAGTTCAGGCTACACGCTTTTGGAACTCCTTGCCCGGTGCATCAGAAAAGTTCCCAATAAATTTGCTTTTAAAAATTTGGTGCGTAATCATCTATTAAGGCTTTAAGAAGCCTGAATGACCTTGAGGAAACGGCGATCGCAGAGATTTTAGCCGACGTCAACAACGTCTAGCGACTACTTTTTTTATTACTTAGAAAAGTGCAAAGATAAATAGATTGTAGAGGTGACAAGTATAAAAGTGATATACTGCCTAATATGCTTGTGAATCACTGAGAACTATGTCGCGGTTAAGCATCTTCAACTACATTAGTAGTGTAGTTGTACCACTTCTAGACCACCTGAGTCAGACGTGGTTCAACGACGTTCGTCGACGCCCGATCCTAAAAAAAAAAAAAAAAAAAAAAAAAAGTTTTGGCATGCTCTGATCACGAATCCGCGGTCCATTTTTGTGTAGAATGCACGGTTCCGGAGATGTGTAGATCAATTAGCTAATATCTAATTCATATCCGGTAAGGGCCTCCACCGTCATTAGCGTCCCATTGTTCCTATTTCTATTGTTCTATTGTTCCTTAATCACCTTCATTGCAGCGTGTGCGTCGACTATATCAGTGCTATTGTATTATAATTCTTTGTTTATACAACGCTAATCTCAATCATCAATAAAACACATTACATAATTTTGTTACAATTTTTATTTATAAAATACAAAATCTTATTAATTATTATCTATAAAATAGTAGCGAAACATCTCATCCACTAAAATATCGTTGTACAATGTGTTCCTTGTAAATATACTCGTAAAACTATGTATTGAACATCCTTGAAACTTATATAGCAAATACATTAAGCAATATTCGCCACAAACTGAAGTCCACTCATTCTGAATCCTATCAACATTCCAGTTCCATCTTTTACAATTCCTTTTTAAAAACTCTAGATGATATCGTACAGGTGATCGTCCATATGAATCAAAATATTGACCGACGTCATTCGTATCGATATATAAAGCTACCCAATGTGACCCTGGTTTATCATCTGTATCCAAATTACATATTATATACGTTGGTACGTGGGTATACATAGGCAGTCTATTAGCTGCATAAACATTATTTTCTAGACTGGGGTGAATCTTTTTCAGATGTTGTTGTACATCTAGTGTATCCATGATATTACTGCTATTAGTAGATTATTACAGTACCTAGCTACTCAATGAATAACATAGGAATGGTCAATTATAGTGATTTCTACATATTAAATTGCATTTTTGTGATATACAAATCGTACTTGAGTCATTGATCACCAAACAAAACACAATACGAAGAAATGTTGAGATAGGCAACGGAAATGTGAGATAAACTGATATGTTTCTAAATATTAAATTGCATTTTTGTGTTATACAAATCGTACTTGAGTCATTGATCACCAAACAAAACACAATACGAAGAAATGTTGAGATAGGCAACGGAAATGTGAGATAAACTGATATGTTTCTAAATATTAAATTGCATTTTTGTGTTATACAAATCGTACTTGAGTCATTGATCACCAAACAAAACACAATACGAAGAAATGTTGAGATAGGCAACGGAAATGTGAGATAAACTGGTTGACGCATAAAGTAATTATCAACTCATTACGGAAATACTTTAGATTAGAATTTTTACGTACTGGTGGTATATAAGACCAACAAACGCAGTCATCGAGTTAGTGTACGGTCGTTTGGCTACAGTGGATCTATCAATAGTACATTTGTGTTACTTCAATACACCAAAGGCTATGGATGTAAGTGATTATTCTATTGACTAAATTACTTTTTTTCTGTTATTTTCATGTGTGTGTATTATTTTATTTAAATATTGTGTATGTATATGATTAAGCCGTGGTAACTCAGATGGTTAGCGCTAGCTGTAAATTTCACAGTACGCGACCCGGGTTCGATCCCCGCCAGCACCAATTAAATTGTTAATAGCAATTTTAAGTGCTTATTACCACGTGCTTGGTGGTGAAGGAAAACATCGTGAGGAAACCTGCATGTCTGAGAAAATTTCGAAAGCATGTGAAGTTCGCCAACACACATTGAGGGAGCGCGGCGGACATTTCCTTGCTCTAAAACCCTCTCAGAAATGAGAGGAGGCCTATGTTCAGCAGTGGACTTTAATAGGCTGTAACTTTAATTTTTTTAACTTTTATGATTAAGTGTTAACAAATTGATATTAACATGATAACTGTGTTGTTGCAGAAATCATTGAGCTTCGATGAAGATACCTATAAACAGTATTACTACTCGCCACTCTCCCCTCGAGAAGAGAGTGATAACCTCGTCATTAATAATAACACATGCGATGGTGGAAAAAGAAAATCGCAATCGATTGATCATTTTTTTGAAGCTGAATCAAAAATAAAAAAGAGGAAGGGAAAACTTCAGTGAAGTGTGCACCAGTGCTTTTTTCTCCACAATCATGGAAGAGAATACGGAACTATTCAATAGCGAATTAAATCAGGAGTTGTCTAAAGTTTGTGAAGAAATGGAGAGGGGTCAACTGTTCGATTCGTCATACGATGATGAGTTGTATCATCACTGTGCGATGGTTGAAACACAGTTTAAGTATGTAAAATAAACATTCATTTCGATCATAATTTACATATTGTCTTATACAGTTTTTAATAAATTTAAACATTTTAGCAGTCAACCACTACAACTTGGAAGAGGAACGAAGCGAACGTGCAGCAAAGAATCCAAGATCATCAAAAAACCAACAACGGAAGCAGAAGCGCATACCTCTGCAGGGAACAGTATCAGTAACGATGATCAAGTGGAATGTCCAACGTGCCATATATTTATCAAGAAACGGTATTTAGCTAATCATTTTAAAAGTAATGTTCATAAAAATAATCTTTTAAATTCACATAATTCTTTATCAAACGTTAGTGTTATTGAATCTGCTTTTGGAAATAGGATTTTAACTTATAAAATCAAGAGTAGAGTAGATCGTTCGACATGGGTAAATTTTGAAACTCCTGAACTATTTTTAAATTCTATTAAAGATGATATTTTATTTTTATTACAAGAGTGTATTCATCAACACATAATTTTTAAGGTAAACTTCATATTGCATGCTGATTTTGTTCAACAAACTAAAGATATTCATGATACGTTCGATTTTCAAACGCTTAACTATATTATTTGTCAAGGAGATGACTTAAATATTTTTCTTTCATCTTTAAATGATACAATTACTACTAAAATTAGTGCTTTCGAAAAAAAAGATAGTGGATGGAGTCTAAAAAACATAAAATCTATAGACATGAATGTTAATAAATTTAACCCCCTACGCGGTACTTCATACATAGATCTTCCTCGTGACATAAAATTAAAAAAGGCTGTTATAAATGTAAAAAACAAGGATTATTTTTGTTTTAAATGGGCGTTACTCTCGGCGTTATATCCTGTAAACAAACACACCGATCGGGTATCATCGTACGTTAAACATGCAAATAAACTTAAATTTGATGGTATTTCCTTTCCGGTTAAAATTTCTGACATAGCAAAAGTAGAGAAATTAAATGATATTAGTATTAATGTTTTTGGGTTAGAATATAATAAAGAAAAACGATGTAATTCTATAGTAGGTCCATTATTTTTAACAAAGTGTCGTAAAGATAGACATATCAATTTATTATTTTTTTCCAAGGATACAAAAAATCATTATTGCTATATAAAAAATTTATCGCGGTTAGTTAGTAAACAAATTTCAAAAGACGGTCACATCATGTACATTTGTGAAGCATGTCTACTTCGTTTTCCATCTCAGGAAAGGTTAAATAACCATGAACAATACGATTGTGCTCACATTTGTACAGTATTACCAAACAGTGAAACTTTAAAAAAAAAGAATTGGTTTGGTCAACCTATTTCAAATGATAAAATTAAATTTGATAGTTATGAAAAAAAGTTAAAGATACCATTCGTAGTTTATGCTGATTTTGAAGCATTTTTAAAACCAATAGAATCATGTTCTAACGATCCTTCCAAACCTTTCACTCATAATATTCAGAAACATGAAGTACATAGTTTTGGATATTATATAAAATGTTCATATGATGATAAATTATCAAAATATGTAACATATTGCGGACCCAACTGTGCACAAGTGTTTATGGAAAGTTTATCTAACAATCTAAAAGAAATAAATAGACTTCAAAAATATCCACCACTTCCGCTAACAAATGAAGACAAAAACCAAATTTCAAATGCAACCATTTGTCATATTTGTGAAACTGAGTTGGCAAAACATTTTTATGATTTTGATTGGTACACTGGTAGTTTTATAGGTGTTGCTCATGAATCATGTTGTTCGAAGATCAGAACACCTAGTTATATACCAATATTTTTACACAACCTTAGTCACTATGATGCTCATTTTATTGTTCACGCGTTAAACTTTTGTGATGGTGAAGTCGAAGTTATCCCTCAAAATAAAGAAAAATATATATCCTTTTCCAAAAAATTAAAAGTGAATAACCACGAAATTATATTGAGATTCTTAGATTCATTTAAGTTTTTATCGTGTAAATTAGAAGAATTGGCCAAAAATCTCAGTAATGATCAATTTCAAGAATTACGTAGAAATTACCCTAATGATGAAGATTTCTTTCGTTTAAAACGGAAAGGTGTTTATCCATATGAACTTATGACTAATTATGATAGTTTAAGTCTAACATCGCTCCCTGAACAAAAATGTTTTTATAGTTCACTCACAGATTCACATATTTCAAATGATGATTACAATCATGCTAAAGATGTTTGGGAACATTTTGGGTGTTGTAATATGCTAGATTATTCAAACCTATATTTAAAAACAGACGTTTTACTTTTATCCGATGTATTTGAAAACTTTAGAAAGTTATGTATTAATACATATGATTTAGACCCTGTCCATTATTACACAGCACCCGGTTTAAGTTGGGATGCAATGTTAAAATATACAAAAATAGAATTAGAACTTTTAACAGATTATGAGAAAATTGCATTTATTAGATCAGGTATCAGAGGTGGTGTATCTCAATGTAGTAATCGTTATGCTAGAGCTAATAACAAATACATGGAGGATTATGATACAGGGAAACCAAATTCATATATCACATATTTTGATGCCAACAATTTATATGGTTGGGCTATGTCTCAATATCTTCCTACTGGTGGATTCGAATGGGTAAATCCAAATACAGAATTTAATGTGTCTAAGACATCAGATTTCGGTTTTATTTTAGAAGTTGATTTGGAATATCCAGATGAACTTCATGATTTACATTCGGACTTTCCTTTATGTCCAGAAAACATTTGTGTAGGCAATATTAATGAGAATAAACTAGTCCCAAATTTAAATAATAAAGATAAATATGTAATTCATTACAGAAATTTAAAGCAGTGCATAGAAATGGGGGTTAAATTAACTAAAATTCATAGAGTTTTAAAATTTAAACAGTCTCCCTGGTTGAAGATGTACATAGATCTAAACACAAAATTAAGAACTTTAGCAAAATCAGATTTCGAAAAAGATTTTTATAAATTAATGAATAATTCAGTCTTCGGTAAGACTATGGAGAATATTGAAAAAAGGGTTAACATAAAATTAGTTACGCACTGGGAGAACCAGGGTAAAGCTTTAGGTGCTCAAGATCTAATCGCTAAACCACAATTTCATAGCCTTTCAATATTTTCGGAAAACCTAGTTGCGGTTCAGTTGCGAAAAACGAAGTTAATATATAACAAACCAATTTATTTAGGGTTTTGCATTTTAGATATTTCAAAAACATTAATGTATGATTTTCATTATAACTATATGATTAAAAAGTTTAATAAAATCAAATTATTGTATACAGATACGGATAGTTTAATATATCATATATTTACAAATGATTTTTACACTGATATAAAACCTGACCTTTCATCATACTTTGATACCTCAGATTATGATACAAATAATATTTTTGAATATCCAAAATTAAATAAAAAGAAATTAGGTTTTTTTAAAGATGAAAATAATGGTAAAATCATGAAAGAATTTGTGGGTTTACGATCCAAAATGTACGCTTTTAACTTAGAGAATAAGACTATAGCCAAGGCAAAAGGGGTAAATAAATGTATCACTAAAAAGATGACAATGAATAGTTATAAGTCTTCTCTATTTAATAAAAAAGTGCAATATTATAGTATGCTTAGATTTAAATCAATTAAACACACAATTTTCACACAAAAATTAAATAAGATAGGTTTATCATATAATGACACAAAGAGACATATTTTAGATAATAATATTGAAACATTAGCTTGGGGTCATTATAAACTGCGTTAAGTGTTGATAGTTTTTACTTTTATGTCTGCGTTTAAGAAAAATTTATATTGATTGTAAAATTATGATAATACTATAATATGACGTAGTTTATTACATATTTAAACATTGTTTTATTGTAAATAATTTAAGTTAATTGTTGTTTCTATTTATTTGAGGTTGAGTTAATTGTAAAATTATGATGTACTAATTGTTGTTTCTATTTATTTGAGGTTGAGTTAATTGTAAAATTATGATGTACTAATTGTGTTAGAAATAGTATACAGATAATTCTGTTTTATATAATTTTTGGAATATATATTAATTGTTTACACCAACACTTTCATTTTTTATTTCACCCCTTTGAACTTTAGACGTGTGTTATGTTTCACTTTATCCATCCGTTCACTGCTATTGTGGCAGGACCAAGTGGGTGTGGGAAGTCAAATTTTGTAACAAATTTCATAAAATCAGTTACAGAAATATGTAATTGTGATTTTAATCAGATCACATGGTGCTTTGATGAAATGCAACCATTATATAATTTACCAAATGTTAACTATCATCAAGGAATTCCAAATCTTAATATGTTTGATGGTGAAAACCCACATCTTGTTATTATTGATGATCTAATGAGAGAGTCCGATGGAAGAATTGTGGATATATTTACAAAAGGTAGTCATCACAGGAATCTTAGTGTATTTTATCTAACACAAAATTTATTTCATCAGGGTAAAGGACAAAGAGACATATCTTTAAACTCAAGTTATATAATATATTTTAAAAACCCTCGAGACAAAACTCAAATAAGATATTTAGCAAGACAAGTATCACCAGATAACCCAAAATTCATTGAAAATGCCTACAGGGATGCAACTCTAGAGGCACATGGATATTTAATGGTAGATTTAAAACAGAATACCAATGATTTTTGTCGTATCAAGACAAATGTCTTTCCATTTAATGGTTTCTGTACAGTCTACGTCCCCACAAAAGAGTTTAAATACACCAAGAATCAAACAATTGAAATCATTGCTAAATGATGCATCGTCGACTCACAACGTATAAACATTTGCTAACCGCTTTGCATACGCTTAAACCAAAATATCAAAGAGCATTACTTAAAACGTGTGATGAAGAAGAAATTAACTGTATTTGTGAGTGTATTCATAACGTTTTACAAGGAAAAGTACCTCTTAAAGATCAGGATAAACAAAAATTGAATAAACATAAAAACATACTCCGTAAACTAGTACGTAAGTGTAAACATAAACTAAGAAAAAATATAATTATACAAAAAGGAGGGGCTTTCTTACCAACAATATTAGGTGCAATATTGAGTGGATTAGTGAGTGGACTAGCCAGTTAACATGGAAAATGCAAAGAAAATGATACTTATCGAACCTGGATTGATTGAAAAATTAAAACAAGAAAATAAGGTTAATAGTAATTTATCTCGATTAGATATTGAAATGCAAAATATTATGAATAGTAAGACGGAAGACCGAAAGAAATGGATATTATATTTACAAACACTGCAAAGATACCTTCATTTTACCGAAGAGGATCGTCAACCACTCAAATTACCAATTTATTCTGATACATCTAATGAAGATTCAAATGAGTCAAAAATTGGTTTTAAAAATAAAGATAGAGATCTAAAAACTGCAGTTGATATTGAATCTTTGCTGGAGGAGAATCGATCCATTAAAAGTAAAGAAAATGATGAAAATCCACTTTACACACCAGCTCAAATACTCAGTTTAATACCAAAAACTTATCATAAAAAAGGGCAGTTATTATTAAATTTAGTTGAAACAAGTAAAAGTAAAATACATTGGGATAACGAAGGTACAGTCATAATTGATAGTGAAAAAATTCCTGGAAGTAATATTGTTGATTTAATAAATGATTCACTAAGACCCCTAAAAAGAAGTGATCCGGTAGGGTGGGTTAGATTTGCTGAAGCATTAAAAGATATTAAAGTACCACTTACTTATATTGGAAATCCAAGGAGATGTGAGTTTATTAACCAACTTCAAGCAAAATATCTGAACAAACCCTCTGAGATTGAAGTTCAAGAGTTTTCTACACCGTGCAGTAGAGATAAAAAGTCTACAACTAAAATACGTAAAGGACTTGAGTGGGAAAAATGGACTCCGTACTAGAAGAAATTAACAGGATTTATTATGATCCATCTAATCCCGCTGGTTTTGGTAGTATTGATAAATTATCAAAAGCCATGAAGGGTAAAATGAATAAAAAGCAAGTAAAGGAATGGTTAAAATCACAAGAAACATACACATTACATAAACCCATTCGAAAAAAATTCCCGCGTAATAGGTACATTCTATCAAATATTAATGAACTGTGGCAAGCTGATTTAAGTGATATGCGAACTTATTCTCAATATAATGATGGTTTCAAGTATATACTTTGTATTATTGATGTATTTAGTAAATATGCTTTTGCAAGACCAATGAAAAAGAAAAACTCAGAAACAACTAAAGAATGTTTTGAAAGTATATTTACTGAAAGTAATTTAACACCTACTCACATACAATCCGATAAAGGTACCGAATTTGTTTCACAAGATGTACAAAAATACTTTAAATCCAAAAAGATTAATTACTATACCACTAACAATCCTGACATTAAGGCCAGTATTGTTGAACGATTTCAAAGAACACTAAAAATGAAAATGTGGCGTTATTTCACTCATAATAATACTTATAGATATATAGATGTTTTACAAGATTTAATATACTCTTATAATCACAGCTTTCACTCTAGTATTAAGATGTGCCCATGTGATGTAAATTCCAACAATATTATGACAGTTTGGACTAATCTTTATGACAGACGGTCAAAAAAACTTTCTTTAGAAAATCCTAAACCAAATTTCAATGTGGGTGATTATGTTCGAATAACTAAATATAAACATGTATTCCAAAAAGGATATGAATCAAATTGGAGTGATGAAATATTTATTATATCTTCAATAATTGATAGATCTCCATGGGTTGTTTATACAATAACAGATTTACAAAATGAACCAATAATTGGTACTTTTTATGAAAGAGAATTACAGAAAATCACTTACAAACCCACCTCACAACATAAAATAGATAAAATAATTGACACTCGTTATTCAGGTAACAGAAAAGAAGTATTAGTGAAGTGGAAAGGTTATCCAGATAAATTTAACAGTTGGATTTTAGCTTCTAGTTTAAAAGAAATATGAATAAAGAAAGTTTCTATTTAACTTTGCTCAGCAATAGTTCAATGGAATACTTTCCTGATAACAAGACCACAAATTTTTCAACGAAATTACCAAAAGCTATAAAATTAGAAGGTGAATGGTCGGTTGGAGTTGTCGAGTTTCAATATCCATGTACCATGTTTACTGTTCAAGACCATGAAAATGTTATATACATTACAAAATCTATGTTAATGCCTAATGAAGATAAGCCATCCACAGTGTACTACAAAAAACATATTCCAGCTACCAACTATGATAACGTTGAGCATATTTTAAGAGTGTTAAATGGTATCGGAGAGAACTTGAAATTTCGCTATGATGAAATAACAAAATTTGTGTCTATTTCGGTATTGGATAAAAATATAACATCCGTAACATTATCACCCAAATTAAGTTTACAGCTAGGTTATGAACCAAATAAAAATCTCCTAGAGAGAAATTTTGGAAAGTGTCCTGCTAATTTACACTTAGGGTTACCATCTCAACTATTTCTATATTGCGATATTATCGATCCTCAGATTGTGGGTGATGTTATGACTCCTTTATTAAGAGTCATTTCATTAGATCCTACAAAATACATTTATGGTGCAAATAAAATGCACGTTTTCTCTCAACCTCACTACTTACCTGTTATGCGAAGAGAGTTCGATACGTTGGAAATAGTTATAAGATCGAGTACAGGACAAAAAATACCATTCCAGTTTGGAACCGTGTGTATTAAACTACATTTCCGAAAATTATAATAATGAATTCTCTTCGTGATCATCATAAATGTCCATATGAAAATTATTATACACATCAAGCTGGATCAGGAGTTGGAGTAATTTATAAGGGTTCACCATATCAACGCGGTCATGGTATTGGGAGCTTCTTAGGGGGGTTATTCAGATCAGTTTTACCTTTACTTTCAAGTGGTGCTCGAGTGATTGGTAAGGAGGCATTAAGCGCTGGAGTAGGACTTTTATCGGATATGGTTCAAGCCCGTCCTATGGAAGCCTCAATAAAAGATCGTCTAAAGCAAGTTAGTACGAATTTAAAACGAAAGGCTGATGAGAAAATTGATCAATTTAACATGACTGGATCTGGGTATAAAACTAAAAGAAAACGATTGACATCGTTCATTCCACCATTAACTGCTAAAGTGAAAGCTGCGAAAAAACTTAGTCTAAAACCAAAAAATATCAAAGATATATTTTCAAACTAAATATGTCTTTCCTTCATAATCATTCTTGCGAGTGCGTTAAGTCAGAATTGGATTTGTTTGCACTACCGTCTACACAAACTAGCATTGAAAATGGATTGTGGATTCATTATAAACCAATTTCATCTCTTGGTGATGATGGACCTATCGAGTTTCAAGTTCCTGGGACCGGCGATGACTACATAGATTTGTCTCATACATTACTCCACATAAAGGCAAAAGTATTAAATCAAGATTCAACTAACTTGGTATCTACTACAATAGTAGCACCTGTAAATAATTGGCTGCATTCACTTTTTAGTCAACTTGATGTTTATTTAAACCAAAAACTTGTATCACCACCTAATAATACCTATGCATATCGAGCATACATGGAAACCCTTTTAAACTATGCCCCTGCTGCTAAACAATCTCATCTTACTTGTAGTCTTTGGTATGAGGATACAGCAGGAAAAATGGATTCTACAGATGGTAAAAACATAGGATTTGTTAAAAGACAGGAATTGATTAGTGAAAGTAAGGAAATAGAAATGATTGGTCATCTTCACGGTGACATTTTTAACCAAGATAAATTTTTAATTAATGGTGTTGAAATGAGTGTTAAATTGGTTCGATCAAGAGAGAGTTTTAATTTAATTGTTGGGTCGAACGATGTAAAGTTTAAAGTTTGCATTACGGACGCAACTCTTATTGTGCGACGAGCACGAATTAATCCAAGTGTATTACTCGCACATCAAAAAGTTTTAGCTTCTACCACTGCTAAATATCCTATTACTCGAGCTGAAGTAAAAGTTTTAACAATTCCTTCAGGTGTTCAAGGAAAAACTCTTGATAATATATTTTTAGGACAGGTACCGAAAAGATGTATAATTGGATTTGTGAACAATTCTGCATTTAATGGTTCCCTTACTAAAAATCCATTTAACTTTGAAAACTATGGTATTAATTCTTTCAGCTTATATATTGATGGTCAACAAATACCTTCAAAAGCTTTGCAACCATCTTTTAATAATAGCATATTTACATCAGCATATCATACTCTATTCTCGGGAACTGGTATTCACTTTCTTAATGAAGGAAATGGAATCTCTTGTGAACAGTATGGCAAAGGTTACTGTCTATTAGCATTTGACTTAACTCCTGATTTATCAGCTAACTCATCAACTCATTGGAATCTCATAAAGCATGGTAGTGTAAGAATAGAAGTACGATTTGAATCCTCATTAATACAAACAATTAACTGTATAGTTTATGCTGAGTTTGATAATATTATTGAGATAGATAAAAACAGAAATGTTACTGTAGACTATAGTAGTTAAGGTTATAATATGTGTTGTGTGTTAGATTTTATGTGTTATGTGTAATGCATTTTGTGTGTATGTAACTATGTGAAACGTTATAAAATTAAATAAAACAAATTGTATGCAATATATTTTTTTTATTTCTTTATAAATCTTCTATTTAATCTAATACAAAACACTGTTCGAGTTGAAATTTTACATAAGCACACTGACTAAACCACTGAACATGCTGCTGCCAAGGATCATCATCATCTTCCCAATCTTTTAAACCACCACCACAATGGAAACACTTGGTCCCGTCTGCATGGCCAGTATAAAAGAAACCAGCTTCGGCAAGATCTTCAGGTTTCTGTCGCATAACTAGAGGCCAGTTTTCGAAACTAAGCAAACGGCTAGATTTTGAACTGAAGAATGGATATTCAGCTCTTGAGTACTGCATACTCTTCTCGTTTTCTTCTCCACTCAGTGTTGTAGTTTTGTTATTCAATGATGTGTTTTGTACACGTATGCCACACTCATCTCTTCCTTCCGCTCTTGTTTTCCTGTAATTGAAGTAAACAGAATCACATTCACTAATGATCAGCTAATGACTGTCATTGTTAAAAAAGTATTTTTTAACTTTTTCACTTTCTGCTATTGTCTTTGTTATATTGTATACGAGGGCGTTTGTATTGTCGTAGATGCTATCCTTATTAGTCTTTACGTAATATTTAATTCTCGTGGAAGCATGTTTCCAATGATCAGTAGTTGGAACAAAACCTCGAGACAAAACTCAAATAAGATATTTAGCAAGACAAGTATCACCAGATAACCCAAAATTCATTGAAAATGCCTACAGGGATGCAACTCTAGAGGCACATGGATATTTAATGGTAGATTTAAAACAGAATACCAATGATTTTTGTCGTATCAAGACAAATGTCTTTCCATTTAATGGTTTCTGTACAGTCTACGTCCCCACAAAAGAGTTTAAATACACCAAGAATCAAACAATTGAAATCATTGCTAAATGATGCATCGTCGACTCACAACGTATAAACATTTGCTAACCGCTTTGCATACGCTTAAACCAAAATATCAAAGAGCATTACTTAAAACGTGTGATGAAGAAGAAATTAACTGTATTTGTGAGTGTATTCATAACGTTTTACAAGGAAAAGTACCTCTTAAAGATCAGGATAAACAAAAATTGAATAAACATAAAAACATACTCCGTAAACTAGTACGTAAGTGTAAACATAAACTAAGAAAAAATATAATTATACAAAAAGGAGGGGCTTTCTTACCAACAATATTAGGTGCAATATTGAGTGGATTAGTGAGTGGACTAGCCAGTTAACATGGAAAATGCAAAGAAAATGATACTTATCGAACCTGGATTGATTGAAAAATTAAAACAAGAAAATAAGGTTAATAGTAATTTATCTCGATTAGATATTGAAATGCAAAATATTATGAATAGTAAGACGGAAGACCGAAAGAAATGGATATTATATTTACAAACACTGCAAAGATACCTTCATTTTACCGAAGAGGATCGTCAACCACTCAAATTACCAATTTATTCTGATACATCTAATGAAGATTCAAATGAGTCAAAAATTGGTTTTAAAAATAAAGATAGAGATCTAAAAACTGCAGTTGATATTGAATCTTTGCTGGAGGAGAATCGATCCATTAAAAGTAAAGAAAATGATGAAAATCCACTTTACACACCAGCTCAAATACTCAGTTTAATACCAAAAACTTATCATAAAAAAGGGCAGTTATTATTAAATTTAGTTGAAACAAGTAAAAGTAAAATACATTGGGATAACGAAGGTACAGTCATAATTGATAGTGAAAAAATTCCTGGAAGTAATATTGTTGATTTAATAAATGATTCACTAAGACCCCTAAAAAGAAGTGATCCGGTAGGGTGGGTTAGATTTGCTGAAGCATTAAAAGATATTAAAGTACCACTTACTTATATTGGAAATCCAAGGAGATGTGAGTTTATTAACCAACTTCAAGCAAAAGATCTGAACAAACCCTCTGAGATTGAAGTTCAAGAGTTTTCTACACCGTGCAGTAGAGATAAAAAGTCTACAACTAAAATACGTAAAGGACTTGAGTGGGAAAAATGGACTCCGTACTAGAAGAAATTAACAGGATTTATTATGATCCATCTAATCCCGCTGGTTTTGGTAGTATTGATAAATTATCAAAAGCCATGAAGGGTAAAATGAATAAAAAGCAAGTAAAGGAATGGTTAAAATCACAAGAAACATACACATTACATAAACCCATTCGAAAAAAATTCCCGCGTAATAGGTACATTCTATCAAATATTAATGAACTGTGGCAAGCTGATTTAAGTGATATGCGAACTTATTCTCAATATAATGATGGTTTCAAGTATATACTTTGTATTATTGATGTATTTAGTAAATATGCTTTTGCAAGACCAATGAAAAAGAAAAACTCAGAAACAACTAAAGAATGTTTTGAAAGTATATTTACTGAAAGTAATTTAACACCTACTCACATACAATCCGATAAAGGTACCGAATTTGTTTCACAAGATGTACAAAAATACTTTAAATCCAAAAAGATTAATTACTATACCACTAACAATCCTGACATTAAGGCCAGTATTGTTGAACGATTTCAAAGAACACTAAAAATGAAAATGTGGCGTTATTTCACTCATAATAATACTTATAGATATATAGATGTTTTACAAGATTTAATATACTCTTATAATCACAGCTTTCACTCTAGTATTAAGATGTGCCCATGTGATGTAAATTCCAACAATATTATGACAGTTTGGACTAATCTTTATGACAGACGGTCAAAAAAACTTTCTTTAGAAAATCCTAAACCAAATTTCAATGTGGGTGATTATGTTCGAATAACTAAATATAAACATGTATTCCAAAAAGGATATGAATCAAATTGGAGTGATGAAATATTTATTATATCTTCAATAATTGATAGATCTCCATGGGTTGTTTATACAATAACAGATTTACAAAATGAACCAATAATTGGTACTTTTTATGAAAGAGAATTACAGAAAATCACTTACAAACCCACCTCACAACATAAAATAGATAAAATAATTGACACTCGTTATTCAGGTAACAGAAAAGAAGTATTAGTGAAGTGGAAAGGTTATCCAGATAAATTTAACAGTTGGATTTTAGCTTCTAGTTTAAAAGAAATATGAATAAAGAAAGTTTCTATTTAACTTTGCTCAGCAATAGTTCAATGGAATACTTTCCTGATAAAAAGACCACAAATTTTTCAACGAAATTACCAAAAGCTATAAAATTAGAAGGTGAATGGTCGGTTGGAGTTGTCGAGTTTCAATATCCATGTACCATGTTTACTGTTCAAGACCATGAAAATGTTATATACATTACAAAATCTATGTTAATGCCTAATGAAGATAAGCCATCCACAGTGTACTACAAAAAACATATTCCAGCTACCAACTATGATAACGTTGAGCATATTTTAAGAGTGTTAAATGGTATCGGAGAGAACTTGAAATTTCGCTATGATGAAATAACAAAATTTGTGTCTATTTCGGTATTGGATAAAAATATAACATCCGTAACATTATCACCCAAATTAAGTTTACAGCTAGGTTATGAACAAAATAAAAATCTCCTAGAGAGAAATTTTGGAAAGTGTCCTGCTAATTTACACTTAGGGTTACCATCTCAACTATTTCTATATTGCGATATTATCGATCCTCAGATTGTGGGTGATGTTATGACTCCTTTATTAAGAGTCATTTCATTAGATCCTACAAAATACATTTATGGTGCAAATAAAATGCACGTTTTCTCTCAACCTCACTACTTACCTGTTATGCGAAGAGAGTTCGATACGTTGGAAATAGTTATAAGATCGAGTACAGGACAAAAAATACCATTCCAGTTTGGAACCGTGTGTATTAAACTACATTTCCGAAAATTATAATAATGAATTCTCTTCGTGATCATCATAAATGTCCATATGAAAATTATTATACACATCAAGCTGGATCAGGAGTTGGAGTAATTTATAAGGGTTCACCATATCAACGCGGTCATGGTATTGGGAGCTTCTTAGGGGGGTTATTCAGATCAGTTTTACCTTTACTTTCAAGTGGTGCTCGAGTGATTGGTAAGGAGGCATTAAGCGCTGGAGTAGGACTTTTATCGGATATGGTTCAAGCCCGTCCTATGGAAGCCTCAATAAAAGATCGTCTAAAGCAAGTTAGTACGAATTTAAAACGAAAGGCTGATGAGAAAATTGATCAATTTAACATGACTGGATCTGGGTATAAAACTAAAAGAAAACGATTGACATCGTTCATTCCACCATTAACTGCTAAAGTGAAAGCTGCGAAAAAACTTAGTCTAAAACCAAAAAATATCAAAGATATATTTTCAAACTAAATATGTCTTTCCTTCATAATCATTCTTGCGAGTGCGTTAAGTCAGAATTGGATTTGTTTGCACTACCGTCTACACAAACTAGCATTGAAAATGGATTGTGGATTCATTATAAACCAATTTCATCTCTTGGTGATGATGGACCTATCGAGTTTCAAGTTCCTGGGACCGGCGATGACTACATAGATTTGTCTCATACATTACTCCACATAAAGGCAAAAGTATTAAATCAAGATTCAACTAACTTGGTATCTACTACAATAGTAGCACCTGTAAATAATTGGCTGCATTCACTTTTTAGTCAACTTGATGTTTATTTAAACCAAAAACTTGTATCACCACCTAATAATACCTATGCATATCGAGCATACATGGAAACCCTTTTAAACTATGCCCCTGCTGCTAAACAATCTCATCTTACTTGTAGTCTTTGGTATGAGGATACAGCAGGAAAAATGGATTCTACAGATGGTAAAAACATAGGATTTGTTAAAAGACAGGAATTGATTAGTGAAAGTAAGGAAATAGAAATGATTGGTCATCTTCACGGTGACATTTTTAACCAAGATAAATTTTTAATTAATGGTGTTGAAATGAGTGTTAAATTGGTTCGATCAAGAGAGAGTTTTAATTTAATTGTTGGGTCGAACGATGTAAAGTTTAAAGTTTGCATTACGGACGCAACTCTTATTGTGCGACGAGCACGAATTAATCCAAGTGTATTACTCGCACATCAAAAAGTTTTAGCTTCTACCACTGCTAAATATCCTATTACTCGAGCTGAAGTAAAAGTTTTAACAATTCCTTCAGGTGTTCAAGGAAAAACTCTTGATAATATATTTTTAGGACAGGTACCGAAAAGATGTATAATTGGATTTGTGAACAATTCTGCATTTAATGGTTCCCTTACTAAAAATCCATTTAACTTTGAAAACTATGGTATTAATTCTTTCAGCTTATATATTGATGGTCAACAAATACCTTCAAAAGCTTTGCAACCATCTTTTAATAATAGCATATTTACATCAGCATATCATACTCTATTCTCGGGAACTGGTATTCACTTTCTTAATGAAGGAAATGGAATCTCTTGTGAACAGTATGGCAAAGGTTACTGTCTATTAGCATTTGACTTAACTCCTGATTTATCAGCTAACTCATCAACTCATTGGAATCTCATAAAGCATGGTAGTGTAAGAATAGAAGTACGATTTGAATCCTCATTAATACAAACAATTAACTGTATAGTTTATGCTGAGTTTGATAATATTATTGAGATAGATAAAAACAGAAATGTTACTGTAGACTATAGTAGTTAAGGTTATAATATGTGTTGTGTGTTAGATTTTATGTGTTATGTGTAATGCATTTTGTGTGTATGTAACTATGTGAAACGTTATAAAATTAAATAAAACAAATTGTATGCAATATATTTTTTTTATTTCTTTATAAATCTTCTATTTAATCTAATACAAAACACTGTTCGAGTTGAAATTTTACATAAGCACACTGACTAAACCACTGAACATGCTGCTGCCAAGGATCATCATCATCTTCCCAATCTTTTAAACCACCACCACAATGGAAACACTTGGTCCCGTCTGCATGGCCAGTATAAAAGAAACCAGCTTCGGCAAGATCTTCAGGTTTCTGTCGCATAACTAGAGGCCAGTTTTCGAAACTAAGCAAACGGCTAGATTTTGAACTGAAGAATGGATATTCAGCTCTTGAGTACTGCATACTCTTCTCGTTTTCTTCTCCACTCAGTGTTGTAGTTTTGTTATTCAATGATGTGTTTTGTACACGTATGCCACACTCATCTCTTCCTTCCGCTCTTGTTTTCCTGTAATTGAAGTAAACAGAATCACATTCACTAATGATCAGCTAATGACTGTCATTGTTAAAAAAGTATTTTTTAACTTTTTCACTTTCTGCTATTGTCTTTGTTATATTGTATACGAGGGCGTTTGTATTGTCGTAGATGCTATCCTTATTAGTCTTTACGTAATATTTAATTCTCGTGGAAGCATGTTTCCAATGATCAGTAGTTGGAACAAAACCTCGAGACAAAACTCAAATAAGATATTTAGCAAGACAAGTATCACCAGATAACCCAAAATTCATTGAAAATGCCTACAGGGATGCAACTCTAGAGGCACATGGATATTTAATAGTAGATTTAAAACAGAATACCAATGATTTTTGTCGTATCAAGACAAATGTCTTTCCATTTAATGGTTTCTGTACAGTCTACGTCCCCACAAAAGAGTTTAAATACACCAAGAATCAAACAATTGAAATCATTGCTAAATGATGCATCGTCGACTCACAACGTATAAACATTTGCTAACCGCTTTGCATACGCTTAAACCAAAATATCAAAGAGCATTACTTAAAACGTGTGATGAAGAAGAAATTAACTGTATTTGTGAGTGTATTCATAACGTTTTACAAGGAAAAGTACCTCTTAAAGATCAGGATAAACAAAAATTGAATAAACATAAAAACATACTCCGTAAACTAGTACGTAAGTGTAAACATAAACTAAGAAAAAATATAATTATACAAAAAGGAGGGGCTTTCTTACCAACAATATTAGGTGCAATATTGAGTGGATTAGTGAGTGGACTAGCCAGTTAACATGGAAAATGCAAAGAAAATGATACTTATCGAACCTGGATTGATTGAAAAATTAAAACAAGAAAATAAGGTTAATAGTAATTTATCTCGATTAGATATTGAAATGCAAAATATTATGAATAGTAAGACGGAAGACCGAAAGAAATGGATATTATATTTACAAACACTGCAAAGATACCTTCATTTTACCGAAGAGGATCGTCAACCACTCAAATTACCAATTTATTCTGATACATCTAATGAAGATTCAAATGAGTCAAAAATTGGTTTTAAAAATAAAGATAGAGATCTAAAAACTGCAGTTGATATTGAATCTTTGCTGGAGGAGAATCGATCCATTAAAAGTAAAGAAAATGATGAAAATCCACTTTACACACCAGCTCAAATACTCAGTTTAATACCAAAAACTTATCATAAAAAAGGGCAGTTATTATTAAATTTAGTTGAAACAAGTAAAAGTAAAATACATTGGGATAACGAAGGTACAGTCATAATTGATAGTGAAAAAATTCCTGGAAGTAATATTGTTGATTTAATAAATGATTCACTAAGACCCCTAAAAAGAAGTGATCCGGTAGGGTGGGTTAGATTTGCTGAAGCATTAAAAGATATTAAAGTACCACTTACTTATATTGGAAATCCAAGGAGATGTGAGTTTATTAACCAACTTCAAGCAAAAGATCTGAACAAACCCTCTGAGATTGAAGTTCAAGAGTTTTCTACACCGTGCAGTAGAGATAAAAAGTCTACAACTAAAATACGTAAAGGACTTGAGTGGGAAAAATGGACTCCGTACTAGAAGAAATTAACAGGATTTATTATGATCCATCTAATCCCGCTGGTTTTGGTAGTATTGATAAATTATCAAAAGCCATGAAGGGTAAAATGAATAAAAAGCAAGTAAAGGAATGGTTAAAATCACAAGAAACATACACATTACATAAACCCATTCGAAAAAAATTCCCGCGTAATAGGTACATTCTATCAAATATTAATGAACTGTGGCAAGCTGATTTAAGTGATATGCGAACTTATTCTCAATATAATGATGGTTTCAAGTATATACTTTGTATTATTGATGTATTTAGTAAATATGCTTTTGCAAGACCAATGAAAAAGAAAAACTCAGAAACAACTAAAGAATGTTTTGAAAGTATATTTACTGAAAGTAATTTAACACCTACTCACATACAATCCGATAAAGGTACCGAATTTGTTTCACAAGATGTACAAAAATACTTTAAATCCAAAAAGATTAATTACTATACCACTAACAATCCTGACATTAAGGCCAGTATTGTTGAACGATTTCAAAGAACACTAAAAATGAAAATGTGGCGTTATTTCACTCATAATAATACTTATAGATATATAGATGTTTTACAAGATTTAATATACTCTTATAATCACAGCTTTCACTCTAGTATTAAGATGTGCCCATGTGATGTAAATTCCAACAATATTATGACAGTTTGGACTAATCTTTATGACAGACGGTCAAAAAAACTTTCTTTAGAAAATCCTAAACCAAATTTCAATGTGGGTGATTATGTTCGAATAACTAAATATAAACATGTATTCCAAAAAGGATATGAATCAAATTGGAGTGATGAAATATTTATTATATCTTCAATAATTGATAGATCTCCATGGGTTGTTTATACAATAACAGATTTACAAAATGAACCAATAATTGGTACTTTTTATGAAAGAGAATTACAGAAAATCACTTACAAACCCACCTCACAACATAAAATAGATAAAATAATTGACACTCGTTATTCAGGTAACAGAAAAGAAGTATTAGTGAAGTGGAAAGGTTATCCAGATAAATTTAACAGTTGGATTTTAGCTTCTAGTTTAAAAGAAATATGAATAAAGAAAGTTTCTATTTAACTTTGCTCAGCAATAGTTCAATGGAATACTTTCCTGATAACAAGACCACAAATTTTTCAACGAAATTACCAAAAGCTATAAAATTAGAAGGTGAATGGTCGGTTGGAGTTGTCGAGTTTCAATATCCATGTACCATGTTTACTGTTCAAGACCATGAAAATGTTATATACATTACAAAATCTACGTTAATGCCTAATGAAGATAAGCCATCCACAGTGTACTACAAAAAACATATTCCAGCTACCAACTATGATAACGTTGAGCATATTTTAAGAGTGTTAAATGGTATCGGAGAGAACTTGAAATTTCGCTATGATGAAATAACAAAATTTGTGTCTATTTCGGTATTGGATAAAAATATAACATCCGTAACATTATCACCCAAATTAAGTTTACAGCTAGGTTATGAACCAAATAAAAATCTCCTAGAGAGAAATTTTGGAAAGTGTCCTGCTAATTTACACTTAGGGTTACCATCTCAACTATTTCTATATTGCGATATTATCGATCCTCAGATTGTGGGTGATGTTATGACTCCTTTATTAAGAGTCATTTCATTAGATCCTACAAAATACATTTATGGTGCAAATAAAATGCACGTTTTCTCTCAACCTCACTACTTACCTGTTATGCGAAGAGAGTTCGATACGTTGGAAATAGTTATAAGATCGAGTACAGGACAAAAAATACCATTCCAGTTTGGAACCGTGTGTATTAAACTACATTTCCGAAAATTATAATAATGAATTCTCTTCGTGATCATCATAAATGTCCATATGAAAATTATTATACACATCAAGCTGGATCAGGAGTTGGAGTAATTTATAAGGGTTCACCATATCAACGCGGTCATGGTATTGGGAGCTTCTTAGGGGGGTTATTCAGATCAGTTTTACCTTTACTTTCAAGTGGTGCTCGAGTGATTGGTAAGGAGGCATTAAGCGCTGGAGTAGGACTTTTATCGGATATGGTTCAAGCCCGTCCTATGGAAGCCTCAATAAAAGATCGTCTAAAGCAAGTTAGTACGAATTTAAAACGAAAGGCTGATGAGAAAATTGATCAATTTAACATGACTGGATCTGGGTATAAAACTAAAAGAAAACGATTGACATCGTTCATTCCACCATTAACTGCTAAAGTGAAAGCTGCGAAAAAACTTAGTCTAAAACCAAAAAATATCAAAGATATATTTTCAAACTAAATATGTCTTTCCTTCATAATCATTCTTGCGAGTGCGTTAAGTCAGAATTGGATTTGTTTGCACTACCGTCTACACAAACTAGCATTGAAAATGGATTGTGGATTCATTATAAACCAATTTCATCTCTTGGTGATGATGGACCTATCGAGTTTCAAGTTCCTGGGACCGGCGATGACTACATAGATTTGTCTCATACATTACTCCACATAAAGGCAAAAGTATTAAATCAAGATTCAACTAACTTGGTATCTACTACAATAGTAGCACCTGTAAATAATTGGCTGCATTCACTTTTTAGTCAACTTGATGTTTATTTAAACCAAAAACTTGTATCACCACCTAATAATACCTATGCATATCGAGCATACATGGAAACCCTTTTAAACTATGCCCCTGCTGCTAAACAATCTCATCTTACTTGTAGTCTTTGGTATGAGGATACAGCAGGAAAAATGGATTCTACAGATGGTAAAAACATAGGATTTGTTAAAAGACAGGAATTGATTAGTGAAAGTAAGGAAATAGAAATGATTGGTCATCTTCACGGTGACATTTTTAACCAAGATAAATTTTTAATTAATGGTGTTGAAATGAGTGTTAAATTGGTTCGATCAAGAGAGAGTTTTAATTTAATTGTTGGGTCGAACGATGTAAAGTTTAAAGTTTGCATTACGGACGCAACTCTTATTGTGCGACGAGCACGAATTAATCCAAGTGTATTACTCGCACATCAAAAAGTTTTAGCTTCTACCACTGCTAAATATCCTATTACTCGAGCTGAAGTAAAAGTTTTAACAATTCCTTCAGGTGTTCAAGGAAAAACTCTTGATAATATATTTTTAGGACAGGTACCGAAAAGATGTATAATTGGATTTGTGAACAATTCTGCATTTAATGGTTCCCTTACTAAAAATCCATTTAACTTTGAAAACTATGGTATTAATTCTTTCAGCTTATATATTGATGGTCAACAAATACCTTCAAAAGCTTTGCAACCATCTTTTAATAATAGCATATTTACATCAGCATATCATACTCTATTCTCGGGAACTGGTATTCACTTTCTTAATGAAGGAAATGGAATCTCTTGTGAACAGTATGGCAAAGGTTACTGTCTATTAGCATTTGACTTAACTCCTGATTTATCAGCTAACTCATCAACTCATTGGAATCTCATAAAGCATGGTAGTGTAAGAATAGAAGTACGATTTGAATCCTCATTAATACAAACAATTAACTGTATAGTTTATGCTGAGTTTGATAATATTATTGAGATAGATAAAAACAGAAATGTTACTGTAGACTATAGTAGTTAAGGTTATAATATGTGTTGTGTGTTAGATTTTATGTGTTATGTGTAATGCATTTTGTGTGTATGTAACTATGTGAAACGTTATAAAATTAAATAAAACAAATTGTATGCAATATATTTTTTTTATTTCTTTATAAATCTTCTATTTAATCTAATACAAAACACTGTTCGAGTTGAAATTTTACATAAGCACACTGACTAAACCACTGAACATGCTGCTGCCAAGGATCATCATCATCTTCCCAATCTTTTAAACCACCACCACAATGGAAACACTTGGTCCCGTCTGCATGGCCAGTATAAAAGAAACCAGCTTCGGCAAGATCTTCAGGTTTCTGTCGCATAACTAGAGGCCAGTTTTCGAAACTAAGCAAACGGCTAGATTTTGAACTGAAGAATGGATATTCAGCTCTTGAGTACTGCATACTCTTCTCGTTTTCTTCTCCACTCAGTGTTGTAGTTTTGTTATTCAATGATGTGTTTTGTACACGTATGCCACACTCATCTCTTCCTTCCGCTCTTGTCTTCCTGTAATTGAAGTAAACAGAATCACATTCACTAATGATCAGCTAATGACTGTCATTGTTAAAAAAGTATTTTTTAACTTTTTCACTTTCTGCTATTGTCTTTGTTATATTGTATACGAGGGCGTTTGTATTGTCGTAGATGCTATCCTTATTAGTCTTTACGTAATATTTAATTCTCGTGGAAGCATGTTTCCAATGATCAGTAGTTGGAATCTTGGATAGCTTCTTCATATCGTACATTTCAATTTTGATGAGATGCGTCGCTTGGTCTCCGTCGTCAGAATTAGTAGAAATGTATGATACACCATCTCTAGCGGCTCGTGCTACGGTTGATGATAACAGCTTCCTCTTTTTTATTTTTGATTCAGCTTCAAAAAAATGATCAATCGATTGCGATTTTCTTTTTCCACCATCGCATGTGTTATTATTAATGACGAGGTTATCACTCTCTTCTTGAGGGGAGAGTGGCGAGTAGTAATACTGTTTATAGGTATCTTCATCGAAGCTCAATGATTTCTGCAACAACACAGTTATCATGTTAATATCAATTTGTTAACACTTAATCATAAAAGTTAAAAAAGTTAAAGTTACAGCCTATTAAAGTCCACTGCTGAACATAGGCCTCCTCTCATTTCTGAGAGGGTTTTAGAGCAAGGAAATGTCCGCCGCGCTCCCTCAATGTGTGTTGGCGAACTTCACATGCCTTCGAAATTTTCTCAGACATGCAGGTTTCCTCACGATGTTTTCCTTCACCACCAAGCACGTGGTAATGAGCACTTAAAATTGCTATTAACAATTTAATTGGTGCTGGCGGGGATCGAACCCGGGTCGCGTACTGTGAAATTTACAGCTAGCGCTAACCATCTGAGTTACCACGGCTTAATCATATACATACACAATATTTAAATAAAATAATACACACACATGAAAATAACAGAAAAAAAGTAATTTAGTCAATAGAATAATCACTTACATCCATAGCCTTTGGTGTATTGAAGTAACACAAATGTACTATTGATACATCCACTGTAGCCAAACGATCGTACACTAACTCGATGACTGCGTTTGTTGGTCTTATATACCACCAGTACGTAAAAATTCTAATCTAAAGTATTTCCGTAATGAGTTGATAATTACTTTATGCGTCAACCAGTTTATCTCACATTTCCGTTGCCTATCTCAACATTTCTTCGTATTGTGTTTTGTTTGGTGATCAATGACTCAAGTACGATTTGTATAACACAAAAATGCAATTTAATATTTAGAAACATATCAGTTTATCTCACATTTCCGTTGCCTATCTCAACATTTCTTCGTATTGTGTTTTGTTTGGTGATCAATGACTCAAGTACGATTTGTATATCACAAAAATGCAATTTAATATGTAGAAATCACTATAATTGACCATTCCTATGTTATTCATTGAGTAGCTAGGTACTGTAATAATCTACTAATAGCAGTAATATCATGGATACACTAGATGTACAACAACATCTGAAAAAGATTCACCCCAGTCTAGAAAATAATGTTTATGCAGCTAATAGACTGTCTATGTATACCCACGTACCAACGTATATAATATGTAATTTGGATACAGATGATAAACCAGGGTCACATTGGGTAGCTTTATATATCGATACGAATGACGTCGGTCAATATTTTGATTCATATGGACGATCACCTGTACGATATCATCTAGAGTTTTTAAAAAGGAATTGTAAAAGATGGAACTGGAATGTTGATAGGATTCAGAATGAGTGGACTTCAGTTTGTGGCGAATATTGCTTAATGTATTTGCTATATAAGTTTCAAGGATGTTCAATACATAGTTTTACGAGTATATTTACAAGGAACACATTGTACAACGATATTTTAGTGGATGAGATGTTTCGCTACTATTTTATAGATAATAATTAATAAGATTTTGTATTTTATAAATAAAAATTGTAACAAAATTATGTAATGTGTTTTATTGATGATTGAGATTAGCGTTGTATAAACAAAGAATTATAATACAATAGCACTGATATAGTCGACGCACACGCTGCAATGAAGGTGATTAAGGAACAATAGAACAATAGAAATAGGAACAATGGGACGCTAATGACGGTGGAGGCCCTTACCGGATATGAATTAGATATTAGCTAATTGATCTACACATCTCCGGAACCGTGCATTCTACACAAAAATGGACCGCGGATTCGTGATCAGAGCATGCCAAAACTTTTTTTTTTTTTTTTTTTTTTAGGATCGGGCGTCGACGAACGTCGTTGAACCACGTCTGACTCAGGTGGTCTAGAAGTGGTACAACTACACTACTAATGTAGTTGAAGATGCTTAACCGCGACATAGTTCTCAGTGATTCACAAGCATATTAGGCAGTATATCACTTTTATACTTGTCACCTCTACAATCTATTTATCTTTGCACTTTTCTAAGTAATAAAAAAAGTAGTCGCTAGACGTTGTTGACGTCGGCTAAAATCTCTGCGATCGCCGTTTCCTCAAGGTCATTCAGGCTTCTTAAAGCCTTAATAGATGATTACGCACCAAATTTTTAAAAGCAAATTTATTGGGAACTTTTCTGATGCACCGGGCAAGGAGTTCCAAAAGCGTGTAGCCTGAACTGTAAGAGAGTTACCGTAGAACTCGGTGATGTGAACAGGAATACATTTTTTTTTATAGGAAAAGGGGCAAACGAGCATGCGGCTCACCTGATGGTAAATGATTACCGCCGCCCATGAACAGCTGCAACACCAGGTGAATTGGGGAATTTAAGATTCTTTAAAAAGGAGTAGGCTCTTTTCTTGAAGGTCCCTAAGTAGAAGAAGAAGTCCCGCAGAAGAACGTAGTATCCCATCATAACATTGGGAGAGATAGTGAAATTTACTCTTTAGATAAGAAGGCGAAAATGGGTCATTTAATATGAAGAAAAAAAAAACATTCTGCAATTACGCCTCTCCCAGATTGTAATCCAATGAAGCTTAGATCTATGGTCATATTTACGAAGTCCGAACTTATACAGTTATTGAGAAGGCATTCCAGTATGTTCTGAAGATCAGATCTGGGTAACAAATATCTGCATAATTAATTATGGATAGGTAATTTGAGCAATTGGACAAGCATGATATTAGACTTTGTGGGTAGAAAATGTTTTAAACGATGCAGGGAACATACGTGGCGATGACTTTACGACTCACTTCTGAAACCTGAGTTCTCCAATTCAGCGTGCTGTCAATGTGTAGGCCAAGTTTTTTTACAGATTTACTAAACGGACTAATAGAATCATTGTAATAAATAGGAGGTAAGTCTGCAAGATTAATCTTAGCTATAAAACCCGGTGCTTGCACCTTCTAACCCATTTAGTAGGGTAATTGAGCTAGTAACAGTTCACCACGATACCTTTCAGCGTTTTTTTGCGCTAACTAGTTAATATGTATATTTATATAAACACGATGCTTCGAAACCCCGACATTTAATCTAAGGTCCGACATTTAAACTAAGGATTAGTAGTGACTCCGGAAATGGTTTAGTTCTGTATATTTTAATCGAATTTGGGACCTGTTAAATTTTAGATATTCACGCAGTTTTCAGATAAAATATAAACCATACACATTAAGTTGGCTAAAATTAAAGAATATAATATGGATATACATGGACCAAAACGTTTGATAAACATATATATATATATATATATACTAAGTTTTTCTTTAGAGCTATGCTCTCATTTATTTTAGTAAATCTTAAAAGTACGTGCAAACGCTTTTACACCTGAAATATCAACTAGATCACGTATAGAATGTACCTTACGGTTATTTATAGGGGTTGGGTTGTAATATTTTTATGTCATATATCCTTATGAAATATGCAATAACAACCGTTGTGCGTGAGCTCATGTTATAAATCGTGTTGTTAATATCTCATTTACCTACGTAAAGCTTATGATCTAATGTGACCACATCATAACAGCTTCTTTAAGTCCACTCCTTTGCACACATTCTTTGCCAAGAATGTGCTGATTGATTACTGGGAAGTAATTCTCTTAAGTAACACGCTACCACCGAAATATCACCATTATTTCGGCCCATCAGAAGTCCACTGTTGAACATGGGCCATAAGCTTGGTCCACAAAGCACAGTTGTGAATCACCTGCCTCTACGCTTAACTCTACGCTTGCCAATATGGCGTTACCAGTTGAGGACCTTTTGAGGTTCTAAGGTATACCGGGCACAAGAAGATTTGTCATAATTTACCGAAGCCCAGCCGAATGGATTTCGGCGATTAACTTCTTGGTTGGAAGTTGGATTTATCTAAACATAATGATCTATTATTCTATTTTCTTATTAAATACTTTTAACTTTTCAGACATGTAAGTATATTTATGTAGTTTTCGTAAACAATCGAGTATATTGTAAATCAGTCTTTAAAAGTTGCGATTAACAATTTCAATTGTGCCTACGACGGCTAAACTCGAGAATCACTCGTACTATCGTATCAAATTTAAGCTTTACCTTAAATATTGATTAAGTACGATATAATGAGCCCAAAATGAAGAAACTGTAAAAGAAAATTTAGTTTATAATTATTAATCTGCCAAGATGTAGTTTAAGCCAAAACGCTAATTTCTTTTACAGGTTATGGGTTTTATTTAACCATTTTGAGTGCAACTCAACAAACCCGCGTAATAGTCTGTGCCCGGCATTACTTAAAAAGTTAAAAAAAAAAAACAAAAATAAGAAATGCTTTTAACTATGTCAGTGATGCGAGAATTTACAGGTTCGACTCCCGATAAATATTTTATTTTGCTTGTGATTTGCTAACGTAGTATTATCTGGTACTTTTCTGAACAGTATTCCACAGAAATTACTATAATGTTGGTACAGTAAATGTGTGTGATTGTCCTTAGATATCATAAAGCCTTTTAATTAGATTTGGGGGATATACTAATATATAATACTCAAGTTCAACTCAAGACTTTATGACTTACGACATAGAGATGTATATTCTGTTTTTGCTATTCGTTAGCCTTCGTGAGCACAAAGTGTCGATTTAGAAACAGTATTTTATTATATCTTTTTTCCTCGGTAATAGAAATTACGTAAGTATAACACCTGATTCCATGAATAATATTAAGTAGTATTTAAGAAGTATTTATGTTTGGGTCCCCCATAAATCTAAACTAGCAAGCAGACTAAGCTGTGCAGCGTATGTCCTACAATAGATTAAAATTTCACAAATGTTGAAAAAGCTACGATATTGCTATGCGGATACGCGACTGACTCAGAAACTGTTTTACTTAGCAAAATCCAGAAGTGTTTAATAAATTTTATACGTAATTGTATTTATTTGTAATTAATATAACGTACTTCACTTTATAGTATCTTTTAGTAAAAATATCATTCTCTAGGTATCTTACAGGTTCTTGCCAGAAAAAAATTTTTTGAACCACTGAAAAAAACAAACATGTGTGCAGTTCTCATACGGTAGAAGTGAAATCTTTAGAAAGAGACCAAGATAATAGGAAACATTGTATGCTGTATGCTATCTCATTCTCTTGCAGGCTAAATGCTATAGATGTATAGAACGCCCGTCTAACGCTAAGTCTATGATGTATATATATGTTTGTCTCTTCTTGGTGTCGCTTTGTCGTTTCATCAAGTTTCAAATCACAAAAATTTAAAAAAGTCTTCACTTCAAAATAAAAACTATCAGTATTTTTTATAATGTCAAATAAAAACCACGAGTAGATATAATTAGGTCGGAGAAAAAGTTTTTTCTTATTTTATATACAAATTCAACACATTTTTTTTTCAAGTTAATTACAATTAATTATATAATATAATATATGTGTCATTTTTTTTGATAACTTGTTGAAATTTTGCAGGTAGTGACATAATCCCGTTGCTGTAGAAATCTTGGGATTTTCGATCAGAAGTATGCGACAAGTAGTTTTGACAGTCCTTTCTTGATGTTAACCTAACATTTCCCACAGAATATTAAAGAGACCGAAGCAAGTGAAAATCTGAGGACGCAAGGTTAGGACTACATGGCGGATGCATTACCACGCTACATAACCAAGCTCTATCATTTTTGCTGAGTGGCCAAAGATGTGTGTGGTCTGGCGTGATCATGATGAAAGACCACTCCTTTTCTGTTGATCAATTCTGACCGTTTTTTCTCAATTTCTTGCTGGAGTCTCTTTATTTGTTGGCAGTAGAGATCGAATCGATGGTTTTGACGGGTATTAAAAACTATGATAAACGATACCATTCCAATCCCACCATACACACACAGCATCACCTTATTGTGTTAATTCGGGTTCCGCTACAGTCTGTGGAGCTTGATTAACCTTGGACCATGATCTTTTTCACTCGTTCTTGTCGTAGGTGATCCACTTTTCATCACCAGTGATCATTTTTTTTCAAAAAATTGTCCTGTTTCATTACGTTTCGATGGAGAACCTCAAATGAGTACACGTTTCATCAGGTTTCTTTCAGTGAGCTCGTGTGTTACCCATATATCGAGCTTTATTGTATAGCCAGACATTTTCAAATAGATCAAGACTGTTTTGTGATCTACCTTCAATTCTTCGGCTATGTTGTTACTACTGCCGTTAATATGCCGATCTTGCTCCACTTTTTCAAAAATAGCATCGACTGTATGAGGGCGACCTGAGGGAAAACCCCCCTTGAAATCATTCCCTGACTGAAAACGCTTGAAACAACTTTGTTACTACTCTTACTGAAACTGCATTACGTTCATAAACATCACAAATTTTTTTCGCGGCTGGAGTCGCATTTTCCCTTTTCACAATCTTTTATTCAACTTTCAATGTAACTATTTTTGATCGAATGGAATCTTGCAACTAAATTTTGAAGCACATACCTTCAATCGATTGAGCTGAAATTTTGTATACACATTAAATTTAGATGACAATGCATGGTAAGCTATGTGACGTTATTCTAAATCCAACATGGCGGAACACCCAAGATGGAGGACCAGTTATTTTTAATATGGGTATCAAATGAAAGCGGTTGCTTAGTGTAACTTGAAAAATAAAGTGATGTCACTCTAAATCCAATATGGGGGACTTCAAAAGATGGCAGACTAAGTTTTTTATGCTTTCATACAATATGGGTATCATATCAAGGTCGCTCAGCGAGCTATGGAGAGGGTTATGCACGGAGTTTCTCTGCGTGATAAACTTAGGAATGAGGATATCCGCAGTAGAACCAGAGTAACCGACATAGCCCAACGGATTAGTAAGCTGAAGTGGCAGTGGGCCGGCCATATAGCTCGAAGAACCGACAACCGATGGGGAAGAAAGGTTCTCGAGTGGCAGCCTCGTACCGGTAGGCGAAGTGTAGGGCGTCCCCCCACGAGATGGAGTGACGACCTGGTAAGACATGCAGGAAGTCGATGGATGCAGGTGGCTCAGGACCGTGCTTTGTGGCATTCTTTGGGGGAGGCCTATGTTCAGCAGTGGACTTGTGAAGGGCTGTAATGATGATGATGATGATAATGATAAAAGGACTTGCTGAGAATACGAATGCGAGTTAACCAAAAATAAGATGGTGATCATAAACTCGGTTGCTCCAATCCGTCTGAAATTTTGGTGAACTGAGGTTTTTGCAGTCCTCGATAATGATATTGAGATCGATTAGTTCGAGTCTGTAGCATCGGTTGGTTAACTTTGACTTGTGTAATTTGGCGAGATAGGCGTCAACAGCTTTGGTTTGCAGCATGTCTAGAAGGGTAACTCCAAAACTAAACCTGGAACTGTGTTTTGTAAGGCACAAGTAAGCTTCAAGCTTAAATAAGTTGTACATTTCTCCAAATACCCGTGTCAAGGTGAGGCCGTGCCGAGGACTGAGTAGCATCAGGGTGTAACATGATGTCAATCCGTCTGAAATGTTGGTGTACTGGGGTTTTTCGAGTCCTCGAATATGATATTGAGATCGAATTGCTCGAGTCTGTAGCATTGGTTGGTAAACTTTGACTGTCCAAAGTTCTGGTGAATAGTGCCATTGGACATATTACAGAAACCATATGGCCCTGCTTCCAGAGAGCACAAATTTATGATACTGACATCCGACCGTATATACTTCGGCAAAGACGGTGTTCTACTCATTGAACCCAAGACTGTACAATTTCCAGCAAAATATAGTCACGGCATTGCAGAACGAAGCATGCTGCCAATTATATTATGTTGGTCTTGCTGTCGACCATGCCGTTGTATACTTAGGTTCGAAGCTCTTCGCTGCTGGTCGTGCATACATGGCCTTAAGTAGGGTAAAACCATTAGAAGGTCTCTTTATTGAAGAGCTAGACTGTTCGAAACTAAGCGACAAACGACCTTGCAACAATGATGCGTCGAATGAGATGATCAGACTGAGAAACCTGTCCAGCGATAACTAAAAAGTAAAAAATAAATTAAAAGTAAAAAAACTCTTTTAAAACAATAAAGTTTTCCTTTAAAACTTTTACTGTCGACTTATAACGTCATTACACAATTTATATGATATAAAAGCTTGTCATGGGATTTACCTGTGTAGATAAACAGGATCTGATAGATATTAATTTTTAAAAGGAGACGGCGATTTCTGGGCCCAATTGTAATAAGTTGAAGTATGGTTTAAAAAAAGCGTTATATTTTTCTATTTCAAAATATAAAAATGTTTGTGCAATTCACAAACTGGAAGACGAGAAATCTTCAAAATAAATTTATTTAACGAATAAAATAGGAAATCGATTACTTTAATCAATTAATGTGAATGAGTTTTAACGGGTAAACATAAAAACAACTTACATTAGATGATTGATTCAATCAAAGTAAATAGTAGCTATTTACTTTGATTGAATCGTTTCATTGATGAACAATTACAGTATATTAACATAGTGTCAACAGCTTAAAAAATAAAATATCAACATAATAAAAATAAATCTTAAAATCGATCCACATTTACAGTTCGATATATTACTTGTGTTTGTCAACTGTATTTTTAATCTGTGTAGATAGTGATAGCTCATGCTTGACTTAACTCAATTTACGATCACTCGTCTCGTATCGTTTAGTATGTGTGTGTTTTAAGTATTTCCCGTTGTTTTATAGATTTATATTGCTCGACCACTCCTTTCTTTCTACGCAGTACGGACTTCTGATCTTACTTAATTTCTACGACCCTAGCAAGGGTCGTAGAAATTAAGTAAGATACCGACATACCGAATACCGATAATCTAGTTTACTCGTTTGACTTTGGCTCGTAATTGTGGATTGTAAGGCCTGGATTTTATTAATTAGATAGTGACTCAATGGATCGCTGTGTAGAATAGCGAATAGTCGCTGTAATACATTAGGCTCACGATCCTTCTAAAATAACAAACGCACTTCAAAAATCAGCTGCTTAGATAGGTTTTTGACAACTTGTTGCATAACCTCACTTTTACTAAATATCTTATAATTCTGATCTAGGATTGCCAAAGTCCGCAGAATTTTCAGTGATGTTTAGATAATATGTAAGCTAATAATTGACACCACTTGCATCTTTTTACAATCTGGGCCCAAGAATGTATGAAAGCGTATCAGGTCTCCTTTTCAAACTAAGTAAATACGAGTAAGTAGAAATGAGTAGAAACTTAAATCTCGCGACAAACTTTTATATAATTTAAATTGTGTAATGACGTTATAAGTTGATAGTAAAAGTTTTAAAGGAAAATTTTATTTTATTCTTTTTAGCGCATTTAAATAAAAGCTTGTTTTAAACAATTATAGTAATAAAACTTCAGAATGTAACAAATTTCTTCGTTATAGTATGGGAGCTAGCAACGTCGGGAAAACGAGAATTTTAGGCTAGTTTTTAGATATGCCTTATGGCGGCTCTTCACGTTGGCCAATATAGTGGCGAATGTGTTGGCAGAGTTATTGGCCAAGAATTTGTGATCGCGTCTACACGTTGAAAGGTCGTTCAGTTTGCTTTGATTCAGGCCAATGTGCGGACGAATTTATTAAAATCATTATTGATTCGCTAACGGCTGCTGCGGTTTATTTATTAACAGCATACCACTATAACGTGAATGTGTATAAGAAAAGGGTGATCAAAAAGAAATGGAAAAAAAGAAATTTTATTTCTTGACGGCTCCGTGGCAAAGTGCCTTAGCTGCGCTGCGCTGGGGGCCGCGGGTTCGAATCCCGCACGGAACAAGTATTTAAATGGCCTGCAAATAATTGCTCCGGGTCTGGATGTTTGTTCTTATGCAATTTATTTTTGTAAACTGCCTCCACGATACAGGAGAAAATCCTAATGTGGGGGTAACGTTTTTTTAAAAGAAGATTTCATACGTGGTAGAGCCATGCTGCAGCTATATTAATAGTATAGTTGTAGCACGAATGGGTCGGCTCGACCGAGGAAGGACCACGCTCTCACAGAAGACCAGCGTAAAATAGCAGTTTAATGCTGCTTTGTTTCGTATGGTGAGTGTAGAAAACCGGAGACCCATTTTACTGGAAAAAGAGGCATTCTATCTTAGTCCTCACGGCTGACAACGCATCTGCATTTTAATTCGCAAACGAAGATAGATGTAGATGTCTATGGGCCACAGCAACCACTTATCTTCAGGTGGACTGCGTGCTCGTTTGTCACACTTATTCTATAAAAAAAAAGTCTTGAAAGACTTGTGTTTCACAAACAATTTTCGGTTTGGTGGGGTTCTATAAAGCGAAAAGTTTTTCCATTGGTCATTGTTACTGCCATTACGTAGACATTAGTTACGATGCGTGCATATAAAATTTAAATCAGGTGCGTGCGATCACTCTGGGAGCTCATAGCAAACTGAACGTGCGCCCAACGTGTGGACGCGACGGCCAATACTCTGCCACAACCCTTTGATCTTTTGCAAAAACCGACACCACACGGATCGCGCGCCAACTTGTGGGCCATCGTTCCAATACATATCAACGTAGCTTAAACACCCGCTCTACTGGCCATCGTTGTTGGCCAACACATTCGCCAGTATGTTGGCCAACGTGTAGAGCCGCCGTTAGAGTTCACGCTACCGGCCAGTGTATGGGCTAGCTGGTTGGCGGTGGAGGTTGAGTACATTAGTGCGCATCGTACCTGTAGAGCTTAAATAGTAATTATTCAAATAATTTTAATTAGGTTCACTCATTTTGGCGGACGGAAAAACAATTGAAAAGTGGCAGGAAAGTATTTTTTACTCTTTATTTTTCTTTTTATTAGTGTCTTAAATGTATTGATATTAAAACCAGCCAGATGAAAACAGTACAACCAAAGAGATTTTTCTTCAATTTTATACAAACAAAATACGAAGAAACTTTTTCCCCAACCTTTTATGTGTATATTAACTCTCCTTAAAATTTGTAAGTGAACTTAAAATGTACATCTAACTGTAATAATTGACATACTTTTGATATGTTACGAGGTGGAAGTAATCTTTTTCTGCCAGCGAGTTCGTCTTATGCCGCTCCAAATTAAAGCGCATGCACTGTTGGGTTCTGTCTTGAAGGGTGTTTAGAGAGTCAGTATATTAAATGAAAGAAACAGAAAAGAAATAAATTTTTACGGATTCTTTCGCATTTAACTTTTTTAATTTCCGACGTTTCGGGTGCTTTACAGCACCCATTGTCACGGGGGGACTGAGGTGTTTGAGTCCCAATGTCATAGTTAGCCCGGCTGCCTTCAGGTTTTGAATATAAATTTTAAGTCCGATCTACGCATCTAGATACTGTAAGCTCATTCTGCGTAGATCGGAACAAAAATTAATATTCATAAACTGAAAGTAGCCGAGCTAACTATGACATCGAGACGTCAAAAAATTAAAAAGTTAAATGAAACGCGATAGAATCCGTAAAAATGAGTTTCATTTAATGTGTAGTCTTCGCGTAAATATAAGAAATCATTATGTGAGTCAGTATAATTACAGTGAATGAGATATTCCATCGTAGTACTTAGAGGTGACAACGTTACTTTAGCCTTCTTTATTTGAAACTAGCTGTTCTCCGCGACTTCGCCCGCGTGTGATTTAGGGTTTTAATTATGTTGCGCTAATTATCTCTTTCTAAAATATAAGTAGCCTAAGTAACTCCTTATAACATCAGCTATCTGCCAGTGAAAGTCCCGTCGAAATCGGTCCAGCCGTTTCGGAGATTAGCCGGAACAAACAGACATACAGACAGACAAACGGACAGACAGACAAAAATTTTAAAAATTGTGTTTTTGTTATAAGTACCGTATATACTTTCATATGCATTTAGTAAAAAACTGGTATTTTGACATTACAAACAGACACTTCAATTTTATTTATTTGTATAGATTGGTTGCAGGTGTTCATGAGCCGCAATAGAAAATTACCCTCTATAAAAAAGATATATAAAGCACGAAATACTTCAATATTCATTGTATATGTTGCACACGTGTTAATCCATAGGCCGTTTTCAACCAATTGGTACATACATACATACATATAATCACGCCTCTTTCCCGTAGGGGTAGGCAGAGACCAGTTCTTTCCACTTGCTACGATCCTTACATACTTGTTTTGCCTCGTCTACTTTCATTATTCCCTTCATACATGCTCTACGGTTTAGGGTACTCTTGACCTGGCCTTTTGGTTTACAATTAATATTAATTTACGAGTTTCTTATTATAATAGTATAATAATAGTAACATTTATTTTAATTATTACATTCATACATATATAATAAAAATAAATGTATTTTTCCGCGAAATAGCAATAACTCGCATTCGCGCATGTGATTCACGCGGGGATCGTAACCGGCCGGAATAATATATGGCAGGCTGGGTTACAACACTGACGGATATGTTATTTCGAAATCCTTTTTGCGGTTGTTGATATTTCGAGGTAGCATTATAGATATAGGTAGGTAGATTATAGATAGTCTCTGCCCAGCCGAGTTGAATCCTCTCGGTTGAAGATGGACTTACCTAGTCAGACTATTTGTCCCAGGTAAACATACTTGTCAAGAACTTCGAGCTTAATGCTCCCGACAACTACCGGCATAGGTGTGACATGGACGTTACACATAACTTTTGTTTTGTCCATGTTCATCTTAAGACCTATCCGTTGGGATACACTATTGAGGTCACTAAGCATAGTGCTTAGGTTCTCCAATGATTCTGTCATAAGGACTATATCGCTGGCAAATCGAAGGTGAGTTATGTACTCGCCATTGACGTTAATACCGTATCCTTTCCAGTCCAGTAGCAGAATGTCATGGTTCGGTAGCGCAGTGGCTAATCGTTTGGCTGCGGATGCACGGGGTAGTGGTTTCAAACCCGAAAGGAAACAAGTACTTGTATGGTCTACAAATAATTGCGTCTGATGTTATGCTGTCTATTCAAGTGCAATTTATGTGAAACGCCTTCACGATATAAAAGTAAATCCTAGGAAGCTAGTAACGATTTATAATAAATAATGTAATAAAATTGGTCCTTAGACATCCACATGTCTTCGATTATGAGTCAAGATGCAGATAAGTTTTTATACCAAAACTAAGATGCCTGGGTATCAGTAAATGGGGGCTATAATACAGCCTCTGTTTTTTTTTAAATTGAATTTTAAAGGTTTAAATTAGTATATGTTATTGAAATTAAATATCGAAAGAAAAAGTTTCTGATTATAGGACTCCTAGTTCAGGAGCTAGGGCTCAATCGGAACATGTAAATCATTTTTATTTGTGCCTAAAAAAGTATTATTAGAACTATTTAATTGTTCAATTACACTTAAATTCATTTCTAAAAAAAATACTATGCCAATTCAGAATATTAATTAATGGTAGAATTCGTCTCGTGACCTCCTTCCAAAGCACGACCCTGATTTCGTTTCCCCGTAACCGGTAATAAGATTTCCATGAGTTTAAACCGTTTTCTGTGGATTACGTCGATTTGCATTACGGACATGAACTGAAATTGTGCTGGTTTATTTTAGTTATTTATGCACATGTTTGCTGCACCTATTTTGTCGATTTAACGATTGTGCTTGAGACATGGTGCGATGCAATTACGTCGAAATTACCAATTTATTTATTTATTTATTTGTGTTTTATTGTGTACATCTTAATTGTTTGAGCATTTATGCATCTCAAGTAACGTAAAGTTGCAGCCTTTATACGCTGGGCACAGGCATCTTCTCAATTCTTAAAAGGTTATGGAACTATCAGTCCGCCGCGCTGAAACAATGCGTGTTAGCAGACTTCACATGTTCTCGAAATATTTTATTTCTTAGACGTGGAGGTTTCCTCACGACGTTATCCTTCACCGCCGAGAACGTGGTAAATCAGCAATTAAAATTACAATCAACAATTTTATTGGTGCCGGCGGGGATCGTACCCTGTTTATTCGCATACTGTGAAAATACAGCGAGCATATTCAGAGGCTCCGAGGCTCTAAAAACTTGACGACTTAAAAATAATAACTACATCTTTTTAACTATTGGTAAACAAATCTAATTATTTCAAATAAAGACAAAACCATACATTTTACTTAACTTGTTGACTCTAGTAAGTAGGTAAGGGCCATCTCATTTATTATAAAAAGATCCGTTTAGTGTAAGAACAATATCAAATTATGTCGTTTAGGACGTGACGGATGGAATGGACAGAAATGATGAATTTTCCTGGGCTAATTTAAATTAATATTTCGAGCTTCTAAAGTTGGGGTTTTAGTTCTTCTATACCATACGTCTAAGCAATGACGAATAGAAAATTACTTAATTAAATTAGTTCTTGTAAGGTGGCTTAACAGTTTTACTAAAACTTAAATTTTTAGTGCACACATTATGTTGCGTTTGATAACAAGACCTGATATCAGAATCATCGTCATCATCATCATCGTAATTACTGTCCTTTATCAGTTCACTGCTGAACGTAGGCACCATCTAATGCCACAAAACATAATAAGGTAATTAAAGAGTTTTTGATCATTTTTATCTTCTTATACTTGCTATATCGGCTGTTGATACAAGCTACGACATTATTCCAGTTCCGGTGCTTAAATGTAATCCCGCTTTGCGTCTAATTCGTAATCAGATCAAATCTTCAAATCTTTGTATTCAACAAAGCCTCGGATCTCATTTACATTTCGTTAACAAATGTACTTTATATCGAGTTCATGGACAAAAATTGAAATCGAGTAAAGTGACGGTTTTTATTTTAAAAACAAGCTTATGAGACATTTAATTCCCAGAACGAAGTCTAAGAACAAATATACATATAGAAAACGAATATAAATATAGAAAGAATATACATATAGAGAACTTCACAAAAACTAACGATGAAATTAGTTTGTTAATTTTGTTTCCTGTATATATAAAATCATTGCAAAAATTTTACTAAAAATAAGACACCAAGAAAATTAGTTTTAATTTTTTTGATTGGCCCACACACACACACACACACACACACACACACACACACACACACACACACACACACGCACGCGAGCTTATGCGCGCAGCGTGCCGAGACCGTACGAACCGGGAATAGTCTTCCTAGCTGATGACAACTCGCATTCTTAAAATCGGACCGAAATCTATTATAAAATTAATAATTTTCAAAGAATGTGTTACGGACGGCGAGGGGAGCCGCCGCCCCGTCGCCCCTTCATACACCGTTACGCCCCGCACACCTCGCACACCGCCTGGACATCACGTGATGCCGCTGACCAATCAGCGTGCGGCACACCTCATAAGAACACGCTCGTGCCGAGACACCCTCCACGGGAATATAAGAACGGCGTTTTGGGCTCCGAGTCATTCAATTCGACAGCGGCACTCAAGAAAGAAGAATCAAGAAAACTAGTCAAGACTCCATAGAAGACTCCCTCCTGTAAAAACAATAGTAATTGTTATTGCCGCTCTTTGTAAATAGTGTAATATATAATCGTCAAGAGTACCATCTTTTCTTCCATAAACGTCCCTAGTATAGTTCACCCTAACATACAGTAAATAAATAACATAAAATACATACAGTCCCTTAAAATTCTTGGTACATCGCCGCCGGATTGAAGCCAGAAGATCAAAGCTGGAAGATTGAAGCCAGAAGACCGAAGCTGGAAAATCGAAGCCAGAAGATCAAAAGCTGGAAAATCCGAAGACAGAAGATCATACAGAAGAGAGAATTTATTATAGAATATCATCGAAGAAGAAAGAAGTTCGTCGGTTAATCAATTATATCTACGTTTCTAACGATACCACGTCTACGTCTACGTTGATTTTTTATTTATATAGGAGAGGGGGCAAACGAGCATGCGGCTCATCTGATGGTAAGTGACTACCGCCGCCCATAAACAACCGCAACACCAGGGGAATTGCAGATGCGTTGCCGGCCTTTTAATTAAAGGAGTAGGCTCTTTTCTTAAAGGTCCCTAAGTCGTATCAGTCCGGAAAAATCGCTGGTGGTAAACTATTCCACAAGGAAGTTGTGCGAGGAAGAAAACATCTTCTAAATCGCAAAGTGGTGGACCGCTAATCAGCCAGATGGTGTGGATGGTATCGGGAGTTCTGCCGCGATGTGCGTTCGTGAAATTTGGCGGCTGGGATTAATCCGAACAATTCCTCAGAGCACTCCCCATGGTAAATGCGAAAGAAAATGCTAAGAGATGCAACATCTCTTCGCAGTGCCAATGTGTCGAGCCGATCGGAAAGGACTCGGTCGTCGACGATTCGAGCCGCTCTACGCTGGATACAGTCAAGTGGAAGGAGCTGGCACTGGGGAGCCCCAGCCCAGAGATGGGAACAGTATTCCAAGCGAGGCCGAACCTGCGCCTTGTAAAGTTGCAGGCGTTGAGCCGGCATGAAATACTGTCCCGCTCTGCTGAGCACGCCAAGCTTTTTAGAGGCCAATTTGGCCTTCTCTTCCAAGTGACCACGAAACTGCACGTTACTCGATATGTCGACGCCGAGGATTCCGATACTGGCTGAGGCAACAAGGGGAGTACCTTGAAACTGAGGAGATACGACAAAGGGGTTCTTTTTAGCGGTAAACGCGCAAACTTGTGACTTCTTAGGATTAAACTGCCCACAATCCGAGACTTTGTCCAGCAAAGACTCGACTTCAGACACAAGTTTGTTCCGGTACTCGGTGACGTTTACCCGAGAAATATTGGCACGGCCGGTGTATAGAGCATCACCAGTGCTGTCATCCGCATAGCAATGAATGCTACCGGCTTGCAACATATCATTGATATGCAGAAGAAACAGCGTTGGTGATAACACGCAGCCTTGTGGAACACCAGCGTTAATAGGCTTGTAGTCGGAGCATGCGCCGTCTATAACGACCTTGATGCTCCGATCTGCAAGAAAGCTGGTGATCCAATTGCATAATTTCTCGGGAAGCCCATAGGAAGGGAGCTTCGAAAGAAGCGCTTTGTGCCAAACTCGATCGAAGGCCTTCGCAATGTCCAAACTAACGGCCAATGCCTCCCCCTTGGACTCTACTGCCTCCGCCCATCTATGAGTTAAGTAGACCAGAAGATGACCAGCTGATCGACCCCGACGAAAACCGTACTGGTGGTCACTAATCAGCTGGTGATCCTCAAGGTACCGCATAAGGTGGCAGTTTATAACGGATTCCATTATTTTGGAGAACACGGGGGTGATGGCTATAGGCCTATACTTGGACGGGTCTGAGCGGTCGCCTTTCTGAGGGATCGGGTGGACAAAAGCTGTCTTCCATGATATTGGGACTACGCCTAGGGAGTAGGAGTACCGGAAAAGACGCGTTAGAACCGGTGCCAACTCCGGAGCACACGTCCTCAGCACAATTGGGGGGATTCCGTCAGGCCCACTCGACTTGTGGATGTCAAGGGAGAGGAGTGCTCTGCGAACCGAGCGCTGTGAGAACCGCACATCCGGCATGGAGCACTCACACCGCGGGATGGTCGCCGGTGTGTTCCCCCCGTCATCAACAGTCGAGTTGGACGCAAAAAGGGAGCCTAAAAGGTCGGCCTTCTCTTTTGCGTCGTGGGCCAGTGAGTCGTCCTCCCTGTGCAGAGATGGTAGTGATGGCTTACAGAAATTCTCTTGGACAGCCTTGGCGAGAGACCAGAATCCACGGGTTCCCGAAGGAAGGCGAACTAGTTTCTCGCCAATTCTGCCTCTGTGCTCTGACTTTGCCTTGGCAATAACTCTTTTGAAGGACCTGGAGGCGAAGTTATACTTCTTTTTAAGTATGCTGGTATTTACATCCCGAGTCGCCGAAGCCGCAGCCCAGGCTTGATAACACTCCTGTTTACTGCGTAAAGCAGTCTTACAGGAGCGACCAAACCAAGGCTGAGATCTGCCTCCGATGGGTACCACAGATGATGGAATAAATAGTTCCATTCCCTGTAGCACCACATCAGTGACAGAGTCAGCAACAGCGCTGGGATCATCCGGCGAGAAGCAAACCCGCCCCCATAGGTAGGAAGCAAAGAAAGACCGCATTCCGTCCCAATCCGCCAACCTGTAATGCCAAACACGGCGGCAACCTGCAGAACGCAACCGCGAGGGGAGCGTGAGTGGCACCACATCACATCCGGATCAGACAATGGTCCGAAGAGCCAAGAGGGGCATCGACGGAAACCTGATATCCGTCCGGATGAGAGGTCAGCAGAAGGTCCAACAGGGAAGGTGTATGATCCTCAACATCTGGAATCCGCGTAGGCGATGTAACCAGTTGTGTCAGACCATATGCCAAGGCAAAGTCATAAACAGATCTCCCCGCATGATCGGTTAAACGTGAACCGAGCCATTCGGCGTGGTGGGCGTTAAAATCGCCAAGGATGACGATCTCTGCGGATGGGACCTGTTGTAGCAAGGAATCTGTAGCCATTTTGACGTGGTCAATGAGTCGGTCTGTTTCGGCATTACCGCTATGGGACCTATAGAGGCACACGTAGACGCGCGGATGGTCGTCGCTGTCTACGCGTAGCCAAAGGATGGACAGGTCCGAACCTTCAAGACTGCCGAGGCGTCGAGAACAGATGTCCTCTCTGACATACACGCAAACTCCAGCCCGAGGCACAAAGGAGTGCTCCAATTTGTACCCCGGGTAAGAGAGATACGAAGTATCAGCCGGAGAGGACACCTGCGTCTCGGTCAGAAAGAGCAAGGCCGGCTTCGCCGTCTCAAGATGGTAGTGGACGGCGTTTAAGTTCGAGTGAAGTCCCCTGATGTTGCAGAAATTCACAGATAGCGTGGCAGGGGTCGCCTTGGTCTTGTTGCTCAGTTTGCCCCGAGCAGTTATTGTGTTGAGCGGAATTTTGCCCCCCCCCCCCAGAATACGCGGGGCAGCACCCACGCTCAGGAGTAGAATAGCATGGTTGTGGATGCTAAGCGAGGGATTCTCCAGGGTTACTGATACCCTCCTGGGGTAGTTTATGACGTAATTCCGCTACCATGTTGATGGGGGGGGGGGGATTGGGCCTCCGGTCACCTGCACTCACCAGACGAAACGCGGAAGCAGAGCTTCCACTTCACGCCGGTATTCTGTGAGGTCGTGGTACTAACCCGGCTCGAGCCGGCCCATACGTGCAACAGCAAAACCTGCTGCGTGGCTCTACCACCGATGATTGCCTATACGACAAACTTCTTGTTTCTTAACCGCGTTTACGCGGCTAGGTAATTACTCCCTAACGGTGGCAAACTGTAATCTCCTGGTAACGCCACTTGTAGCGGGAACGGCAACCAATACGTGCGTCTTTTTGAAGACGATCGGAAAACGCAATGTGGGACATCATGCGTAAACGAGTTCGACAGTGCGTATCGTTGCGCCCGTAGCTAACGACGCTGTACATAGGCCCGCGCCGCGCGCCCCGTCAGTCTGTTCAGCCCGGTCGACAGCTAGCGAAGTTAAAACAAATAGAATACAATACCGCAGAAGAACTCGCCGCGATTAGAAGGAAGCAACTTCAAATCGAGGAATATTTAATTAAGAAAAAATACGTCAGGGACATCGCGCAGTTACAGGAAGAAACTGATAGGGAAAGCTTAAACGAAGACGAATTAGTTGAAAATAGCAACTGTGTCGATCAATGTTTCGATAACGTGGAGACTGTGCCACGTCACGTAATTACAACACAGAAGGATAGTGGACTCGCCGTAGAATTGAATCAGGTGGATCGTCATGTAAGGGTTACGTTGCCATTGCGCGTCCAACGCCCACTCTATCGCCTAAGCATAGGTCACCATTGCCACATCGCCACGAGGAACGTAGATTACCGTCGCCGTATCGTCGCGATGTAGGTATACGTAGGTCACGCTCACCGAACAGACTTCCGATATGCTGTGCTCCTACGGGGGGAGTGGTAGAACGGCAACTTCACATCTTCAACGACGCAAGTGAACGCGCGTACGTATTCGCGGCATATTGGCGTATACGATATCGCGACGGTACGGTTAGGATCACATTAGTAGCGGCCAAGGCGAAAGTCGACGGAATCAAAAGCTTTTTCTTTTTATTTTCTTTTCTGGGCAGCGTTCGGGAAACTACGACACATCTTCTCGTCAGACATACCTCAAAACCTTAAAACGAAATTGTACAACCAGTGCGTGTTGCGAGTGATGACTTACGGATCTGAGACGTGGTCCTTCATTGCTGGCCGTATGAGGAAGCTCAAGGTCGCTCAGCGAGCTATGGGGAGGGCTAAGCTCGGGGTTTCTCTGCATGATAAACTTAGAAATGAGGATATCCGCAGTAGAACCAGAGTAACCGACATAGCCCAACGGATTAGTAAGCTGAAGTGGCAGTGGGCCGGCCATATAGATCGAAGAACCGACAACCGATGGGGAAGAAAGGTTCTTGAGTGGCAGCCTCGTACGGTAGGCGAAGTGTAAGGCGACCCTCCACGAGATGGAGTGACGACCTGGTAAGACATGCAGGAAGTCGATGGATGCAGGTGGCTCAGGACCGTGCTTTGTGGCATTCCTTGGGGGAGGCCTATGTTCAGCAGTGGACTTATGAAAGGCTGTAATGATGATGATGATGTGTTTATAATAGACCAACCCTGTAGGATAAACATTCAAAAAATTACAATACTCGAGATGTTTCGAAACGGTTATGGGCTGAATTTGCATCGGAAATAGATATAGCGGTTCCAGACATTAAAAAAAATGGAGCAACTTTTTTTTAAATTTTAAATTAAATTGCGCTATGAATTTTCTATAACATACATTTCTTCGATTCCTCCATTTTAATTTTAATCAACTACAGAATACTGGCATCGTCCAATGTCGGCACAAGTGGTACATTGTTGCAGTGTAAGCACATACACGTCCGAGTTACTCATCCGGATAGTTCTCTCCGCCATCGGCCGACAAAATAGGTTTTGGTGTACACCTACCCATACAGTCCACTGTAGTCCCTTACAGAATGGAAGTTAAAAATCAAGAGTTTAGCTGTTATGAAAATAATAGTGGAATCTCTTACGAATATGACAATGATGATGACGATTAGTACTCTAGTAAATTAACATCACACGACAACTTTTGATAGATATAATGTCACAAGTACTCGTAAAGACAAACATAGAGATATCCATTGGCCTCTATATATACAAGTACGCTGGACTGGCTATACCATACAAAATGCTTCTGCCGATTTGAAGTGCCCTCATTGTCCGTACCGGGAACTAAAATTGACATAATATGTCAAAGTCTGTTGTGTTGTTTAAATCGTATTTCTGTATTTTGAACTTTTTAACTAAAAATCTTTGATTTTAGTTACATAATAAGAATTATTTTTAAGAATAGTGAGAGTGTGCGTAATATATAAAACTTGTTACCAAAAGGAAAGTGGGATAACATTCCACAAGTAAGTTAATTTACAGCTAATATTAAACAAATTAAACGACAAAACGACGAAACAGACGACTGTTTTATTAGACATGAGAAACGCACCACTTTGAAATAGTGCAGTATACCCACAATATTCTCTGGTAGTACCAGTACCACTAAGTATAAAAGTATTAGATTGTTATTTTGAATGTTTTTTTTATTTCTTCTTTCCTTATTTACCCCCAGACTCAAGTGTAGAAAAGTCGCCTGATGATGACTTTGTGTTTACAAGATGTAAATACGAGTATGTTAAATCTGTTTAAATATGACCAATTTATTATATCAAGGGAACAAATTTATAATGGGACTGCAAAACAGTCCTTAGTGAGCTCGCGTGAGTTAAGATGAGAAATAGCTCCTCCCTAAACGGGTACCCGCCTTGTCGTGGTGGGGGGGAGGGGGGGGTTAATAGCCGTGGCTTAGTAACCCCTATGTAGGATGACTCACATGGTTGGTCCGAAGTGCAGGGCTGGCCCAAGGTGGCAACCCTGAGTGGGCTTGTCGAGGACTTGGATATGTGATAGTGGGCTGCGGCTAGAGGAGAGTACTCTCCCTATACCACTGCATCGATGCGAGTTGGAGCCCGTGAAGGGCAGTGTGCCTTATCTGAGAAGGAAAGGGGGAGGAAAAGTCCTCAACTAAGGAGTCCCCAACTACTATAGGGCGGCTGGCGCCGATGGGACTGCGGATGTGTTTGAAAGCGTTTCCGTAGCCCTGCCAATGTGCGGCGAAGGTGGAACAGCATGGGGTTTTAGTAGGTGCGAGTCCGACATAATCCGTTCTTGCCCCCGCGAAGCGGGTATGCGTAGACATTTCCTCATTTGAAATTCTGAACAAAATCCGTTCTGTAGTTACGAATAAGAACGTAGATAGACCAACGCAGCGTCGATCTTGGTTTTATATGAGGTATAAAGCTTACGTCTAAGGCCTATGTATTAATTGATACATTTATTAATTGTATGGCATTATATTAATATGATTTATAAATAGAATGGACTTTACGAATAGGCCTGGGTATAGAATTATAATATACTCGTATGTTTTGTCGCACTATCTTATCTCTATTATTAGTTCCTTGGAAGTTCACTTCTGTTGTCAGCGACAAAATGGCGAAAATCAAATCGCCTCATTATGTCACGTGTATAGCCAGGCCATATATAGAGATCAGTGTATTTATCCCTTTAACACATTGTTACAAAAGGGGTATTTGCAAACAGATAACTTATCAGATGCAATGACACACAGATAGGTAGACAGACAGACAAAAATATTTAAAATATTTATTTATACTTTAGTAACATGCAAATAACCTCGAGCTTAATATAATAGATGCAGTAATTTCAATATTACATACAGACAGACAGCATACTCCAGAATGATGAGAGAGTTAGCAATTTACTTATTATTATATTAAAATAGTTATTAATTCATTTAAAACAACTTTTATATTTCTACTACGTACTAAAGCGACATAACGTTATGAGATAAAGTCTCAAGTGGAGTTAGAGTAAGAGTAATTTGTCATTTTTATTCATTGCTTTTCATTGCTGTTGCACTGCAGGACTTGCATTTTAATTTCTTGGAACAAAGTCATTTGACATTTAAAGAAAGAAAACTTATAGATAAAAGCTAATACATACTGACATAACAAAGGATTTCTTTTATGTTAGAATGTATCAGCTTTTATATAAATCCGTGTAGTGGCGGTGTAAGAATACCTACTACCCCATATAGTCCCGTGGGCAGTCGTAAGAGCCGACAAAGGCGCCTTCTCGATAACAAAGTAATAAAAACTGCGGTTGCCAACACGCATCCCAAGCATGGCAACTATGAAAAAATCACTCCTATAAGGCAATCTACGGGGAAGACCTCCGTTCAGCAATGGAATTTCATAGGTTGTAATGGATGGAAAGGAAATTTATAAAATTTTATAGAAAAATATATTTGTCAATATTCAACTTTCAAACAAAAATATCCATTACTATACATACATTTTTTTAGTTTTTAAGCATATAATATTATGTCTGTAGAAAACCCATGTCCAGAAACCTATATAAAGGTTACTGGTCAAGGCAGTGGTTTTTAGAATGTTTGTCTGTCTGTTTGTCTAGTCTTAGTATACTTACAATTTATAATATACGTAAAAACTACTTAATGGGCATGGACAACAACGGGACTCAACGACATTATCAAATGGTGCTTTTTGTATATCTTTTTTTGAAGTTTATTTTCATAGTGATAACAGCGCTAGCTTCTAAAATAAAATTAAAATTAATAATCCGGGCAGGCATAGTTGCATGAGTTCATGTAGACTGTCCGAGAAACAGTTTGGACTAAAAATCCTTGCTTAAAGTTTGGATTTCAGTTTCGAAAGACATATTGAATGTATACAAAATACTTATCCGGAAGTCAAATAAGGATATCAAAAACTGTCACACCTTTTTAGTCCATTTCGTTTTTTGATGTGGCCTATTACTTTTTATTAAATGTCTAAATTTTTACCCTTTTGAGTGGGCTAAGGAAAATCAAAAGCCCGATTGTCGTCTTAATAATTACATTAACAACTTCATCCCGTATTTTACTACCTGTAGGGATTTTTCCAAATTTACTTCTTTAATAAAAAAAGAATCAGGTTTTTAATTAGGTTCATAATTGACGCAGATATAGAGTAGTAACATACTTATACCGATACGACTTAGGCCCTTCAAGAAAAGAGCCTACTCCTATTTAAAAGGCCGGCAACGCATCTGCAATTCCCCTCGTATTGCAGATGTTCGTGGGCGGCGGTATTTATTTACCATCAGGTGAGCTGCATGCTGGCTTGCCCCCTCTCCTATAAAAAAAATACAAAAAAAGAACAAGCTCGAATTGATATTCTCCTCCCTTTTTTACAGTAGGCTAAAAATATCTAAACGGCGGCCTTTATTGAGATGTTTCGTAATGGCATCTAGCAGATTAATGTGAAATATGTTATCAGAGATAATACAATACACAGCAAACAAAATTATGATCAAGAGAGAAGCCCTTTAGTGTAATATATTGATTGTCTATCGGCATGGTAATAAGTTCACGAACTTTGTTTCGCTATTGAGTTAACCCCACGTAGGACTGGAAGATTATATACCCGGAGAGATAAAATTAGTTAGCTGGTTTAATTTATGCTTATTTGTGGATATTACTAAGAATAATTTTCTTCCTTTTATTTTTTAATTAATGTGGTCTACATCCAAGCGAATGGTTATTTTGAGTTTTCTATTATTCTTATTAGTTTTTATGTGACCCTTTCTGCCTTGAGTCCGTTAGGCCGGCCTTCTCACTTATCTTAGCCACCAAGCAGCAGTATACTTGTTGCCGTACTCAATTTAATTGGAGGCTTTGAGAGATCATCGTCATTCTTTGTTTGAAGTTAGTTGCAGATGTTCATAGACTGCGGTCTTCACTTTTGATGAACGTAACTATAATGTAACTGTAACGTAATTATACATTGTTGTATTTTGTTTATGAATTTAATGTACTTTTTTATATATTATAGGGTGACAAACGAGCACACAGTCCACCTGATGGTAAGTGGCTGCTGTGGCCCATAGACATCTACATTTATCCTCGTTTGCGAATCAAAATGCAGATGCGTTGCCACCCATGAGGACTAAGATGGAATGCCTCGTTTCCAGTAAAAAAGGGTCTCCGGTTCTCTACACTCACCATAAGAAACACAGCAGTGTTAAGCTGCTATTTGACGCTGGTATTCTGTGAGAGCGTGGTCCTTCCCCGGTCGAGCCGACCCATTCGTGCTACAACTATGTATACTAATATAGCTGCAGCATGGCTCTACCACGTACAAACTTTATCTTTTTTAAGTAACAAGTTGTTGATTTGTGCAAGTGTTAATATTATGTATTATTTATTCTGTGGTATCATGGAAAGGGGCCTTTTATATAACGAGGAATAAAAAATGAGGGACGTTGGTGTGCGAGACTGATATGGATAGTAAAAAAAAAATATTTCGGCAAAAAACATTTTTCGGCATTTTTTCTGTTTCTGGAAAGTTGCGTTAGGTAAAAAACGTTAATGATGTTTTGTTTTTCCGGCAATAGGATATTTTGTTTTTAAATCTTTATGTTTTAGGGTATTGTAATTTGCGAATCAAATAAAGGCATTTTATTGTTTTTAAATAAATCATATTTTCGACTTTCTGAACTTTCCATAGCTCGGCGCAGGTTGAGTTGGCCGCAGAGTTTTCATTCTTAGACTTCACATATTCTCGAAAAAGTTTATCTTTTTTAATTTTCAATCCAAAAAATATTTAAGCTTTGACTTATGGTACGTAGTTATGAAGTTATCGCTTTCTTTATTTTTCTTTTTCTGCAAAGATATGGTGAATGTACATAGTCCGTCTTTGCGCCAGCGAGGTAGGTATGCGGTAGGCATTTCTTCTACTTTAGATGGCAAATCTCTGTCCTCCAAATATTTGTAAACATTCTCATAAAATAAAAAAAAATACTAAAATTATTTTACACTGCAGACAAGATAACTTACTCAAGGAAGTTGTTTAAATATTTAAATGATGAAATTTTTTATTTTAATATAAAAACAACTTAAACTCTTTCCTTTCTATTATAATAACTGTGATGATATCTTGTTCTTAGAACTATAGAAAAAGTTTAATTCAAATCGATATATGGAACGGTCGTCGCACTCAACGATCCATCACTGTCAAAGCAAACAGTTGCTTTTAAGAATTATGGCTGATTATATATAGAAATATGGCTATACAGGGTCAGTAACTGACTTCGAATTCCAGGTAAGTCAGTGCTGACCCGATACTGATATAGTGTAAATTGATTTGGAGTCAGTACAGCGCTGTGGCGTTGAATATGTTATTCGCGTTCAGTATTCCTGCTTGAATATTTTGAAGTCAGTCCACTCCCCTGCCACCCACGCCAGCGGTATCAACATTATCTAAGCGACCAAGTAAATACTTGGTCAGTTGCTGGCGCTGCATTGTAGAGTGACGTCACGTCAACAACAAAGACTACTAGAGGTTCTCTAGTTTCTTTTCTATCGTCTAGTCATTTTATTATCCAAAGTAGTTTTCTTATTAAATATCTCTTCTTCTAACATTTCCGTCAACTCTTTCAACAGCAAATATTTCAGTTGTTGTAAATTCTACCGTTTCCGTGAATTATCGTTTCCCACTGACTTCAATAACGTGCGTACACCCTAAAGAAATTACCACGACTATTGACTGCATGTAAACAGTGCGAGTCAGTAGTCGTGGTAACGCCAGCACTGGCGCCTGTTACTGACCCTGTGTAAATCAGCCTTAAATCTTTAACATAATTTTAAGAGAATTTTTAATTTTCATTCAATAACGATACAATTAATTTTCACAGTAATGTCATCCAGACCGAATTTCAGTAACAGCGTCCAGTCTCATCTGGATCTTGCCTTTTGCACAGGACAGGAATATAGTGCATACGTTACATAAGCACAGGTACATACCCTATTTCCTCATTCTCATATTCTAATGGGACGACAGACCGACACGACCGGAGAGAGATCAGATGCAGAACCAACGGCTTTACGTACTCTCCGAGGCACGTGGGTGAAATACCGACAACTTCCAGACTCCGGGTTGCTACTGAGAATGTCTTGACAAAAAACCAAATGACTGAATCCGAAACCATGAGGTTTCGGGTTTAGTTATTTGAATGGAAGCAGCAGACGTGCTTACAATCAAAGACCAACTAGGCAGTCAGTTTCACAGTATAAGGATGTAAGCTTTATTTTGTATATAACAAGTGAAGACAATAAGACAGTTTATAATTACGCTTAGGCAGTAGGCTGCACTTCTATTAGGTTTGAGGTTAATAACAGATCTTTTGTCACGTTTAACAATGACGCAAACTGGAACACCCTTGTAGCCGCTCATTAGTTTGTTGAACTCTGTGCAGTGAGAGAGAATTTTAAACTTTAGTGTTCCTTAAAATTTTATATTATTTTAATATTAAATAAAATGTTTACCTTATTATTGTAGCATTAAATTATCTTTAAGCATGGCGATGATGATCATCATCAACAGTACGGCCAGTCACAAGTACATTGTTAAATATTGGCCACACTCAAATAATGCCACAAAGCACGCACACAAGCACAAGATTACTTTGATCGTTATCATCATTACAGCGAATCACATTTACACTCACAAAAATAAGCTGCACTCAAGGAATTCTACAAAGCACGGTCCTGAGTCACGTACATTCAAAGACTTCCTGCATCTCTTACCATGTCATCATTCCGTCTATATGTAGTAACTATTGATGATCCGCCCTATACTTGCTTACCGATACGAGACTGCTACTCTAGATCTTTTTTTCTCCATTGTTCGTCGATTCTTCGAGCTATAAGTCGGGTTCATTGCCACTTCTGCCCTCTGACTACTAGGCGAGCGCTTGACCTGCTGCAGCAGGTGTTTCGAAATAATTGAATTATATATATTTCATACTAATCATATCGTACGAAACAAAACAAAAATTGTGCTGCTATTGATGTTCTGTGCGAGCGTGGTTCTTACTTGGCTGAACTGACATACTCGTGCTATAGGAAATAGATTTGGAGTAAATTATATAAATATCTGCTGTGTTTCGTATGGTGAGTATAGGGAACTGGAGACCCTCCCAAGAATCGAGGGTGGATGTAGATATCTATGGGCCACAGCAACCATTTACCATCAGTTGGACTGTGCGCTCGTTTGTTACTTTCATCCTATAAAAATGTACTTGGTTTATAACTTCATTTAATTTTTAGTTCTTACAGCTGTATCCAGTAAATAACAGGTGGTACGTCTTCTTTTCTGAATTGGAATCCATCACTTTCGCTCCATCCTCTGATCTATTTATGCCGCATACCTTCTTTGTTTGAAGATAAATGCAGAGGCCACTTACTATACAGGTTGACAGTTACCTTGTTTGACACTTTTAAGTATATTTTATTCTAACAAAGTTTTATCCCAGATTCAGTTCTATTAATAGTAAAAAAAGTAACCAACTTAATTAGTAGCTGAAGCATTAACTCGCTTGTATTTCAATAGCGCCTTGTACTCGACGTAACGGTCAGAAACTGCTTTGTACGCGGTAGCAACTTTTCTCGCCAAGACCTCAATCAAGAACTCGGACAAAGAAGTACAAAGCACGCCTTGTTACTTTAGTTACAAATTGAAGGAAAACTCACGAACTGATGTGACCAAAAGGCTTGAAACGACGTTTAAAAAGCGGAGTACTAAAGTGAAATATTTGGTCGCTGTTTTGGATCATAAACAAAAAATCGTGCACTAAGCGCTTACGTGTTTTTCTTATCTGGGAAAAAGGATATTCATTTTATACGAGTATACTGTAGGAAAATTACTTATCTCGCTTTTTGTGAGTAATAAATTCACAAGTGAATGAAGAAAAGTAATTAAGGTTGAAAGCTCTTAGTCCATTTAAATTTTTATGATTTCTTGTTAACTGTCAATTTTATAAAAGGAAAACCTTTTTTCAGCCCTTCGAAATACCTACATTAAATTAAAACTGGTTATGTTTATTTCTAAAATACTTGCCTAGTTTAATTTTTTATTTTTCGAATTAATTTTTGCATAGATTTAAAAACAGAATATTGCTTTTAGTATTAACTTTTTACATGTGTTTAGTAATGATTATGTACAAGTATATTTTCAGATTTATTTAAGTCTATTGACTTAAATATATCTGAATTTGAACAATTCATAAATTATACCTATAACGCATTAACACATATGAATAGCAAATTACTGTAAGAAAAGATACAGATTCATCAAGTTTTGCAATAGTGACGTATAGACGTAGGTTCAAAAATTTTACGTCACCCAAATATCTCGAGATTGACTTGACATAATGTTTTATTTTTTCGCTATTCTCAGAATATAATAGAATAGAATCATTTTTATTAAATATACTTTCAAAGAATACATATTGAAAGTCATTTAAGCTTTACCCCTGGTTCGGAAAAAACCTTTTTTTCTAGGAAAAAACCAGCAATAACTCCAGCGGGACTTTATTTTTAAATAAAATTAGCTTACATTATATTATTTTATACAATTAGTATGAAAACATTTAGAAACAACATGGTAGCGATTACTCCATTTCCAGGGGCTATTATCAGTCATGTACTCTTTAGTATTATAATAACCCTTACTAAACGATATTTGTCTAATAGCACTTGAACTATTTGATAGATAAGTCCTGCATATTTTCTGGGACATTTATGTAAACGTATACTATAATATTAACGTAAACGTATATATTGACCCATGGAGGAGTACTGACTCTTTGGAGTCGAGTAACTGGTGTAAATAACTTGTACTTGTTATTTACAATTATTATGTAGTTACCGTGGATTTAGTAAGTAACTAACGCTAGAATATAATGGCAATGCGAAAGAGAAAGATCATTGTTTACGCGTCTTTTAGAGCGAGAAAGATAGGCTAGACCATTCACGTACACGCTATTGGCCTGTACCGGCCTGGCATCATTCGTGAACAAAACAAATCCTGTTTGTATTTGCAAAATCTCAGGTTTTAAAGTGAAAATTAGTGTTTAACAGACGTGCGTAGTACCTAAATATAACTCACCTCAGAAAGAAATCCCACATTCATAAACATTTAACCCGTAGGTATGACTGAAATATTTAACTGTCTAAATGCTGTGTTGTGAAGCAGGTACAAACAATTTGTACTTAAATGGATAGGAAAAAAATATCACATTTTGTAATAATAATCATCTGAATGCAAATCAAATGACTTTTAAATAATTACAAATACGTGAAATTCTGCTAATTTTAACCTCACTTTTGTAGAGATTGACTTTATCGATAATATTGTATCAAAATGTCCTTGACAAGCAAAGGTACGAATGTGTATGCAACTTGGTAATATATTTTTTTTAAGTTTTAGGTTTACGTAACGAAATATTCTTCTAACCGTATATTTTTTTTAATATTATTTTAACTAACAACACGATAACAAACGAGCACACAGTTCAGCTGATGGTAAGAGGTTGCTGTGGCAGATTTTCACAAAATATTGATATTCGACAAAAATCGTTGAAAGTAATAAATAGAGAATTAGTTCCTAAAAGAAAATATTCGACTATATGCAGAAAATTCTTTGGAGGTGCCCACTGTGTAGTGGCGGTGTAAGAATATCCACTACCCCATATCATCCCTCGGGTGTCCTAAGAGGCGCCAGAGGGAAACCAATCAGGAGATGGGCAGCAGGGGCTTCCTAATAACGACTAAAAATTAAAAATAAACTCCGGTTGGCACCCCCTATGAGGCAATCTATTGGGGAGGCCTTTGTTAAGCAAGTGAAATTAAATAGGACATAAAAGTAACAGAGGTTCATTAAGGGAAAAACTACAATACATTCATAATTAATTATTTATAAAATTACATATTGAAACTTATTTTGCTATTAGGATAAAGTAAGTAGCAAAATTCCAAAATATCTTTAAGGAGAGTTCACAAAATATTTACCATAATATATTAGTTCCCTTTGAAGGATTCTAAAAAATTGACATCGTATTCTTGTGTAATACCTTTAAAGTACACGTTTCCTATCTCAGTTTGGTTTTAGTTATTAACATTTAATTTATACACACATCATAACATGTTTCATTGTAATAATTTTTGAAGTTTATGGATGAAATAAGTAGTAGGACCCCATTTCTGTCTTAGAGATCGTCTGGGTAGATATCAGAAACAAAAACAGAAACAACAACAGAAACAGGAACATTTCTATTCAATATAGATTATAAATAATACTTACTTACAGTCACTCTTTTGTTTAAATAACATTTGTTCGAAAAAAAAAACCACTGTCCTCAGAAGAACGAGCAAGAAACCCAGCGGGACTTTTTTTTTTAAAATAACAGTTTACAATTATGTATGTTACACAATTAACAACACAAAACAAATTAGAAATAGCTTGGTAGCGATCACCTCATTCCCAGGGGTTATTATCATCCATAAATTCCTTAATATTATAATAACTCTTTTTATACAAACTCAGTTTAATAAAGTTTTTGAACTTTGAGCAGGTCAAGTTTTGTATATTTTCTGGGATTTTGTTGTTAAAGCGTATACATCGCCCCAAGAATCTATTACTGATTCGGTGGAGACGAGTAACTGGCACTACTAGCTTGTGTCTGTTCCTAGTTTTTAAATAATTAATATTACGTATTTATATAAAACTACTTTTATTTTTGTGTACGTACATTACATTTTAATAAATGTATTAGATGGCAAAGTTAATATATTAATTTCCTTAAATTTTTGTTGCAGCGACTCTTTAGACTTTCTTCCTCCTACTTTCTACTACTTTCTTTCTTTCTCCTACTTTATAGATAATAAGCAATAACCTTTTGGAAATAGAAATTGTAACAAAATTAAGGAATGTGTTTTATTGATGATTCAAAATGGCGTGGTAGTAACGAACAAAGAAGTATAATACAATCGCAGGGTGTACAACGTGTACAACGAGTAATAGATAAGAGCGGTAATGACGGTGCTTAAGGAACAATAGATAAGAGGAAAGATTGAATAATAGAACGCTAATGAGGGTGTAGAGTCTACACTGTAGACCCACCGGATATCAATTAGATATTAGTTAATTGATCTGCACAACTCCGGGACCGTGCGTCGTACACAAAAACGGACCGCAGATTCGGGATCAGAGCATGCCATAACCTTTGCTTTTTGTAGGATCCGTCCGCCGTCAGCCGATGAGGGCTGAGAGTTGTACCAGTTCTGACTCAGTTAGCCATAAATGGTACAACCTAACTACTAATGTATATTCTATCAACCTGTAACCTAGTACCGATATAAACACAGGCTGTACGGCATTTCATCTCAGTCCGTAGAGATAACAACTACCTTCTTATTTTGAAGTTAGCTTAACGGTCCAAGAGCAAGTCTCATCCGACACTACTACGATGATATTTCGGATGTGAGTCTGGGCGAGATAAGAATGGCTCTTCAGCACCTTAAAATCGGCAAGTCCCCGGGCGAGGATGGAATTACAGCGGAGCTTCTGACAGCGGGTGGAAAGCCGGTACTTGAAATCCTACCAATTTAATTTAATATATTTTATATTAAGTGATCTTGGCTACGTTTCATCAATTCGCCATTGATAAAAATGAGAACAGCAATTTTACAATTGTGTTTACAAGAAACACTATCAGTTGAACCTTGCAGCTTGTTCTGTATTTTTATTATAAATACTTAGAAATGTAAACATTATTAATAAATCATTCCCATAATATTTTGTATTATTTTTTATTTTGCCCTATCTGAAACGTTCTAAACTCTATAGTAAATGTGGCATATGAAATGACCATGGAAATATATGTACTTCGTACAAACGAAATGACTGACAATCACTAGAATATTTTATCTATATACAAAGATATTTTACGTTTTCGTGGCCTCCACGTGATATTTTTGTCAGCATTAGGTACCCTTCTGTATCTGAAACGAATATGAATTTTACATATGTACACGATACAAAAGTAAAGTAACTATGTAAGTCCCTATGCTGGGCACAGACCTTCTCTTACTTCTGAGAGGGTTTTAGGGTAAGGAAATGTCCGCCGCGCTGCTCCGTGTTGGCGAACTTCACATGTCTTCGAAATTTTTTTCTTATTCCTTCTACATATTCATGTTTTCTCACGATATTTGCGTTCACCGCCGAGCACGTGCTAAATCAGCACTTAAAGTTTTAATTAAAAATTTCGTTGTGGATCAAACCCGGCGAAATTTACAGCGAGCGCTTAGTCCCAGAGCTACTAATACGATACAAATAAATACGATTCAACGAATCTACGATACGTACTTAAAACTTAAACACTTGATAGTTCGTGATGCCTACCAGACGAATCTACAGCACCACATCGTGCAATGTAATTGAAAATTCTTAACTGCGACATAACTCTCATTTACGCGGAAGCATAATATGCAGTATGTCACTTATATACTTGTCACCTCTGCAGTCTATTAATCTTTGAACTTTCTAATCACTACAGAACGTAGTCGGCTAAATTATCTGCGGTTGCCTTTTCGTCAAGATCATTCAAGCTCCTTAAAGCCTTAAATGTCTTTGATCCAGACCCAGATCAATTATGTTTGTAGGCCATACAAATACTTGTTACGTGTAGGATTCAAACCCGCGGCTCTTAACGCTGCAGCTTATTGCTAAACCACTGCCCCACAGAGTTATGCTTTTTGTATTATACAATAATTCTTTATAACATCAAAAAAGAATTATTCATAGAAGTAAGTTATTATTATGAAGAAATATATTTTAATTTTATGAAAATTACCCAAGAACAAGGCAATAACGAGGATATAACGAGGAATTGAAAAATTTACTTAGCAGCATACTTTCTTATTCATCCTTTATAGAGAACCCTTTTAGGTGATTACATTATTCAAATTTCAGTTTAATGTTTCAGGCCTCCGAATGGAACTCTTGAATAAATTGCCATCAAGTCCTGCATATTAAGTTTTTGGTATATTTTATCTTCCTGCTTTACTGTCGAATACAGAGTGTATGTTTACGGGTATAATATTTTATAGAAATTTATAGTTGTTGTACTACTGACTTTTTCAATATAAATTTTATATTTTGATTATATATCATACATATATTTTGTCGTGAAGCGACAATAAAGAACAAAAAGAATCTAACTTAAGAACAACAAAACAACAAAAATACAACAAAAGCAAAAAATATATTTAAGATTCAAAAATATTTACAATTTTATATTACAAAAATGGATACTCCATTTTTGTTATGTTGTTTGTTGTTATGAGGATGGATGATGCGATTTACAGATTATTTAAAAAAAAAGTAATAAAAAAAAGAGATTAGTGCAGAAGCTGAGTCTGAAGATCCAGGTGTGCTCTCAGCGCCTGGAACGAGCACGCACGGCGTAGGTGAGAAGGCGTGGGCGTCTCTAGGCGACGACCTCCGGTGAATGTGGTAATTGCAGGATCCGGCGATTTCAGGCCAGACAGGGGCTTGCAGGATCCTCAGCGGCTTCAGACAACACAGAAGCCTGCAGGAACTGGTGACTTCAGGCGGAACAGAGGTTTGCAGGTTCCGGCGACTCCAGGTAGAGCAGTGACTTGTAGGATCCCGGCGACTTCAGGCAGAGCAACGGTTTGTAGAGTCCAGCGACTTCAGGTAGAGCAGAGGTTCGTAGAGTCCAGTGGTTTCTGGCAGGACAGAGGCTTGCAGGATCCCGGGGCAGTGCGGCCCCGGGATAAGGCCTTTAGAAGATGCTTCCAATTCGAGAACTGAAGCAAGACTGAATTTCTTCACCGATTGTTCGGCTTTTATACCTTTCTAGAGAGAACGGAAAAATTATTTAAATTAAACGCAAATTTTTTGTAAATGGTCAAGAGAAAAGAGTATTTATGTGGAATTATCGAAATAGAAACAACAGACCGGTAGCAAATTTGAATATAATTGCTATGGAGACCAAATAAACAACAATGTCAAAACATGTCAAATTTTGGTTTTAGGCTTGTAATAAGAAAACGGCAAGATTTAAGTGGAAAATGAGATATTATTGATATAGGAAAAAAGGTAGCGCAACTGCCCACACAAAGCCCGAGATTGTAGAGTTACGGAAAACTAACTAAAAGATCGAAAAAAGGTAGACTCCATTGACACCAATTTAAAAGTGCTGATAATGTGAAAATACGAAGTAGAAATGATTTGTTATTGTGTTCTTATGGTTTAAAATCGTTACAGGATCCTATGGAAATAAAGGTGATGTAAAATATCCAGTTTTGAAGTGAATGCAGAAAATCGAAACAGAATGGAAAAATGAATTTAAAATAATGTAAAATGATAAGTAAGTAGCATAACACTACAATTTATACAGGGGTACAGACGGATGCAGCCTATTTTGAATTTAAAAAAGCATTTGACCTAGTAGATCATAACGTGTTGCTTAAGAAGCTAGCAGTTTTTGGTTTTACCCCACATTTACTGCACTTTTCTGCAAGTTACATGTCCGATAGACAGCAATATGTGGAATATGAGGGACATAAGTCAGAGCCATATTTCACGTGGTCCGGGGTAAGTCAGGGCAGTAACCTTGGCCCTTTGGAGTTCTTGCTGATGATAAACGACCTACCAGAAGTGGTGAAAGACGCTAGGTATTTATTGTTTGCTGACGACTTTAAATTGTCTCTTGCGGTAAAAAATGGGAATGACTGTGCTATACTACAAAGACACATAGACAGGGTTGTAAATTGGAGCAAAGACAATCTTTTGAAATTTAACAGCTTTAAGTGTGTGTTAATTAGTTTTTCTCGTGCGCACACTCCTATTTTAAATAACTATCACATTGACGGGCTGCCGATGACAAGGGTCAGAGAAGTTAAAGATGTCGCCTTGTATAATATATTGGTGCGGAGTCAACTTGAATGTAATGCAGTCATCTGGGCTCCGCATGAAACTAAGTATAGTCTCATGCTAGAGCGAGTACAGAATAAATTTATTAGATATTTATATATGCGTTATTATGGTGTATATACATTTTATCCTCTAATGTATCCAACTTTGTTTATCTTAGGTATGGTAGGATATAATGAACTAAGAGTTAGAAGGGAACTTGCGCTCGCCTCGTATATTTTTAAAATACTCAGAGGAAAATTGCATAACGCCGAAATGTTAGGGCAATTAAACCTATATGTTCCTGAGAGGTATATGTGGCGCCGACGGCAGCCGCGACTGTTGGTGGAGCCGCGCGCTCGGACCAACCTTCTGAGTAAGGCGCCTCTGACGTGCGCACTCCATACGCTCAACTTAATAGCTAGTGAGACGGACCTGTTCTGTTGTACTTTGAGTGAATTCACAAAGACAGCATTGCTTGTAATTTGTTACAAAATTAAAGCATGAAGACAAATCAGTTAGACAGCTACACTATCGCATTAGGTAATCCTGTACTTAATTATAGTCGTAAGTTTCAGAAAAAAAAATTTAAAAAAATCACCTAATCTTATTTAAATAGTCACTAAATATTTACAAATTTTTATTCGTCTTAAATACAATTAATGTGGACTTTTGACATTAACTTGAAACCAATCAATTTAAATCAATCTATACTTAAATGATTAAGGCTTTAACTAGCCTGAATGACCTTGACGAAACGGCGATCGCAGAGATTTTAGCCGATGTCAACACCGTCTAGCAACTACGTTCTGTATTACTTATAAAAGTGCAAAGATTAATAGACTGCAGAGATGACAATTATATAAGTGACATACTGCCTGTTATGCTTGCGCATCACTGAGAATTATGTCGCGGTTACGCATCTTCAATTACATTGCACGGTGTGGTGCTGTAGCTTTGTCCGGTAGGCATCACGAGCTATCAAGTGTTCAAGTTTCAAGTACGTAAGAATTTTTATTATATATGTTAAATCTGTCGTCAAAGCGTTCGCTGTAAATTTTCCCGGGTTTGATCTCCGACAGCACGAATGAAATTTGTAATTGCAATTTTCGTCAACACGCATTGGGGAAGCACGGCGGGCATTTCCTTGCCCTAAAACCCTCTCAGAAATAAAAAAAGAACCCAGTAGAGGGACTTGTATAGCCTATTACTTTACTTTGTAGCAATATTTATATTCGTTTCAGATATAGAAGGGTACCTTATGCTGACAAAAATATTATGTGGAGGCGACGAAAACGTAAAATATCTTTGTACCTATATAAAACGTTCGAAAGATTGTCAGTCATGTCATACGCCACATTTTCTATAGAGCGTAGAACATTGCAGATAAAGCAAAATAAAAAATATTCCAATATATTATGGGAACTATTTATTAATAATATATACATTTATAGGTATTTATAATAAAAATAATGAACAAGCTGCAAGGTTCAACTAATAATGTTTTTTTAAACACAATCGTAAAATTCCTGTTTTAATTTTTACCAATGGTTAATTGATGAAACGTAGTCAAGATCACTTCATATAAAATACATTTAATTAAAATTGACACGTGACCTATTTGGCCTTCTACTTACAACTCGGCGGAAATTTGAAAAGAAGATTTTGTCTTTTCACACAAGTATTGTTTACAACTGGCGTGGTTTCGAAAATCGTGATTAAGTGTCAGAGGTATATAATCAATTAAATACTGAACTTTTTTGAAATTTTTGTTATATCTTCTTAAAAACTGACGCCAGCTCACTATTTTATTATTTGTTTTTTTTTTGTAACGCATAAGGATAAGTTAGACTAAGTTAGATTAATTTGGATAAGTTTATATTTTTTTTAATTTTATCACAAAATTTCCGCAATAAATTATTACCTTTTCTACAGTGATTCTCTCCTCTTAGTTTCGGCGTGACTGTAGAATGTTATACTGAGTCACCGTCAGTTACTAAGCGGTCATAAATCATTATATGTATGTATAGACATACATATATACATTTTTTGATTTTAATAGTTATGTTTTTTGAATTTTGATTGATTTTTTGAAACCTGGGAAAATTATTTTTTTCCATACCAATTGATGGGCCTGAGTGTAATGCCAGTTATGCTCTTTGGCTGAAGTTATTTTTTATTTTATGCTCAATTGCAGACAAAACAATATTGATTGTGCATCTCTAAAATAAAATTATACCTCTTCTCCTTCTAATAATAGCTCCTGTACCTTACATGGCGGAATAGTTATTATTATCTATAAGACCATTTGCGAAAACAGTTTTTGTTAACAGTTATGAGTGTAACATTTTATCACCTGCTTTGTTTATAGTGCCTTGAGCAACACTTTGCCGGTTTCTGTACAGAAAATGATGCTGGCTTTGCAAATATGGATGGCCGCTACCATTGAATATAATACCCGCTATGTTACACTTATTAACATAGAAACTTTAATTATCATTTGCATAAAATTCTAAATAGCACATTTTACACAAGAAAGTAAACTTTTAGAGCAGTCCATCTTGTTTTTCACTATTTAAGTAAAAAGGCAAAACAAAAAACAAACCAATAGGGCCGTGAATTAAAATTTCTTGCAACTTTTTATAGAAAAGCATGACCTTATCATAATATAAAAGTCAATCATTTAGCCATGTGATAAAACTTTTAAGTGTGCCAGTCAAACATTAATGATGATATTCGGGTCATTATACTGGAAATAGTCTTTTAAATATTTTGTAGTACAATTGATAATCTTCAGTATGATTGACCGTGTATATGACTTTTATAAGTCTATGTTATTTTTGATGAAAATTATTATTGCAGATAAAAGCCCTTTCACATTTATTTTAGTCTCGAATTAAATTAACCAAAATGAAAATAATAACATTGGCTCTTTATAAATGATCTTTAAATGTAAAACACTGACTTGAAATTATATAATTATTGGCATTTTTTTAATTCATTGAACTTTTTTAAGATTTTGTTGAAACTCTACTGGTAAAAAAAAAAAACAAATATATATGTTATAGTTCTTGATGAAAATAATGTATGCGCGTTACATCGCATCCCATCAAGAATTTCTAATGTAATTCTTAGTGTAAAGCTAAGACGTGATAATAACTGTAAACAATAGAATAACAAAATAATGAAAACATTTACATTTACAAAAATACTTGCTTTATAACCTAATAAATATTATTTGACCGTAATAAAATAAAACAAGGTAGTCTTGAGCATGAAAGTAAAAATAAATATTTTCGATTATTATTGCAATATCTAACAGCCGGATCAGCGGGCGATTCTGATCCATCTAAAGATGCAAAATTTCAGCAAGCACTATCAAATTCAATAGGAGTGACAGAAAAACGGTTCTTGATATAGAAAGATAAATAAATTATTTAACCTATAAAGTAAAATTTCTTTTTTACAAATCAAAATAGCCCAATAGCTTTATTAACATTAGACATAATTGTACGAGTGCTTACAATACTTAACATTATTTTACTGAAATCTCAGAAAGATTTTTTTTAAAATAGAATAAGGGTGACAAACGAGCACACAGTCCACTTGATGGTAAGTGGTTGCTACGGCCCATACACATCTACATCTATTCTCGATTACGTATCAAAATGTAGATGCGTTGTCCCCCGTGAGGACTAAGATGTAATGCCTCCTTTCCAGTAAAAAGGTTCTCCGGTTTTCTACACTCACCATACGAAACACAGCAGGGTTAAACTGCTATTTTACATGTTATTCCCCGATCGAGCCGACCTATTCGTGCTACAACTATACCTACTACTAACATAGCTGCAGCATGGCTCTACCACGTAAAAAAAATTGACGTTGAAAATTTAAGTATTTTAGAAGCAACTTTGCAATTATTTTCTATTGAGTTAATTTTTGTGGAATCGTGTTTTGCAAACCGCCACCTGAAATACGTACAATTTTTTTCGATAATGACGTAAAATTACAAAACGATCCCCATGCATATCAATGTGGCTCTATTTAGCCTCTCAATATGAACATACCTCGGGATTCAGAGATTTTAAAAGTTTTCATGCGTAGATAATGGAAGATATAATATTATATTATTACTGTCCCGTGTGAGGTAACCTGTATACTTATATACATATTCTCATCATATTTTTATGGTAGGTTAGAAAAATTATATCTAAATGCAAACTTTTTTTACCCAGCAAGTAGTAAAGCAACTACAATCCCATCGGTAAGTGGTTATGTAGTCTAAGATGGTAAATTGCACTAACTTAACAAAAACCTATTCACTCTTGCCTAATAGTACTAGGTAAGTATTATTTGCGACCTATTTGTGTGTGTGTGTATGTGTGTGTGTGTGTGTGTGTGTGTGTGTGTATGTGTGAAGAAAAGTGTATGAGAATACGTGAAGAGGAATAAAGGTTGAGTACTAATTCGCTTACCTGTACGAGGTTGCCACTCGAGGACCTTTCTTCCTATTTTTTATTTGTTTTCCAAGTTATATAGCTAGCCCGTTGCCATTGCACTGTAATATTGCGTTGAGCTATGTCAGTTACTCTGGTTCTAATGCAAATATCTTCATTTCTAACTTTATCACGTAGAGAAACCCCTCTCCAATTAAAAATTTTTACATTTTTTAGATGATAGTTTGTCTAACATAAAAAAAAAACATAAACCCAAGTATGTCTTTATATAGTTATTTATACTTAGGTAAGCACCATTCTTTTATTTATTTAAATTGTTTGATTTAATTTGATAACAGAGTTCCTAAAAAAAGTATCTGTATCTTTATTTCTCTCCCCAATAATATTTTATAAAGTCATACTCATAAAAACAGCGTTTTATTGTAATACATAATTATAAAATTCATTATCAACTAATTAATAAAAATATGCAACAATAAAATTGCATAGGTATTAAAAACTATCGAAATCTAAGTAACGACAGCATGTTCGTCGTTCCACATCTAAATTATATAAAAATGCATTATTCAATTTCACTAATCAACGTCGCCGCAAAAATTTCTTCTTCTTTGGGCACTTTAAAAATTCATTTATTTAGAAAATAATATTTACAGTTACCAGTGTACAGATATTAACTAAATTAAGTATTTCTAGTCATAAAAATATTTATAATTGATTATAAACTTTTAAAAAACTAATATATATTTGATCGAAGTCGCTCCAACACCGACGTGCGGTCCACTTACACTGTGACAGAGCTTACATGGCGACGGAGCATGCGCGCTCGTGTAAATATATTCAATTTCAGGGAAAAATGAAATATTCTCTTATAAAACGGGTAATAAAAATAAAACTCTCAATTAAAAATATTAATATTTTTAAGACCTTTTTTTTTAGTGTTATTAAAAATAGTGCTATTTAAAAAGCTTGTGCCGTTTTGGAGAAATTTTGCAAAATATGACAAAGATAGGTACTCTTTGGGGATTTTTTTTCTAATAAAGTGTTGACAAAAATACAATTTTGTTAAATTAAAAACATTTACCAAATTTTCTTCTATTACCCTGTATTTTTTCTTTGTGGATTAAATGAACAGTTATTGAGATTTTTTTACTTAAATATCCTAGATTTAGGCATTTCAACCACTGTTAAGGCCTTAACACTCCGTTACACGCGCGGGGCACCAGTTGTATATAGTCCAGGAAATGAAGCATTTTGGCTCGCAATTTTTTCGTCCACCATGGACGAAATTTGACACTTGAAATTTTCACAGAAGGTAGAGAATCATTGTCTATATCATGCCGCTGTACGCTAGAGCCTTGGGTGGTTACCACCCCATCTCGGAAGTGGAAATTTTTTATTACATTTTAACTATAGGAATCGACGGAAAAAGTAATTCTAAGAAAAAAATGTTATATACGTTTTTTTCGTAAAACTAATATTTTTTGAGTTATTCAAAGTTGAACGTAACAGTTTTTTTGAGGAAAAAATCAACTTTCTTAAATGGTTTTTTGCGAATAACTCTAAAATCATGCATTTTCCCAAAAAAAGTGAGGTAAGCCAAATTGTAGCTTTTAAGAAAACAAAAACAATGCTTTTTATAATTTTTCTACGACAAATACGAACTGAGATACAGCAAATTAATGCTTAGCTTTTTCGTCAAATGCATAAGTTAGAAGATTTAAAGCGAAATAACGAGAAAACATTGCATTATTATTATTATATTTAAAGCTCATGGAATCTTTTTTAAAGTATTTAATTTGAGCTTTCAAACAAAAACAAAAAAAATGTCTCTAGCCTGAAAATTGACCGATTTATGTTCAAAATTTTTCTACGAAAAAATCTGTGAAAACAACCACCACCATTCTGTGATTCTCTTTACATATTTACTATTAATACACAATTACAATTGACCAATTTAAAATGCCTAATTTTAGAAAAATTGGAGTTTAAAGAGTAAACGATTTTTTTCAATTTCGTGTTTTTAAACCTTTTCTTAAAAATATCTCCCAAAATACTAAAGATACAAAAATATCGGTAAAGTACTAAAATTGTAGTTTTTTTAATGACAAAAACTTCCCTGTGTGCATATTTTTTGTACAGCGAATATTCGGCAAGATATAGCCGTTTAACATTTACGATCGAACATCACCTTATTCAAGCGCTTTAAACTCTTTCCATTTAAAAATTAAGGGATTTTAAGTAATTTAATTTATATAGTCTTATAGCTCCTGAAAAGCCCTACAAAACCGTTTCTGAAAAAAATTTCTATCACCTAAAATGAAGGAGCTATGCTTAAAAAACCGATCAATTTTTTTTCGAAGAATTCGAATTACCCGCTTTGGAGCGTAGTAATCTACTTAACCGGTATATTAGGCCGTTATACGTTATATGTTCCACTTTTTCGATTCTTATTGGAAGACAGAGAAGAAGAAACATTTGCACATGTGAGTGTATATTTCGTTGATTTCTCACCAGTGTATTCTAAAATTCGAAGACAGTAGCACGTGCTCTGACAACTTCAATGTTTTCAAGGGTAGTTTTTAACAAGGGTAGGTTGAAAGATTATGAAATTGTATCCTAAAGCATGAAACAATTATTATTTAACTATTTTTACCCATATTTTAGGTTTTTAATGTTATTTTATAATTTTTGAAAATAAGAGGTAGTTTTTACCTAAAAAAAAAAAACAAAAAACGTACAACGGCACAATATAAAAAATGAACTAGAGGGTGAAATAAGCCTAATCCCAAATTTTTGTACAAATCGGTGCTGGACGAAAAAATTGCGAGGTTTTACCATTTTTTAGCTTCATTTCCTTGACCAATATATTTACCTGTAAATCAAAAACTTAACCGCCAGGATTTTGATTTTTGAAGTAGCTGTTGCAAATATCTTCGCGTAACCTTCAGATGCAAATACCTTCATCGACTGCGCCGGCGCTCGGACTTATCCTGTGTAAGTATTTTCGCATCCCTGGGGCACCCAGTGCCCCATGCGTGTAATTACGTACCTAGTGGTACGTAGATTAGAGAGGAGATTTTTCTGTATTAAGTTAAATAATATGTTTTTTTTATTGTAACAAAATATACAGCTTGTACATTTACCAATATATAAACGAGAGAACATTTTATGTTATATAGAAGCCTTTATAGATTTACAATTTATTTGCAAAAAATTTATTTCTTTTTTGTCTTCAGCAATGTTAACATAAGCGTATAACATAAGATAACTTTTCTACGTCGATGTTGTAAGTATTGTATGTTGATATTACGAATACTGTTTACTGTATTGGGTATTACCATATACCGTATATTGGGTATTAGTGTGATGTTTTAATTGTTGTCTTAATTTATTTGTTAGTTATGTTGTGTATGACTTATATATTATTAATTTATTCATTCATTCATTTATTTTCCCGGACTCTAGTAATAAAAGCATAAATCGTCATGTTTAGTACTTTTGTGTACAATATTAAATAAAATGTAAAAATATGGACATCCTCCAACTCGCTATTGGGCAGTGTATCAGCTGTGGTCGTACTAAAGGACAATGGCGACTTCCATATAATTTTTTTATTGATATGATGTTTTTGAGTCTGCAGATAAAATGTATGTAAAGTTAATAGGGCTTGAATTCTTGAATAGTTTCATTTTAAGGTTTACTGTTAAAGTAATAAAGAAATTAAAAAGATTTTAATATCTCAACTATAAAACTAAATCCGATAATAAAATATGTAAGCGCAATGAACTACGACAACGTTAATAGAGTTATTTATTAGACTACGAGTACGTGCTGATCAAAATTCAAAAGAAAATAATTTCGAAGGGTAAGGTCAGTTCGATTAGCACACATGCTTTGCGACTTGGCCAAATCATACTTGTGGAAATAGATATAACTCTGCTGTGTAAATTATTGCATTGTTAAAAAAATAGAAGCTACAATAATAATATTATTAGAACGTGTGGCTTGAAAACAGGTATTTAATATAAATAGAAAAACTTATAATAATAAACGATTTAAAATTGTGTCATAAATTATTTCGCCTTGCACGTGACCTTGTTTACAAGATATAAAAAAAATTAAAAAAATGTTTACACGATTGTGATGATATAAAAGAAAATGTTACGATTTATGTTATAACTGAGATGGGGCATGTTTCCGAACTTGAGTAAAGTTTGAAGGGTAGGAACTTGGCACGGACGGTGGAGGGCCGCAGTCACGAAAGCGCATTCTTTCAAGCGTTGGGTGTTTAATGCGTAAAAGATTACTTATGTAGAAAAACTGTGTATTAGTGATTTTTCCATTATTTAAATAAAAATTTATATTCGTGGAACGTTAATTTTAGAAGTGTAACGATGAGAACGATGGACCGGAGCAAATGCTAGAAGTCTGCCTTATAAATGTACGTTGAGTCGAGATGAAGACAAGTTGGACTGGCTTGCAGTAAATGAATACTGCGGAAGACAATTCTAAAGAGTGAATTATAGGGGTTCTTGAGGATAATGACGAAGGCTTGAGAAGTTATTATAATATCCGTTAGGTTGTTGGTTTTGCGTGTTCACATCACGTCGGTTGGTCACCACTTGGGCTGTGAAAGGAAAAGGGGAGATCTCCCGCCGAGCAAAGTGATCGGCCCGGGAAGCGGCAGCGCTCCGTGGGTTAGTTGGGAGCTATTGTATATATAGCGCAGTAACTTCAAAACTTTGATAGCGTGATTTAGGCTTCGGTGCGTTTCGTTTGTGACACGACAACAGCGCCGTCACAACGGAATAAAAATGAAGAAGAATGAAAATACATATTCATAGCTTGGAACGTAAAGTAAATATTAAAAAAAATGTTGTAATGTGTTTGTAAAGAAATAAGGTCAAGCATGTCAGTTGTGTTTGCACAGTCAACATCGGACGCAAATAATGGTGTCGTTATTTATTTTAACTGCGGTTGCTTGTTAGGCTTACAAGAGTGAGGGATCTTAAATAATGCAAAGAAAATGCTTTTAGTGAATTTTGAACAAGATAAAAATAAGACTTTTTGTCCAATGAAGGATTTTAGTGAATAAAGTAAAAATAGTTTGATAATTCCAGTGTATTTTTTAAATATATAATCTAAGTGGTACATATAAAAATAAGAGGGGTTTGTAATTGATGAATATCCTAAATAAATGTTCTGGATATAGCTGTTCACATCTAGAATAAATGCGGTACGCTGCTACTAATATAAGTTGCAATACGAATGGAATGATCCTACCGGAGAAGGATGGACTGCGCTTTCACAGAATACCAGCGTAAAATACAAGCTTTATGCTGTTATTTTTCATTCTAGCATAGTGAATATAGAGAACCGAAGGCACTCAGGGTTAATAACGCATCTACTTTTATATTTTTTATCGAGGATAGATGTGTCTTTATGGGCTATATTTTCAACTTACCATCAGTTCGACTGTGTGCTCATTTGCCACCCTTATTCTATAAAAAATTAATTTTAGATTTTAATTATAACTCTGTAACCGACTTTAACTTCTTGATTAATTGTTGATTGGAGCTGGAAACATTACGCATGCTTTTATCTGAAAATGCTTACAGATAAATATCAGTTATCGTTTGTTTAGATTTTATGGCTGTTTTGCCTATGTATCTGGATAGATTATCTCTTACTTAATATCTACCACCACAGTAATAAGGCATTCACTATTGTATTTCGGTTCGAAGGTTATGGAGTGCTCATTAAAGTAATGTCAGTAGTTGTATGTAGTTATAAGAGAGGGAAAGGAATTTATTTTATTTATTAAATTTTCATGCACAAAGTTGTACATATGGCGGACTTAATGCCATTGGGCAGGGGTCGGCAACCTTTTGAGTCGGAAGAGTCAAATATTACAATTTACAAAATTTCAAAGTTTTTAAAGAGCCACAATATTTTATACATAAATATATATGGTGTTATTAGATAATCACTTATTATTTAAGTAAAAAATTAAAACAATTAAACTTTACAATTTATTTCCAATGTAAGTCTTACAACACTAACTTGAACTTCAATAACATACATTTACATTTAAGCAAACAAATTCAATGCGAGCGTTGGCTTTGGATGGTTTTAGTTTTCAACGTGGTAGAGCCATGCTGCAGCTATATTAATAGTATAGTTGTAGCACGAATGGGTCGGCTCGACCGGGGAAGGACCACGCTCTCACAGAATACCAGCGTATTGGTGCGAAGAAACTTTTTTAATCGATATAGAGATCGCAAAGTTCTAGTAGTTTTGCGACTCATCTCCTGTTTATGTTGGTTCCATGTTGAGCAACCATCAACATATAGTCAAGGTTATTTACATAGGGAGAGAATGGTGTTAGGGTGGGAATATTTAGTTTGTAATGTATAAAAATAGATATTAACAATGTAATAAAAATCTATTGATGGAACTATAGGTATATAGATATAATTGCTCATATCAACACTATTGAGATTGGCAATATCGAGAGTACAGAACCTCGTCCTTGCACAAAAATGCTGCCCCATCCTACTCTAATTACCAGCTTGGTGTTTTAGCATTTTCAATGGATATCGCCGTAATGTACAAAAAAAATAGCCACTTGGAGCGTGAGTCCTCATTCATTTATTTATCTCATAGTGAACCTTACATAATGTATTGTGAAGAAGAAGAAGGCGAACTTGATGCCCAAAGCATTCGCATTCTTCAAATTTAGGGCAGTGACACAATGTCTTAGGCGGTTACGAAATACTGAAATGAATACGAAATACAAAATACAAAATAATCAAATGAAAATACATATTATACTACAGAGCACATTTTTGATGATAAACAAATATATATAAGATAGACATATATAGACACATACATGTTTTAATAATACGTGATAATCATTACAGCCCATCCAATAAAGCACGGTCATCAGTCTCCTAAGCTCTTGGATCGTTACTCAAATTTGCGTGTGGCTCCAACAACGACGTGTGCAGCTGCCCGTAGAACCTCTTAATCTCACTCAAAACACTCAGGTGTACCGGAAACGATGCCATCACATTCGGTCTTAAGCTTTGATAGATGGCTCTTTCTGGCAGACAGATCTCTGGCAGAGACTGGACCCTTGGTTCCGCTCGATCGTTTCTTCAATACGTATTGAAGTTGCGTAAGTCCCACCGCATGTATTTGGGGATCTGTCTGTTCAGTTGCCTGTATGCTGTCATATCTGCTGAAGACTGCAGCTTCAATTCCCATCTAGCAAACATGAGATGAAGAGTGTGATCGAAGAGCTTATGGGTTCTTCAGCGACTTGCAGATCTTGCAGAACTGAGCTCCGAACGCATAGACAGTTTCCACGAGATTATCATTATATCGTCCGCTGTATTGCAATCTTCTACACTGCAAACGATTTATTAAATCCAACTGAAAGTTCGACGGAGCGTTGACTTCATTAGACGTGATCTCTCCAATTTAACGTTTAGGTTCAGTGTGCCTCTCAACATTTGGTGATCACCGTCATTTTTCACCCTTTATTAATTAATACATTAATTAAATAAATAGATGCATTAAATACATAATACATAAAATATATTATAATTATTATAGAAGCATAATATATAAACACATATACCTAATATAATATGTTTGATTTATATTTAATGAACCAAGAAAAAAATTAAAAAATAAACAACTTCCATGATGACGAAGACAAATCAATCAAATTATTTCTAGATAAAGGAGCCCGAATTTTCTGCTTAGTTTTATATTGAGATAGATTTTTTTAGTAGTTTTATTTCTAACTTGTAGCTTGTAACAGGCCTCTCTTGTAGTCTGCTGGATGGTTGATTGCAAAGCCACTGTTTTTTAAATGTTTTATAATTTTAGCAGATGTCACTTTTTATAACTTACTTCATAAACACATGTTTTGGCTTACAGTTTGGTACATAATCATTTAATTTTAAGAAACTTTTATCTCCACAACTGTAAACTGTATTGTGTTAATAAATAAAAAAATAAAATAAAATAAAAATATTTGCTGGTACACTGTCTTATCTTTTTAGAAAGCCCATTTCAGAGGCGCGCGTCCTTCGTCTTTCAAGCGCCTTATAACGAAAGCTTTAAATACTCGATCTAGCGGCGTCAATGAAGCGAAACAGATTTTACTGTCATTGTTACACTGCCTGCCAAGCGCGGTCATTTCACATCTAGAAGTAGTCCCTGTGCTAGATTTTTCAAGTGAATGATGACTGATGATAACGGTAATATTATTATAAGAAAGCGACTATAGCTGGAGTTTCATTACTGGCATGCTAATTTTGTTTACGTTAATAATTTTCAATATAAAAAGGTATTTCGGCCAGTTAGTTGGCCATGATTTTCAACGAGAGGATCCTGAGTTTGCTACTCAGGATGTTTATAGGCTGCCACTTCACTTAATTTTAATGTTAATATATGCTTGTACTTTTATGTTTGACTAGCTGTGCCCCGCGGTTTCACCCGCGTCATCACGTGTCCGAGGTGCGCGACATGACCTAGTTCAAGCATTTTATAACAGCTAGGGTTTAAGCGTCGTTCGCGCGCCCAGCCAAGTATTGGATTATTTTAATTTTACATTATCTCTTAAACTATGCATCCAAATAACATGATGTAAAGAACAAAGTTTATCTTCATAAAATTGTCTTGATGATGAAGTAACTTTCGTTCGTAAGGATAAATAGGCCATGCCTAATAATAACGCTCATAAATCACTTTTAAATTAATAATATTTTTTTGTCACAAAATACCAAATTATGGCTTATGTATAAGAAATAGACATATGGTATTGCGGATTTTTTTTAGACGGAGTAAAGGTCTATATTTTTCTAGAACATTGTATTTACGTATCCCTAACGATAACACCAGCGTACGCGGATAAATCATTTCGGGAGTGCTTTTTCTTCTGACTTGCTTAACAAATATCCATATTTAAGGCTAGCTAAGTAATATAGCTTGATGCTAGATAGCCTATACTATTCCACATGAATCTGGCTATAATATACAAAAAGGATTTTTCAAATCGGACTGGTAGTTCCAGAGATTAGCGCGTTTAAACAAACAAAAAAACTCTTCCGCTTTATTATATTAAGTATAGATAAATATAAATGACAACTTTCTAATATGTAATTGTGATACGAAACCTTTCAGCCGTCAATCAGTATCAAGTCTATCAAAAGCGTGTGAATAATTTATTTTGTATTGTAGGATTGCTATTTGTGACATCGTTAATGCGATTCTGCGGTTTAACGATGAGAGCTTAGTTGTAAATTAATTATTTTTGGTAACAACACTTTGTCAACCAAAGTTGACATATTAAATATATAAATGTAATTAATCTTGTTATAACATGTGTACGGAAAATAAAATAAACCTGGAGAGTTGTTGTAATGGCTGATAAATGCGATAATGGTGTAAGTTTTTGGTAAAGTCAGCTGGAATTGAGCCAAAAGTGCTTGGATCACATACGATCAAAGGCAACTTTAGGTTACCCGTGCCCGTACCCGTATCAATGAATGCTAGAATTCACCCCACGCTGTAAGTAAAACATATCGAACAGTAAAAATAAAATGTGATCGTGTTTATGCAGCGATTTGGGAAAGAATATCAAATTAAAATATAACCGTAGCATATAGCATTAACATTAATAAATTAATTTACTTAATTTGTTTTCTAGGAGGATTTTGTTAAATACATTTTCAACTCACGAATTTATTAATGCTAGGTTAAGGTAAAGTCGGTTGCCGGTTCATCGAGCTATATGGCCGACCCATTGCCAGTTTAGCTTACTAATCCTTTGGGGAAAAAAGGTTCTCGAGTGGCAGCCTCGTACCGGCAGGCGGAGTGTAGAGCGTCCCTCCACTAGATGTAGTGACGGCCTGATACACATACAGGAAGTCGATGGGTGCAGCTTTGCCATAATCGTGCTTTGTGACAGTTGTTAGGGGAGGCCTGTGTTCAGCAGTGGACTTGTGAAGGGCTGTAATGATAATGATGTTGACGATGATGATGAGGTAAAGTCACCATTTTTATGTCATCTTTTTTAGACACAAAAAAAACAACTCTGTTAAAGTTCTAGTTGACGAAACTGCTATTAGAAATACGATGTGAATCTTTTTCCAATATTTATTTCACTTTTGTTCAAAATTAAAATTAAAAATGGTTATAAAAATCATCATTATAAAAGTGCTCTTTAGGATGCGGTTTTGCCCTTATTTTAGTTGTTATATACATATTATTTACACGAATCGAAATGCATTGCGAGGACCAGCATGTCGGCAATATATTGCGCGAGGACTGGGGATACAAAGTTGTATTTGCAATTTTAAGCAGATTTAAAATAATCAATTTTTAATGTAATAATTTCGCATATTTTTTATAGATTGAGGGTGATAAACCAACACAAGATAGAATGCCTCGTTTCCAGTGAAAAGGGTCTCCGGCTTTCTATTTTAGGTTGGTATTCTGTTAGCCCGGTCCTTCCCCGGTCGAGCCGACCCATTTCATTTACAACCATATTGAAGCTGTAGCATGCCTCAGCCACGATTACGAAAATACTACGTATTATATTAATGTAATTATAATGATATAGTGTAATTATAAGTTAGTAAGAAATTAAAAATAAGTTTAAATGTAATAGCATCAAATCTGTAAAATTTGTTTTTAACATGTTTCTTCGTCAGCTCGTAAACATTTCCCTACTAACTTATTATTCTGAATTAAGGGTTATTAATTTATCCGAAAGCATTCGGATCTGTGCAGTCTAGTGAATAGAAACAACGGTCGTGTAGATTTTCAAACTTTTCATTTGTGCAAAATTGTAGAAATTAAAAATACATTTAAAATAAATACGATAAAATCCGTAAAATTAGTTTATTAACATGCTCTTTCTTCAGCTCGTAAACATTTCCCTACCAGATTTATTACATTGACATAAGACTTATTAACTTATCGAGTACAAAAATTTTATGAATATCATAAGATTCTGGTTAATTCATAATCGGACTAAATTTAAGTAATCGTAAAGGTAGAAGTTTGAAATGAATTTGGTACTAAAGTCAAAGTTTCAGCTGTGGTGTAATCCGAAAGCATTCGGATCTGTGTAGTCTAGTGAATAGAAACTGCGTTCGTGTAGAATTTCAAACTTCTTGTGAGATTTTGTCAACAATTTTCATGTGAAATCATGAATTTGCAAAAGTAATTAAACTTATTTTAATTTTCTTTCAACTAATTGTATTTCTTTTCATAAATAATATCGTTACTATTGAAAAAACATATTATAATAAGATTAGAAGTATTCGTTGGTGAAAGAAAAAAATATAGACATATAATCATTTAAATAGCTAGTTATTTCAAGGTATTGTTTTTGTAATGAGCTTAGTTTATTTTTAAAGGGTCCACATTAATGTTTTCTTTCTTCACTAGCCCGATTTAATGGCTTGGATTGGTGAACTCATAACTCGATATTTTCTACATATTAATGCGTGAAGGAAAACTTTGCACTCTTTTTTAAGAGTATTGCGTGCACTGAGGAGTGTGAGATTTGGCATAGTTAAAGTTTATATGGAGATACAGTGCAGAAAGTAATATTTATATATAATATGTGTTAAAAATACATAAAATAAAATAAAATATTCATTATTTACGTTAATACGGCCAATATCAAACATATATACCGGCGTGAAGTGGAAGTTTGTGGAGTTTGCCTATACATTAGAGAGGATATCTGTTCTCGACGCCTCGGAAGTCTTGAAGGACCTCTCCATCCTTTGGCTACGCGTAGACAGTGACCACCATTCACGCGTCTACGGGTGCTTCTATAGGTCCCATAGCGGTAATGCCGAAACAGACCGACTCATCGACTATGTCCAAATGGCTACAGCAGATCCAATCCGAAAAGATCGTGATCCTGGGCGATTTTAACACCCACCATCGGAGGCAGATCTCAGCTATGGTTTGGTCGCTCCTGTAAAATAAGATTACGCTATAATCAGGAGTACTACCGGGCCTGGACTAACGTATCAACGTCCCGGGATGTGAACACCAGCGCCCTTAAAAATAAATATAATTCCGACTTCAGGGCCTTCAAAAGAGTCATTGCCAAGGCAAAGTCAGAGCACATCTGCAGAATTAGTGAGAAACTAGTTCGCCTTCCTTTGGAAACCCTTGCATGCTGGTCTCTCGCCAAGGCTGTCCAAGGGAACTTCTGTCAGCCATCTCTTTCATCTCTGCATAGGAAGGACGAATCACTGGCCCATGCCGCAAAGGAGGAAGCCGATCTGCTAAGCTCTTTCTTTGCGTTCACTCTTTGCTACACTCGATGTCGGGAGGAGCACACCGCCGACGATCCCGCGGTGTGAGCGATCCATGTCGGATGTACGGTTCCCAGAGCGCTCGGTTCGCTAAGCACTCCTCTCCCTGGACACCCATAATTTGAGTGGGCCAGACGTATTCCCACAATTGTGCTGAGGGCGTGTGCTCCAGAGTTGGCACCGGTTCTAATGCATCTTTTCCGGTACTCCTACTCCCTAAGTGTAGTCCCGAGTTTATGGAAGACAGATTTTGTCCACCCGATCCCTAAAATAGGCGACCGCTTAATCCTGTCCAATAACAGCCCTATCGCCATTACTTCCTTCTTTTCGTAAATAATGGAATCCATTATAAGCTGCCATCTCATGTGGTACTGCTGATTGGTAGTCAATTGGATGGTGATCCAATTGATCAATTTGACGACCTTGATGCTTCGATCTGCAAGATAGCTGGTGAACTTTCTTGCAGATCGGAGCATAATGGTGCATGTTCCGATTACAAGCCTATTCATGTTGATGTTCCACATGCGTGCGTGCTATCACAAACGCTATTTCTTCAGCATATCAATGATATGTTGCAAGCCGGTAACATTCATTGCTATGCGGATGACAGCACTGGTGATGCTCTATACACCGGCTGTGGCAATATTTCCCGGGATAACGTCGCTGAGTACCAGAATAAACTTGAGTTTGAAGTCGAGTTTTACTGAACAAAGTCTCTGAATGGAGGCGACTAAATTTAGTACAGCTTAATCCTCAGAAGATTCAAATTTACGCGTTTACCGCTAAAAGAATCCATTTGTCATATCTCCTCAGTTTTAAGGCACTCCCCTTGTTGCCTCAGCCAATATCGGAATCACGGAATACTCTTCCCATCTCTGGGCTGGGACTCATCAGTGTCAGCTCCTTCCACTTGACCACATACAGCGTATAGCGCCTCGAATCGTCGACGACCGAGTCCTCTCCGATCGGCTTGATTCACTGGCGCCGCGAAGAGATGTTGCATCCTTTTGGATTTTCTTTCGCATCTACCACGGGCAGGGTGGGCTCTGAGGAATTGTTTGGATTAATTTCAGCCACCAAATAATAGTCTATCATAATACTCTATACCACTTTCGGCAATTCAAATTAACATTCACGGGCTGAAAACTCGTTTTACTTACGCCGCAACTGAACAGAAAATTGTTTGCTTGCTATAGTAGGCATACATACTTACTTGTAGATTATTCGTTAATTTATTTTATCGTGATTAATGTTGAAAATATTTTGGGTATTTATGTATTTTTCTTTAATGTGATTTAAACTTACAGTTTGTAATTTCGAAGTTAACTCAAAATATATTTTGTGGCCATACTCCATTACTTACCTGTCCCTGTATTATGTACCCTGTTGCCTATTTCTGCTGCATTTCGTAAGATAGTTAGTATATTACTGTGAGGCATATTAACTCAGTACTCGGAGGTGACAAGACACCTCTGACTGGTGAACTATTTAGAATAGAATAGAATAATTGTTTATTCAATATTGATTACAAGTAATTCTTATTGAAAGTATTTTTTTTAATTTGCCACTGGTTCGAAAAAATCTCAGTCCTAGGAAGAACCAGCAAGAAACACAGCGGTACTTTTTTTTAAAAAATAAATCTTAAAATACAAATGATTACAAACTATTATCAAATTTATTTTAGAAACAGCTTGGAAGCGACCACCTCATTTCCAAGGGTTTTTATCAACCATGTATTCATTTATAATATAATAACCCTTTTTATGCAGCTTTTGTTCAATTAACGTTTGTAAAATTAAAAATTGACGGCTCCGTGGCATAGTGGCTTAGCAATCAGTTGTTGCGCTGGGAGCCGCGGGTTCGAATCCCGCACGGAACTAGTATTTGTATGGCCTACAAATAATTGTTCCGGGTCTGGATGTTTGTCCTTGTGCAATTTATGTTTGTAAACTGCCTCCACGACACAGGAGAAAAACCTAGTGTGGGGGTAAGGTTTTAAAAAAAAATTTATATTTAAACTTGGTAATAGAGATACCTTGTATATTTTCTGGGACTTTGTTGTAATAGCTTATACATTGCCCCAAGAATGAATTACTGACTCTGTAGGGCCAAGAGACTGGTATTACTAGTTTGTGTTTGTTCCTAGTGTTTACAGAGTGTATATCACTTTTTTTACTAAAACTACCTTTGTTTCTGTAAACATACATTAAGTTTTCGTAAATATGCTGAGAGGCCAAAGTTAATATATTTATTTCTTTAAATTTTTCTCTAAGAGACTCTTTCAGTTTAAGGTTGTAAATAGCTCTCATGGCCCTCTTCTGCAAAACAAAAATAGTTTCTAAATTAGCCGCATTTCCCCCATAGCAAAATCTCATAAGACATTATGCTATGGAAATAACTGAAATAAACTAATCTAGCTGTCTTGACACTAGTGAGATCTCTAATCTTTTATACAGCATAAGCTGCAGAGCTTAGTCTGCTTGCTAGTTTGGATATGTGGGGGCCCCACTGAAGCTTTGCGTCAAGAGTGATGCCAAGAAAAACAGAGGATTCAACAGGGCTCCGTTCTTCCCCATTTTAAAAACACATTGGTATTCAGATTTTTAACATTCGTTGTAAAATTAATACATTTAGTTTTAATGCCGTTTAAATGCAGATTATTAAAGTTAAACCAATGCACTAATTTTGATATAGCATTATTTACTTCGCTACATTTAAATGATTGACGTTTAAGTTTAAAATCAAGGAAGTATCATCAGCAAATAATACTATATCATGATTATCCCCTACAAGGGAAGGTAAGTCATTAATGTACGCTAAAAATAGGAAAGGGCCAAGATTTGAGCCCTGAGGGACACCTATCCTTACAGAAAACCCAGAAGAACTTTTACCATTGATAATAACTTTCTACATTCTATTACTTAAATATGAAATAATAAGTTTAAGCGCTGTTCTAGCGCTTGAACTAGCTAAGCTAGCTTAGCTTAGCTAGCTAAAAAGCTAAACAAAATAAATAATCATTAATTTTAAGGTTCGGATTCGCTAGAAACTACGCCCATGATAGAAATATTATTGACGTCTTTCTTTGCTTGTTAGATAATACAAAAGCTAGTTTTTTACCCAAACAAAATAAATTACGAGTATCATTAATTTAAAAGGTTCGCGATTCACTAGAAACTACGGCCTCGATGAAAAAACCTTTACGTCTTTATTTGCTTGTCTAATAATACCTAAATATTTGAAGCATAAATCAAATACAGCTGGCGTCGTGCCTAATTCGATCGAGGTTACTTTATTCAAAGAAAGTCAAGAAAATCCTATATAGCCACTGTGCGGCGACATCGAAATCATTTCGTATTCAAAAGACGAATTTTTCATACTCAGTATATTAAAAATATTCTACGAATGTTTAAACATACGAAACGTTTATTGTATTGTAGTTATTTGTTCTTTAGTATTTTGCAATATATAACGTAAAGTATATGTTTGTCGGTAAATGTGGCGACAAAAGGGAATCTACACGGGACTACTGCAGGAAAAGCTACAAACACCCCAAGGCCTCCGATAGATGGCGGTGTAATCATCTCGCGCCAGATGTAAACTATCTATCTCATTCACATATTCCTTTAAATTAGTAAACATCAAGTACTACGATCGCCAATCCACCTGCTAAAAGCGGCGATTACAAAAAAATAATCATAAAATGGAACAGTCACATTTCTTTTACAGGATAAGAGCGTGGTCCTTCCCCGGTCGAGCCGACCCATTCGTTCTACAACTATACTACTAATATAGCTGCAGCATGGCTCTACCACGTAGAAAGACGTAGGAAGACCATATACATAAAGGATACAATAATTACATTGGTTTATATAATATTGTGCATGTTGTTTATTCGTTAGGAAATATGCGCATTAAATATAACTTTTTAATTTATTTTTCTGTATTTGTTCACTGGACGATATTTCAATATTATGGAATATAATATTTCAATGTCATGTAATACTTTATGTTTAAGAATTAGTCATTAATAATTTTTTGTCATTCATAATGCAAAGACGATCTCATAGCCTTGTTTACACCGTTTTCTAATGTCGAAAGAAAGTTATAAACCCAACTGTTTAAATTTTCTTTTTATGTTCAGTCTTTTGGTTCCCTATATCACCGTTGTTCTCGTGGTTCATCTGATGGTAAGTGGTGATGCAGCGGAAGATAGTAAAGGACACAGACTTAACCTAATATAATCCTATTCACTCTTGCCTTGAAGACACCCACATTATAATCGGTTGAAAAGACAGGTGCTGGCAGATTATTCTACTCCTTTGCTGTGCGCATTAAGAACGACGAGGCAAATCCTTTGGTTCTAATGCGAGACATGTCAAAAACAAAGGGGTGAAGACACACATACATGGAGCTTGCTAAAATCATAATTGGCTTTGCCGAAGTCGGCTAACAATAATACATCGTTGCTGAATCTTTCTTGCTTGTTTAATAATTTATTTGAATTATCACTTAGGTTATACCAAATTACACCAAAGAAGCCGTATGTAAATTACTGTTCTGGTCCAATTTTGAATGAAATATTGCTATTTTAACTATTCCTTATATTTTTAAATTGTAGTCCCCTCGATGGTTACTATAAAGGTAATTGTAGTAATTGATATTTTGTTATTTATGTTTACGCATGTATCAGACACGCATTGTATTGTTTATAATACTAATAAATGTTTTATATGTATACGCTTCCACTGGTTCAATGGGTTAAGATTCTGCTAAATAATATACGGTAAATAACTGCAAAAATACATTATACATATTTATATAGATTATTTTGAATTTACTATGTTAATTTTTTCGTAACTAACGTAAATCGAAATTGTTTACATTATTTTCATTCTTTGCATTTTTTTTTGTTGAAGGTAAAATTGATCTTTCTTTATAAATTAATGTAAAATATGATTTCTTAACAATTTAAAGAACTGTTTCTACTGCACAAAAGTAAGTTCAAAAGGAAAAACTTAATTAAAATGAGAACTTATTCATGAAGGTGGTCTTTCATTTCAAACTCGACAGCGCCACAAGTTGAATGCTACGAAGCGCATCTAGCAAAGCTAGAGAGTTGCGAAAATGCTAAAGTTGCAATTAGAATTTGAATTCTCAAACACGAACACAAAATATTGCATGCCTTACAAGGTATGTTCTACTATTGCCTAAAAATTAAGATTCCAACGTTTTATCGGATGAAATCGTATCTAGCAATCATATTATACATATAAATGATATAAAAACCACATTGTTAAAAAAAATGATTGTGGAACATATTGATTTTTTTTTAATCGATTAATTACTATTTTTAAATAAAAAAGGGGTTTTAGTGGCTTATGGTGTGGATTTATCAAGTCCGCAAGGCTTGTAAATACTCTAACTTCTGAAAATATCAATTGTTTAACTCAATATATTTTTTAATCTCTTCATTTATCATGTGGGAAGCCACTGAATGTAAACGGCAGTGTATTTTTGTTTTGTTTAGCTATATATAATTAATTTTTTTCGGCTCCAAAATGGCGAAATTTTTCGTTGATTTGGTAGCCTTGTATGTAAATTATTTCTGTAAATAGGCGGAAGCCGCACTCTGAGCTATTGCCACAGAGACCAGAGTACTTTACTCACTCACTCAGTTCAGCGTCAATGGCCGTCGTGAGTGCACATTGTTTCGGTTGTTTGCAGCGGCTCAAAAAGATCGCTGTACAAATACACAATATTCGAATAACCAAAGGACCATGCCCATATTGGTATGGAGCTGAAAGTCAGCAATGCCATGCAATGCCCAAATTGCAGCTCTACGTCATATGATAACTTTTTAACAGTATTTATATGATATATAGATTTAATTAGCACCGATTCAAAAGATATTGGACATTAAACATGATAATTTCGTACTGGTTTTTTATACAGTGAAAGAATGAGTGACAGTCATTTTAGTTTTTTTGGAATGTTTTTGACTTGGAGCTAAGTCTTTTGAGCCATTACTTCATTAGGTTTTTGCTTTAATTATATTTGTTTATTTGAAGCCTAGAAATACTTATATACTACCACAAAGTTCTTTTTTACTTTTGAGTGTCTGGAGACATCATTTAGATCTTTATTTAACTCGTTGATGAATGATGAAGATTTTATTTATCATGCCAATTATTTAGCCCCAAACTAAACAAAGCCTAAGATTTTATAATTTAAGAGACTTTTAATGAGGGATAGGTGAACAAACAAATAGTCCCATCAATGGCGTTGGTAAAAAACTGTCTGTCTCTGGCTTTTGATAACAAAAATGAATGCTTAACTGGGTCATGTTTTTTTTCATCTGATGACGTTTATTATAAAATCATATTTTTATTTGGTTTTGTTGTAAAGCAGTATACTATTATTCGATTATTTATTAATCACTTTTATGACTAATATCAATCATGTTGAGTTTTACATGGGCCAAAGGACGTGATTCCAGACCGTAATTAATAAAGCATGAATTAATGATTGAAACGACGAATGATACTTACTGCAATGTCAACAAGAACGTCTTATTTTTTCTTATTTTTTATCCAGTGCTTCATATGATTTAAAATTAACAACATAATTCTAGTTTTAATTTATTAGAGCAATCTTGTTATAAACTTTATCTGGGCATTTCTGGGGCACAGATGGGCATTGTCTTTTCTCAAATACTTGATAATAATAATAATGAGAGATTTTTTTTTAAAAATTATAAACTTAAAATTAATCATCATTACAGCCTTTCATAAGTCCACTGCTGAACATAGGCCTCCCCCAAGGAATGCCACAAAGCACGGTCCTGAGCCACCTGCATCCATAGACTTCCTGCTTGTCTTACCAGGTCGTCACACCATCTCGTGGGGGTCGCCCTACACTTCGCCTACCGGTACGAGGCTGCCACTCGAGAACCTTTCTTCCCCATCGGTTGTCGGTTCTTCGAGCTATATGGCCGGCCCACTGCCACTTCAGCTTACTAATCCGTTGGGCTATGTCGGTTACTCTGGTTCTACTGCGGATATCCTCATTCCTAAGTTTATCACGCAGAGAAACTCCGAGCATAGCCCTCTCCATAGCTCGCTGAGCGACCTTGGGCTTCCTCATACGGCCAGCAGTGAAGGACCACGTCTCAGTTCCATAAGTCATCACTGGCAACACGCACTGGTTGTACAATTTCGTTTTCAGGTTTTGAGGTATGTCTGACGAGAAGATGTGTCGTAGCTTCCCGAACGCTGCCCAGCCGAGTTGAATCCGTCGATTGATCTCTCGATCGACGTTGGACTTACCTAGTCGGACTATTTGTCCCAGGTAAACATACTCGTCAACAACTTCGAGCTTAGTGCTCCCAACAACTACCGGCATAGGTGTGACATGGACATTGAACATGATCTTTGTTTTGTCCATGTTCATCTTAAGACCTATCCGTTGGGAAACACTATTGAGGTCATTAAGCATAGTGCTTAGGTCCTCCAGCGATTCTGCCATAAGGACTATATCGTCGGCAAATCGAAGGTGAGTGATGTACTCGCCATTGATGTTGATACCGTATCCTTTCCAGTCCAGAAGCTTGAAAACGTCTTCCAATGCAGCGGTGAAGAGTTTCGGGGATATGACGTCACCCTGTCTTACACCTCTCTGCAATTAGATAGGTTTCGTACTCTGGTTCTGTACTCGGATAGCCATCGTAGCCCTACTGTACAAGCACTTCAACACTTCGATATACCGACAGTCAACTTGGCACCGCTGAAGGGACTGCAGCACCGCCCAAATTTCGACGGAATCAAAGGTTTTCTCATAGTCCACATACGCCAGACATAGTGGCAAATTGTACTCTTCGGACTTCTGTACAATTTGCCGAAGGGTATGTATGTGGTCTATGGTGCTAAAGCCCTTTCGGAAACCGGCTTGTTCGGGAGGCTGGAAGTCGTCAAGTCTGCGCGCGAGACGATTCGTAATGACTCTCGAAAACAGCACGTAGACGCGGCTCAGAAGGGAAATCGGTCTGTAGTTCTTCAAGAGAGCGTTGTCACCTTTCTTGAAGAACAAGACCACCGCACTTCTGCTCCACGCCTCCGGTGTAATGCCACCATGGAGTAAGGAATTAAAGAGCTTCTGAAGGACTTCAAGTACCGGTCTTCCACCCGCTTTCAGAAGCTCCGCTGTAATTCCATCCTCGCCTGGGGCCTTACCGTTTTTAAGGTGCTGGAGAGCCATTCTAATCTCGCTCAGACTGACGTCCGGGATATCTTCGGAATAGTGTCGGATGAGACTCGCTCTTGGATCGTTACTCACACTTGCGTGTGGCTCCAACGATGACGTGTACAGCTGCCCATAGAACCTCTCAATCTCACTCAAAATCTCAGGTGTCCCGGAAACGATGCTGCCACATTCTGTCTTCAGCTTTGACAGGTGGCTCTTTCTGGCAGACAGATCTCTGGCAAAGACTTTGGAGCCTTGGTTCCGCTCGATCGCTTCTTCAATACGAGCTGTATTGAAGTTGCGTAAGTCCCGCCGCATGCATTTGGAGATCTGTCTGTTCAGATGCCTGTATGCTATCAAGTCTGTTGAAGAATGTAGCTTCATCTCCCGTCTAACAGCCATGAGATTAAGAGTGTGATCGGAGAGTTTTTGTGTTCTTCTGCGGCGGGTCTTGCAGAACTTAGCTCCGACCGCATGGACAGTTTCCACGAGCTTGTCATTCATATCGTCCACTTCATTGCAGTCTTCTAGGCACTGAAAACGGTTTTTTAATAAGAGCTGAAAGGTTTCGGGACTTTGGAACAGAGCACGAGGGGGACGGAGCGTTGACTTCATTAGACGAGACCTCTCCAACTTAACGTTTAGGTTCAGTGTGCCTCTAACCATTCGGTGATCGCTACCAGTTTTCACCCTCGCGATCACGGAGACATCACTGAACAGTTGTCGTCTGGTCGTCATAATGAAGTCAATCTCATTTTTTGTCGAACCATCGGGGCTCGACCAGGTCCACTTCCTGTGGGGCCGCTTCTGGAAGAAAGAGTTCATCATAAAGAGTCCCTCTTTCTCCATGAAGTCGGCCAGTCATTACCGCATTGTATTTTGTATTACATGATAGAGGCACGCTGAAGCTACTGTACGAGGCTACCATACGAGAAATTTTCGTTCCCGTTGGCTGTTGGTCTAATAATTTCCGTCACACAGAACATTGAACATACGAAATAAAACAAATTTTACGAATTTTATCGCGTTGAATCTTAAATTGTTTTCAAGCCCGAAGTTTTCTTTTCTGATGTCATAATTAACCCTGACTAACTTCAGCTTTTAATTCTTAATTTTAGTTAGATCTACGCAGAATAAGCTGTGCTGTGTCTTGAAGACATGGATTTATTTTTCATTTTATTAAATACTGGATCTCAAGATGTTAAAACTAAACGTCAAGTTAACATTAAACGCGATAAAATCCGAGAGCTTAGTTTCATTTAACCACCTTGACCGGCAGTGAAAGAAAACGTAATAATCATTAATTGCAAACCCATATTAAGTGTCCTAATGAATATAGGATTTCCTCATAAAGGGGCTAGCGGGTAGGGAACCGCACCAGTAGCCCACATGAATGCTGCGTCACACGCACTGGTACACGTATTTTTGTAGCCGATGTAGGTTAATGATTTTTTTGTGCTACTATCTTTAATAAAATATAGTTGTAAGATTATTATATGGGTAAATAAAACATACGTGCAAATACCCAGCTTCTTTTTGTAATATTTCTCCTTCAGTTCCTCGCTAAACCGTGCCCGAACGTGACTTAAAGAAAGCAAGTTTCCCGTATACAACGATGATATATTGCCTCAATTTATCTATATGTCAATATTCACGAATATTGAATACTTCTCTGATTAATTCTTTTAGTGTAGGGTACAGCAATTTTAAGCTATTTTCCGGAATTTTGAGACAAATATTGTTGGTTACAACCAGCGAAGTGCGAATTGGGCCTTACTCTTTTAGGGTTCCGTACATATTATGACAATTTAACTTTTTTTAAACTGGATTTAATTGTTTTGCTCTAAGCCTACAAACGACTTAATCGATGTTTATTGTATTTATTGGTTAAAACAATATATGATACATAATCTATAAAAAAAAATCAAATTCCTAACTGGTTTAGTTTCTTAGACAGACCTCGTAACAAAAACATTCTTAAACTGTCAAATTAAAAAATTTTCGGCACCCATTTTTGAATATAAAAAAAAAATTATTTGTACTCTGTTAGTGAACCAAAAAATATCTTCGGTTTCTTTTTCAAGATATATGAAAAGAAAATGAAACTTCTAGCTTATATTTTACATAATACTTAATTTTATCTACAATATTAAAAACTATGATAATAAAAAAAAAAACTAAAACTAGAAACTTAATTATCATATAGTCCTACTCCCCGCGGTATCGTGCCAAGAACGCTGGCTGCGTTTCCCCGCTGAATGGCTATACTTAGCCTTTGAGCGAGGAAAGAACCAGCCCTCTTATCACCAGCAGCAACGACCAGCCGCGGATGGAGTTCCTTTAGGAACTTCACCGCACGTGGACCCCACGGACCGATAGTCTCTACAGCAAATGGCACAAATATGTAGTCATCTCTCAGAGACTCATATTTGCGCCACTTACTCAGCTCAGCTGCCTCTGATGCCGCCCCGGCTTTAAACAAGGTACCCCTGAGATGAGAGGCCGCCAGAGTGTCTACGCAAGTAGCATCCCACACTAGGGCTTTACCTCTCTCCCAAGGGACCAATGTCATACCGTCGGGTCTCTTTCCATCGTCTCTAAATATTCCACAAGGCTCTAAAACCGAGGGAACATTTATAGAGGCAAGAGCCCTTCGGATGACATCGTTCAAAGAACTGTGTCGTGAAAACCTACCAGCGCTTTTCTTACATGAAAGTTCGTGGAGCCCAAACTTGTCGACGCCGCTACCACAGGGGCACTGATGGGGTTGACAAATCGCCGCTCCTAGTCGGATTCCTACGGCAATACGCAAATCAAGTAATGTGCCGAGATTACTTGATGGTAAAGCAAGTAACCAGTGACTAGATTCCTTAGTCGAAACAGCTAGAAGGCGTGCCTTATCTTGGTCACTATGGAAATTATGAAACAAATCCTTCTGCACGCCCTGTACCAACGGAATATCCCACTGTTTTTGTTGGTTAACTTCCAGTGGAATATTTTCACCAGGACAGAGCGTTTGCCATGTCTGCCCTGCCTCCGTAGCAAAGCATAGGTCTACTTTATTATTTAAAATTATGTTACATAAGTCACTGACACTATGCACGGAAGCAAGGAAAGCAGGCAATGCAACGCTAGAAAGATTTCTCACACCAATGCCACCAAATTTTAAAGGTAAAGTAGCTTGAGCCCAGGCTGTTGTATTTAAAGTTAAATTTAGAATTTTTTCTATAGCTATTTTAAGATTATTATCAATATCTTGTAAAATATCCGAACATTTCCAGACTGGACTCGAGCGGAGTAAGTATGTAAATCTAGGTACAAGAAGACAATATTTTAAAATAGTAAGAGCTATGTGGGGGTTTAATTTATACAATTTATCAACGTGGTTTAAAAACTGATCAAATTTGGTTTTTAAAACAGGTTTAATACTATCGAAAAACAACGGGGCACCTAGCAGGTATAGTGATTCCGTATTGACAGTTTTTATTCCTGGACAAATATGATTAAAATTTTGAATTAAATTGTCTCTATGAGAAGTAGATAAATTATTGGAAAAAAATATTTCATATTTATTGCTATTTGGTTCAAGGCCAATATTTTTAAAATTTCGAAAAATATGAGTAAGATCGCTGAGGACGTCATCTGCTCTACCTCCCAGTGTACCGTCGTCTAGGTACCAGACATTCAGCTTGGATTTCAAATTTGAAATAAAGGGTTGAATTCCCAAACTGAAAAGTGCTGGACCCAGAGGGTCACCCTGCTGAACACCAACAGCAGAATCGATAACATGGTTTTCGTAAAACAAGTTAGTATTTTGACTATAACATTGCCAAACGTAATGATAAATTTCGGGGGTATTGTTAGCCACTTCTTTCAGCAAGGTTACCCTATCGATAGAGTTAAAAGCATTCCTTAGGTCAACCTTCACAAGAACATCTGCATCAGAGTTTGTTAAAAATGTACGCACTGAATGTACCGCCGCCTCACAGCTTATATTCGATTCTGGGTCAACATTATATAAGAAATATCCCAATATTACGTCTGATACTTATTCCGTCTACAAGCTAGAGATCCGTGACATACGGATGGATAGACGGACAAACAGACAGACCGACAGACGGGTAGACGGACAAGCGGACAAACGGATAGAATAATAGAAGGATAGACGAACAGACGGACTGATGGACAGCTGGACAGATAGACAGATGATTAGATGATCAGAAAGACAGACAGTAGAGTGACATTAAAAGGGCTCCGTTTTTGTCTTTGATTTCGTTACACTAAAAATAATAATTTATTTATTTAAAGTCTTTATTGCCCTTAAAATGTACAATAGGCGGACTTAATGCCTTTAGATTTGATTTGATTGTCTTTAAAGACTTTCATTTGTCTTTAGACACTTACTGGGACTAACTACATATTTCTTTCATAGAATGTTGTTGTGTTTAATGAATGTACGTTTAAATTTAATACTTAACTTAATACCTATTAAGGTATTGTTATAAATAGAATTGGTAAATAAAATAAATTTAGCCTTTAGTCTTTAATTCCCGCCAAGCATGTGTAACAGTTTAGAAAGTTAAAATAAATTTTCAAGCCTCGTAAGTTTGAAACATATGGAGGTGAGAGTGATTGCGTAAATAAATTATAAATCGGAGAAGACAGAAAAGCTTTTATCTAATATGAAATTATGCTTAATTGCAATTTTTAATGATGATAATTTTATTGTTCTTGTAATTTCCAGTCTGAATTTCATCACGATGATAGATACATTGGTGACCTAGAAAAAAAAATTAAAACATTGACAGTTTTGTTCTTTAAAATATGGATGAGCAACTGACAACCAATCTTCGTTAATCGTAACATTTTAAGAAAACGTCTAAAAAGCTCTGTGTACAATTAAATGAAAAAGTTAATAATGTTCCATTAATAATAAAAGGACCGCTGCAATAACAAATTCATGATTATGTTAGTTTATAAAATATTTCTACTGAGTAAAAATGTTCTTATGCAACTGTTATTACAAAAAAAGTAACATTGGTTTTTCGAGAGAAATAAATTACATCTCGTTCGGACTGCAAAATTTATTTTATGATTGTTCCACAAAGAAAAACGTTTTATGAAACAAACGTTGACTTTTTACCCGTATTCCGCTCTTTATGTTCTAGAAAATTTAATAAAGGTAAAATCAGTAAATAACGTTTTCTTTCTTCTATACCATGTGAAATAACAAAATGCAAAATGTATATAAAAATAAATTTTATACTGCCAGAGACTGCGATATTTATCGTTCTTAGGATTTTTATAATAACATGAGCACATTTTCTGTTCTATAATCATAATTTCTATCAACCTTTATTTTCCTACAGCAATCTTTATTTTCCATTTTACATTTACTTGCGAACAATAAGTTTTATATTTTATAATTTTATTTAAATGTGAGTGTGGGTGTTTGTCTGTTGACCGTGTAGTGGTGATGTACGAACATCCAATACCACATACATATATTATGTAGCCACGTGAGCGTCGTAAGAGGCGATAGAGGGAAACAAACCAGAAAATGGACAACGGTGTCTTCCAAATAAATTAAACTACTAGAAAGTAAAACACTGTGGTTGCCTACACACCTGCCAGTAGTGGTAACTATATCAAATATCCCCCTTGTGAGACCAAAGATTTCGTAGTTTACATAGAAGGCTTTGTATGAGACAGTCTAGCCAAAGTTCAGCAGTTGATATTAATAGGCTGTAATACATGATAGCGTTTTTTTTTTATTTTTTTGTAATTATTATCTTCATTTTGTATCTTACCGTAAAATTTTGAAGGTAATACTTACTAAATAATCTCGCTGGATTTCTTGCTGTTTCTTCCCAGGATAGAGGTATTTTTCGAGTCAGTGGTAAATAAAAAAAAAAACTTTCAAAATCTATTATGCATTAATACATATTAAATACAAATTTTCAATCCATTCTATTCTATTCTTCTGAAGCCGCATCACGGATAAAATTATAATGAGCAGAGTTACACACACATCACATACCTCAAAGTTTTACATAGCGTTGTGAGCTGTAATGCAGCAAGTCATACTGTATTTAATAAATAAATGCAAAAAAAGAAAGAGAGTAAAATACCTAATTTTGTATGTCTAAAATTAAGCCTGTTTCTAATCAATTGTATGGTATATAAAAGTAAAGTTATATTAAATTAAAAGACATAACTAATTAAACGTTAGCATTGGGAAGCATATTGATTGATAAAGGTTAGTCCATCCAAGCAATTATATATTTAGTGCCCCTTGAAAGCACTCAGAGTTAAAAATATATTATTAATTTACTTACGTAGGTAATATTATATTTTATAATAACGTGATTCCTAATTCCTATACATAGAATAGGACTAATTTTACATATTTTATACGTAGTAGAGCAATGCTGCAGCTATATTAGTAGTATAGTTGTAGCACGAATGGGTCGACTCGACAGGGGAAGGACCACGCTCTCACAGAATACCAGCGTAAAATAGCAGCTTAACACTGTTGTGTTTCGTGTGGTGAGTGTAGAGAACCGGAGACCCTTTTCACTAGAAAAGAGGCGAGGCATTCCATCTTAGTCCTCACGGATGACAACGCATCTGCATTTTGATTATTTGATGTAGATGTCTATGGGTCACAGCAACCACTTACAATCAAGTGGACTGTGTGCTCGTTTGTCACCCTATCCCATAAAAACAAGATGTTTCATTTAAAAGTATTACCACTGCAAGGGAGAGAGAGAGAGAGAGAGAGAGAGAGAGAGAGAGAGAGAGAGAGAGACAGAGTGTTTCAAATTTAGTTTTTTTCAAATTAAGTAGATATTGTTTTTAAATGTATGAATTGCCCATTGATATTTCTAGCTCTACAAATAAGCTCAAATCACTGTAGCTTGATTAACCTTACAAAAATATATTGTCACTATAAAACTATTTTATTTTTAAAATTATCTCATTAAAAGTCACAACAAATTTAATATAGAGCTAAAGTTGTTGAGCTGGTAGTTTAGAAAATTAAATGTTTAGTTGAGTATGTAGTACTAAGTATCCGGACAATTTGTAAGTTGTGAATTACCTTGTTTTATCCGCTCAGTTAACCGTATTATTTTCACGATTACTGACTGCAGGCGGTAGACAACATCGCAATATAATTCAAAAGCACATTCATTATTAGCGCTGAGAGTCGGTAATATACAATAAGAGATGATGGTCATATAAAAATATTTGACAGTAAAAAAGTTCTATAAGATATAATAAAAGGAAATTTTAATATACAAGTTTCATTATATCTTATCTTGCCTTAGGGAAAATAAATATTTCATTAAATTGCCTCTGAATCTTAAGTTTATTTGCTTATTATGTAAAATTTTTGGTTTTAAATTTCATTGATATTTGAAGTGAGTTTGTTACAAATTGAAAGGCAGAGGGACGATTTAATTAAAAAGGGAGAGTTCAGATTTCGTTTATCACGCTTAGGTTTTATCAATTCGGCTTTTACAAAGACATTTAATGTCTAAATTAAATATCTTCAGCTGGATTTCAAAGAAACGTTTTTATTAAATTTATATTCATTTGATTACAATCACATTACCAAGTCGAATTCAGTTTTACATAGTTACTCGTAATAAATATTATACATATTAAATAAGCATATATTTAAATAGGCATGTGTGTATTTAATAGCTATATTATTACATGTGATGATAAAACCGATTTCAATCACGTAATATACTTGGAGTTGGGAATTGTTTACAGTGGCATCATCATCATCATCACCATTATAGCCTTTCATAACGGCCTGCTGCACATAAGCGTCCCCCAAACAATGCGACAAACCACGATCCTGAGCCACCTGCATCCAATGACTCCTTGCATATCTTACCAAATCGTCTCTCCAGCTATTGAATATTACAGTGTTAGTTTATTTGTCTTCTAAAAAATACTAGCAATGCTATAAACATTACTAATATTCCCTTTACCGCCGTGAAATTAAACTGCAAATTTGTCAAAGGCTTTTCAAATATCCGACGTAACTTATTAACAAGATCGATCGTTGGCCGGCAACAGTTGGTCAATAAGATAAGATGCCACATACGATGGAGTTATATAACAAACCGCAGGCGATTACAATAACCTCATTGGCTGCATCTCTGAATAGCGACTTAGTGGAGCTTAAACCAGTCTCTGCCATTTTAGTTATAATATGATCAAAGGTTTTCATATTGTAATGGTTAGAATTTGTGATGAAAAAATATAGAAACGCGTTGCGTGTAACGCTGGTTAGATATTGCAAAATCATAGTTGCATTTACATACTAATGCGTGTTAGTTAATATTTGAGAATTTATCTTTTACGATTGTAAACTGCAGGAACCAATGAAATCGTTATTTGCAATTATAAGTGCTCTTTTACCATGGGCTCGGCGATGAAATAAAACATCATAAGGAAACCTGCATGTCTAAGAAAATTAAATGAAAACAAATCTAAGATATCCCAAGTTCACTATCATACATTGAGGCAGCACATCCATGAATATAATTTTAAATTGTCAGCGGCCTTGCGTGGTAGCAGCAAGGGCAGTTTTCACTTAAAAAAATGAACGTCACCTCATTATATTACTTTTTTACCGAAATATCAAATTAATTTCGATTTCTTACCTTTATAAAAATACTGCAAAGTAACTTGATGAAGAACGCTGAAACCATGTTTACTGCAAAGCAATCGAAACGTCTAGGCGTATATACTTAAAATTCATACAATATGTAGCAAATAACAAACCTAGAAACCTAAAGTATTTTGTATTTAGATAATTTACTTTACAAGTACAAAGGAGCAAAAGTCTTTAAAAAACTGTCATGTAAACTGATATAGATTACATTTACAATAAATAAAAATAATTAGTAAGAAAAAAAATTCTATTAAATTTGAACGAGATCCGGGAAATACATACTTAACGGTGGTAGAGCCACGCGACAGCTTTTGCTGTTGCACGTATGGGCCGGATCTATCCAGGTCGGTACCACGACCTCACAGAATACCGGCGTGAAGTGAAAACTCTGCTTCTGCGTTTCGTCTGGTGAGTGCAGGTGGCCGAAGGTCCACTCCCCCCCCCCCTCCCCCCCCCCCTACCCCCAACATGGTAGTGGAATTAAATTACACCGCTGGAGAATTTCATTGAAATATAAGGTGGCTAGGTAACGCTATGGGACCCCCCCCCCGGAAGCCCTCCTCATACGCAGGAGGCCTGAGCACACACGCTCAGGAGTGGAGTAGCTTGGTCGTGGATGCTCACCGAGGGATTCTCCAGCGGTGTAATTTAATTCCACTACCATGTTGGGGGGAGGGGGGGGAGGGGGGGGGGAGTGGACCTTCGGCCACCTGCACTCACCAGACGAAACGCAGAAGCAGAGTTTTCACTTCACGCCGGTATTCTGTGAGGTCGTGGTACCGACCTGGATAGATCCGGCCCATACGTGCAACAGCAAAAGCTGTCGCGTGGCTCTACCACCGTTAAGTATGTATTTCCCGGATCTCGTTCAAATTTAATAGAATTTTTTTTCTTACTAATTATTTTTATTTATTGTAAATGTAATCTATATCAGTTTACATGACAGTTTTTTAAAGACTTTTGCTCCTTTGTACTTGTAAAGTAAATTATCTAAATACAAAATACTTTAGGTTTCTAGGTTTGTTATTTGCTACATATTGTATGAATTTTAAGTATATACGCCTAGACGTTTCGATTGCTTTGCAGTAAACATGGTTTCAGCGTTCTTCATCAAGTTACTTTGCAGTATTTTTATAAAGGTAAGAAATCGAAATTAATTTGATATTTCGGTAAAAAAGTAATATGATGAGGTGACGTTCTTTTTTTGAAGTAAAAACTGCCCTTGCTGCTACGACGCAAGGCCGCTGACAATTTAAAATTATATTCATGGATGTGCTGCCTCAATGTGTGATAATGGACTTGGGATGTCTTAGATTTGTTTTCATTTAATTTTCTTAGACATGCAGGTTTCCTTATGTTTTATTTCATCGCCGAGCCCATGGTAAAAGAGCACTTATAATTGCAAATAACGATTTCATTGGTTCCTGCAGTTTACAATCGTAAAAGATAAATTCTCAAATATTAACTAACACGCATTAGTATGTAAATGCAACTATGATTTTGCAATATCTAACCAGCGTTACACGCAACGCGTTTCTATATTTTTTCATCACAAATTCTAACCATTACAATATGAAAACCTTTGATCATATTATAACTAAAATGGCAGAGACTGGGTTAAGCTCCACTAAGTCGCTATTCAGAGATGCAGCCAACGAGGTTATTGTAATCGCCTGCGGTTTGTTATATAACTCCATCGTATGTGGCATCTTATCTTATTGACCAACTGTTGCCGGCCAACGATCGATCTTGTTAATAAGTTACGTCGGATATTTGAAAAGCCTTTGACAAATTTGCAGTTTAATTTCACGGCGGTAAAGGGAATATTAGTAATGTTTATAGCATTGCTAGTATTTTTTAGAAGACACATATAATAACACTGTAATATTCAATAGCTGGAGAGACGATTTGGTAAGATATGCAAGGAGTCATTGGATGCAGGTGGCTCAGGATCGTGTTTTGTCGCATTGTTTGGGGGACGCTTATGTGCAGCAGGCCGTTATGAAAGGCTATAATGGTGATGATGATGATGATGATTTCACTGTAAACAATTCCCAACTCCAAGTATATTACGTGATTGAAATCGGTTTTATCATCACATGTAATAATATAGCTATTAAATACACTCATGCCGATTTAAATTTATTACGAGTAACTATTTAAAACTGAATTCGACTTGGTAATGTGATTGTAATCAAATGAATATAAATTTAATAAAAACGTTTATTTGAAATCCAGCTGAAGATATTTAATTTAGACATTAAATGTCTTTGTAAAAGCCGAATTGGTAAAACCTAAGCGTGATGAACGAAATCTGAACTCTCCCTTTTTAATTAAATCGTCCCTCTGCCTTTCAATTGGTAACAAACTCACTTCAAATATCAATGAAATTTAAAACCAAAAATTTTACATAAGAAGAAAATAAAGTTAAGATTCGTAGGCAATTTAATGAAATATTTATTTTCCCTAAGGCAAGATAAGATATAATGAAACTTGTATATTAAAATTTCCTTTTATTATATCTTATAAAACGTTTTTACTGTCAAATATTTTTATATAACCATCATCTCTTATTGTATATTACCGACTCTCAGCGCTAATAATGAATGTGCTTTTGAATGATGGTATATTGCGATATTGTCTAACGCCTGCAGTCAGTAATCGTGAAAATAATACGGTTAACTGAGCGAATAAAACAAGGTAATTCACAACTTACAAATTGTCCGGATACTTAGTACTACATACTCAACTAAACATTTAATTTTCTAAACTACCAGCTCAACAACTTTAGCTCTGTATTAAATTTGTTGTGACTTTTAATGAGATAATTTTAAAAATAAAATAGTTTTATAGTGACAATATATTTTTGTAAGGTTCATCAAGCTACAGTGATTTGAGCTTATTTGTAGAGCTAGAAATATCAATGGGCAATTCATACATTTAAAACAATATCTACTTAATTTGAAAAAAACTAAATTTGGAACACACTCTCTCTCTCTCTCCCTTGCAGTGGTAATACTTTTAAATGAAACATCTTGTTTTTATGGGGTAGGGTGACAAACGAGCACACAGTCCACCTGATTGTAAGTGGTTGCTGTGACCCATAGACATCTACATCAAACCCGAAGAATCAAAATGCAGAAGCGTTGTCATCCGTGAGGACTAAGATGGAATGCCTCTTTTCCAGTGAAAAGGATCTCCGGTTCTCTACACTCACCATACGAAACACAACAGTGTTAAGCTGCTATTTTACGCTGGTATTCTGTGAGAGCGTGGTCCTTTCCCGGTCGAGTCGACCCATTCGTGCTACAACTATACTACTAATATAGCTGCAGCATGGCTCTACCATGGTTTCGTCTGGTGAGTGCAGGTGGCCGAAGGTCCACTCCCCCCCCCCTCCCCCCCCTCCCCCCCCCTCCCCCCAACATGGTAGTGGAATTAAATTACACCGCTGGAGAATCCCTCGGTGAGCATCCACGACCAAGCTACTCCACTCCTGAGCGTGTGTGCTCAGGCCTCCTGCGTATGAGGAGGGCTTCGGGGGGGGGGGGGGGGTCCCATAGCGGTAATGCCGAAACAGACTGACTCATCGACCACGTCCACATGGCTACCTACCTAGCCACCTTATATTTCATTGAAATATAAGGTGGCTAGGTAATACGATGGATGTTATTTCATGAGTATGTTATTGAAACAAATTTTCCTCAGAACCGCGTGTGGCGATGTAAGATATCCACTACCCCATATCATTCCATTGGTGTCGTAAAAGGCGACAGGGGACGACTGGAACTGGAGATGGGCAGCAGCGTCTTCCTGATAACAATTTTAAATAATAAAAAAACTGCGGTTGCTAACTCGCTTGCCAGGCGTGGCAACCATGTAAAAATCGCCTATGAGGCAATCTATGACTTACGTTCAGCAGTGGACTTCTTTAGACTGTATTGTATGGATATCATCAGAATCATACCAACCAAGTGTACGGTATTTCACTTCTGACTGTATCAGGTAGCTTAAAATCGCTAAAGGCAACTTAAAGGTTTTAAGCCTTCAGCTTAAGGTTTCACTGCGTTATAAAATCTATAAAGAGGAAATCCGCAGAATAACAAGACTAATTGACATAGCCCCACGGATCAGTAGGCTGGTGTCAATGCAATAGCTATTAAGCTTCAATTAATGATCCAATGGAAAGAAAAGTCCTAGAATTGACAAGTATAGTGTTGGGTTCAGCCTCGAGCAGCTTGCCTTACAAGATAGAGCGATGACCAAAAAAAAATGTGCAGAGCGGCTGTGAATAATGCACGTCGCTCAGGACGTATTTTGTACATAATGAGGAAGGTTTATTTTCAGTGTACTAATTAATGATTGTGAAGAGTTGTAATAATGGTTATGCATAGACTGATTTTTTTAAATTTTTTTCACAGATAGTTCAATCGCAAGGTACCTATATTGTCAGCATTACTTTTTTAACCGACTTCAAAATAAAGCGTATATTTTGTAAATATGTTTACGTTTACGATTTCAAGCAAATGGCTAAACCGATTTTAGTTTTTTTTTAATTTAAGGAGCTATACTTTTTCGGCCGTCCCATTTAAATTTAAAAAAAAATCTAACAAATGATCGAAAATAGGGAATAGGGAAAAGGTTTTTTTTTTACTATTTTAGAGGACATCCTAGTTGTTACTTTGAACTTGAGATCTTGCTTAGTCCAAAATTTAAAAATTAAGTTTTGAGTAAAAAGTAAAAATCAACGTTCTTAACACGTTTTATTTTTTGTATGTAAATGGAATAATCTTTAATATTTATATAAATATAATCGTTGAAAGTTGCCCTGTGAGTGATCGAGTTACTTCTCAACGACTCGATCGAATGAGATCATTATACAACAAGGGTGACAAACGAGCACACAGTTCACCTGATAGTAAAAGGATGCTGTGGCAGTATTATGTGAGAGCGTGGTCCGTCCTTGGTCCATCCAACCCATAAGTACTAAACCATAATAGAGCTGCAGCATAGCTCCACCACGTGTAAAATGCATAGATTTGTTTTGTCGAGACTGGTTCATAGCTATCCTAGGATCCGATGGATAGTGTTGTAGGCAAGTTATTGAAAAATTAACGTATATGTACCAAAAGGACCCATATTCACATTACATATAAGAGAATAAGAAGAAATCGCTTTTAGTAATAGGATGGCCCATTATAACACTGAAACATATTTTTCTTTAACTTATGTTTTTAATTTTGTATAATAAAGATATATAATAATAATAATAATAATAATCTTTATTGATAAACATATTACAATCACAAATATTTACAATGGTCAACAGCCCCTAAACTAGGATATTATACCTGTATTTTAGGGGCTAGTTTTCCTTCCCTATTCTTAGTTCCTATAAAATAAAATAATTTGTTTATCGATATATAGTTAAATATGATTATGTTTACAAAAATTTCTTAAAACTAACTAACGAAAATTTAAAAAAGTATTTTAAAAAAGTATAATAAAAATATTAAAAAGGAATGTAATGTTTGCACTGTAACTAAACTGCGTGTGTGTGTTTGTGTGTGTGTGTGTGTGTGTGTGGGAGTGGGTGTGGTTAGGTGGGCGTGTGGGTGGGTGTGAGTGTGTGCGAGAGTATTTATGTATTAGCTGGTTTTGTTTATACATCCAAGGAAAAAAGGTTCTCCGTACCTTCATAATCAAATTCTTTTAGCCATTCTGTAATTTTATTTTTCACTTCAAAGTTATTTAGTGATCTTATGTTATGTTTACTATTAAGTTTGTTGTATAGCCTAGGTGCCAAAAAGTCGAAATGTCTTCTAAAAACAGCACTATTTGGTCTCGGAACAGGACATCGTTCAATTCTCTTATTGCTAAGTTTTAATTTAGGCACAGTGACACGATGATATCTCCTTAGACTTTGCAGAATAAATGTTTTACGAACAGATAGCACTTTCGCCCTGTCATATACGGACACTGTTGAGTGGCGAAATGGTAGACGAAATATTACTTTTAAGACAGCTCTTTGTGCGCGTTCAACCTTAATTAAATAACTTTTAGCGGCAGCTCCCCAAGAACAAATGCAGTAATTAAAGACACACTCTCCCAATGCTTTATATGTTTTAATAAGTAGTTTGTAATCGGTCACTGTCCGCAAACTTTTAAATATATAAATTAGTTTTCTTAGTTTATTAGCCACTGCATCAGTATGGGCCTCCCAAGTTAATTTGTTGTCAATGATTACACCAAGATATCTGATCTGATCTGTTTTAGCTAAATTACTACAATGACATGGTGTAAAGTTAATAGTGCGATTGCAAGGATATCTGTGGATAGTAATTTTAAAGTTTCTAGTTGGAAGAGAAGCATTAGTCTTACCGAAACATAGGTATTTGGTCTTTGAAACATTAAGAGATAGTAAATTATCTTCAAGCCAACTTGTCACTAACCTAAGACCATTTTCTGCGAGTTGTGCTACTTTATCCCAAGTGTCTCCATGAAAAATCAATACAGTATCGTCAGCAAACATGGTTAAATCGGCATTTTTGATATTGATTTTACACAGTTCGTTAACATAAATAAGGAAGAGCGAAGGACCTAAGGTACTTCCCTGTGGCACACCGTAAGAGCAAGAGGAACTGCTGCTTGTGTAATTGTCGATTCTGACACGTTGGCGTCTATTCGAAAGATAGTCTCTAAACCAGTTGTAGACAACACCTCTTATACCCAAGTTTTCCAAACGGTTGAGCAGTATGGGAATCGACACTGTATCAAAGGCTTTTTGAAGGTCCAAGAAAACCCCAACACATTTTTTGCCACAGTCGAGGTATTTAGATATAAGAGATGTTAATCTTAATACAGTATCTGCATATATAGTAACTCTCGGGGAAAGCATTTTTAGTAACAAAATGAGTGTATTGTCATATTCAATACGGAATACATGTACACCGGTAAATACAAAATAACTGTTAGATTAAATATTTGTAAAAAGGCGAATACCTTCAACGACCTTAATTTGGCAAGTCCATTCTTACGAAAACAGTTTTGGTAGAATAAATTGACGGAATTAAGTAAATCGCACGAAAGTCAATGCTAAGTATATCAAGTTCTTATAAGAATAGAATTAAACGAACTCTCATTCCGTACAACATGGAAGAAGAAATTATTAAGTACTGCACGGAAATTTTGCTTTTTTTGCCTTTCTATAAGAGTCGGTTAAGGAAAAGATAAAAATAAGTGTGTAAAAAGAATCAATTTTAAATTATTAATTCACGGCTCTTCTAGTTTTCATAAGCATGTCGAGCGTCAGGCACAAAATATTTAACAGCAGTGGAGCTTTCCTGTCTCTAAAAAGACTTCCTATTTCAAAGAAACAACAACTCAAAAAGGATGTTGCACTTTTAAAATGAATTAATATTTATTAAGACTTATTTCTTTGCTTTTCTTTCTAATTTATTTAGCTTGTCTTTGTTACCTTAGGTCATATAATTAATGTTCCTAACACACATAATATTCATAATATAATAGTGAATATAATTCGACTATGTATGTGCTTCAGCTGTCGATGAACTTATTTGCAGACAAGACGGACGAAAACTATCAATAATTGTGGCACAGTTTTTGCTCTCGCCTGTCTGATCAACAAAAAATTATATAGTTTAGACACCAGCTTCGTAAAAAAAGGAGATATCTCTATTACGAAATACACATAGTTAATTATCCTACTTGGTTATTAGTATCCATTTTTTTTTACTTTTTGAGAAATACAATTTTGTTTTCTTAATCCTAGCCGTGTCGTGTGTAGACCCTCATAGAGTAGAATACCAGCGTAAAATAGCACCTCAATGCTGCTGTGTTTAGTATGGTGAGTTTAGAGAATCGGAGACCTTTTTTCTAGAAACGAGGCGTTCTATCTTAGTCCTCAAGGGTGGCAACGTATTTGCATTTTGGTTCTTAATTGAGGATAGATGTAGATGTCTATATGCCACACCATCCATTTACCATAGGGTGGACTGTGTGCTCGTTTGTCACCCTTATTCTTTTTTTAATTGTAATTTTAAATATTTCGAAGACATGTGATATCCGCAACACCTTTGGGTCAGCATGGTGGATACTTTCTTGTTCTAAAACCCTTTCAGAATTGAGAAGAGGCCCGTGCCCAGCTGTGGGAAGTATAAAGGTTGTAACTTAATTTTTATTTTTTTCTTAAAAAATATACAAACACAACTTTATTACGACCAGAATCCTTATTAACTTACAAAATAACCTCCCTTATTGCGGCACACTTCATCTACGAATATTTTGTCCCAATCCCATAAAAATGCCATTATAGGTCATCAATATTTATATCGCATAGTACAGGCCCTTGCTTGTCCTTAATGATAATCCATCAGATTCGGATCAGGCGGGTGAAATGGTCATCCTTTTGAGCTAATAAAATAAGAGAAATTTTCTTTATGCCAATTATCAATGCGTTCTTGGCTCCATGAATAGCATGATTTCAAGGATGTCTCGTAATGACCGGTATTTTTTTTTTGAAAATTTTGATACCATTTTAAAAATAACTACTTGAACGGCGGAAAGGATTAAAAATTGGCACAATAATAAATATTATAAATAAAAAAGTTTGATGTCTACGCCTTTTGAATGTTAGTTCCCGAATAGCACATATACCGTTTTTCTACGTGATAGAGCCATGCTGCAGCTATATTATTCTACGTGGTAGACCCATGCTGCAGCTATATTATGGTTGTAGCACGAATGGGTCGGCTCGACCGGGGAAGGACCACGCTCTCACAGAAAACCAGCGTAAAATAGCAGCTTAACGCTGCTGTGTTTCATATGGTGAGTGTAGAGAACCGGAGACCCTCTTTACTGGCAAAGAAGCATTCCATCTTAGTCCTCACGGGTGACAACGCATCTGCATCTTGAGTATTTATTGAGGATAGATGTAGATGTCTATGGGTCACAGTAACCACTTATCATCAGGTGGACTGTGTGCTCGTTTGTCACCCGATCCTATAAAAAAAAACCGATGGGGTCAAAAGGTTCTCGAGTGGCAGCCTCGTACCGGCAGGCAAAGTGTAGGGCGACCCCCAAGAAGATGGAGTGACGACCTGGTAAGATATGCAGGAAGTCAATGGATGCAGTTGGCTCAGGACCGTGCTTTGTGGCATTCCTTGGGGGAGGCCTATGTTCAGCAGTGGACTTGTGAAGGGCTGTACTGATGATGATGATGATTATGAATAGCACACGCCAACATTTTACTGAGCTTTTTAATAAAGTTTCTGTTCATTAACTGTTACAGAAACAAATCCAAACAATAAAGACGATATATGTTGATATGAATTATATTTCTTTAGAATAAGAGTGACAAACGAGCACACAGCCGGTATGATAGTAAGTGGATTAAAACATTTTTCCAATGGTGGAGACCATAGGAAACACAGCGGCATTAAGCTGTTATTTTACGCTGGAATCCTGTGAGAGCGTGGTCCTCCCCCGGTCGAGCCGACCCGCTACAATCATAATATAACCGCAGCGTGGCTCTACCAAGTAAGAACCAGGTAAGAATGGTAATATTAATATTTTTATTAAAACCAACATTCCACTTACATTTATTATAAATAAACATAAGAATTTAGTTTAACATCAAAGTTAAATGTCCTAGAAACAAAAGCAAACGATTTCTACGTTTTTTTTCTTTACTTATATCTTTTAAAAAAACGTTACCCCCACACTAGGATTTTATCGTGTATCGTAGAAGCAGTTTACAAACATGAATTGCATGAGGACAAACATCCAGACCCGGAACAATTATTTGTAGGCCATACACATACTTGTTCCGTGCGGGATTCGAACCCACGGCCCCGGCGCAACAACTCATTGCTAAGCCACTGCACCACGGAGCCGCCACTTTTAAATAATACTTTGAGTTAGAAATGAAAATGCTTATTAGCTTTAATATCTCTCAGTTTAGATATGTTATTGTCATATATTTTAATATATTTACAAAAGTCGAATATACTACCTCTCAAATTTTTTGAAGCACATAGTGGTGACGCTCAAATAAAAGACATTCTTGGCGAGTTTTATTGTACTTTGATAAAATAAATGAAATTTCACGTAAGGGTAAAGACCCTCGTCAAAAGCATTCTGTCTACATTAATCGGATAATCAAAATGTTATACATAACATATTAAATATAGGACGCGTGATTTAGAAATTTTTAAGTATATTGAAATATAATACAGTTGCATTTTCGGTGACTTATCTAAAGTAAGTACCTAATGATGAAACTATAAAAATATTGTAAATATACCATAAACTAAGTACAAAATCATCTTTAAATCTCTAGCATTGCCCGTGCCGTGCCTTGCCTCAGGTTATTCAAAACATGTTGAATATGAGATTAACGTAAGCGACATGATTTTGACATGGGTCGTCTCTGCCGCATAAATTTCGGTGAGTTCACTACTCACTTTGGCTGAACACATAACATGACATGAACCCCTTTTTGATTTGAATTCCAATAATTCAATGAACAACTTTATATATATTTTGACAGCTACGTTAATTTTTTTAAATAAAGAGTAGTTTAAGTTTATATAAAAATTTATTTTATGTGATATGAAAAGCCTTGAAAACTCTATAAGGTTTTTGTGAATAAAAGAAAAATGTATCTTTTTATACCCTTCGTGCGCTAAATGACGATGGTAATTCTATGCTTTAGTGTATAATAATAGTAATTCTAATAGTAAAAATACTGCTTATATCAACCTATAGAAACATCATTATAGTTTTTCCCGTTTCGTGAGTAACAGCAATTAACCGCGTTTTGTTAATTAAACACGAGAATTTGGGAAAGCTGCAAGCCCATTCGACATAATGCTAATTATTCAGGGCGTGGTGTATATTTTGAGATACACCACGCCCTGAACTGAATATATTAATGAAAGGTACATTTAAAAAAAAAACTTATTTTATTATAACCGCAAAACGTAGCACTTTTAGCAAAGGTTATACATAAACAAATTCAACATCAACCGGGGAATAAATCTAGTTTTTCCCCAAGCGTTGACCTCACCTGTACGTTAAATTGAACGTCCTACTATGTAACGTGTGAATTTAACTGCCTCGTTGATCTAATAGTATTAAGCGCGACTACTGATCATTAGGTTTGGTACCAAGGCCAGCCCCATCGGGTCAAAGTCAGGTATTGGGTATCGGCTTTGCGCTTAGCTTCTTGCTGATCAGCGTGTTAGTAGGGCTAAACACTGTACCATACTCATATATATACTCATACGTAGTGGTGGTGGCAGTAGTATTGCTGGGATTAGTGGTGACGGAGATAGTGCACGCAACTGAGGGAGGGCGTTAGGTGCTCTTCAAACTAGGTAAGACACATCTTTTTATTTTATTAATCGGATTTTGGCAAAGGAAAATATTTCCAACTTTAATATATATATTGATTTTCGCAAAGTAACGCCTGATTCTATTAATCTTTATATATAAAAATTACGTGTCACGTTGTTTGTCCGCGATGAACTCCTAAACTACTGAACTGATTTCAATGAAATTTTGCACACTGTGTGCAATTTGTCCAACTTGAGAGATAGGATAGTTTTTATCCCGATAAGTGACCCTCAATTTTTTTATTGCTAATCTCAGGAGTTCTTTTAGGAAAGCAAATGGTCGTCGGAAAGGGCAGAACAACGTCTGCCTGGTCATCTAGTTATTTTAATAAAAAGTAAAAGCTAACTTCAAATAATTGAAAAGAATCAAACTATTTTCACCGTTACGTTATGAGGAAATTATTATTTTCGTGTTGTTCTCTAAAGACGTCGTAATTTTTGTAAAACGTTTAATTTTTTGACCTTTTTGAGTGAAAAAATGGAATGTCCTCTAAATAGTAAGAACTGCATCTCCTGTATAACTATTTTTCCACCAATAGGTGTATAATACTTTTCTCCAAAAAATTTATGGGACTGCTCACAACATATAACTTTTTTAATAAGAATATAATCAATTTATTGAAAAATCCAATTGGACATACCTTAAGCGCATTAAAAAAATTACATATAACATGATTATAAGACAGTACTATTGGCTTCAACACCCTCGAAACCTATGAAAATGACACCCATTATGAAAAAATTTAAACCTATTGCAGCCGCCACCTTAGATTTACATTTCGACAGCACTATCGGCTTCAACACCCTCAAAAACCATGAAAATGACACCCATGATGAAAAAATTGATATCTATTGCAGCCGCCATCTTGGATTTACATTTCGACTGCACTATCGGCTTCAACACCCTCGAAAACCATGAAAATGACGCCCATGATAAAAAAATTGATGTCTATTGCAGCCGCCATCTTGGATTTACATTTCCACTGCACTATCGGCTTCAACACCCTCGAATACCATGAAAATGACACCCATTATGAAAAAATTTAAACCTATTGCAGCCGCGATCTTGGATTTACATTTCGACAACACTATTGGCTTTAACACCCTCGAAAACCATGAAAATGACACCCATGATGAAACAATTGGTACCTACTTCAGCCGCCATCTTGGATTTACATTTCGACAGCACTATCGGCTTCAACACCCGCGAAAACCATGAGAATGAAACCCATGATGAAAAAATTGATATCTATTGCAGCCGCCATCTTGGATTTACATTTTGACAACCCTATCGGCTTCTACTCTCTCGAAAACCATTAAAATGACACCCATGATGAAAAAATTGATACCTATTGCGGCCGCCATCTTGGATTTACATTTCGACAGCACTATCGGCTTATACACCCTCGAAAACCATGAAAATGACACCCATGATAAAAAAAAAAAATATCTATTGCAGCCGCCACCTTGGATTTACATTTCGTCAGCACTATCAGCTTCAACACCCTCGAAAACCATGAAAATGACGCCCATGATGAAAAATTGATATCTATTGCAGCCGCCATCTTGGATTTACATTTCGACTGCACTATCGGCTTCAACACCCTCGACAACCATGAAAATGACACCCATGATAAAAAAATTGATGTCTATTGCAGCCGCCATCTTGGATTTACATTTCCACTGCACTATCGGCTTAAACACCCTCGAAAACCATGAAAATGACACCCATTATGAAAAAATTTAAACCTATTGCAACCGCCATCTTGGATTTACATTTCGACAACACTATTGACTTTAACACCCTCGAAAACCATGAAAATGACACCCATGATGAAAAAATTGGTACCTACTTCAGCCACCATTTTGGATTTACATTTCGACAGCACTATCGGCTTCAACACCCTCGAAACCTATGAAAATGACACCCATTATGAAAAAATTTAAACCTATTGCAGCCGCCACCTTGGATTTACATTTCGACAGCACTATCGGCTTCAACACCCTCAAAAACCATGAAAATGACACCCATGTTAAAAAAATTGATGTCTATTGCAGCCGCCATCTTGGATTTACATTTCCACTGCACTTTCGGCTTCAACACCCTCGAATACCATGAAAATGACACCCATTATGAAAAAATTTAAACCTATTGCAGCCGCCATCTTGGATTTACATTTCGACAACACTATTGGCTTTAACACCCTCGAAAACCATGAAAATGACACCCATGATGAAAAAATTGGTACCTACTTCAGCCACCATTTTGGATTTACATTTCGACAGCACTATCGGCTTCAACACCCTCGAAACCTATGAAAATGACACCCATTATGAAAAAATTTAAACCTATTGCAGCCGCCATCTTGGATTTACATTTCGACAGCACTATCGGCTTCAACACCCTCAAAAACCATGAAAATGACACCCATGTTAAAAAAATTGATGTCTATTGCAGCCGCCATCTTGGATTTACATTTCCACTGCACTATCGGCTTCAACACCCTCGAATACTATGAAAATGACACCCATTATGAAAAAATTTAAACCTATTGCAGCCGCCATCTTGGATTTACATTTCGACAGCACTATCGGCTTATACACCCTCGAAAACCATGAAAATGACACCCATGATGAAAAAATTGATATCTATTGCAGCCGCCACCTTCGATTTACATTTCGACAGCACTATCGGCTTCAACACCCTCGAAACCCATGAAAATGACACCCATGATGAAAAAATTTATATCTATTGCAACCCCCATCTTGGATTTACATTTCGACAACCCTATCGGCTTCAACTCTCTCGAAACCCATGATAATGACACCCATGATGAAAAAATTTATCACTATTGCAGCCGCCATCTTGGATTTACATTTCGACTGCACTATCGGCTTCAACACCCTCGAAAACCATGAAAATGACACCCATGATAAAAAAATTGATGTCTATTGCAGCCGCCATCTTGGATTTACATTTCCACTGCACTATCGGCTTAAACACCCTCGAAAACCATGAAAATGACACCCATTATGAAAAAATTTAAACCTATTGCAGCCGCCATCTTGGATTTACATTTCGACAACACTATTGACTTTAACACCCTCGATAACCATGAAAATGACACCCATGATGAAAAAATTGGTACCTACTTCAGCCACCATTTTGGATTTACATTTCGACAACACTATCCGCTTCAACACCCTCGAAACCTATGAAAATGACACCCATGATGAAAAAATTGATGTCTATTGCAGCCGCCATCTTGGATTTACATTTCGATAGCACTATCGGCTTTAGCATCCTCGAAAACCATAAAAATGACACCCATGATGAAAAAATTTAAACCTATTGCAGCCGCCATCTTGGATTAACATTTCGACAACACTATTGGCTTTAACACCCTCGAAAACCATGAAAATGACACCCATGATGAAAAAAATGGTACCTACTTCAGCCGCCATCTTGGATTTACATTTCGACAGCACTATCGGCTTCAACACCCTCGAAACCCATAAAAATGACACCCATGATGAAAAAATTGATACCTATTGCGGCCGCCATCTTGTATTTACATTTCGACAACCCTATCGGTTTGGAATACGTTTTTATCGGATAAAAACAGAAATTATGAAACTCTGCCAACAATTTCCAAATTATTCTGTTTTGAGTGATTATGATGATATCCTTCTTGTTCGTCGCGATGAACTCAATGTCACGTATATTTAAGAAAAAACCTAGTAACTGCGCTGTATATAGTGCCACGGTTGACCCCGCAAAACGCAGACAGTCACTCGTTTTTCCTCTTATTATGAAGTTATTTAAAAAGCAATATTAAAATTGGAATTATTGATTTATGAGATGTTCGTTTTATTAGAGATTTTTCTCATTTAATTCATTACCCATTTCCAGTTGTTAAAAGCAGACTCCTCTACGCCGTAAACGCTTATAAGATTTTGGACAAGATTTAATATTTTTCTTCAACGCGATATGAAAAGGTAATAAACATATCTGTGAAAATTTTAATGTAATCTTATCTACCAAGTATAAAAGAAAAATGATATGAATGTGCTTAAGACTTTTAAGTATTGTCTTCTTTTACAGTCTACCTAATTTTAAGCGGCTATTGCACAGACAATGGACACAATCTATCAGCACCCGAAGTATAAAATTGTGTTTAAGGAGCCAGTGGCTTCTTCCATATGATTGCACTATTAATAAATATGCCGTCCAGTACGAACAAGTATATTGGGAATAAGGTTTAGTTTAGTTTAGGAACTAGCTTAAGTCAGCCATTCTTTCTACTTGTCTTATTCGGTGTTGTGATTCTATCCGTTGTGATAACTCTTTTAGTACAAGCATACAATGTCGCGGCGGACGGGCTGCCCTGTGTCACATCAAGATCAACAATTAGTATTGCTGTTTGCTCGCATATTTAATCATTTTTGTGTTATCACGTTACGTCTATTATGTCACACGATCACAACACAATTAATGTGTGATTATAACCGGGACATGTTACGGTATGATCGAATTATAACTGCGCTACACTGAATATGTAGGGCGGTACGCTGTTTTACTGCGGACTAGCTTTTAGCTGCGACCTCGTCCAAGAACTTAAATAAAAATAACACCTGCAGATCAATAACAGTAGTAAGGTAATTATAGAAAAACACTTCAAACACAGTTTGCTATTTATCTCGAAAAATATGCAATGCGATATGTGAAAATGTTCAAAATAAAAGTATCGTGGATGCGGTATATATACATAAATCGTACAAAGACAAACATCCAGACCCAGAACAATTATTGGTAGGCCATATGAACTATTTTTTACGTACCACAACCATACAACCACAACTACTACGCTACGGAGCTGTCAATTAATACTGGCTCTCTTATCCTTCTGTCCAGAAAACAAAAGTAAAAAGATAATGGCTGACTGACAATCATCATCATCACAGCCTATCACAAGCTTGTTCTCATCCATCTTCATCACAACACTACCCGTTAAGAGATTTCACGGAAATAATTGAGCATAGTCACGAGACATGTGTCAATCGTGAATGATTCTCTTGAAATGATACAATTGATTGATTGACCCGTAAGACGAATCAATACTTGAATTATCGGGTCACTAAAAATAAACGAATGACACATGTCTAGTCACGATGGTTTCTTGTGATTGTACCATAATGGTTCTTTCATCATTCATTACAGCCTATCAAAATTCCACTGTTGAACATAGGCTTCCACTATAGATTGCCTTATAGAGGGATTTGCCACAGTTGCCATGCTTGGCGGTCCGACAACCGATTATTTAATCACGTAATTTTATAAATATTATATCTTATCATAAAACCGATGGAGTTGTAAGATAAAATAAATTCGTAGTAATAATAATAAAAATGACCTTCAGACAAAATTTCGGTCACGGCGGCCAGTGTCAATGTCAATACTGATAAAACTTTATGTACCTTTAAAATATGTCACATAAACAATTTTGTGGATGTCCGCAGTAGAAGTTTTTTTTTTTTTATCTTTTTCTATGTTCCTATATTTTTCTTATTTCTACAACGTTAACTATACAGTTATATTTTCTTGCTATATTTTCTATGGCTAATTGACATAAATAGTCTATAAATATTTTTTTTTATTTGATTTCATTATTTCCCACAAATTATCTTTTCGAACTCTTTTTTTTATCTTTATTTCAATTTCATTTCTGGCTAAACTGTATTTTGGACAATCGATGCCTATGTTCAGCAGTGGACTTGTGAGGGTCTGTAATGATAATGATGATGATGTAACATTTTTGTATGTCAGTATTTATTACTCGTGATGTTATTATTAATTAGCGAAAACTTAACTGGCTCTTGTAATAACTAAATATAAAAATTAATTATGTATTAATATAACTGTAATAATGTAGCAGTTCTCCTGTATCGTAGAGACATTTATATAAGTACTTATATTAAACATCAACAAACCTCGGAATAATTTATACGTGGTCGAGCCACGCTGCAGCTGTGGTTCTAGCAAGTTTAATTCCAGCACTTAAAAATATAGACCTTTGCATATTTAATATAAAGTTGATTATTTTTTCAATGAATATTCGTTGGTTCGTAGTTCTTGTTGCTACCATCACACAAAGCCGCGCGTTGTGCACTTTAGCAGAGATTGATTGAAGGAATTATTCTTTTCGTAGGGACCCGACCCGATTCCGATTCATTTGGGTTCCGACGCGGATCTTATCTTTTCAATGTTATGGATTTTTTATAGAGTACCTATTTCCTTTATATACAGCAAAGTTTCAAAGCTTATGTAATTAGGTATGGAGCAACATGTAGGTATTACGTACACATTATACTTTAACGTACTTGTACGTAGGACTAATATTTTTTTTACAATTTTCATTTCACAAGGTACAATTTTGCCTTTGTTGTAACTAGACCACTCATTCATGTACTTTTTTAAAAACAAGAGAAGAGAGATTTTTTTAGTCTATAATTAGCAACTAACATGTTTACATGATTCATGACGTCCATGGTCCATTCAATCAGAAAAAATATTATAGGTAAGTAGCGACTCTGGAAAGTTTTGGCCGCGAATATTTTATTAATAAAAACCAAATAAGTGAAAACGTTTTTGAGTGATACGTAACTATAAATTTAGTCCTTTTCAAAATTCGAATTTTTTCTATTTGGGAATATTATACACAATTATTTTGTTAGGATAACGCAATTACAAGTTTTTTTAACTATTTTTTTACGTTAACATAGCAAAGTAATAACAATTTCAGATATGAAATATCCTGTTCTATTAGCATTATATTATTTATATAGTTAATTTTGAATTCAACGTTGATACGGATTTTATGGGCACTACGTATGTAAACTGAAATATTTATACAACTATATGGCGTGAAAGTCATAAACTAATAGTGTTTTATGTTGCATGTTTTTATACGGATTAAGGGAATATAGGGGATTAAGGGAGTTTTTATATGGAGTAAACGGGCACATGAGGAGGTGTCAGATTTATCGTACACAAGTCTGTCGTTAACAACGTAGTAAAGATTGTGAGTGTGTCGACGACGCTTGCGTAACTTATACTCGCAGTCACCAAACGGTATTCACTGAAGGTCATACAGGTTTACGAACCAACCTCGGCACATCCCGATTAGGAGGTAGAGGAAATGTATGTGGATATCTCTAAAGTCATGCATTCCTTCAAAACTCACTATGCGGTGTTAATGGGAGACTTCAACGCAAAACTAGGTACAAGAGAGAACGGTGAGCTGAAGGTAGGGAAATTTGGAATAGGGCAACGAAACCCAAGGGGCCAGCAGCTAGCCGACTTCATGGAGAAGGAGGGACTCTTTATGATGAACTATTTTTTCCAGAAGCGGCCCTAAGAATATGCACCTTATCGAGCCCCGACGATTTGTCAAAAATAAGATTGAGTTTATTATGACGACTAGATCGCAACAGTTCAGTGATATCGCAGTGATCGCGAGGGTAAAAACTGGTAACGATCACCGAATGGTCAGAGGTAAACTAAATGGAAGAGGAAAACTGAGGGCGTTAAGTTGAAGAGGTCTCATATAATAACGCTCCATCCGCCTCGTTCTGATCCAGAGTCGCGAAACCTTTCAGCTCGGTTTACAAAACCGTTTTTAGTGCCTAGAAGATTGCAATGCAGTGGGCGATATGAATAATATCCAGCTCGTGGAAACTGTCCATGCGGTCGGAGCTAAGTTCTGCAAGACCCACCAATCTCATGGTTTTAGATGGGAAATGAAGATGCAGTCTTCAACAGATGTGACAGCATACAGGCACCTCAACAGATCGATCTCCAAATGCATGCGGCGGGACTGACGCAACTTCAGTATAGATTTTATTGAAGAAGCGATCGAGCGGAATCGAGGCTCCAAAGTCTTTGCCAGATATCTGTCTGCCAGAAAAAGCCAACCATTAAAGCTGAATACCGAGTGTGTTAGCAATGTTTCCGAGATACCTGCGATTTTGAGTTAGATTGAGACGTTCTATGAGCAGCTGTACACATCATCGTTGGAGCCAGACGCAAGTGTGAGTAACGATCTAAGGGCAAGTTTTATCAGACATCAGTGTGAGCGACATTAGAATGGCTCTACAGCACCTTAAAAATGGTAAGGCCTAATTCGAGGACGGAATTACAGCGGAGCTTCTGAAAACGAATGGAAAACCGGTATTTGAAGTCCTTCAGAAGCTCTTTAATTCTTCCATGTTGGGAGTACTCCGGAGGCGTGGATCAGAAGTGCGATGGTCTTGTTAGAGCAACGACAACGCTCTCTTGAAGACCTAGAGAGCAATTTCCCTACTGAGCCGCGTCTACGTGCAGTTTTCTAGAGTCATTACGAATCGTATCGTACGCAGACTCGACCACTTCCAGCCTCCCGAAAAAGCCGGTTTCCGAAAAGGCTTTAGTACCATAAACCAGATACATACCCTTCGGTAAATTGTACAGAAAACCGAAGAGTACAACCTGCCACTTTGCTTTGCGTATGTGGACCTTTGAAATTTCCGTAGAGATGGCCATATGAGGATGATAGTAACGCTACGACGGGCTGTTATTTTATATAGAAAAGGGGGCAAACGATCATGCGACTCACCTGATGATAAGTGACTACCGCCGCCCATGAACAACCGCAACACCAGAGAAATCGCAGATGCGTTACCGGCCTTTTAGAAAGGTGTAAGCTCTTTTCTTGAAGGTCCCTAAGTCATCTCTGAATAGCGACTTAGTGGAGCTTAAACCAGTCTCTGAGATTTTAGTTATATGATGTAAGGCTTTCATATTATAATGGTTAGAATTTTGAATTTTAAAAAAATATAGAAACCCGTTGCATGTAACGCTGGTTAGATATTTGAAAATCATAGTTGCATTTAGAAATGAATACGCGTTATTAATATTTGATAATTTTTCTTTTAAAATTAACAGCTGCAGGCACCAATGAAATCGTTATTTGCAATTATAAGTGCTCTTTTACCATGGGCTCGACGTTGAAAAAAAAAACGTAAGTAAACCTGCATGTCTGAGAAATTTAAATGAAAACAAATCTAAGACATCCCAAGTCCACTATCACACATTGAGGCAGCACATCCATGGTTATAATTTTAAATTGACAGCGGCCTTATTGTCGTAGCAGCAAGGGCAGTTTTTACTTCAAAAAAGAACGTTCTCAATTTGACTATATGTTTTATATCATAGTCAATTATGAACCGATTTCGATGATTATTTTTCTTTACTCTTATATTCTTATTCTTATAATATCTATATCATGTATCCATTTATGATATTGATCGAGTTGCAGGTTCTGTATTCAAATGTAAGCCGGTATTATTATTATTTTTATAGAAGAGGGGGCAAACGAGCATGCGACTCACCTGATTGTAATTGACTAGCGCCACCCATGAATAATCGCAACGCCAGAGGAATTGCAGATGCGTTGCCGACCTTTTAGAAAGGTGTTAGCTCTTTTCTTGAAGGTCCCTAAGTCGTATCGGTCCGGAAAAATCGCCGGTGGTAAACAATTCCACAGAGAAGTTGTACGAGGAAGAAAACTCCTAGTAAAACTAGTAACCTTTTCTTCGTGGTAGAGCCATGCTGCAGCTATATTATGGTTAGCTATATTATGGTATGGTAGCACGAAAGGGTCGGCTCGACCGGGGAAGGACCACGCTCTCACAGAAAACCAGCGTAAAATAGCAGCTTAACGCTACTGTGTTTCGTATGGTGAGTGTAGAGAACCGGAGACCCTTTTTACTGGCAAAGAGGCATTCCATCTTAGTCCTCACGGGTAACAACGCATCTGCATCTTGAATCTTTATTGAGGATAGATGTAGATGTCTATGGGTCACAGTAACCACTTACCATCAGGTGGACTGTGTGCTCGTTTGTCACCCGATCCTATAAAAAAAAACTCACAGTCATGGACCGCAAAACACCCAGATGATGAGGATGGTATCGTGAATTTTGACGCGATGTGCGTTCGTGAAATGTAGCGGCTGGAATTAATCCGAACAATTCCTCAGAGTACTCTCCGTGGTAAATTCGATAGAAAATGCAATGGGATGCAACATCCCTACGCGGTGCCAGTGTATCGAGACGATCAGAAAGAACTCGATCATAGACGATTCAAACCGCTCTGCGCTGAATGCGGTCAAGTAGAAGGACCTGGCACTGGGGTGCCCCGGCCCAGAGATGAGAACAGTATTCCATGTGAGGCCGGACTTGCGCTTTGTAACGTTGTAAGCGATGTGCAGGCATGAAATACTGTCTCGCTTTGCTGAGCATGCCAAGATTTTTAGACGCCAATTTGGCTTTCCCTTCCAAGTGACCACGAAACTGCACACTATTCGATATGTCGACGACGAGGATTCCGATGCTAACTGAGATAGCAAGGGGAGTGCCTTGAAACTGAGGAGATACGACAAAGGGGTTCTTTTTAGCGGTAAACGCGCAAACTATTTTCGTTGTTTGTTTGTCGGCTGTTTTCCGCAACTCCACGTCTAAGCGCGTATTTTGCGTGTGGGCAGGAATAATGTATCCATTCGAGCCATGAGATCTCCCCGAAGGAGTTCAACAGTCCTTTAATGTTGCAAGCAACTTCGGGGAGTGATACCGGCGTGCCAAGATGTTCAGCCCTGTATGCAGCGACTTCCGACAGCTATGGTAAATAAATGTTTGTTAAAGGTGCCGTGTCCTGTGATAGCACTTGTTACTATCCTGATATGCGAAATGTTCAGTTTCATTAGAACATTGGTTAAACGACTGTTTATTTCAGGCAGGGCCTGGGCAGGTAAAGTGTACGTACCAGTGAACGAATGTTACCAAAGGGAATTGGTATGATTGGTTCCGGCCCTATAGTGGCCAGAGCCGATCCTCTTCTGGCCAGTTCGTCTGCTGCATCGTTGCCTCTGGATCCCTTGTGTTCCTTGATTCATTGCAGAGTTACAGATTGTTTACTGTAAGGAAATTTAAAAAAAAAACCTCTGAACACGAGAAAAAAAAAAGGATGGAGGAAAAAAACTGAATTTTAAGATAGAGAGGTAAATTTTCTGAAAAAGTCATTATTAAAACGCCTGTTTTTCTTTCAAAAAGTTCTACCTTAATAATCAAATTATCATTAAACGTTGTTATCAACGTTGCACGATGTATCTGTAATGAGTTATGAATTTTCAAACTTTTGGAAGCATTTTTATTAATTTGGCAAAATTGACAGATACTGGTTTTGCCGGTAAGCCCTCGAGTTAGTACCCACAGGCTACTATTACTATCGCTTCGCTCGCATTAAAATCGTTATGTTTCAACCAATATTCACTATCGACTAAGTTTGTAAGAATGGCTACCACAAAATTCATTTTGTATTTGATAGTGTGATATTATATTGGCCACGTCACTGCCTCAGTAGTCTAGTAGTCGTGAGCGCGGCTGTCGGGATCAAATGTCGGTTCTAGCTCAAAACCAGTTATTTGGTTTTCTGTCAATAAGTTCTCGGACCGGACTGCTACTGTCCGGAGTCAGGAAGTTGGCGATGATTCACACCCGTGCCACCCTTTTATAGAGTAAGGGTGAAAACGAGCACAAAGTCCACCTGATGGTGCCTAAGTGCATGCTGTGGCCCATATACATCTACATTTATCCTCGATTAAGTATCAAAATGCAGATGAATTTTCAACCCTCAGGAATTAAAGGGAATGCATCGTTTCCAGAAAAAAGGTTATCCGGTTCTTTACACACATCATACGAACCACAGCAGCATTAAGCTGCTATTTTACGCTGGTATTGTGAAAACGTGGTCCTACCCCGGTTGAGGCGACTTATTCGTGCTACAAACATAATATAGCTGCAACGTGACCCTACAACGTATAAAACGTAAAGCCTTTGGTTCTGCGCCTAATCTCCCCATAAATCCCTGCGCTTGGTATCCCATCGATTGCTGTCCAATCGGACCATTAAAGTGAGGGAATAGAGAGTACACCTGTGAACATACGAGTACTTGTCCTGCACTATAATCCTCAATCCTGTCTTGCCCAGATTACTAGTCTTCGTTGAGACTGGCTGCCCTGACAGAATTGCGGTCTGGAGGCCATAATATTATAGTTACGTAATACTTAATTCAAAAACTTTTCGTTGATTTGATTGTATTTTTATACATAGAATATTCGCAACGCTACAAATATCACTAATATTTCCATCATTTTTATTACGCTGAAAGTGTTTTTGTCAATAGAGATTTACGTAAGTAATCGAAGGGATATGGATTTATCACTTGAGCATAAAAAAAATATTTAAAAAATCAACCTCACATTAAACACCAAATGGTGTCCTGAATCAAAAAGGATGTAATTCGTTCATTCATTCATTACATACTATCAAAATCTACAGCTGAACATAGGCTTTTCCATAGTAAAAAAAATGAATCCCATATGGGATTAATTTTTTTTTACTTACGGCACTTATCAGTACATCATGAGTACTGTACAGCACATTATTAAGTATTTTCAAAATGAAACCTCCTTAAAGAAAATATCCAAAAATATTTTTTTAATCAAAAACGGCACGTCATAGCACACACCGGGCACATTTCGGCACATTGTATTTAATTAAAAATCCAAAATGGACAAGGCCTTGAGCTCGTTTATCACTCAGAATGATTGTATGTATTTAAAAAAAAATTGGGGGCGTAGTCACTTGAGGTATCTGTAATAACGAGACGGAAAGATCCTTTAATCACGCTTCTGAGATTATTTAAAGCATTTAGAAAAAGTATGTGATTAATTTTGACTAAATGATTTTAACAAGGGTCTACGGTGTCGTTTAATTTTGAGATATTTTGACGCACTTTTTATTAGCACAATATCTACCTGTGAATATCCCTTCTTGGTTTGTAAACACCAAATCTCGTTAGTCTAAAACATTGAGAGTTATCGGGAATGTTCTAGAATAACATAGAATTTTTATTCAATATACATTACAAGAATATTTTAGGAAAGTCATGCTTTTACTACTGGTCCGAATAAAAGCCTCTGTCCTGAAAAGAACCGATAAGAAATTTAATACATTAATTTAAACAGATAATAGCGCCATCTATCGAAAAGTTAAATGTATTATTAATAAAAAACTAAAATAATTATATTATAGAACTTTTATTCTTCTTTTTATGATGTATAAGTTTTATACTTATATAATATGATTCAATGTAGAAAAAACAAAAAGCTATTCACATAAAATCGGTATTTTTTTTTCTCCGGCAAAATTTATATTTTCATCTCTTCCCTTTTTTCCCTGAGGGTACGATCAACTACGCCCTAACGCATTCGGAATGGAAATTTCAATTCGTGTGTAGCGGCCGTCAAAAAAGGAACGCGAGTGCTGGTTTAGGTTGTTTTAGAATGACGACATTCGGTTTTTTCCGTACTTCATTCTGAATCCAGCTTTTCTGAAACAAACTTAAGCGATTGAATTGCTGATTTCGTGTATCTAAACACAAAAAAGGTAATCGAAAACCTAATCAGAAAACCTGATGTTTGCGCACGGGTCCAGATATATTTATTTTTGTTTTATTGTTATTTAGTTGTTGTTTAAAATATTATCTTAATTATTTATTTACCTATATGCTGGGAGACATGAAGATGATGACTGACCAAACTTTTAATTGTAATTAACGGTTATTAGATAAAAATATACCGAATTTTAATTAGAGGAGAATATTATTTAGATAATATTTATTTTACTGAAAAGTACTTAGAATTTTGAACAGTTTCAAGAGCCGCAAGATTAACTTTCTGTATGTTGCAAACTCTGTTGAGAGTACAGATGTATTTGGGGCCATAGTTGGAGTAGTCTTTTGTAAGTCCTTCTGAAGCCCATTCATACTAGTGTAGAAAAGAAACACAAAAGAAATTACAAAAGCATTAGCGCCCTTTTAGAAAGGAATATACATTTTCTTATAAGTCATAGCCATATCGGGCCGGAAGAACACTAGTGATAGTAAATTACAAAGTTTTTTTTATGCGCTGTAGATTCTGTAATAGTTATTCAATTATTGCGTTGAATAATACTTCATTTTTGTTTCATTTGCTATTTAAAGCTATAATAATTAGTGTATCCACCTGAGCCGCTTCTTCTTATCCTTTATGTAATGTAGGCATATTAAAAACGTCGGTACTAAAACCTCTTCGAAATCCGGCTTATTCTGGAGGTTTGAAGACGTCAGGTCTGCGTGCGAAACGACTCGTTATGATCCTTGAAAACACCACGAAGATGGACTCAGAAAGGAAAACGGTTAGAAGTCGGTATAAGCTCAAGTGGCTTCCTATTAGTCTTCGCTGGAATGCTTATACTCTGTCACACTTTCCAATGTTGTATTTCATCTTTCCTATAATATTTCTCTTATGAATCGTTTTGGACTACTTCATTATTCCCATTAAAAATTTAGAGATCATCAGAAAATTTAACATTACTATTCAAGCAGTCCAGTCATAGAATGCAGTCCTCGGTTAGCGAGAAGCGCTCAGTTCTTATTTGTTTCTCAGAAGAATATACCCAATCACTATCTTAATCATTGATTTCGTGCCATTCATATATATCTATTCGTATTGTCGTGTATTTTTTATAATAATATAAGTGTGACTAATGAGCACCAGTGATGGTAAGTGGATGTTGATACAATACCGTGCACATATGTACAACTTTGTGCATGATTTATGAAATTTCAGCATACCCTGCGGATGTGAGGACAGCAACGCAAAATCAATTTTCATCGCTTAAACGAATTAGCTTCGTCTGGGGAACTTACGTTAGATAGTAAGTGATAGCTGTACCTACAATATGAGCAAAACGAGACAGACTACTGTAAGATTATTAAGTTTCATTCGAATACGCTGCATTTGTGTTACAATTTCAGTCAGATGCAAGGATTATTCCTAGTCTGTAAAATTGCTCAGACCTCACAATATGTGACTGTAGCTAAAACGTATTCTGATTTTTCCTCTTTTATTATTTTATGATTTTCCAACATGTAGTGGTGATGTAACTGAAAGTGGTGAAGGTCACTGCCTTAGCCTAATAAAAGACTGTTCACTCTTGTCTTCAACACATCATCATTGTAATCTAATACGTTTTCTTCTTCATCACCATCAATCCGTTAAATTCCACTGCTGAACACGCTCCTCCCACAAATAATGATGGTGATAATGAATTAAATGATTATTTAGCTCATTACAAGGTCATTGGTGTGCTTACACTCTTATATATTGCAATAAAGCACGTCCTGAGAAACCAGTATTCACTCCTTGAATCGACTCTCTGCACTGAGAACTGTCGATTTGTCATTCAGCAAAGGAGTGGAATAATTTGCCAGTATCTCTCATTCCATCCGATTACAATGTGGGTGTTTTAAAGACAAGAGTGAAAGTAAAATGCAGTTTTTAGCCTTATTAATTGTCATTGCATAACACAATGATACTGGGAATTGCGTTCTTTTAAATTGGAATGGAAAATTATTTGGTATTATGGGAATTCTGGGAATAAAGACGGTTTCTCCTGCACCGCAACCTGTTAAAATTTGAGCCTCGATTATATTTTGTTGCAACTGGGTTTTTTTTAGCCGAGTTCCATTGCAAAGTTGTGGTGGTCTTAAATTTCGGAGCAGAATAATCGTAATGCCAATTTTTAAACAAATTTCATTTGAAGGAAGTCCGGGCATATTTAAAGAATTTAAAAATTCTATCGGGTAATTAGTGGCTTCTTGTTCATCGACCATTCTATTTATTGAACTATAAACTCTGCTTTCCCCCTGTATAATCGACAGTATTTTGTTATTAATCTCAGATGGACCTTTCGCATAGCGAAAAATTGACCCTATTTAATATAATTGTTACGTCACCGTAAACCGACGTATAAGATGTGGTTGGGATTGCACTATACAACATAACTCAGGCGTCAGAATAAGTTTTCCTTGGTGTAGTTGTGGATAGGTACCTTCCCCAATCTTTAATAATTTATCAGAAAATTGACGATCATCCGGGTTATCTCCAGTTCTCACTCGCATGTTTATAGTCAAATGTACCGATTGTGTATCACGTCACAAATAAGAGCTTTTTAGGCAAGCCCTAACCTCGTCAGCTCGGGTTCCCCGTGGTATTACCGGTAAGGATTGTCGGAAATCACCACAAAATAAAACCGTGTTACCGCCCATTGGTCGATCATTTTGTCTTATATCCCTTAAAGTTCTGTCTACCGCTTCTACTCCTATTCGGTGGGCCATCGTACATTCATCCCATATGATTAAATTACACTCACGTAATACCTTAGCTTTGTCGCTATTTCTTGAAATACTACAGGTTGGACTTTCCGTGCGATCTAAATCAATTGGTATTTTAAACATAGTGTGAGCAGTTTTACCTCCTGGTAGCAATGTTGCAGCTATACCTGATGAAGCCACGGCAAGAGCAATTTTACGCTGATTTCGAACATAAGCTAATATTAATTTAGTCAAAAAGGTTTTCCCAGTTCCTCCAGTGCATCTAAAAACCATATTGTTCCCAAATTATTCTGAACACTCTCGCACACGCGATCATAGACTGAACGTTGTTCTGCCGTCATCATTGGGACACCGTTTTCTAATGTTGCCAGCAGTTCCATTGAGTTGTAACCAATCTATGCAGAATATTCCCTATTGGTAACCTCTCCGATTGAGGTTGGTGTTGGCAAACCATATTCACAGAGTGATTTACCTCCTACTGCTGTTAAGTCTTCCTGAAGAGCTAATAAGCACAGATTTATGGCAAGATCACGGAAATTATCATTAGTTGCGCCTTCATCATTGTGAGATATATTCCGAAGAAAGTCTTCTGCAAATTTTTCTTTATATTTTTCCCATAATTGTACAGCATCTGACAAATTACAAAATGTGAGTAATGTTACAAATAAATGGCGTAACCGTCGTGAATTATCACTTACACAGGATTCTGCTAAAGCGTCATCGCAATGCTGATCATTTTCAAGCAAACGACGCGCTTGGCAAGCTGCATGATAAGTTGGATAAACAACATCGTCTACTTTTCTCAAATCTATAAATGATGTTGGTCCTCGCACTGTATGTAATAATAATCGCAAATAGAAACACTCAGCGTTGTTAGGATGAACGGTATACACTCTACCAAGAACATGTTCTTTGAAAATACCTGACTCACCATCTACAGGCCTGCCACGGCGTCTACGATTAAAGACACCTCGTTGCTTATCGTAGGTATAATACGATGGAAATTCTGTTCTGTAACATTTTCGGTGTTGAAATAAATACGTTGACCGCCTTCAAGACGAACATCCAGATGAGTCACAGGTGGATATCTTTCGTGAATGTTGAAACTTAAGATCCACCACACAGCTTCTGAAGAGCTGATATATCTGCCTGACTGAAATCTAGTAACTTCATCATGTTCATTTTTCAACGCAAATGTAGCTTGGTCACTGCCCTTGTTAATATACTTACAAATATATTTTATTGACTCTACACTATTACACATTCTTATTCTCTTTTTAAAACACATTTCAACATTTATGTGAGCTTGAAATGCTCTAGACATCCCAGGCGAATACGGACCGACCCACCTATTATCTAAAGTAACCTGTTGTCCAGACACTCGCTTTTCAACAGTAAAACTACCATTGTCTCTTGAACGGCGACGATATAATGGGTATCCATCATGTCCTGTTACAGTTTCATCCACTAATGCTTTTGAATATCTTTTAGTGCAATGACCGTCTTGCATGCAAGGATCATTCCCGTTAAATGCACCACATGGACCATGTATCATATGAGTTTTAACAATGTCGTATAACACGGGATCTGCAATCGGATCTGGAATTTCAGCACTGATTGAACTGTCTACATCATTAGGTCGAACCTTATCTTTTAACCAAAGCAGGATGTGTGCGTGAGGTAAGCCGCGTTTTTGCCACTCAACACTATACATATAACACAATACATCTCCAGAAATGTTATCTTTGGTCAGTAGATCTATCAGTGATTTTAATTTTAAATGATAAACTCTTGCGATAATATCATCGCGGTCATACGGTGCTTGACCCTCAATAAGCTCCCGAGTGATTTCATCCCACTTGGGATTGGTAGTTACAGTAATAAATAAGTCGGGACGTCCATATTTTCTTATGTAACAAAAAGCTTCTTGAGTACGTTCGTGCATGTAGCGTGGATCACCAGTAAAAGAAGAGATTAAAATAACTAAACGGCCCATATTCACCGTATCATTATCTTGCTGCATGGCGTCGCGAGGTTGCACGTATTTTTCAGTGCGCAGCTGCCTTTGAATAGATCGTATATAAACTAATCTTTCGGTTTCAATTTTTGCGTACATGTCAACAATAAACTGATTGAATAAGCCACGAAAACGTTGAAAGAATACAAATCTATTCCGTCTCACTTGCAAGTGGTAGCAATAAAATTGAAGGCATGACATCTTTTTATTAAAATTAGGTGCGCCTGTGCGCCTGTACGCGGATCAGTTTGGTATAAAGCGAAATTATAACCAGCTTCCCCTCAACAGTATATCAAAGGATATTGCAAAATGTCGTAAGCCCTGTGGGTTTCGTAAATACGTTGCAAACGATTGTCTCTGTAACGGATAACGATATCACGCCTACCACATTCCTGGTCGACCAATACTACAGCAACTTCATTCGTGGATGGAACGTTATAACGCCCAGGGTGTTCCTGAGTTGGACGCCTATCGGCATTTATAACAATTTTATAATTGTCTTGAGGAAGAGCTTCTAATGCCGATTTAAAACTGCATACATACGAATTAACCTGATGCAACATGTTCTGAAGTTGTGAAATAAGTTCAGTATTTAAATTCGGGAAATATTGATTTCTTATATTCGACTGTTCGTTGTAGTCGGATACAAAATATATTTGAAGAAACTTAGGTTGGTCTTCAGGCAAAAGGGATCCTATCAAATGGTAAACCTGACCTTGTATCTTAAAAGTAGGCATGAAAGGACCTTCTGAGATTTGTTGAGCACCAAAGGATGTCATTTGAAACACACTATTATTAGTGCGAATATTGTCTAAGAACTGTTTAGATTGCACATGTTCCCCTAAAAGTAGTAACTTCAAAGGTTCCGGTGGATCTTCGAACGAAAGCAAATTTATTTTACCTCCAGAACAACAGAAACCAGCCGACTCCTTACTCTACTTTGAAGCATTACAAAAAGAACATACTACGTTCATATCGCCTATTACAGAAGATGATCTGTAATCAATTGTGAGGTTATAAGCAAACCCACTTTTATATTTGTCGGACCACGCCACCGAATTTGTAGATTGATCTTCTATGTGTACATCTAAGTTATTAAGACTATGTCGAAATCTGTCTGCAGTAAGACGGGCCTCTTGCTGTTCGTCCGTTTCAAGAGACCGAATATTTTCAATTCTTAATCTTTCATTAGACAAACTTATTAATCGTTTTTGTCTCAAAGAATTGTAATATTCGCGTCCCGACTCTAGTCGTTGTTCATGCTCATGTTCATCTTCAAGAGATCGAATAATATTATGGTGCACCCTATCATTTGTCAAACGGTCTTCATATTGAGTAAAAGTTTCAGATTCTCGAGATAAAATATGACGTTCGCGATCAGCTGTGAGACGTAATTCCCTCTCAGTGTAGGTTTTGGACTCGTAAGATAATGTATGCCGTTCACGGCCAGCTGTGAGACGTAATTCCCTCTCAGTGTAGGTTTCGGACTCACGGGATAGTACATGCCGTTCGCGATTAGCTGTAAGACGTAATTCCCTCTCAGTGAAGGTTTCGGACTCACGGAATAGTACATGCCGTTCGCGATCAGCTGTGAGACGTAATTCCCACTCAGTGTAGGTTTCCGACTCGCGAGATAATGTATGCCGTTCGCGATCAGCTGTGAGACGTAATTCCCTCTCAGTGTAGGTTTCGGACTCGCGAGATAATTAATGTATGCCGTTCGCGGTAAGCTGTGAGCCGCAATTCTCGTTGTGAAGCAGTTTCAGCTTCTCGGGATAACACATGTTATTCTCGGTCAATGGTAAGCCTTAGCTGTCCTTGAGAAGAACTTTGAGATGCCCGTGATGTAGCTCGTCTCGCTCTGTCAGCTGCTAATCGCATCTCTCTTTCTGGAGAGCTTTCATTGGCTCGAGAAGTTGAGGCACTAACTCTCATAGAGTTTAACCGATGTGCTCTTTCCTCTGCCGATTATTGAGAACGCACGTTTCTCATTCTCTTAGCTTCTCTCGAATTTCGAGATAAAGATAATCGTTTTTTAGGTGCCATTGTGTATTTTATTTTTAATCGACGGCATTCAGTTACCTAACAAAATAATCTACATTATAGGTCCTAACTATAGCTACTATACACGTAAAAAAATCTAAATACCTACTTAAATAATAAAACGGATCCTAAATAAATCCTTAAATCCAAAATTAAATTCTTAAAAATATATAATCAGGTACATAAACTACGTCTAATAGAATTAAATAACCTATCTGATACCTAGGTACCTATTTAAAACTACAGCTAAATAAAAAAAAGTTTAATTTATAATTAAGCTAATACTAAGAAATATTTAAACACTACCAAAATAACTAATACCTATTTTATAAAATAACAACCAAAGAAATCTAAAAATAAATTATTAAACGTAAGAGTAGACTAAGAGTCGCGCTGATAAGCACGGTTTGTTAAAATCAATTATTTTCTATCAATAAGATCGAACACTTTGAACGTCTATTCGCATCAACATCCAAATATTGTATGAAGCTTGCGCTTTTTTTTTTGCGCCCGAAGCAATTTGGAAAAGGGCTACCCTTTATGTAGGGAGGCGGAAATGCATTACGCATACCACGACAGCCGGTCTATCGTGGTTATGTGGGACTCACTGTGACTACCTACTGGGGAACCGAAGTGATACCCACTAAAACCGCCTTTGGGGACTGGCAACTAGCTGTTTAAAGCTTCTTATGCCGTATCGGAAGCGACCCTCTTTTGGGAAAAGAGGGCGTAGGCGGCTATTAGCCGCTGAGGGAGTGCCTACGAAGGCAAATTAATTATGAATAACTTAATTAGTTAATAATGCCGTGTAGTGGCGGTTAAGAATATCCACTACCCCATATCTTCCCGTGGGTGTCGTAAAAGGCGACAAAGGGAAACAGGCAGGAGATGGGCAGCAGCATCTTCCTGATAATAGCCAAAATAACAATAAAAAAACTGCGGTTGCCAACCCGCTCGCCAAGCGTGGCAACTATGGCAATATACCCCCCATGAGCAATGACAATAATAAACGGCCCCCAGTCCCCGGCGGCCCCGCTATTCCTGGCTACGGTGGCGACCATGGTAACGGTGGGGCAGGGGGTGCTAAGAATCTCCGGTGGAGGTTCGGTTGCCACCTACGACGACTCGACCTGGCAACATACAACGCACGCACCCTGAGGACTGACGAGAAGATTGTGGAGCTGGAAGAAGAGATAGACAAGTTACGCTGGCATATTATAGGATTATCCGAAGTCCGAAGAGAGGGGGAGGACACGGTAATCCTCGAATCCGGCAACTTGCTCTATTACCGGGAGGGCGACCATCTGTCCCAAGGAGGTGTCGGATTTATCGTCCACAAGTCTCTCGTTAACAACGTTGTAAAGATTGAGAGTGTGTCGACGAGGGTTGCGTACCTTATACTCAGAATCACCAAACGGTATTCGCTGAAGGTCATACAGGTTTACGCTCCAACCTCGGCACACCCCGATCAGGAGGTGGAGGAAATGTATGAGGATATTTCTAGAGCCATGCATTCCTCCAAAACCCAATATACGGTGTTAATGGGAGACTTCAATGCAAAACTAGGCACAAGAGAGAACGGTGAGCTGAAAGTAGGGAAATTTGGAATAGGGCAACGGAACCCAAGGGGCCAGCAGCTGGCCGACTTCATGGAGAAAGAGGGACTCTTTATGATGAACTCTTTCTTCCAGAAGCGGCCCCACAGGAAGTGGACCTGGTCGAGCCCCGACGGTTCGACAAAAAATGAGATTGACTTCATTATGACGACCAGACGACAACTGTTCAGTGATGTCTCAGTGATCGCGAGGGTGAAAACCGGCAGCGATCACCGAATGGTTAGAGGCACACTGAACCTAAACGTTAAGTTGGAGAGGTCTCGTCTAATGAAGTCAACGCTCCGTCCCCCTCGTGCTCTTTTCCAAAGTCCCGAAACCTTTCAGCTCGAGTTACAAAACCGTTTTCAGTGCCTAGAAGACTGCAATGAAGTGGACGATTTGAATGACAAGCTCGTGGAAACTGTCCATACGGTCGGAGCTAAGTTCTGCAAGACCCGCCGCAGAAGAACACAAAAACTCTCCGATCACACTCTTAATCTCATGGCTGTTAGACGGGAGATGAAGCTACATTCTTCAACAGATTTAACAGCATACAGGCAACTGAACAGACAGATCTCCAAATGCATGCGGCGGGACTTACGCAAATTCAATACAGCTCGTATTGAAGAAGCGATCGAGCGGAACCGAGGCTCCAAAGTCTTTGCCAGAGATCTGTCTGCCAGAAAGCGCCAACTGTCAAAGCTGAAGACAGAATGTGGCAGCATCGTTTCCGGGGCACCTGAGATTTTGAGTGAGATTGAGAGGTTCTATGGGCAGCTGTACACGTCATCGTTGGAGCCGCACGCACGTGTGAGTAACGATCCAAGAGCGAGTCTTATCCGACATTATTCCGATGATATCCCGGACGTCAGTCTGAGCGAGATTAGAATGGCTCTCCAGCACCTTAAAAACGGCAAGGCCCCAGGCGAGGATGGAATTACAGCGGAGCTTCTGAAAGCGGGTGGAAGACCGGTACTTGAAGTCCTTCAGGAGCTCTTTAATTCCGTCTTCCATGGTGGCATTACACCGGAGGCGTGGAGCAGAAGTGCGGTGGTCTTGTTCTTCAAGAAAGGCGACAACGCTCTCTTGAAGAACTACAGACCGATTTCCCTTCTGAGCCGCGTCTACGTGCTGTTTTCGAGAGTCATTACGAATCGTCTCGCGCGCAGACTTGACGACTTCCAGCCTCCCGAACAAGCCGGTTTCCGAAAAGGCTTTAGCACCATAGACCACATACATACCCTTCGGCAAATTGTGCAGAAGTCCGAGGAGTACAATTTGCCACTATGTCTGGCGTATGTGGACTATGAGAAAGCCTTTGATTCCGTCGAAATTTGGGCGGTGCTGCAGTCCCTTCAGCGATGCCAAGTTGACTGTCGGTATATCGAAGTGTTGAAGTGCTTGTACAGTAGGGCTACGATGGCTATCCGAGTACAGAACCAGAGTACGAAACCTATCCAATTGCAGAGAGGTGTAAGACAGGGTGACGTCATATCCCCGAAACTCTTTACCGCTGCATTGGAAGATGTTTTCAAGCTTCTGGACTGGAAAAGATACGGTATCAACATCAATGGCGAGTACATCACTCACCTTCGATTTGCCGACGATATAGTCCTTATGGCAGAATCGCTGGAGGACCTAAGCACTATGCTCAATGACCTCAATAGTGTTTCCCAACGGATAGGTCTTAAGATGAACATGGACAAAACAAAGATCATGTTTAATGTCCATGTCACACCTATACCGGTAGTTGTTGGGAACACTAAGCTCGAAGTTGTTGACGAGTATGTTTACCTGGGACAAATAGTCCGACTAGGTAAGTCCAACTTCGACCGAGAGGTCAATCGACGGATTCAACTCGGTTGGGCAGCGTTCGGGAAATTACGGCACATCTTCTCGTCAGGTATACCTCAAAACTTGAAAACGAGACTGTACACCCAGTGCGTGTTGCCAGTGATGACATACGGAACTGAGACGTGGTCCTTCACTGCTGGCCGGATGAGGAAGCTCAAGGTCGCTCAGCGAGCTATGGAGAGGGCTATGCTCGGAGTTTCTCTGCGTGATAAACTCAGAAATGAGGATATCCGCAGTAGAACTAGAGTGACCGACATAGCCCAACGGATTAGTAAGCTGAAGTGGCAATGGGCCGGCCATATAGCTCGAAGAACCGACAACCGATGGGGAAGAAAGGTTCTCGAGTGGCAGCCTCGTACCGGCAGGCGAAGTGTAGGGCGTCCCCCCACTAGATGGAGTGACGACCTGGTAAGATATGCAGGAAGTCGATGGATGCAGGTGGCTCAGGACCGTGCTTTGTGGCATTCTTTGGGGGAGGCCTATGTTCAGCAGTGGACTTGTGAAGGGCTGTAATGATGATGATGATGATGAACTTAATTAGAGTTGGCCTGAGCCGCCAGGAGGCAGTTCAGGTCGTTTGAAAGTTTATTAGGCGGGTCCGAGAGGGAGTTCCTCGGCCTGCGGACGCTATAGCGAGAGGGGGGTAGGGCTGCATAATTAGCTGCCTCACGAATAAAATGATTGGAATGCGACTCTGAGGCTTTGAAGAAGTTCTCAGAGAGTTTTTTAAGGAATTGTTGGATTGTAGGGAGCTCTAAGTCCCGATGAAGGTCGGCATTACGGACGTACCAAGGTGCGTTCGTAGCTCGACGACAGAAGAGGTTTTGAACTACTTGGAGTTCATTAATAATTTGAGGGTCAGCGTGGGCAAAAATGGGGCCCGCGTAGGACATGACTGGTCGTATACAGACCTTATAAAGGCTGCGCTTGTTTCTGAGGGATATTTTACTGTGTCGGCCCAACATACTGTTGAGCCTACCCAGGTAAAAACGTGCGTGACGGGTTACTCTTTTGACGTGGGACCTGAAAGTGAGCCTAGTGTCAAGGGTGACACCTAAATATTTGGCAGTCGTATGCCAGGGGACAGGGGTCCCTAGCATACGTATTGGTGGAGTGTTTTTGAGTCGGCGCCGTTTATAATCGAAGTGAACGGCGGAGCTCTTCTCCGGGTTCACATCGATGCGCCATTTTTTGAACCAAGCTCCTAGGTCATCAACTGACTTTTGGATCTTGTTCCGTATGAAAGGTAGCGAGGTACCTTTACAGTATAGGGCAGTGTCATCTGCGAAGAGGGAGAGCTGAACACCTTTCGACGGGATGGGAATGTCGTTGGTGAACAAAATGTACAGGAGAGGAGCAAGTACTGAACCCTGAGGGACACCAGCTTTGATGGGGCGCTGAGAAGATAGCGTGCCTTCGTGTCTGAAACGAAAGGTACGATGCTTTAGATAAGAGGCCACGAGACGTACTAGACGATCGGGGAGACCTATTTTGTATAATTTGTAGATAAGGCCTTCATGCCAGACTCTATCAAAGGCTTTAGCTATGTCGAAAAAGACCGCGATGGTCTTATGACGACGAGGATAAAAACCGCTGAGGATATATTCCACAATACGTTGAACTTGTTGGGGACAAGAGTGTTTCACTCGGAAACCGAATTGATGGGGGATGATGTGAGGGTCACCGTCTGTGGGAAACAGATGGCGCCTTATGCGAGTTTGGATGACTCTTTCGAAGAGCTTGCCCATGGCCTTGAGGAGGCTAATGGGGCGATGACTGGAGGGGAGGTTGAGAGGCTTGCCTGGCTTGGAAATACCAATCACAGTTTCACGTAGTGGGAAAATAACTAAGGTTGAAGCAGGCATTGAAGATAATAGATAAAAGGGTTAGCACCTGCTCAGGAAAGTGTTTTAGGGCTTGGTTGGAGATGCCATCCGCGCCCGGAGCCTTTTTAGGCTTAAGTCCTTTGATGAGAGATGAAATCTCATCATTGGACACAGAGATAGGTTCGGAGGCTGTAGGGGGTGAGTTCCGGCGGCGGACCTCATTCTCCACTGCCTGGACGTGTGAGGGGTCGACGGGTTGAGAGCTAGGAGAGCATTGAGCGGCAATGCTGTCTGCAAAGCACTCAGCCTTTTCCTCGTCCTCGAAGGCTACCGTACCGTCAGGACGGGAGACAGGGGGAGTGTGGGTGATAGCGTCTATGCGGAGGGCTCTAGCCATCTGATAGTACGCTGTATGAGAGGGAGAGATATTCTCCATGAGCTTACTCTTTTCGAGGTCTCGAAATTCAGAGAGGCGGAAACGGAGTTCTCGTTGAAGACGATTGGCCGTGCGCCTATATTCGGGCGTGGGATATTTTGCTGCTCTCCGGAAAGCAGCTTTTTTGGCTTTTAGTAGGTTGCTAATATGCAGGGGAAGCCCACTATTATTAGCAACCGGGACGACCCTTTCATTCTCCTTAAGGGAGGTTTTAATAAGGGTGGAGAGTGAATCGACCGCGGTGTCGATTTTTTCGGGACTGTCTAAGACCGACGATAGGGAGATTGGGGAGTCCTGTGAGTCCAGAGCTTTCGCTAGAGACTCCTTGAAGCCCTGCCAATTTGTGAAGGTTTTAGTAGAGGGTGTTGAGGGGGGTGGCTGATGGCCAAGAATGAGGGAGACCGGTCTGTGGTCGGAACCTAGATCGTCTAGTGTCTCGATTGCCCTGAGATTGAGGGCAACACTTTTGAATAGTGCAAAATCTAGCACGTCGGGAGCGTAATCGGTGATATCGGGATAGTGAGTAGCACCGAGGGGACTGTGGACGGTAAGGTCAAGAGACTGCGTGATATCGAGCAGTATCCTGCCACTACGTGAAGTAGTACGGCATGTCCATTCAGTGTGCTTGGAGTTAAAATCTCCAAACATAATGACTGAATTGCCTAGAGATAAAATAGCCTCAAAATCTTTTTTGAGGGGAAGGGTTTTAGAAGGGATGTAACAGGAGGCTATGAAGATGGACTGATGTCCAGTCATAGCTAGCCTACATACCGTGGCTTCCATATTGGAAAGTTGCGGAGTAGAAATGGGAGAGCAGTGAAGTGTCTTCTTGTAATAAATGGCCGTACCGCCGCCTCGGCGGTCGGGTCTGTCATTACGAAGAAGAGAGAAGTTTTTGATGGAAAGGCCTTTAGTGTCCTTAGTATTGAGATTAGTTTCCTGTAGGAGGAGGAAATCGGCTTCACGATTTCGAAGAAAGAGCTTAAGCTCTGGGAGGTTATTTCGCAAACCGCGAATGTTAAAGGATACAAGCGATAAACCCTTAGGTTTGATACGACCGTGAGACTTTGGTAGAGCAAACTGCTCTGTCATTGTGAGTTAAGTTAATTAAGTTAACTTAACTTACAACGAGCACAAAAGATTATGATGCTCTGCAAGAGCGAGAAGACGGTCCTGAGGGGACCTCGCAGCGCGCAATTTGCGTCCTAACACAGCGATTTCCTCAACGTTGATGTTCCTAATAGCGGAATACACCGTTTTTAGGTCATCAGCCATTGAGGGTTGTGATTGTTGTGGGGCGGAGGATGTCCGCGGTGGGTCTGCCTTTTTGGGGCCCCAGGGAAAGACTGGAGGCTGCATAGGCTGAGAGAAGCCCGGAGGGGGCCGAAGAGGTCCCTGAGGGGGCCTAGGGGGACACTGAGAGGGCCGAGAGAAGCCCTGGGTGGGCTGAGAAAGGCCCTGACGGGGCATCCGTTGGTAAAGAGCCGGGAATGAGCGGTCATTGACCGGCGGTGGAGCTTGCCTACTGGGGCGAGGATGAGGTGCGCAAAGGCAGCCTCTGTAGTTAGCCGGGTGGCCTGTTTGTTTACACAGGACACACGCGGGTGGGGATTCGGCATCTTTGGGCCGAGGACACTCTTTAGTATTGTGGGGTTCAAGGCACTTAACGCACCTGGGTGGGGCGGAGCAGTTGGCCGCCGCATGACCATACAGCTGGCAGCGGTGGTACTGCGCCGGGAACCCGCGCCTATGTGGAGGCTCAACCCTCACTCTCGACAGGCCGCACACTGTGCGTACCTGCCGGAAGATGGCTTTTGCCTCCGGCACGTTGGTTAAAATTACTAGGGCAAGAGAGAACCTCTGGCCCGTTCTACTGTGCATTTTGTGCACGGCTTCAACTGGGAAACCTTGGGACTTAAGGTCCTCAAGGATTTCTTCGTTGGAAAATTCGAAGGGGACGCCGCGGATGACGGCCCTGACTTTGCGCTCTTCCGGGAGAGCGTACGTATGATAAGAAACTCGTTCGGCTGTGAATAGCCTGGTGAGACGCCGGAAGTCGTCGATTGATTCGGGGATGATCTTAATAGCCTCCCCGAGGTTAATGGCGTGGTCGTATTTTATGCCTGCGTTGTAGCAGGTTTTGGAGAGTTCTGTGAATTTGGCCTTGTCTCTTAGGAAGACAGGGGGGCGGGACTTGCTTCTTGGCAAGGACTGGAGCACAGCGAGAGGCTGGCTTGGTCGGAGCGGGGATGTCTAGTGACATAAGTGGGCAGCGACGGGGGCTGCGGGGATAGAGGCGGCAGCGGGAGCTGCGGAGGTTGAAGGAGCGGCAGGGGCCGCTGAGACAGGGAGGGTGCGGTTTTTCGTGGTGCGTTTACCGCTGCGCTTGGAGTTCACCGTGGTGAACGAAGAATCCCCGGTTCCGTCGGAGTCACAGGACTCCAATGAACCGGTGCCAGAATTGGTGGCGGGCCTCTTCCGGGAGGCCGACGCAGATGACTCGGAGCATGCGTACTCCATTTCTAATGGGGCGAAAGAGTTCTTGGTCTCTAGGTAGGCCGCGAGTACGGGCGGCGGTTGGAGTGTCTGACGGGCAGGTGGAGTAACAAGGGCGGCGATGCCGGCGAGGGCCGTCTCATCGAGATTTAGGCCCAGACCAAGAGTTTGGTTTAGGGCGGCGACGAGGGACTTAACTTGGGTAACTGTGGACATGTTAAGGGCCTACGAATCAGTATGTATTTGAAACGGAAGGGGCTAGGGGGTGCTGTTCTGAAAAGAACAGAGACGTTCTGTACCTAAACAGTAAGGGCGGGGGATCACCGTTCTCAAAAGAACGGGACGTTCTTTATTCAAGGAGTAAGTGCCCCTGCTCTCAAAAGAGCAGGGCCTTGCTCTGAAAAGAGCAAGTAACTCCCTAGAAACAGTATATACACGTACACGTTATACAAATAAATAACGAAAACAAAATTAGAAATAGTTAACAATAAGAATTAACAATAAAAATAACAATAACAAGCAGAGGTCAGTCAAACCTCCCTGCCCAAAGACAGGGGGGCAAGAACTGTTAGCAGAAAGGACTCACCAGGCGCACTGTACAGTGCGAGCAGGACAGCGGAGGCGCGAGAGCGAGAGAGCACTACCGTACGGGGACGGATGTGCGAACTACCTGGACACGACCGCTCGAGAGCGGTGCCACAGGCGGAATGAGCTTGCGCTCGGACCTCCCGCCTTTTTATACCTCCCGCCGCGCCGCGTCGAGCGCGGCGACCGTTACACAAAAATAATCCTTAGACGCCCATTACACGGTAGGTTTTGCTGTCAGTTTTACAACAATCACGGTTGTGATTAACGAATAACCTACCGTGTAATGCATGAAATTGATTGACAAATATCTGGATATTTTGATTTTTACGTCAATCGATTATCAGTCACGAATTTTGATTGAACGTGTAATGGCATTTCGTCAATCAAGCGTCAGTCAGCGGTTAGACAGCAATGGCGCCACCCTTGCTGTGTGACGCAGAATATATTAAAGAGACTGCTTCTACGCGCTCGCGCAGCCCGTTGCCACTCACACCAAATATGTTTCAGCCAGAAAAAGATTTTATTGTAAATTTTGAGTCTCTCCCCGAGTTGTGGGACACGAAAAACCCCGGGTAGGTTAGATGCCCCTAATACCAGCCACGCCCCTAATTCCAGCCTTTTTACTTCGTAAATAAGATTTCTAGTAGTAATTACTACAAATATTGTCGGCTAAAAATTCTTCGTAATTAAAGGAAAGTATATTTCAAATATTAACTCACAGTTTTAAACCTAACAGTGTTAAATTAAAAATCAAAACATAAGTATATTTAACATAGGTCGTCTTTAGGCTTTTTGATTTGTATGACTGTGACTATAGGACATAGTAATGCAGCAATTTTTGTTTAAATCTATAAGCTTTTTATTTTATTTTAGTGGAAATTAATGGAGCTGTAATTAGATATACGAAATTTATGGAGTGCATAATGTTAGTCGCCCGACTGTTATTTGGTTTGACGTAAATAATAAGAAGTAACTTATTTCAACCACGTAATATGAATCAGGGCTGTCATAAACTGGAATAAATACCATTAATTTGAAAATAACTTATTTTATAGTTAAGTTATGATCAATTCGTCTATATTTTAAAATTGGTGTTTGATTTAAAAGTTTACCAAATGATACGTACTTGCTATTCAGACATTTGGTATATGTTCAGAACACCATACAATATTTAATTATTTTTCGAGAAAGACAAAAACAAGCAATAAATGTAATTAACTACAACTTAGTGAATGAATGACAACGAGTGAATGACAAGCTCGTGGAAACTGTCCATGCGGTGGGAGCTAAGTTCTGCAAGACCCGCCGCAGAAGAACACAAAAACTCTCCGATCACACTCTTAATCTCATGGCTGTTAGACGGGAGATGAAGCTACATTCTTCAACAGACTTGACAGCATACAGGCATCTGAACAGACAGATCTCCAAATGCATGCGGCGGGACTTACGCAACTTCAATACAGCTCGTACTGAAGAAGCGATCGAGCGGAACCAAGGCACCAAAGTCTTTGCCAGAGATCTGTCTGCCAGAAAGAGCCAACTGTCAAAGCTGAAGACGGAATGTGGCAGCATCGTTTCCGGCACACCTGAGATTTTGAGTGAGATTGAGAGATTCTATGGGCAGCTGTACACGTCATCGTTGGAGCCACACGCAAGTGTGAGTAACGATTCAAGAACGAGTCTCATCCGACACTATTCCGAAGATATCCCGGACGTCAGTCTGAGCGATATTAGAATGGCTCTCCAGCACCTTAAAAACGGTAAGGCCCCAGGCGAGGATGGAATTACAGCGGAGCTTCTGAAAGCGGGTGGAATACCGGTACTCGAAGTCCTTCAGAAGCTCTTTAATTCCGTCCTCCATGGTGGCATTACACCGGAGGCGTGGAGCAGAAGTGCGGTGGTCTTGTTCTTCAAGAAAGGTGACAACGCTTTCTTGAAGAACTACAGACCGATTTCCCTTCTGAGCCGCGTCTACGTGCTGTTTTCGAGAGTCATTACGAATCGTCTCGCGCGCAGACTTGACGACTTCCAGCCTCCCGAACAAGCCAGTTTCCGAAAGGGCTTTAGCACCATAGACCACATACATACCCTTCGGCAAGTTGTACAGAAGTCCGAAGAGTACAATTTGCCACTATGTCTGGCGATATGTGGACTATAAGAAAGCCTTTGATTCCGTCGAAATTTGGGCGGTGCTGCAGTCCCTTCAGCGGTGTTAAGTTGACTGTCGGTATATCGAAGTGTTGAAGTGCTTGTACAGTAGGGCTACGATGGCTATCCGAGTACAGAACCAGAGTACGAAACCTATGCAATCGCAGAGAGGTGTAAGACAGGGTGACGTCATATCCCCGAAACTCTTCACCGCTGCATTGGAAGACGTTTTCAAGCTTCTGGACTGGAAAGGATACGGTATCAACATCAATGGCGAGTACATCACTCACCTTCGATTTGCCGACGATATAGTCCTTATGGCAGAATCGCTGGAGGGCCTAAGCACTATGCTCAATGACCTCAATAGTGTTTCCCAAAGGATAGGTCTTAAGATGAACATGGACAAAACAAAGATCATGTTTAATGTCCATGTCACACTTATGCCGGTAGTTGTTGGGAGCACTAAGCTCGAAGTTATTGACGAGTATGTTTACCTGGGACAAATAGTCCGACTAGGTAAGTCCAACTTCGACCGAGAGGTCAATCGACGGATTCAACTCGGCTGGGCAGCGTTCGGGAAGTTACGACACATCTTCTCGTCAGACATACCTCAAAACCTTAAAACGAAATTGTACAACCAGTGCGTGTTGCCAGTGATGACTTACGGAACTGAGACGTGGTCCTTCATTGCTGGCCGTATGAGGAAGCTCAAGGTCGCTCAGCGAGCTATGAAGAGGGCTATGCTCGGAGTTTCTCTGCATGATAAACTTAGGAATGAGGATATCCGCAGTAGAACCAGAATAACCGACATAGCCCAACGGATTAGTAAGCTGAAGTGGCAGTGGGCAGGCCATATAGCTCGAAGAACCGACAACCGATGGGGAAGAAAGGTTCTCGAGTGACAGCCTCGTACCGGTAGGCGAAGTGTAGGGCGTCCCCCCACGAGATGGAGTGACGACCTGGTAAGACATGCAGGAAGCCGTTGGATGCAGGTGGCTCAGGACCGTGCTTTGTGGCATTCTTTGGGAGAGGCCTATGTTCAGCAGTGGACTTGTGAAGGGCTGTAATGATAATGATGATGACAACTTAGTAATACTAATTTTACTATAACTTAAGAACATAAATGAAAAAGTCATAACAAGGAAAGGTTATGGTTATATATGCATAAAGGGTATGGTTCAGGACCATACTTTGCGGCAGTCTATGGAGGATGATGTTCTGTAGTCGACTTGTGAAGGGCTAAAATGATGATGAAGATTCAAAAACTTGGATGATTAAATTATAACAAATCGATGTACTATAATACATAATTTTTATTATAATTTTGTTTTAATTAATTGTTTAGTGTTAAAAGAAAAATTTAACTACTTAAAGCTAAACCACAGTAAGGTAAGAAGTAAAACATTAAAATAAAATAATTGTTGTCGTCTTAATACATATTCCATGCTTGTGACATGGATGATTTAAAATTAAAAGTTGTTATGAATTTATTTCAGCGACCCTAAAATAAGCCGCGTATCGATTATGCACTCCAAGAGGTCGAACATTGGCGCACGTTAAATTAAAATGGGTAAAATGATATTAAATATTACAATTTTTCCTATTCGTTTTTTTTTCTTTTTCTTTTCAAGATATAAAATTATAATTAAATGGTGAATCGAAAATGAACTTAGTTTATAGGTAGGTCCTTTCCCTACGAAAATTTGGGTTTGACTGACATCAGTCAGCATGAGCGTGTAATATCGAAATTATTCTATCATTCAATCGTCAATCATGATTGATCGAATTGATTGACGCTTGCCTACGCGTGTAATGGACGTCTTATAGCATGATTCAGTATTCACGCGCGATGGCTTATTAGCGTATTTCATGTATAACTTTGATGTTTCTATACTGATTTCTATGATTCTTTTTTATTGAATAGATAATATTGTTAACTTTTTTTAATTAGGGATGAGTGATAGTGTTATAAACGTAAGAGTAGGCAAATATAATCAGAAAGCTCCGAACTGCTAAGCTATCCGGAGTTACACGTGTTATTGTGAGAACGATAAAAGATATACATATGCTGTAGTGGGATATTTTTTATATAATTTTAAGGAGAACATTTCCGTTATACATGATTTCTGTGTAGCTTTAACCATTAAGGCTGCACACGCGACGGAAGCTTAAAAAATGGAGTACTTTCTCCCGTTTCCCCAACATTTACCTTCACTGCTCTGCTACTATTGATCGCAGCGTGATGAAGAGTATACTATAACCTGCCCAGGAGTATGAAAAATGATTGTACCAAGCTTCGTTATAATCCGTCGAGTAGTTTTTGTTTCTATAACGAACATACAGACAGACAGACAGACAAAAATTTTACTGTTTGCATTTTTGGCATCAGTATCGATCACTAATCACCCCCTGATAGTTATTTTGAAAATATATTTCATGTACAGAATTGACCTCTCTACAGATTTATTATAAGTATAGATATAGGTACACTGATTCATTCACTGCAAATGTAACTTTGTAATCCTATATATTTATATGGGATTACAAAGTTATTTATGTAGTTGGTGTATCCCAAAAACTGGACTGAAATTGCAAAGCATTTTAGTTTTCTCTTAATTTATATACTAAACAATAATTGTGTTCCAAATTTGAAGGTTCTATGTCTGCTAGAAGTGCCTTAGAGTTTTGATGATCGGCCAGTCAGTAGTGACAAAATTAAGAAACTTTGACTAGTTATAATTCTTAAACTACTAGTTCAAATTTAATGAAATTTGAAATGTATCGAGTTTATACAATTCCTACTTGCTTACTGAAAATTCACGCTTCTAATTATATCCACAACGAAGTTATAGGGTTTCGAAAATGACCTGAACTGCTTCGAGAAAAGGATCGTCGAGCCAGCAAGAAACCCAGCGGGACTTTTTTTTAATAAATTTTACAATATCAATTATTACAAACTATTTACAAAATTTATTTTAGAAACAGTTTGGAAGCAACCACCTCACTCCCAGGGGTTATTATCAACCATGTATTTATTTGTATTATAATAACCTTTTTTATACAGCTTTTGATTAATTAAATATTTAAACTTGGTAATAGCGATACCTTGTATATTTTCTGGGACCTTCTTGTAATAACGTATACATTGCCCCAAGAATAAATTACTGACTCTGTGGAGCCGAGAGACCGGTATCATTAGCTTGTGTTTGTTCTAGACAGGTATCACAATCTTGTGATTATACAGTTTATTTATATATCAATCCTTTAAAACAAGCTAGTAACCATGTAAACCTTTGGTAAGGGTCTTTGTTGTAATTTTCTATAGGTCAATGAATAACAAACTCGAACCAACGGGGAAGGGCATAACATTCATTTATGCACTGATAGGCGATTCGTCGCTCATTAAATATTTCTGCTTTAAGGGCTTAACATGTCACTTACCAATCATCAGTCAATGAATATTAGTAACAGAGAAGTAAATGATATATTATCATCATAAGAGCCCTTAGCAAGTCCACAGAGGTTCAGCTGAACATAGGCATACCCCAAAGATTGTCACGAAGCGCAGTCACTATCTGTCAACTACCTCTTTATTTAACAACTTTATCAAGTGAAGGCACCCTACACTTTGCTGGATGGTACGAGGTTACCACTTGAGCACCTTCCTTCCCTATTAGTTATCGGTTTTGTGCTATATGACCGACTCATTGCCACTTCTGTTTACTGATCCGTTGGGCTATAATATCTGCTATGATAGCGGCTACTTCCTCATTTCGAATTTTATTACGCGGTGCAAATCCACATAAATTGAGCTTCCTCACACGGCTTACGGTGAAGGCAATAGTTGTACACCAAATTGATGGAAATTAAAACAAATTGTCTGACTTGTAAATACAACTACGAACGAGAGGTCAATCGACGGATCCAGTTCAACTGGACTGAACAGCGGTTGGAAGATTACGTCACATCTTATCATCACGTATTCCTTATACTCATACTATGAAAACATTAGTGTAAAACGTACGAGTTGCCAGTAATAACATAAAGAAATCTGAGATGTGGTCCTTCCAAGAGGGTTGTGGAGTAATTAGTCCACCGCGCTGTTTCAATACCTGTGGGCAGACTTCAAATATTCCCCAAATAATTTATTTCTTAGACGTGCAAGTCTCCTTATAACGTTTTATTTTATTGCCGAGCACGTGGTAAATCAGCACTTATCATTGGTTTCAGTCTGAGGACCGCAGACCTTAGTAATTGATAACGCCAACAATTTGCTCTTAAACGGCAATAAGACAAAATGTATTAAATTTACAATATCTAATGTGAAACATTCAAATACCAATGTGCTCTTAAATGGGGAGGAGTTGAGTCTTGTGGATACCACCGTTTTTCTTGGTATTACTACTACTAATATTGACGCGAAACTTCAATGGGGCCCCCATATATCTAAATTAGAAGTCTCACAGATGTTGGGACAGCTAGATTAGTGTATTTTAGTTACTTTCATAGCGTAATGTCTTATGGAATTTTGCTATGGGGTAATGCGACAGCTATTGAAGCTATATTTGTTTTGCAAAAAAGAGCCGTACGGGCGATTTAGAACGTAAATTCTAAAATGTGCCTCAGAGAAAAATTTAAAGAAATAAACATATTAACTTTGACATCGCAAGATATTAATGAAAATGTAATGTATGTACATAAAAACATAAATAGCTCTAATAAGAATAAGGATGTTCATACTTTAAACACTAGGAACAAACATAAGCTTGTAATGCCAGTTACTAGACTCCATAGAATCAATAATTCATTTATGGGGCAATGTATACGCTTTTACAACAAAATCCCAGAACATGTTAAAAGTTTGTGAATAAACAAGTTTAAAAGTTTTATTAAAGAAAAACTGTACAAAAAGGGTTATTATAATATCAAGGAATACATGAATGAAAATAATCCCTGGGAATAATGTGATCGCCACCATGCTGGTTCTATGAAAATTCAATTAAAAATGTTATAAATAAAATTATTGTTAAGTGAAATATGTTTGAAAAAAAATGTCCCGCTGGATTTCTTGCTGGTTCTTCCCAGGACAGAGATATTTTCCAAACCAGTGGTAAATAATTACTTTCAATAAGTATTATGTAATAATCAATATTGAATAAAAATCATTCTATTCTATTCTATCATATTAATTTCAACTTGATATCTCAACCCGTTCTTGATAAAAGGGACTTGACAAAAAGATATGATCCGACGAACGGACGGACACAGGCTCGGACAGACGGACTGTCATATGAGCGGACAACAATGTGATCCAATGAGGGTTCCTTTTTTGTTTTTAGTTACAAAACCTTAAATATCATAAAGGAAAGAGATTTTAGGGTTTTGGGTAGTTGTTGAAGTTTCGAAGACTTCTAGCAGTAGATATAATACGGCTAAAATGGAAATTAATATGCAGCTCCAAATTATTGAGGAGATATTACAGTAGTTTTTTTTTATATATATGAGAGGGGGCAAACGGGCACACGGCTCACCTGATGGTAATTGACTGCCGCGGCCAATGAACAACTGGGGAATTGCAGATGCGTTACCGGCCTTTTAAAAAAGTGTAGGCTCTTCTTGAAGGTCCCTAAGTCGTATCGGTGCGGAGAAATAAAGAAAGGATTTTTATGTAGACATTTAATAATCTAAAAACAATAACGTTTTATAATTAGGATGTGTTATACCAATAGTGATGTTTTATTTGAAGACTTTTTTACTTTTATTTTTATCCTATCGCAAGATCGATTATGGCCATACATTTCATTAATACCGCTGTGTAACGTGTATACAGTAAAAAAGATGTTTACTGATGTGGATACAGCGAGATTGGTTTATTTCAGCTATTTTTCTGTGAATTATTACTGTGGGGACTTATATTAAAATATATTTATACTACAGAAAAAGCTCTACGTGCTATTTACAATGTTAGATCAAGGGACTCACATAGAGGCCTGTCTAAAGAAATATACATCTGTTTTTAATACGCGCAATAAATCCAAACTAACTGTCCTAAATTAGCTACAGACTATAAAACCAACGGATAATTTTGGGGAGATATACCTAATATTTCACTTTCACTTTAACTTCAATCAATACGCGTCCCTAGATATATTTACATTATCCTTAGTATTAATTTAGAACTAATTTTGTAACACAAATCTGTAGCTATATAAAATAAAAGCTAAATGAGACAAAATATTGCATAAATTACTTCTAATATTTTAAATTCGTTGGAATTCTTCTTTCTAAGGTTGGAATACTATAAAATTATTACAATACCATTGAAATAAAATTAATTACACTGATGTTAAGAAATTAATTAAAACTGATTTAAAAAGAGGTCAATCTGTGCGATTTTAGGCACGCTACATTGAGATATAATGTACTACGTACTAGAGAAGACGCCTCAAATCGAATGTTTGTAACACGCGTTAGAGTGCGCGCTCTCAAACTCACTTAGTCTGTGTCAAGCGGTTGTTGCAACGTGAGAAGTTAGAGTGAAGAATTATTTTTAAATTAATATGCCTTCGTGTGCATTGAGATACTGTTCAAGCTACTCGAGAAATATAAGGAAAAGTCAAGGAGTGAATTTTCACCAGTAATTTAAACTTATTATTATCTTTAAAACACGCTTAATTTAATTATATTTTATCAACTGTAACGTATACGTGAATGTCAAAGAGTAAAAAATTTTTATGCGCAGACTTGACACTATCGACGTATAATGTTAAGTAATTATGAACAGTAAAATATTTAATGATTTCTTATATTTACGCGAACACTACACATTTTTAAATAAAACTAATTTTACGGATTTTATCGCGTATATTAACTTATTTTTATATTCCCGACGTTTCGGGTGCTTTCCAGCACCCGTGGTCACGGGGGACTGAGTTGTTTGACGTCCTGCTGTCATAGTTAGCCCGGCTACCTTCAGTTTTTTAATATTAATTTTTGGTTCGATTTACGCAGAATGAGCTTACAGTATCTTGAAGTCTAGCAGTGGTATACTTGGGTTTGGATTTGATTTTATTAATTATGGGATCCCAAGCAGATGGCAGCACCCATCCATCTTCTCTATTGAAATTAGGATGTATTTTAATTTCAATAGCCTCGCGAATCATCCTTGGGAGGAATCGGTGTTCTTTTGCGAGGATTTGTGGTCTATCAAATCTAATGTAATGACGGGGACGATCCTGAACATGTTCACAAACTGCAGACTTCCCGATACGTCGGTGCTTCACGTCAGCTATATGTTCTTTAACGCGGGTTTTAATAGATCTTTTTGTTTGTCCTATGTACGAGAGACCACATTCACAATCCAGCTTGTACACTCCTGCATCTTGTAGAGGGATATGACACTTGACGGATGGTAAAAATTGACCAATCTTCTTCAGCGGCTTGAAGTACGTTTTAATGGAAGCTCGCTTCAAGATGTAGCCAACCTTGTCTGTGACTCCTCTGACATAGGGTAGTACAGCAGGCACACGCTCGACTGTGGCTGGCTTCACTCGGTCACTGTGACGTAGGCGCGGGACCCGAAGCTTGTTGTCTTGCAGTACTTGCTCGACGTGCTGAAGCTCGGCGGCCAGATGTTTTCTGTCACAGATCCCTCGTGCTCTCTGAAACAAAGATTTTCCCACGGTAGCTAACTGTGAAGGATGATGGTGAGATTCACCATTTAAATATCGGTTGGTATGGGTATTTTTTCTGTACACAGTATGACCAATAGTGTAGTTCTTTTTAAAGAAATACTCCGAAAAATTAGATCTTGACGTGAATTCGACAATACCATCATGTGCCAAACCACCGAGATTGTATGGGTTACCGAAAATACACAAACCAAACGCTCCACTACGTCCTATAGTAAGCCAGATCGAATCACCAACTTATAAGTTGGCTCAACACTTGGCAAAAATACTGTCACCACTAAGAGGACATACCAGAGCACACACAAAGGATTCATACCAATTTGTTAGTGAGATTAAAGACCTACATCTCGCTGACAATGAAACTATGGTCAGTTTTGATGTTCAGTCACTATTCACATGCCTACCTATTGAAGACTGCATCTCAATTGTTACTAGAAAGCTAGAAGATAACAACATGCCTACAGAATATGCAGTATTACTCAAACACTACCTCACATCTGGCTATTTATTGTGGAAAGAAGAGTTCTACATGCAAGTAGACGGTGTGGCAATGGGCTCACCTGTATCTCCCGTAGTCGCCGACATATTCAAGGAGGACTTTGAGGAGAAAGCCCTTCTTACTGCTCCTGTAAATCCAAGATTCTACAAGCGGTACGTAGACGATACTTTCACAATTTTACCATCTGACAAAGTAACTGCATTTTTAAACCACCTTAATTCCATAAACCCTAAAATACAATTCACAATGGAGTTAGAGGCAAACAATACTTTAGCTTTTCTAGATGTTTTAGTCATCCGAAATCCTGATAACACTATTGGTCATACTGTGTACAGAAAAAATACCCATACCAACCGATATTTAAATGGTGAATCTCACCATCATCCTTCACAGTTAGCTACCGTGGGAAAATCTTTGTTTCAGAGAGCACGAGGGATCTGTGACAGAAAACATCTGGCCGCCGAGCTTCAGCACGTCGAGCAAGTACTGCAAGACAACAAGCTTCGGGTCCCGCGCCTACGTCACAGTGACCGAGTGAAGCCAGCCACAGTCGAGCGTGTGCCTGCTGTACTACCCTATGTCAGAGGAGTCACAGACAAGGTTGGCTACATCTTGAAGCGAGCTTCCATTAAAACGTACTTCAAGCCGCTGAAGAAGATTGGTCAATTTTTACCATCCGTCAAGTGTCATATCCCTCTACAAGATGCAGGAGTGTACAAGCTGGATTGTGAATGTGGTCTCTCGTACATAGGACAAACAAAAAGATCTATTAAAACCCGCGTTAAAGAACATATAGCTGACGTGAAGCACCGACGTATCGGGAAGTCTGCAGTTTGTGAACATGTTCAGGATCGTCCCCGTCATTACATTAGATTTGATAGACCACAAATCCTCGCAAAAGAACACCGATTCCTCCCAAGGATGATTCGCGAGGCTATTGAAATTAAAATACATCCTAATTTCAATAGAGAAGATGGATGGGTGCTGCCATCTGCTTGGGATCCCATAATTAATAAAATCAAATCCAAACCCAAGTATACCACTGCTAGACTTCAAGATACTGTAAGCTCATTCTGCGTAAATCGAACCAAAAATTAATATTAAAAAACTGAAGGTAGCCGGGCTAACTATGACAGCAGGACGTCAAACAACTCAGTCCCCCGTGACCACGGGTGCTGGAAAGCACCCGAAACGTCGGGAATATAAAAATAAGTTAATATACGCGATAAAATCCGTAAAATTAGTTTTATTTAAAAAAAGTAAAATATTTATATGTAATCACTGTAGGAAATGTTAATGCATTAAAATTAATATTTTTTATTTAATGATTTCCTCGGCTGTGTCATGAAACAAAATAATGATGGATCAAATTTGTTCAGAAGAATTGCAGCGAAGAAATGTCAGATTATTCACGCATATTTTCCGTGCAGTTCAAAAAAATGACAAATATGCCTCAAAAACAGGAAGAGTGTACTTCAAAAAATAAGCAGTACCATGCTACAATGTAATTATATAATTATATAACATTGCTGGGATTTTTGTTTTATTTTTGATTAGACAATGAACGAATGTTTTGTAATGTTCAGTATATTTACGGGACTTAAGAGAGGCGGAAATCTCGGCGCGCGAGTCATTCTAGTATATGACGGTTTTTTAATACTGTAACACTACAATTTTTGCAGGCTTCCCAAATAACTAGTATCTTTTTTTCAGCCAACAAAATGTGGTGAACAGGAAGTATCAGAACCGTTGTCTCAATCAATAAGCAGTACAAATTCAATTTTAGATAGTCCGAGCAAAATTGTACTTAAAAATAAATTACGCAAGTGATGTCTCCTAAGCTAAGTTTGAGTGATGTATACGAAGCCTAAGCTTTTAAATATAGTTCTACCTTAATAATGGAATCAATATTTCTAGGTTATTATAAAAATAATAAAATATAAGCACGTTGTAATATTGTGTTTGTATTTAATAGCAAGGAATCTGCAGATAGAAAGAAACTTACTGAGAAATTTAAGATAAAATATTTATCTAAAGAAAAAATGTGCTTCTTACAAATCAATTGTAGAAAATTTTAAACATAAATTCGGTCTCAACATAAATGCTGAGATTGATTTAATGGGAAAGCAGAAGTTATGGAGTAACATAAATCTTTACCGAAAAAGAATAAACAGAGCACGCATTATTAATTATACACTGCATGCACCTTTACGTAAATTCGCATTGATTTTACACTATTATTCACCAGCTGCGTATAAATACGTTAGAGAATGCTAGAAAAGTAATAATAATGATCTTTGAAAATAAATGCATATTTTTATATTCTACATATTTACCTTTTAAAGTATTAAATAAAATATAATTAAAATGTAATTCTGACATAATATTATGTTACATTATATTAACACATTATGCAATATAAATAACAATTTAAAAAATTGTACTCGACACAATTTACAATACAATCTAAATAAACATTTACTTATTACATACTGATCATTCTACCTACGTATATAATCTATGATGACTAAAACCGCGCATGCGCGACTGTACTATTTACCGCGCATGCGCGAAGACATAGAGTAGTGCACAGTTTTTGTTCGGAATAGCTTCTCTAGTACGTAGTACATTATATCTCAATGGCACGCTACAATATTTTTTGACGTTAAACGTATAACTGAAATGTTTATGTAATATAAAGTAAAAAATACATCCTATATACATACGTACTATAAGAAGAGGCCTAAACCCAACAGTGAAACGTTATAGGCCGTGAATTTATTTTAGAACATAAATATACATTGATATGATCTATTGCATATAATAATCAAGGTAAGAAAATAACGTATTATATTCCGTAATTTACGCCGTATAAGAAACCATATAAGGAATTGATCCTTCAAAGTTTTGCAATTCCTCGAAGATAAAGCGATTAGAACTTATAAGATTGATGAGAACAAAAGTTGTGCAATCTTTTTCTTTCGTCCTTTGGCTGTTTATAGCACTAGGTTACTTAAGCCTTACGAAGAAAAATTATCATTTCTCCATTTACTTAATTCTTTGAGAACAATAACAATAAATCCTAATGGATGCCCGGCAGAGCTAGGAAAATAAGGCGAGTTATGTCGGACTTTTACCGACTATAACTTCACAGTGTTCTCATAGGATTTTTATTTCTATTCCACCTATTCGTGTTTCTATGCAGAGACAAGGATACTCGATTTAATACTTATCGCAGTTTAAATCTTGAATAAATCATTCGATTAAGCAGGAGATACGCCGCAGCGTCTTCCTAATAATAGCTTAAAAATAAACTGCGATTTTTCACCCGCCTGCCGAACGTGGCAACTATGGCAAAAATCTCTCCTATGGAGAAATCTATGGGGAGGCCTATGTTCAGCAGTGGACTTTTAATGGGCTGTAATGTGTTGTTGTATTGTTTTTAATTTATACAAACAAGGCATCGTGCTCTTTTTCTCTACTCCAATATCTGAGTAGAGTATACCTGTAATGAGAGGTTTATAGGTGATTAAGCAGATTTTTTTCATTTCTGTTTTATAAATCGTTTCCCCACATGATGAGGAATTTGTATCGTGAGGGCGTTTTAAATACATACATTGTGTGGGTTATGTGGGTTTGTAGGTAAGGCATGAGTGAATATTTTCTTTTTAAGTCTGTATATTTTATCAACTTTGGCTACGTCATCTTAACTTACCATCCGGTTGAATAGAAGTTAAGTATGAGCTTACAACAGATATAAAATAATTCTCCGAAAATCATCCAGACACGAAACAAATACTTATATTTATATGCCATACAAGCCATAGCAGACTGTGCATACTCGGACCCTAAGGTTGATCCTGTTCCTTTTAAATTAAGACAATGATCTTATGTTGCATACTAGGAATGGTAGGTAGGTATGTTCTGCAGACAACATCACTGGTGATGCTTTATACATGGCCGTGCTAATCTGACGAACACGTTGTCGAGTGCTGAAGCAAACTTGTCTCTGAAGTAAAGTCTTTGCTGAAGAAAATCTCGGATAACTAAATCTAGTCCAGTTTAACCAACTCAGAAGACACAGGATTGCCCGTTTACCGCTAAAGAGGGCCACCTCCATTGTTGCCTCATATAACATCTGAATCCTTGGGTCTATATATCGTTTAGTGGCGTTTAGTTCGGCAGTCACTTAAAAAGAAGAGTGAAATTGGTCTTTTAAAAGCTTGGCATGCTCAATAGAGCGGAACAGTATTTCATTAGCCACCATTTTACATGATACATCAACGTCAACCAAAAAGTACGTCGCCGTGTATGATTCCTCATCTTTATCACCGTTATCAGGATCAGTGCGTAAAAGTCCACAACTGATCATGAGCTTCTCTAGTTAAAGGGAGGATTTGGTCGTCACATTAGGTAGGTGGAGCCAGACTTCTGGCATCTTTGACGATGCTGTCCGTCACTAGTCTGGGTATTTTACGTCTAACGCAAATGAGATGCCGCCTTCGTTCATTTATTTGCAGTAATATTTCAATATTATTGCAAATAAATGAACGAATAGAATGGTGAAGGCATTCACGTAATGCACAAAGATGAACGCCGTCATTCATTTATTTGCAGTAATATTTCAATATTATTGCAAATAAATGAACGAATAGAATGGTGAGGCATTCGCGTAATGCACAAAGATGAACGCCTTCATTCATTTATTTGCAGTAATATTTCAATATTATTGCAAATAAATGAACGAATAGAATGGTGAGGCATTCGCGTAATGCACAAAGATGAACGCCTTCATTCATTTATTTGCAGTAATATTTCAATATTATTGCAAATAAATGAACGAATAGAATGGTGAGGCATTCACGTAATGCACAAAGATGAACGCCTTCATTCATTTATTTGCAGTAATATTGGTAACAAAGAAACATTTTTTGAAGAAGAAGATTAGTTGAAAGTATTTAATATCTTCTATCTATATTACCTTTAGGATATATCTCCTTATATATTCTCTTTTTCATTCATCTCGTCTTTGGGTCACTACGAGTTAAGGGCCGTATTAGATATAATTTATTTATGCAAAGTACTAACGTGACTTGAATACGTACTCGTAAAATAAGTTGTAGGGTAAAGTTACTCTCATTTCTGAGAGGGCTTTTAGGGCAAGCAGGTGTCCGCCACGATGACCCAATGCGTTTTGACGGAATTGAAATGTTTTGGAAATTTTTGTTTTATTTTTTTATATATACGGGTTTTGTGACTATGTTTTCCTTCACTGTCGAGCACAAGCACAGCACTTAAAATTGCAATTAAAAATTTCATCAGTGCCGGCGAGAATCGAGTCCAGGCTGCTCGCATACTGTGAAACTTTACAAGAGCTTAACCCCTGAGCCACCACCGCTCATGGCGATCTTGTGGTGAAATATTATATAATACTTCCATTTGCTACTGCAGAAACTCTTGAACATTAAGTTTATATAAGTACTCGTATTCGTGTGCTATTACATTGTAATTTACTTTTGTTGCAAGTTTGTAAACGTTACGTTTTCAATAACCTTGCAATCAAAAAAAATCCTAATTTCAATAGAGAAGATGGCTGGGTGCTACCATCTGCTTTTTTTTTTTACATGGGGAAATGCCTACGCATACCCGCCTCGCGGGGGCAAGGACGGGTTATGTCGGACTCGCACCGATTAAAACCCCATGGTGTTCCACCCTCGTCGCATATTGGCAGGGCCACGGGAACGCTTTCGCACACATCCGCGGCCCCACCCGCGCTGGCCGCCCCATGGCGGCCCCTCCTCGCGAGAGGACTACTCCTCCCCCATCTCCCTCTCAGGTAGAGCGCACCAGAACACATGGAGCGCCCTCCTCCTCGGCCTCTAATTTCCAATGCGCAACAAACGCCCCCGAGTCCGATGCGCGAAGGCCATGGGGCCAGGAAAACCTAGCACTCAGAAGCACCGGCCTTCCTGGCCCCAGCGGCGGATCTGGTCTATGGCTCCGCCGCCAACCACGATTCGGCTGCGGAGGGTAGGGAGAGCGGCGCCTCGCAATACCGACACTCCTCTCCCCCCGCAGCCCCACCACTACCGCATCATTAACGGTGCGGCCCCGTCAGAGTCACGGAGGATAGGGCGAGTGGCGCATCGCCATACCAACACACCTCTTCCTCCGCGACTCCACCTCGGCTGCAGCGATAGAGGGTGCGGACTCCCCTCTCACCGCAGCCCCCCTACACACATCCGAAGTGGGCTCGCCAAGCCCACTCGGAGTGGCCACCTCGGGCCGGCCCTACACCACGGGCCAGCCAAGGGGTTCCTCTTTGTTCACCGTGGGTGACCAAGCCACGGCTACTAAGCCCCCCCGCCACGACAAGGCGGGAACCCGTTCGGGGGGGCCCCGTTCGCTTGCGATCCTATAATTAACAATATTAAATCCCAATCCAAGCATACAACTGCAAGATTTGAATATACTGTAAGTTCATACTGGGTAGATCGGAACAAAAATTAATAATTTTTATTCTGGAGGTAGCCGTGGTTAACTATGATATTGGAACGTCAAACACCTCAGTCCCCCCCCGTGGCCAAGGGTGCTGTAAAGTACTCGAAACGTCGGGAATATAAAATAAGTTAATATACGCGATAAAATCCGTAAAACTAGTTTTATTTAAATGTGTAGTGTTCGCGTAAATATAAGATATCATAACGTTATTTAATACTTTTCTTTCGATTTCTAAACAATAATATTTTCATAACCGCTAATTTCCCTGTCTCATAACCACATTTTAAATAGCTTAGTCCTAAAAATGATGCTGTTTTGTATACAAAAGGCTTGACGGCTAGTTATGAATTCATATTGATGTGTGTTTACAATATTATTTAACCAGCAATTTCACAACAACATTTTTTTACATTTAAGTTCTTTTTTTTAAGATAAATACGTTATAAGTATATTTACTAGTACATAAGTAAATTATTAATTTATTTTTAACTACGCTTTCGCGTTACTTTGGTTTAATAGGTAACGCCTCTCTGCACATTAACACGTCTATGTCAAACTCGAGATGCCGCTTGACACAATTTATGTTTTTTAAATATCTTTTGAATTTAGTTATTTTTTAACCATGCTCATGTACTCGTATGTCAAATAGATAATAAATGCTATGTACGATAACAAATTAAGTTTTGACATTTATTTAGTACTAGCGATCCGCCCCGGCTTCGCACGGATGATTTCTGTATCTCTACAATAGTGCCACCTGCCAGGTCCAGTTGTGAATCTAAACCATATTCGAATCAACTTAATGGCACACATAAAAGTACATCAAGATCGGTTGAGCCGTTTAGAAGAAGTTGAGTCACATACACAAGGACAGAAGAATTTTATATATAATTATATAATTATTAATTATATATAATTAATTATATTTTATATATAATTACATAATTATACATATAAACTTTTCATTTAAATTATTCTGTCTATCGATAAAAACAACGTCAAAATCCGTTGCGTAGTTTAAATGATCTAAGTGTACAGACGGCGTGAAGCGAAGCTTTGTTTTATACCATTTAGTGATAGAGAAGAGACTAGCTTCTGCCCGCAGCTCTACTCCCTTGAAAAAAAGCACTTTGAGTACATTTTAACGCTACAGTATGTAATTTTTCGTGGTAAAAAATATGCATTTATCGATTCAGGACATTTCTGATATTTTTTGTCAAATTTAAACAAATTCGTTTAGGCGCTGATACATGATTGAGTATAAACATTCAAACATATTCACAAAGTCTCACATTAATATTAGTATAGGTTATGTACTAATAAATAACTTAGAGGTCTTCATCTACTATTTCAATGACATATTATATAGCATCATCATTATAATGGCATCCACAACTTTTTCTGCCACTAGGGCGGCGCCACTTTACAGTAAGGTAAATATTTGACATATTTCATAGCGGGGTCGATAATTTCTTAGGAATGTGTAATCTTTAAGGTTTCTTTCGGTATTATTAGTTATATTTTATATTAATTACATTAGAAATGAATAAACCAAACTATAAATATAACTAAAAGCTGATTAAAAAAAAGAGTTATAAAGTGCAAAACTTAAAAATCAAACCACTGACACATTGTGTTGTGTATTAATATAATACTCTAGATAATGATAAATTATTACTTAAAACTAATTTCTCAATTAACTGACACTGTGTAACAAAAAAACCTTACCTCAGTCACAACTAGCGACATCTGGTGAGTGGAAAATTATTAGCCCTCATTACTAAAGCATCGTGTGTAGTAAGAACAGACAGAGGGAAACAAATTATTAGATGACTAACAGCGTCTTCTTAATAGGGAATAAAAATAATAAACTGCGGTTGCCGACCGCATAACCGCATTTTAATTGTATAACAATGTCCTCAAGACCGAATTTCGGTCACGGCGGCCAGTCTCAACGTAGACCACCATCTTCTCAGGACAGTATTGTGCACAAGTGTATGTGGGAGCTCAGGTGCACTCTCTATTCCGTAATCACCCTCATAGTCCACTGGAACGGCAATCCAACACGACCGGCGTTACGTGTTTTGGAGGCACGCAGGTGAAACACCATCCGATTCCTGACTCTAACCTGTTACTGAAAAATTCTTGACAGAAAACTCAAAACTCAAGCAGAAAATTATTATACAATTCTACTCGATTGCCTCAATGCTGTAAGCGCAACCGTTCATGTGGTTAAACGTAGTGATTATATTCTCTTTGGTCTAACGTTCGAAATACGCGATATCCAATTCAACTGTCAACCGATTTTAATATTCTTTTCTTTATATGTCTTTTAAGTTATCATATTATATACTTCATGGATCGTTCTACACAAATTCGGAGAAAAAACGTTCAAGGGTGGAAAAATAGGGATTAAGTTTTCGATGACATTTTGGTTCATACTTTGAGTTTTTGATTTTCCTTCATCTACTGAAAAGGTTAAGAAAATTGAACATTTAATAAAAAGTAAAAAGCCAACTTCAAATAACTATAAAGAATGAATAATTTCCACATAATATCTTCTAAAGTCGGGGATTTCATTCTTCCATACAATATGTCGTAGTACCGAGCTCATAGCCTATTTGATAGTGTTTAAGTATTTTTTTTTATTCTACATTGAGAAGTTACTTATAATTTATTATTTACAAAGTACTGTCTGCAGCAAAGTTTTCATGATGGTCTGGACCATCTCATTTGATACTAACTTCAACCAATCAGCAGCACACCCACTGCCGTGTTCCTTTTTTCTGTTTTAAAAGTAAGGGAACATGGAAGATATCCTCAGGAGTGCTAATACATCTATTACCTTTTCTGTTTTGAAATTTGTTACAAGTAACTACTTGAGCTGCAAGAAGGGGCTACTCTTACTGTCAGGCGGAATGTTAGCTCGTTTTTCTCTCTAATATTATAATAAAACAATATTATGTTTTCATGTTCACAGGCACACTTCTTGTCAAAACTTTATATTACATTTCCAAAGTGTATAGAGGTTAGGAAATTGTAAGGAAAGCACATCTGTCTACTTTATGCATGCTGGAAGAAACAACTAAAAGCGTAGACGGCAATGAATAGTTAAGGAAAAAGCTAGACAAACTGTCATAATAATGTAAAAGGCTGTGTTGAATATTTATACTCGTATATTGAATACTAACTGAGCACTAAAAATATAAATTCAGTGCTTACCTACTTTTCTATCGCGGGAACAACTATTCGGAGATTCAATGACTGGAAATATTGTATATAAAATATAACCATGATTATATGTTATAATGATGATGAAATATAAGGATGACATTAAATAAAATCCAAAATCGAATTTCCTACATTAAGCTTTAAATAGATTCCACGGCTTTACAATTTAGGTTTTAACCTAGTAATTAATTAAGTAATTTTTAATAATACACGATTCAAAATTCTGGTCTAAAATAATGTATATTTTAGTCGGAAGTGATTTTTTTTTATTTAATTACTAGCTGGTTTTCATAAAAATTAAAAAAAAAAATACAAAAACTCTAGTTTAATACTTGTTTCAATTATGCTCTTTAAAACATTTTTACAGAAACAAAAAACAATTCAAGACTGATAAATTATCAGTCGGTCGCGCAGAAACGATAATACACTGTTACAGTAGACTGACCTCGATATACTAATTTAACAAAAAAAAACATAACATGCCCTGTAATTCTGCTATATATTTCCCTATGACTCAATAGCTGTAATAAATGTCTATTAGAAAATTACAGTTTACGTCATAAAAAAGTGTTATCAGATGATGGGCGGTGCTGCAATCGCTTCACCGGTGCAAAGTTGACTGTCGGTATATCGAAGTGCTGAAGTGTTTGTACAGTAGGGCTACGATGGCTATCCAAGTACAGAACCAGAGTACGAAACCTATCCAACTGCAAAGGTTATAAGACAGGGTGACGTTATATCCTCGAAACTCTTCACCGCTACATTGGAAGACGTTTTCAAGCTACTGGACAGGACAGGGTACGATAATAACATCAATGGCGAGTATATCACTCACCTACGATTTGCTGACGATATAGTCTTTATGGCAGAATCGCTGAAGGACCTAAGCACTATGCTCAATGACCTCAATAGCGTCTCCCAACGGATAGGTCTTAAGATGAACATGGATAAAACAAAGATCATGTATAACGTCCATGTCACACCTATGCCGGTAGTTGTTGGGAGCACTAAGCTCGAAGTTGTTGACGAGTATGTTTACCTGGGACAAATATCTCGACTAGGTAAGTCCAAAATCGACCGAGAAGTCAAACGACGGATTCAACTCGGTTGAGCAGCGTTTGGGATATTACGACACATCTTCTCGTCAGGTATACCTACAAACTCAAAAACGAGACTGTACAACCAGTGCGTGTTGCCAGTGATAACCTATGGGAATAGAACTAAGACGTGGTTCTTAACTGCTGGCCGTATGAGGAAGCTCAAGATCGCTCAGCAAGCTGCTATGGAGAGGGCTATGGTCGGGGTTTCTCTGCGTGCTAAACATAGAAATTAGGATATCCGCAATAGAACCAGAGTGACTGACATAGGCCAACGGATTATTGTTGGTTTGTGGCATTCCTTGGTGGAGGCCTATATTCAGCAGTGGATTTGTGAAGGGCTGTAATGATGATGATGATGAATATAATATTTTGCATATTATCTTATATCAAGGAATAAAATGGCTGTTTCTACATTTGTTCAGACTAATATTTGTATCGGTATAGATATCGGACTCCCAAATTATATATGTCCCAGGTTTATGATAAAATCAGTTTTTCATCAAAAACCTATGCTTTTGATCAAGAACCAGAAGACGACAAAAATACTACTTTATTTAATCATAAACCTGAGAAAATCCAGCTTTTTGATCATAAGCCTAGACTGATTTAGTTTTGTGATAAAATCAAACTAACCTTTTTTTTTTTCTTTTTCTTACATGGGGAAATGCCTACGCATACCCGCCTCGCGGGGTATGGACGGGTTATGTCGAACTCGCACAGAATAAAACCCCATGGTGTTCCATTTTCGTAACATATTGGCAGGGCCACGGGAACGCCTTCGCACACATCTGCGGTCGTACGAGTGCTGGCCGCCCCATGGCGGTCTCTCCTTGCGATAGGACTACTCCTCACTCATCTCCTTCTCAGGTAAGGCGCACCAGAACACATGGCGCATCCTCCTCCGCGGCCTCTAACTTCACATGCGCAAAAGACACCCCCGTGTCCGATGTGCGAAGGCCATTGGTCCAGGAAAAACTAGCACTTCGAAGCACCAGCCTTTCTGACCCCAGCGACGGATCCGGTCTATGGCTCCGCCGCCAACCAAGATTCGGCTGCGGAGGGTAGGGAGAGCGGCGCCTCGGCAATACCAACACTCCTCTTCCCCCGCGACTCCACCTCGGCTGCAGCGGTAGGGGGAGAGGCACCCCTCTCACCAAAGCCCACTGACACACATCCGAAGTGGACTCGCCAAGCCCACTTGGAGTGGCCACTTCGGGCCGACCCTACACCACCGGCCAGCCAAAGGGTTCCTCTTTGTTCACCGCGGGTGACCAAGCCACGGCTACTAATCCCCCGCCACGACAAGGCGGGAACCCGTTCGGGGGGGAAAGCAACCTAACCTAACCTAACCTAAGCTTAAATTTTATCATAAAATTAAACAAGTTCAGGTTTTTGATCAAAAAACAGGATTTGTTCACGTTAGTGATAAGATTAAGTAATAATAGTTCTTGATAAAAAAACTTGATTTAACCACAATCCTTAAAGACATATAATATATTATAATATCAATTATTAACCTTCCTACATTGTATACAATGTAACAATATTAATACTTTCGAGAAAAAAAGTAAAATGTTTGGGCTCGTCCGGGATTTGAACCCGGGACCTCTCGCACCCTAAGCGAAAATCATACCCCTAGACCAACGAGCCGGTTGCCACATTGGTTGAAAAAGTAGAATAGTATTTCTATTATTATCCAAACCAGTTGTAGATAAAGTGAAAGTACATTGACAAGATCGACCGCCTACGTTAATTAAGTTTTGTACATGTGCCACGATATAAAACAGTATCTTACCACAAAAACTAAACTAAATTAAGCAATTAAAAATACTAGTGCACATCTATACAAATAAATAAAATTGAAGTGTCTGTTTGTAATGTAAAAATTACAGTTTTTTACTAAATGCATATGAATGTAAATACGGTACTTATAACTAAAATACAATTTTTAAATTTTTTGTCTGTCTGTCTGTTTGTTCCGAGTAATCTCCGAAACGGGTGGCAAATAGCTAATTTCATAAGGAGTAACTTAGGCTACTTTTATTTTAGAAAAATAATTAGGGTTCCGCACAAAAACATAAAAACCCTAACACGCGAGCGAAGTCGCGGGGAACAGCTAGTTTTTAATATTTTTAAAATTTTGTGCTTTTAAGTTAATGTTATTTACTTTAACTTTGACCAAAACGCGTGGAATGAAACATGTTTAGAACCCTTTTGACGTGATATACCTAATAGTAACTCAACTACTCTTACCTTATATCGATTCATTCGTATTTTTAACTGACCCAGCAAAATATAACGGTGTGCGATGGATAGTGTCTATCGCCGATTACGTTATTTATTATCGCTTTAAATATTTCACACATAAAAAACTAGCCGATGGTGAATAGTAGCCTCAGAAACCTCACTTTGGTAATATAGTGTAGAAAATTATATACAGTCGGGCACAATTAGACGAGCGATTATATTTGAGTCAGTTATGTTACTGTAAAATATCTACAAAATTAATATTTAAAATTAAGGTAAAAGCTGATAATATAATGTTAATTAATTATATTACAGTATATTATAAGTACTGCGGGATAAAGATATAGACGAAAGTGTAAAGTCTGCAGATGAAGGGATATTCCTCCCGACATGTTTCACTCAATGGTTCATTGCAGTAAATATCCTGACCACTTTAACTTCCACGGACTAGTTGATAAAAGGACTCAGTGGACTCAGTTTCCAGCAGCAATCTAGTTTAGATTGCTATTTAAAAATCTTCACACTCGCTATTAATGGCGTTATTATCATCAGATTAAACAACGAAAGTCAACAATACAAAATTTATTAAATCCTTTATATAATACAGTTCTTGCTTTTTCAAAAAAAAAATTGAATTACAGATACGACTTTTCTAGAGTTTCATTACATAATATATAGATGATACCGTGCCACTTAGATCTTATCGCAGTTACATACTATTTAATGTTAAATCCATTAATCGATAAAAATCATATTTTATGTTATTGTATTGTATCTCATAGTTTCGTTCTGTTTGTTTATTCTAATACGTTACAGATTCAACACAAACAACACTTTCTATGACTCACAATATGTCACCCAATTTCAATTAATTTAGGAATATTAATTCATTATAATATTAACTTTCAGATGATGAATAGAAAATTTTACTTTTAATAAAATGTAAAAACCGACTTCAAAAACTACAAAAGAATAAATATAATCCACATAACAGTTTCTGAAGTCGATTCTTAAACAGTGTATCGAAGAATGTTTAAGTCACGATTTCAGAAGATATTCTATTTAATATAATATTTTCTGAAATCTATTTAATGGAAAAAAAAATTAAATCAGTTCAGCTTTAGTAAACTATTAAGTAATCTGTGGTTCAGCTGCCTTCGGAATGTCGTTGAATATACATAAAAATTTACGCGTCAAATATAGAACCTCGTTTTTTTTAGATGTCGGTTATAATATTAATATGAAGGTGACCGCAAAACTGGTTACTTGTAACAGCTTGGTAGCAGTATATATAGTGGCTAAGCGTTTAACTGCGGCGCCACGGGTTCATGGTTTGATTCCCGCGTGCTCCTTCAAATAATTGCTTCGGGCCTGGGTCTAAGTACGAGTGTAATCTAGGATTCAATATTTGCCCATGTGAAATTGAATCTACTTCATTACATGAAAAAACCATAGTTTTTGAAAAACTAAGTTTTTTTTTTAATAGTAAAGCAGTATTTCATTTGGGTAAAATTATTTATAATTAAAAATATTATATATAGTGTTTGAGAAATAAAAAACATAATATGCAAGTACGTAAAGAAGTCACAAAAAAGTGAAAATAACTGGGTTTTATTATTAAAAATATTAATAGATTTATGTTATAGGTATATCGGTCTAAATCTTATCTCGTTCGTTTCTTTCACAGAGTAACTACTTCGTACCTTCTTTAAAGTGTATCACGTGTAGGAAAAGTCGTCATTGAAATAATAACTTATTACGATCTCCTTACGTTGCTCTCAAAATAATCCAGGCATTACAAACATTTCCTGGTGTATTAAGTTCAGGCTAACATCTAAAGTTCGTTTAATTTAAATCGGCTGACAAATAAAAAAGTTTTGTCAATATTGCGTACACAAGCTGAAAGATGGATGTTTTTTCTGATGAACCTATATCTGCTTTATATTTCTTCTTTTAAGAGAATAGAATATAATAAAATATTTTTTATTCAATATAGATACCTAATTAAATAGGTAATACTTATTGCAAGTATTTTTTTATTTATTTACCAATGGTTCTTTAGCTATAAACCTGAATGTATTGTATATTTATTAAACACAATTTTATTATATTATGTAACAAAAATAAAGCTTCAAATCTATAATAAAAGTCTCATTGCTGGTCACAGACCTCCTGATTTCTGAGACGGGTAAACGCTCCTGTCCGTTTACATGTTCATAAATACATACCACGGAGAATATATTATATACCAGAGTATTAATGTTAAAACATAATACGTAATTTACGATTTAATAAATTCTATAAAGATCTTTGAACGAAAATATAATGCATTTAGTCTTTCAACTTCAATTTAATTTATCCTAGAAATAAAACGTAAACTCTGTTTCATTGCACTTTGTGCTTTATTTCTTTGTCTTCTTAATACGAGCTCGTTCAGTGAAAAAATTAATAATATTTGCCTTGAAGTTTGAAAAATTACTCTTGAGCGAGATTCCTTGTATAAAATCAAAATATAAATTGATGTGTAATTTACTTCTGTTTAAATTTTTATTTTCTGCTAAGTGCGTTGAACTTGTGAAATGAACGGTGAATTATGAGAAACTAACATCCTTTTATTTTATCAATTACATTACAATTAAATAATAAATACAGTTGATAAAAAAATGGATGATAAAATAGTTTCTTGAGAAAGGTTTTCACCTTTTTATAGAATAAGGGTGACAAACGAGCACACAGTCCACATGATGATAAGTGAATACTGTGGCCCGTAGACATCACATATGTCTTCGACTAACTGTTCCCCGCGGTTTCACCCGCGTCATCACGTGTCCGAGGTGAGCGACATGACATTACACCTAGTTCAAACATTTTATAATTGCAGTTAAATATTTTATTTGATAGCAATGTATGGAAAAATTGGCATAATTAATGGAGTACTTCTATCTGTCGGCATATTATGTATGATGTAGAGCGAAGTTAAGTTCTATCCACTTTCCCTCCCCCTCCCGGTTGAGCGTCCTCCCCCTTCTCCCTCACGTCCCAGAAAGTGTCCCGAAGAGCCGTTTTTTCCTGTTTTAAAGAAAACCGTACACGATAAATGAAAAGTGTGTAGGCATGAAATGATTCTTGATAAATTTGCTATTAAATTCATATACTTATTAATCAATAAAATTTTCAAAATACCATAGCAACGTGAAATGAAAGAGTTCAGAAATAAGGATGTAACTAATCATTGTCATAAAGTACTCAATTAATTTTTAATTTATTTTCAGCTGTAATAATTGAACTAACCTCGCTCAAAGAAGCTTTCAATACTGGCTTCTCGTAGTTCTCACCGGGCGGCTAGGATTTATGCGCCGTTCGCGCGCCCAGCCAAGTATTGAATTATTTTAATTTTACATTATGTCTTAAACTATGCGTTCAAATAACATAGTGTAACGAACAAAGAATTTTTCAAATCGAATTGGTAGTTCCAGAGATTAGCGCGTTTAAACAAACAAACTCTTCCGCTTTATTATATTATAAGTATAAGTATAGATTAAGAATCAGAATGCAGATGCGTTGTTACCCCTGTGGATTAAGGTGAAATGCCTCGTTTTCAGTAAAATCAGGTTTCTACACTCTAGGTATTCTACTCACTAATGTACTCTACACTCAACATATGAAATACAACAGAATGAAGGTGCTATTATACGTTAATATTCAGTGAGAAATTATAAACCCGCTAGACATGAAACTTGAATAGCCCCGGTCGTTTAATGTAAAGAAATTCCGTGACCATACATGCTCAGTGCTCAGGATTGTCCGACCTAACTCGTCCTGCCATCTCTAGGGTGGAGTTATACATGCTGATTTCCCTAATTCTAATTTATATTAAAAAGAAGCGGATTTTTCAATAAAATTCAGCATATTATTTTAAGTGAAATGCGTTTTTAAATATAGACATATTATATTCATAGTACAAATATAATTGTTCATATACAGAATGATCCTTTTTATGAAACGAAGGAGGCAAAGTGCTCCGGTAATTGGGTTTACGTTATACGTTGCACTGATCTACGAAGTTAATATCAGCATGATATAATTCTGACAACGCCATGATATAATTCTGACAACGCCTTGAAACTTAAAATATATCGGCATGATATATTTTAAGTTTCAAGTACTTATGCTGGAACCGTATTTTTTTTTAAAAACTTTTTTGTTCCGCAAAAAATCTCTGCTAGACATGGATCACTGGGGAGAATTTAAACATATTATATATTTTAAAATGATTATTCTACAATATAATTGCAAATAAATATTTCATGGTTTCTCTGAATGTAAGAGAAAGGAATTTTATACTCAATATGTAAGAAATTTTTAATCTCAAAAGTGGCTATTGGATTTATATTTTGTTTAATGCAAGCTTAAGCTCCAACGTAGTAAAAAAACGATGTGATGGTTAAAATTTGAACTTCTTAAATATAAACAAGAAATAAATTCAGTTCCGTTGGGATATAGTGGCTATAGCACGGATCGGTCGGCTCGACCAGGGAAGGACTACGCTCTTACAAAACAAAAGTTTATTGTTAAATTAATTAGTTTTTTGCAATAAAGACTTTTAGTAAATAAAACAAAATAAATGACAAATCCAGTGTACAATTTTAAATAAATAATCTATGCGGTACGTTTAAAAATATATGTGTTTATCATTAATGAAAACTCTATAAATAATTTTCCTCTACAATAAACTACTCCACATCATCCCGTGGGTGTGCAGTATTACACAATTCAAAATAATAAAAAACTACGGTTGCTAACACGCCAAGCGTGGCAATTAGGACAAATATCCGCTCATGACGCAATCTATGGGTTTAACTTCAGCCGGGGATTTTTGATAGGATTAATGAATGAATGGTGAAACACTGAAAACTCTTTTTGTTTCTAGTAATTGCATATGTTTAATGTGATGTTAACAATGTAACCTTACTACTATTTTGAATAATAAGATAATTTAAGACGTAAGATAATTGAATAGAAATATATATATAAGACAAAATGGATGTTTTAATTTTTTTATTTATTATATAATTCAAAGTTAACAACACTTTTGCTCTTGATTGCTTGATAAAGAATTTTAGTAGTGTATTATTAATAGTGTATACGTTATATTTTATTGAAGTTGAATCCACTTAACGCCATCCCAAACCTCTTGAATGAAGCCTGCTGAACACTTTCATCGCATTGTAGGCATTGCTGCTTTTGTTATATTTTCTATAGAAATGTCTTTTTATCTTATTTCTAATATGAAAATGTAAATAATCCTATGGTCTTAACATGGTAGAGCCACTTTTTAGCTATGTTATTTACCACCCTCTTACCTATTTTTGAAGTGATTACTAATTAACTATTATTTTCTGCAGTTTGCTGCAGGTGTTCATGGATTGCGGTGGTCACTTAAATTTTCAAGTAAACTATAGGTTCGTTTGTCACTTCATCCGAACTTTCTGGACTCACAGAATACCAGGGAGTAATAGCAGGTTAGTACTGATGTGCTTCTTAAGCAAAGCATGAGTGCATAGAACTGGAGATCCCTTTTACTGGTAACGAGGCATTCCATCTTAGCTCACAGGGGTGACAACGCACCTCCATTTTGATTCTTAATCGCGGATAGATGTAGGTGTCTATGGGCCACAGCATTCACTTACTTAGGTATAATGTGTGCTTATTTGTTAAAATGACTTATTTGATCGCATCCAGCACAGAGCTTTTCGAATCTTCGGCGACTGAACTATCGGCTTGACTCACTGGCACTGCGAAGAGATGTTGCATCTCTTTGTGTATTTTATCGCATTTACCACGGAGAGCGCTCTAAGGAATTGTTCGGATTAATTCCAGCCGCACAATTTCACCATCGCACATCGCAACAAAACTCACGATACCATCCGCACCATCTGGATGACTGGCGGTCCACCACTGTGCGATTTAAATGAAGTTTTCCTCCTCACACAACTTTCTTATGGAATCGACTACCACCAGAGATTTTTCCGGACCGATACGACTTAAGGACCTTCAAGAACAGAGCGTACTCCTTTTTAAAAGGCCGGCAGCGCATCTGCAATTCCCCTAGTGTTGCAGTTGTTCATGGGCGGTGGTAATCACTTACCATCAGGTGAGCCGTATGCTCGTTTGCCCCCTCTCCTATAAAAAAAACATTCTGTTAACACTTATTGAGTATCGTATGGTGAGTAACAAGTACCAAAGGCTCAATTCACTTGTTACGTTCCATCTTAGTTCTCAATGGTGACAACGTATCAGCATTTTAATGCTTAATCGATGATCAAAATATAAGTGTCTATGGGTCACATCATCCACTTACCATCGGGTGTACTGTGTCTCGTTTTTCACAATAACTTCTATAAAAACTTTTATATACCTGACTCGACCAATCTTTACAACTATAACCAGCACCTGCTCACACATGACACTTCGCAGTCACCGTTATACAACATTTTAATCGTAGTATCCGACATTTAATAATATCGATTGTGTACAGAGCTAACCGTAATTTATATTAGTAACTTTACCGCAGAATTATTTTATACGATAGATTTCCCTTAAAGAAAAGTCATCCAATCGTCGTAAAGAGAAGACTACATATTTGGTTTTGATTTGTTCTTATGAAAATGCTAATTCTGGTGCTTATTTTTGTAGTGTATGGCCTAAGTTCTAATTACTGCTTATATTTTCTTTATTATAGATCTCGATATATTCAGAACGTTTTCGTGTTCTAGTCTCTGATACCACATCTGAATTTTGGTTGTCTCTAAATACACAAAGACTCTCAGTTCTTATTTGAAATTTCTCAGAAAAAGTCATACAAAGGCAAAAGTGTGATCTTATATATAATCTGTCATTTATCTCGTGACTCGCTTATAAAGCACGCCTCGATTTCATTCCCTCCTTACCGGTAATAAGATTTCCACGGGCTAAAACATTTTCCGTACATTACGTCGATTTGCATTACGGAAGTTAGGCAAAAATCTTGCTTCTGGTTGCTACCTACTTTGATTCAATCTAAAAATTAAACTTATTCTATCAGCTGTTTTTAATTTCTAGTTTGACTGTTTTATTTTGACTTTTTCTCTCGTTCATAGCTTTTTAAAATAGTTTTTTATAGGACCTTAAACGAAGGTGAACCTTGACCCATTGGAAGTCTGCCATGAAACCCCATACCACATACGATATCTTGCATAAATACACGCGTAGATTACATAATCTAGTGGGCACCATGCTCGAGATTCAGTGGTGTCTTCGGGATACATCTTTCATACAGCCTTATCAGCCTATCAGCTTACATCTTTCTTTTAAATTTTAAATTTCTATTCTATAAAAAGCTATCGCCGCATATTTGTTAGAAGGAATTTAATCAATGAACACTCTAAAGTTGACGTTATAATAAATACAACTGAAGGTGGTCAGCGTATTTCAGTAATACATCTTGGAAAATAAGAAACACGATGCGCCGACTCCTTTTTCTTGTCAATAGAGACAATTTAGTTTTGAATGCGTTGAGCATCACTAAATTCGTATTCAGAGAATTTCTGCAGTGAGAGATCCATATGTTCCTTTTCCATATTTTTTTCAATACCAACAGATTAGCCGCGAGGGCAACGACGGGTCATTAGGAACTCGCATCGACACCACTTCCTTTAATTATGTTACACGTTCTTCTCATATCGGCCAGACTACGGAAACGTTTTCGGACGCCACTGTATTCCAACCAGCGTCAGGCCTCTGTCACTCTTGCTACCTGCGTGAAATAATTACCTACAATCGTGAGCTGCCCCAGGGGTAGATCGCAGTCGGGGCTAGCGCGCTCTAGGCGATTGAATGATAAAGTTTTTTTAACGCTGTTTACGTAAATAATTTTTTGTAAATACTTTTTCATATATTCGTCGAAATAGTTTTTGTTTAGTATTTAGTATATTTAATTGTAGGATAAAATAGTTTAAAAAGTTTTCATGTAATTTAAGAATAATACATATATATATTATACCTATCTATTTGGTAAATTATAATGTTAAAACGTCGTTCCTACTATAATTGTTGCGAGGGTGGATACTTAATGAGCAATTAAAAGGATTCAGATATATTTTTTGAGTTACCGAAGGATAATGAAAAGTAAATTTATTTCATTTTTGTTAGATAGGTACTTAAAGCGAAAAAATAATTAAATAATAATTTAACTACAGAAGTAATACCTAAATACTTTAATACAAAACTTAGTTGAAATTTACTTCATTACCCAAATACCTACTTACATACCTATACTCGTCTTTGTAATTAAAATATTTTAAGTTATAATAGCACAAAATACTGAAATTAAAACTTTGTTCACAAGATTTTCAACTAAGTAGATTACGATCATATTTCTGTTAGGAATCGTATTTCGGGTTTATTTGTTGTTTATGCTATCTACCTATACGAACCAAGCATTGCGATTCCCGACGAATGGCCTTGCAAGTTGCATGCGTTGGGCATCACAGAAGTCACATAGTAGATAATAGATAATATGGTCGATTATAGTCAACATAGGTACTTTACCTAAGTAACTTACCATTTCACAATGTATATTTTTACTCTTTATTAACAGCCCTTAGCAACCACGGAAAGTCCGATGTCACTTAGTAAGCAGAAAAGATGCAAAGTAATACGGACCCTCGCGCGCAGCGATAAAGTTTTATTTAGCTTGCGTGCGCGATTTATCTGATTAATAATAACTATGTAGGCTATTAAAACGTCGGCAAGCAGTCAACATCAATGGAGTGCAACTTCTGTACGTAGTACTATTATTTATTCTGTGCCAGTGTACAGTCGCTCCTCTTTTTCCTTACCTTCTCTTCCTTCCTTCCTTCCAACCTCCAACTATACAACGCACATTAATAAAAAAAATCTTCTTAATTTTGACATTTAGGATAGCGTTCTATTACTTGCGTAGAGGCAAGTACTAATTTAATTTCCAATACTTAATAGCTTATCTTAATGTATAATAAAATTTAATTCGCATGACGCATTCATCTCTCGGAAATCGCGAGGATATTAAACTGTACCCAATAAGCCAAAGATCCAATCAAATCTGACTAACTAAAGCGGCTATAAAACGGCTTTCGAAATGTGGAAATTCACACCGTTTAGGAAATGGACGTGTTAATTGATTACACGTACACTTCTCAATCAGGATGAAAGTCTTTCCGTATGCCCGTTATCAACATCAAAGCATTTCTGACATCGCTTTGACCTGAAACGATGCGTATTTTTTCTATTTGTATATTTCTATACATAAAAATCAATTGCTAGTCTGGCAAAACTCGAAAATGATTCCACAGACTTTGATGAAATTTTTTGTGTGTAATTGAGTGGATCCTTGGATGGTTTAAATCTCTAATAGTATATATCTATAAGTATTATTATTTAGTACAATTTATTTGTACTATTATTTCCATGTCCCCTGAAATTGATTGTCATCCGACATAGGGGTGCGGCACCGGGGAAATTAAACGTCAGAAACATTGCTTCATTCTATTCATTCAAGTGTACGAAAAATTAATAGACATACTTGTAATAGTAAAAAATCTAATAAATACTTAACAAAGAAAATATTCTGGGATATAGTAATACTTACCCCGTTATGCACTTTTACCATCATATAGCTTCATCGTGGTGGTTGCAGCACCACTAGGTCGGTTCGACCGAGAAAAGACCACACTCTCACAGAATACCAGCATAAAATGGCAGCTTAATTCTGCTGTGTTCCGTGTGGTGAGTGCAGAGAACCGCAGACCCTTTTAACTGGAAAAGAGGCTATCTATCTTAGCCTCACGGCTGACAACGCATCTGCATTTAGATGTAGATGTCTATGGGCCACAGCAACCACTTACCATAAGGTGGACTGTGTGCTCGTTTGCCACCCTAATTCTATAAAAATGGTTAATGGTTTTATTAATAACAAAAATATAATTTCAAATGAAAGAAAATAATAAAATAAAATTAGAACGAATGTTTCATATCGAAGAGACATCTCCGTTAGTCGTTTGTATTGTAAAATAATTATATTTTAACTCAGTGTATTTTAGCGATTTTTTAAGCATTTTAGGTTTAAAAATATTTCGTTATGACTTAAGCTTTGCTCATGTTATAAATCATCTTGATTTGCTTTCAGCTAACGTCTTTTCACGAGAAAATAGAACCACTACCTTTGGGCACTAAGATGGAATGATGTGAATTAAGTGATGATGAAACGAGTAAAAAGATCCCGGGTCTCATCAGTAACAATGAAAAACACAATGGCATTATGGTGCTATTTATCAGTTTCAATAAAAAAGATATGGTTCGCGATAGTAATCGAAATGCGGATTAAATCTAAAATACTCGTAACATTGCACTACACTGGCAGTATGGCTTAAGGACGTTAATGAACAGTAATTATATCCAGAATAATATTGTTATGGTTTCTTTGCAGTCAGTCATCATAACTAGCAATTTAATTAAGGATCTTGTTTGTACTTGAAGGTACTGCTGTCGGGCTTTTGTTAGACAGTAGCAAACCTCAGGTAATATAAGAAAACCAATTAAATTGTTTACCTGTAGGCAACGTTATCTTTTGTATTCAAACTAGAACATTCAAGTACTTTAAAGATAAATAAACAAAAACTAAAAATGTTTTATGTAAGTGTGTATATCGCTTTCAAAAGTTTTATTGTGTTAGAGTTTCATAAATTTATAAAAGAAATGGGGTAGGTTTAACTATACCTCTTAATGTGCCTTCGGGGATTAATAATGCTCTGTCTGCTAACACGCAAGCACAGAAAAGGCTCTATTTATCGGAATAAATGTTTCTTACCCTTTTACCACATCTTTTTTATTCAAAATAAAATGAGTTAGATTGAAAAGTTTCTAAAGGAATCGTAAGTTTTTAGTTTTAGTTTTATTTAATATTGTATAATTTTCAATATGATAAAATGGATGCTAGAATGGATATTATATAGTTAGCCCTGACCACCGTGTTCTTAGCAACGAGGGTACTTAAGCACCGAACCGATGATCCTGTCTACAAATAGTCGGTAAATTCTATCAAATTCGAAAGATATCAAAATTTTGTTAGTTCAATATTACGTTCACAGAATCGGTACGTGCACCGAACATCGTACACCCAATTACCGAAGCACTATGCTCCCTGTACTCCCTAGCAGGGATCAACTTATGAAATTGTATGTATTTTAATACTCGTATGTACGATACATTTTAGAAGCAATAAGGAAACGCTTTTGATATATTTGTAATTTTTAATATGACTAGATAATGTCAATAGGTTGATGCCATTGTGCAAAGGTTTAAAGCTTTTTTTAAATTTGTGAAGTCTCCCAATCTCCACTATTATGCTGAGAATACACGTTAGATTTTGTTTCCGATTGTCTGATCGGACTATCTGATCGTATTTACTCGATACACATACGATTCTTGCGCCATACTTTTTCTGAACTCAGTCGTTGCTTGCATACGTTACTTCATTACTAATTAGTCAATTAATTACAAATGTTTAGAAAATGAAATTACTTATATGATATTCTTTGCAAATCGCTCAAATTCTAAATTAAAAATAAACTGAGAAAATTATCTATGATAATTATTATGACAATACAATATATATAATCTATTTTTCTATTTGTAATTAAAAATAATAATCACACAATTATTATTTCAATGATTCATAATAGGAATTATTTAACAATCACAGATAACATTTGTATAGTATGAGATACAATTATAAAAAAAAAACAAATAGAAATTATTTATATTTTTCTTTCTCTTTTCAACGTCTATTGAAACCCATGCTTCTTCCAATATTCCGTTACACACGTCTTCTCAAGCCAAATCTTTCATCTGTCCATCGTGATACCCTTCACTGCCTGTATCCCATAAGCAAGTACGTTTTTCTACGGCCATAATAAGCCGTTCGATATCGTAATTTTCCGCCATCATCCGAACCTCAACGATGTGATGCGTGCGTTCAGTGTCTCGCTGGAGAGTTAACTGGCAAGTCGGAAGGAGGAATCGGACATCTATTTGGTCTATGTACAAAAGTATGCAGACGGCACCTTCAGACAATCGGATCGGCAATAAAATCGTAAACGCCTTGGCGCTGTTTCTGACTCGGACGTTCGATCCGACTATCGGATCGGATGTGTATTAAGTTCAAACAAATGTATGGCACGAGTGCCTTCAGACAGTCTGATCAGACAATCAGGTCGGACTGTCGGATGAAAAAACCTGACGTGTATTAGCGGCCTTAGATTTCCACGTTTGTATCGGATCAGAAAGACGTCAGTGACGAAGTGAAGTCTTATTGGTTGAAATTTAAATACCATAGCAGAGCCAGCGGGGAGTGGCTTCGTAAGTGTCAGACGCCGAGTACTTTAAATATAAACATTATGAACAAAATATTCCTTATTGTGAAATAGTTCTATGTTCATTGTCTGAGTGGGCTAAATCTTTTTTTTTATAGGATATAATGAAAAACGAGCACACAGTCTACCTGATGGTAAGTTTATATACGAATTCGAATACGGCTTCGCACAATTTATTTATGGTTATCGATAACAGCGCTACTTACCGGGTCATAAAACATTTTCGAATCAATTTAATCACACACAAAATTTCATCAAATTCGGTCCTACCGTTAAAGAGGAGTTCAGTAACATACACACGGAAAGAACCATTACATATTATATAAGATTATAAATACGAGTATACACATTTAAAAACATGCTTAATGACGAATTCTTTGAAATCAAAAAGATTTAAATACATAGGTATACCCTACTTAAATGTCTTTGTTTGAAATCTATACAATTTTTTGTAGTGAAAACATTGGAATCGTTTTGATTTTTAATTCGATGAAACGAAAAATCGACACTAAATATAGATCTATAGGATGTAGTCTGCGAGAGAATGCGATAGAATATAGTGCAGTTAGCGACAGTAGCCTAATGGCAGTTTGTGGACCGCGAACTGAAAAGGTTGCGGGTTTGAATACACAACTAGACTACTGTCGTGAACCACTCCTATCAAAAACATCAGCTTATCAATAGTGGTTAAGAGGAATATTAGTAATGTTATTTTTTATTTTATTTATTTATTTATTTCAGGCAGAGCCCATATTATGAGTTTTTAACAAATTAAAATTATAGCGAGGTTGAATAGTCTTGGAGAGCTTAACCCATCCTGTCTAACACAACCTTGTAACCCATATATTTACTGCGGAATAAGAGCCATCCCATTTCACAACATTTTTCTGGTGCCCGTACCAGTACTGGAATATTGATATAATCTCCCTGGATACATTAGTCTCATCATATAGCTTCTGCCACAATTTACCATAGGTCAAAAGCCCTAGATAATTCTAAAAAAACATGCGAATACAGGAGTTTTCCGGCAATGTAGTAGTGTAAGGGACAAAATAGAGTATTCGGTCGACAAACCAGGCCTAAATTATTATTCTTATTTTTTTGCTTTGCTCTGCTAATATGTTATCAAGCAAACTTTCCAGTACTTTCGACATAATAGTGGCCAAGGATATTGGGCTATAATTTCAAAAATCACAGGCATCCCCCTTCTTATTTTTAATAATAGGCACTACAAAGGTTTAGTAAGCTCTGCCGGTAAGAAACTATGATTTACACATAACTAGAAAACATAGGAAGTACTCGAGGTAGGTGAACACCAGAATATTTCAAGTATTCAATACTCAAACCATCGTAACCGGGTGATTTCGCTCTAACCATTCGTTGAATAGTGTATCTAATGATCTTAGCCGAGAATCCAATCTGGGGACCAACCGGTTATACGAAAATTTTGCGCCTCCTTTTAGTATATATATTATCTCTCGATCCATTTTGTCTAATAGCAATAAGTCTAGGTTATGCGCACAGTCACAACAATCGGTAGGGAAATCAATATGACCTAATTTAGAATTATAATAATCTAGGTATTTTTTTATTTGTTGTTCGTCCTCTTACATCCCAATATAAATTATTACTACAGACAGGTGAGGTAACGATCTTAGGTCTAATCAAACTAATATTAAACTCAAAAACCATAGAAATGTGTTCCGACAAATGTACGTCATACAATACCGAGGCCTTGACTACTAAGGGCTTAGCCGCAAAGGCCACAACGCAGTGATCTTATCTCTTAAAGACCCATTAGCTGAGCTCTAAATGTATGAGTATCATTGGGTAAAAGTTCCATATCAATACAAGACCATAACTGACCAGTACAAACAGTAAGCAAATCGCTTGAAAATCTTGTACCAGGATGAGCATTAAAGTTGCCTATCATAAAAACATATTCCACTCCATTACTCTCAATAATATAAACAATCTCACCGAGACACTCCGTGAATTCTACGAGTTTATCAACACTACCTGTAGGCATATATACCGAAAAAATAGAAGCGAAATGAAAAACTGATATTTTTTCCACAATAGCGCCGTTCCATCGTATAGCCTTCCCCTCAGTATACTTGTAGACGTATCGACGCCAGATTTCCCGGCATTTCCAAAGCCTCCGTCGATGCATCCAAGCTAAGGCAAGTCGTGAGGAAGAAGCCAGGTCTCCTGTAGGGCTATGGCGTCAGCATCCGCACATAGTTTTCTTACGTAGACAATTGAACGTACAACGCTTTTACAGTTGAAGGTTGCAGTAACGTTCTTAAGACTGTAGTCCATTAAGTGTTGGAGTTTTTATCACCACCGACTTATCGCTGTCACTATTCTTCTTAAAGTAAATAAAAAACGTCTAAATCTGATGCCTTCTGGCCATAGCTTATCATCTAAGAACATACTCATTTTATGTTTTGCAACAAATAACTTAAATGAATTAGGCTAATAGGGCCTTCCTACATATTTTCATATTGATACGAGTATTTACCAAATGTACCTTTCGATTTGTCATTCTTTGAATATAACCACAAATATAAATCTCAGTAGTCTCTTTGTTGACATTGGGTATACAAAGAGGGATTTCGGTTTCCGCCGCTTCAAAATTCCCAGATCCGGTAGACGTTGCAGTTCCGATTTTTCGGTTAAAACGATTAGTGACCTTTTTAGGTTGCACTAAAATCCAGTAATTGCTTGGTTTATTTTTATTCTCAAATCACTCGCCCTGTTTAGTACATATGCCATTGAAGCTTTACGCAGCTGTTTCCTTGGCGACCGAACGAACAGTCAAGTTATCTCGGTCTTCTATTATATTATTATAAATAATATTGCTTGTTTCCTCTTTGTGAGGTGCTTTAAAGACGGTTAATATAACGATTTCTTATATTTACGCGAACACTACACATTTTTAAATAAAACTAATTTTACGGATTTTATCGCGTATATTAACTTATTTTTATATTCCCGACGTTTCGGGTGCTTTCCAGCACCCGTGGTCACGGGGGACTGAGGTGTTTGACGTCCTGCTGTCATAGTTAGCCCGGCTACCTTCAGTTTTTTATTATTAATTTTTGGTTCGATTTACGCAGAATGAGCTTACAGTATCTTGAAGTCTAGCAGTGGTATACTTGGGTTTGGATTTGATTTTATTAATTATGGGATCCCAAGCAGATGGCAGCACCCATCCATCTTCTCTATTGAAATTAGGATGTTTTTTAATTTCCATAGCCTCGCGAATCATTCTTGGGAGGAATCGGTGTTCTTTTGCGAGGATTTGTGGTCTATCAAATCTAATGTAAATGTAAATTTTAACTGTTAAATTAAACATTATAAGAAATATACAAATTTATTAAATAAGTAAAATTAACCACATTTTATTAAATAAAATTATCATATTATACCAATCCATTTGTAACAATCCATGATTTTGTAACTTCAAGCTATCCAGCGTCTATTTTACGTACCATCTTGAGAGTCAATATGACTTTACCTATAGAATACAGTAGATAGCACTATTATGTAGTAGCCGGCAACGCATCATGCAAATCCCGTGGTGTTACAGTTGTTCATGGGCTGCGGTAGTCACTTACTATCAGGTGAGCCGCATGTTCGTTTGCCCCCTCTCCTATAAAAAAAGTTAAATTGAAGATTATAGACTACTAGGTGGTAGGACTCTTTCTGCCTAGGAGTCTATCTAGGTAGGTACCATCCACTTAACTTTTTCTGAACGCATATAGTAATGCTTGCACTGCTGTGTTTAGCCCGACATGTAAAGCCTGTATAGACACAAGCTGTGAAGCATTTCATATTAGTCCTCAGAAGTGACATCACATCTGTAGCCTTATTGTTTGAAGTTGGCAGCGGGAGTCCGCGGGCTGCAGTAGCCACTTACCATCAGGTGGAATGTCACGTCACTTCATTGTAACCTGCATTTTGGAAAAAGAATAGAAGAAGATTAATTGAATATCTATACTATGTTTGTGACATTAAATATTGTAGGGAAAAGCTTCTGATTTACAGGATTCATAGTTCAGGAGCTAGGACTTCTCCTTCTTTATTTCATTTTGTTTTTATATACAATATAGAATATATTGATAATTTGATTGATAAAAACTCGCATCAAAACAATTAACAATTTAATGATTGCTTTCATTCCTTTTTCCCCCTCTCAGGGTTGAGTATTCCAAAGTTAATAATGAATGTTCTTAATTTATTTTTATAATTCAACTTATGGCGGTTGTACACTGTCGCACGAGTGCTCGCGTTACGTCTCGCTCAAGGCTTGTGCTTGAGTGCGACTATATATACTCTCATCCAGATACTCGTGAAGCTTGAGGATATTATGTAGGATAATACGGAAGTTGCTGCAGCTGCGTTGAGTGCCATCGCTTATTTTAACACATAGGGTAAACAGTACTAATATTGGCACTCCTTCAATGATTGGCACTTTGCTATTTTAATCTGAATATTAAGAATGTTTTCCTTTTTCTATATCACAGCTACACAGATATTGCTAAGATATATAATTACTTATACTAACAATACACATTTATATTTAAAGCGTCAACTATTTTCCTATAAGGGATGTTTTAAAAATGTGTGTGGACAAATCCGTTAAAATTTAACAAAAAGTTAACGTTATGTGGCTAGATTTTGAGACAAAAATGTGATTTCAGGTAAGTTTATATGCAAGTTTCTGACTATTTTTATCAATTTACGTCATTAAAGCATATTAAACGTTTTTTATGGTTGGGAAATAGAAGCACCAGTTTTTTTTAATTGTGCCAATAACGATACTTTGTTTGACTACATAATCATTGGCATAAATGTCAATCACTATACTTTCTTTCTTTTGTCCAAAATCTATTTTTGACACTGCCAGTGACTATATCCATTGAGTAGTGCCAAGGATTATGACTGACCTTTTTCATATTTTGAATTGATGAAGAATATCGCCATTAAGAGCGGACGCTTTAGAAAAATAACTGCCGCACTTACATTTAACATTCCAGGCGTGAATTTACAGTTCCCACTAAATAAGTAAAGTCAAAAAAACTAAGACGCTGAAAAGACGATCTGGTCCTGGCACAATTTTCGATGTCATGAAAATGTGAGGTTTTTGAATAAATACTTCTTACATACTAAACCGTATTATAGAGGGAGAATAAAACGTCTATGAGGTGGATCATGTCTAATCGAAGTCTTGCATCACTGTTCTTTGGAGTAGATGGTAAAACCTATTATTTTCCCCCTATAGAAAATATGATCAGTTGTTCAAAAGTTAGGGCCTAGAGAGAGGGTTATTTACTATCTTAAATACGGCGCAACTTTGCCCAATTCTCGCCATAATACTAATAGCACTTAACCTGAATGCAACGCGACTATTGCAACCAGCTGATATTACTGCATTTTGGCCCAGCAAAGATATGTGGCATAAACCTGTCTTCGAATGACGGACAAAAAATTTGACAAAAAGGTTACTAAAAGAGATGCGGGCCTATATAAGCAAGACTTTTACCGTATTGAAATAAATCTACATTATGAAATGGTTTTGAGACATGTGGGTTGTGCCCATTTAGTCCAGATAAAGTGGATTAAACAAAGTGTCCGAAGCCCCCGAAATCACAGCAAGCCATTTTAGATGATCACCGTCCCGTGCTATGACGCCGAATTACCAAATATTTTAAGAATAACGTCTAATAACGACTGAATCAAAAATATCTTTATCAAATTTGCCTTGTATCCTTTCACTTAATAATGGTTTATCAGTAGGTACCAGAGCGTATACAACCTGCAAAGATTATTGTTGAGTATCAGAAAGAAAACTAACCCTTATGTTTCTTTAGGCAGCAAATTTATAAATTTGTTGGAGGTGAATGGGTGATTGTGGATGTCGAAACAAACTAAAATCTTTTAGTAAGCCCTAAATATTTATAGAATTTTTTCCATTGCCAAATACGTATCAAAAAGCAAAAAGCAGGTAAACAACGTCGTTATTTTGTGCTAACAAGTGAAGATTCAGAAGCAGCGGAGCAAAAAAATAATGGAAAAATTGGGTACAAATGGAAAATGCAGAATTGAATAAGTCAGCTAAATATAGAAACAAACTGACCTACAAAACAAGATGGACGAAGCCAAAAACTCTGACATTATAATACTATATGTTTAATCTAAAAAACTGAAATAAAGTTCTATTTCTACAAAATATCGAGAAAACACGAAAGGTTTTACTAAAAAAGTCACATCAAAAATGTATACGAAGAAAGAAAAAAAAAAACATGGTAGACAAACGAAACCGCTTTCAGATGAAGATCTAAGGAAAATTTTTGAAGATGATTTGTTCAAAATAAGTGTAATAACAATAAAATGGAGCTTAGAAAGATCGGGGTATAACTTTTTAAGACTTCCAATTTTTTCTATCTTCTTATCGGCTAAGACTTGCAGGAGTTAAGTTTTTTCTATTTTTTTTAAATTTGCATGATGAAACATACTTCACGCCTTTGTTATTTTCATTATATTTTCGTTCTTAGTTAGTATATTTTCATACTTTTTAAATTGTTTGTGGCCTCTTCTCGTATTTGTCATGTTCGCCCAATTCAGTAATCGTTTTAAATTAATTTAAAAAATTTTGCAACAATTTCTGCAGGCCGCCTGGCAGGGTCGCCAAAGGAGAGAAGAAGAGAATTATACTGATCTATACTTATTCTAACTTCAAACTAATATATACTGTCTACACTACATCTTTGTCCAAATATAACTCAGGTCTGTAATCAAGTAACTGCTTATTATAAATTAGCCAAATTTTAAGCATTTGTGTAAAGCGCCCACGCGAGAGAAGTCACGGGAAAATCTAATCGTTATATTATATATTTAGTATATTTCCTATACGTTTCAAATTATTTATTAATTATTATATTAGATATGGAAAATATGTTATTGCAGTTGTTCTTTATAAATTCTTTTTCTTATGAAATATTGCCCAAAGGATATCAATGACAGGAAATATATGATTCAGCACAATACGACTACTGGTTTTGAGCGGTAAAATATTGGATCAGTTGCAATATAACTTTAAAAAATATTATCATACTAGCTGCAGCTCGCACTTCGCCCGCGTGGAATTTACTACGATTTCAAACAAATAACAGCTTTTTATATGAAAGTATATATATATATATATATATATATATATATATATATATATATATATATATATATATGTGTATAAAGATTTGCTTTCATTGATACCCCATTTATTATCCTAAAATCAGCAAGTTTCATTTGCCTCAGTTCATATTTACGACATATTTAGGGTGACACATTTTCTTTTTGCCGGGGTATATGAAATGGCAATGCAAGTGCAATATTAATATCAATATATCTGTAAAAAATATGTATATCGATATATGTATATCTGTATATGTAAAAAAGTAAGACTTACTTAACGAAATTAAAAAACAATCTTTAAATCAAATTTTATGATGCGTAATTTAAGTATAAACCTTACCTTATACAAGTGAAAATTGTGTAATTTTTACATATGTCTTAAGTTTAAAAAATGTAATGATATTTAAATCCACTCTACGGCTAAAAAAAGAATTCATCACGCCAACCCATTTCATTGCGTGTACGTACGTGACTGTCTGAGAGGCGCCTTAAGCAATGACCTAGAAAAACATTTTATGGCGTCCGGAAGATAGCTTTGTATTTACTCGTATTTATGATCGCGTTTAAAATCCTTTGATCGTCAATGGGGAGAAATATCAGAGATAAAGCGTCAAACACTAAAATCACTACCCCTAAAACTACTACATGCTAAGACAGACGTTTGTGATAAATCTTTCCTATAATGTGAGAAAAACTAATATGTTTTATTCATGTTAGTGTCCTGATGTGATCTGAGAAATAAACATTTATAAACACAATTTTCTTAAACCTTTAAGAAAAATATGATACCGCCGGATGCAGTAAGAGTTTAATGATTATATAGATATAATAGGATTTACAAAATCGAATAGCTTATTTAACATCAAGTTATAATTGATTCTGCAACCATGTGCATTACATCACTATGATAATTTGTTTTCATGGTGGTATTTATGTGTTTTTTTTGCAATGAATTAAATTTATTCATATCAACCGCACGTCATAGATTATGATAATTATCAAGAAAGAAGGCAGGTGACCGAAAAACAAATAAGTGACTCTTTTATAAAGAATATTATTTAATAAATTTGCAGCATTATTTTTAAACCCCTCTTCTCGATCTGCAAACATTGAATTATTGTATATTTTGCTCCGGTTAGTGGGACTGATCTATTGCTCTTGCGCTTTATATATTGCTTAAAACTCAATCTGCGACTGTCGCCGCTACTGATAAGAAGCGGGCTTCTTTTCGTGTGAGATTAAGCGTAGTGAATAAATGAGAAAAGTAGTCTCAGTATATCCCACTATGCTGATAGGATTTTGTAATAATTTCACCTTTTATGAAAGAAAATTTAGTATGTATAGAGTAAGAGAAAATATGTTTATATTTCATCTTTTGTACTTAAGAGCTGTGGAAAATCTCTTGGTATTTGTATCAAAACATCAGCTTGTCTATGGAAGAAAACAATTTCTGACCGAAATGAGAAATGTCTCGTTAAGAATTAAGATTATGTATGTAATGTCAAGTAGCACGCATGCAAATGCCTGTTGATATTTTTATGGTTAACCATTAAATATATTCAATAGATTTCTTATTTTATCGACCTAATTTAGATTTTGATAAATTTGCAACTTAGTTGCCTTTGTAAAAGAAAATCATTAATACCTATGCGAAAAATTATTATACATTTTGTTTTGCCTAGTTTTATGATTTTTTAGCTTTCTTGGTATGAATTTCTGATATAAATTACTTATTCAACACAGGGAAAAAATAAATAATGTTTACCAAAGTAAATCGATTACACAAAGTATAGAATCGATATAGACTGTACGGTACATTTTTGTCCTTTGTCTATCAAGAGCTAAAAAAAATATGAAAGCGCCTTTAAATTTTTAATAGCAATAAAACTTTTAAAGTTATTTTACTAACGAACTAAGTGTATTGATAGGCTATATATACTTAGGCTATTGATATGAAATAGGGAACCATGACGGTGACCACATACAAAATCAAATTCAATTACAAAAATTAGCACGTCCACGTCAAATTTTTCCAAACCGTTTTTTTCTTTAAAGTAGCAATATAAAATGACTTCTTAGAAAATAGTTTATGATGTGGCGTTATATTTAAAATAATCGTCAAAGATATTTTTTTTCCAAGTTTTCGGTATCCCAAAACAAATGTTTGGCATGTAACATGCGGTAGAAGTGAAACCTTCAGAAAAATAAACTTCGAGGAAATAAGACGAATGCAGAGTATCAGGAGTAGAATAATTTTAGGGTTTAATTTATTCATTAATATTCTTACAAAGATTCAAAATTATTTTACATTTTATTTTACATATACCTATCACATTACATATTAAACAGACTCCAAGTCTCTAAGATTTCTATTTCAACAAATGTCACAAGTGGCTTGTGGTAACTAAAGTATTAATATTATTCTAATATCCATTTTTTTAATATGGTAATTTTCAACCACAAGTGCGACATAAAATTTAAGAAATAACTTTAATTTTCTAGCAAATAAATGTTACAATCCATATTTTTAGACGTGTAGCGCCGAAATTTTTGAGTAATAAATTGCCCATTATAGTATATTATGTAATAAATAAAAATAATATTTCATATTTTATTTCGAGTCAAATTGCTTTGCAATAGCACCATCTACTTCTTTCTATAGGTAAAGTCATTTTATCAAACAAAAATTGATTGGCTCTCAAGGTGGTACCTAAAATAGGTTATAGGCATAGTACAATTAACTTACAGCAGGTGGCACGCGTATTGTACTGACAAATTTATTTGAAAGTAATATATCACGCAACTTCGATAAATGTATTATCATTACTAATTAAACAATATAAGTCTACGAAATTTGAAACGATATTTCCACAATGTTTTTTTCTGCGGCAGGAACGCGCGGGTATCAGCTAGTAATGTATAAAATGAATTAGTTTTCACAATTAATAAAACGTAATTTTCTTTTGAGTCAACCAATTCATCAAAAATCATTATCCGTCACTGTGTGATCACTAGTCATATAATTTGATATGGCTAATCGACAAAACTATTGCATACCTTAAGCGAAAGCGCCAAAAATTAAGATTCCAACTTTTTATCGATTAAAATCGTATCTAGCAATCATATTATACATATAAATGATATAAAAAGCACATTGTTAGAAAGATAAATGATTGTTGAACTTATTAATATTTTTTTTAAATCGATTAATTGCTATTTTTAAATAAAAAAGGGGTTTTAGTGGCTTATGGTGTGGATTTATCATATCCCCAAGGCTTGTAAACACAATAACTTTTGAAAATATCAATTGTTTAACTCAATCTATTTTTTAATCTCTTCATCTATCATGTGGGAACCCACTGAATGTAAATGGCAGTGTAATTTTGTTTTGTTTAGCTATAATTAATTTTTTTCGGCACCAAAATGGCGAAATTTTCATTGATTTGGTAGCCTTGTATGTAAATTATTTCTGTAAATGGAGAGCTACAGCCACAGAGTAGTTTAGTTCGGCTTCAGTCGCCGTCGTGAGTGCACATTGTTTCGGTTGTTTGCAGCGGCTCAAAAAGATCGCTGTACAAATACACAATATTCGAATAACCAAATTTCTTAAATACTTGATTATAATAATAATAAGAGATTTTATTTTATTACAATATCTTAAAAGCACAGAATAAATAATAGTAGTACGTACTAAAAGTAAGTAGTATAATTTTTTTTTCATGGGTGACATTTTCGTGGTTTTCGAGGGTTTTGAAACCGATAGGGTTGTCAAGATGTAAATTCAAGATGGCGGCCGCAATAGGTATCAATTTTTTTATCATGTGTGTCCTTTTCATGGTTTTCGAGGGTGCTGAAGCCGATAGTGCTGTCGAAATGTAAATCCAAGATGGCGGCTGCAATAGGTATAAATTTTTTCATCATGGGTGTCATTTTCATGGTTTTGAAGGGTGTTGAAGCCGATAGTGCTGTCGAAATGTAAATCCAAGATCGCGGCTGAATTAGGTACCAATTTTTTCATCATGGGTGTCATTTTCATAGTTTTCGAGGATGTTGAAGCCGATAGTGCTGTCGAAATGTAAATACAAGATGGCGGCTGCAATAGATATCAATTTTTTCATCTTGGGTGTCATATTCATGGTTTTCGAGGGTGTTGAAGCCGATATTGCTGTCGAAATGTAAATCCAAGGTGGCGTCTGCAATATGTATCAATTTTTTCATCATGGGTGTCGTTTTCTGGGTTTCGAGGGTGTTGAAGCCGATAGTGCTGTCGAAATGTAAATCCAAGATGGCGGCTGAATTAGGTACCAATTTTTTCATCATCGGTGTAATTTTCATGGTTTTCGAGGGTGTTGAAGCCGATAGTCCTGTCGAAATGTAAATCCAAGATGGCGGCTGCAATAGATATTAATTTTTTCATCATGGGTGTCATTTTCTGGGTTTCGAGGGTGTTGAAGCCGATAGTGCTGTCGAAATGTAAATCCAAGATGGCGGCTGAATTAGGTACCAATTTTTTCATCATCGGTGTAATTTTCATGGTTTTCGAGGGTGTTGAAGCCGATAGTGCTGTTGAAATGTAAATCCAAGATGGCGGCTGCAATAGATATCAATTTTTTTCATCATGGGTGTCATTTTTATGGTTTTCAAGGGTGTTGAAGCCGATAGTGCTGTCGAAATGTAAATCCAAGATGGCGGCTGAATTAGGTACCAATTTTTTCATCATCGGTGTAATTTTCATGGTTTTCGAGGGTGTTGAAGCCGATAGTGCTGTCGAAATGTAAATCCAAGATGGCGGCTGCAATAGATATCAATTTTTTTCATCATGGGTGTCATTTTTATGGTTTTCAAGGGTGTTGAAGCCGATAGTGCTGTCGAAATGTAAATCCAGGATGGCCGTTGAACAAATTACAAGTTTTTTCATCGTGGGTGTCATTTTCATAGTTTTTGAGGGTGTTGAAGCCGATAATGCTGTCAAAATATAAATACAAGATGGCGGCTGCAATAGATACAAATTTTTTCATCTTGGGTGTCATTCTCGTGGTTTTTGCGGGTGTTGAAGCCGATAGTGCTGTCGAAATATAAATCCAAAGTGGCGGCTGCAATTGCTATCAATTTTTTCATCATGGGTGTCATTTTCATGGGTTTCGAGGGTGTTGAAGCCGATAGTGCTGTTGAAATGTAAATCAAGGTGGCGGCTGCAATAGGTATAAATTTTTTCTTCATGGGTGTCATTTTCATGGTTTTCGAGGGTGTTGAAGCCGATAGTGCTGTCAAAATGTAAATCTAAGATGGCGGCTGCAATGGGTACAATTTTTTCATCATGAGTGTCATTTTCATGGGTTTCGAGGGTGTTGAAGCCGATAGTGCTGTTGAAATGTAAATCCAAGATAGCGGCTGAAGTAGGTACCAATTATTTCATCATGGGTGTCATTTTCGTGGGCTTCGAGGTTGTTGAAGCCCACGAAACTGTCGAACTGTCGAAATGTATTTAAACTACTTTAAAAATTCCATATAATCATGTTATACGTAATTTTTTTAATGCGCTCAAGGTATGCCCAATTTACCAATATTTTTGTTTTCCTTTTGTATTTTTATGTATGTACTATTTATTTTGTATTCATTCATCATTCGTTCATTACAGATTATTAAAATCGACTGCTGATTGTAGGCCTCCCTATAGCTATTAATTAATATGTGATATGACATGATAGGGACATTTGGGGGCGTGCATTAATTACGTGAGGTGTTTAGGGTGTGCAATATCTTCGCCAATTGTGACCCGATATTAATAATCCTATATTTTATTTAATATAATATTAATTTTTTTTTAAAAAAAAAATCCGCCCTAATGGGTGGAAGATTGGGAAGAAAGTTTTAATACATAAAGATGCCATTGTTATTGTAATCTTGAATTTCTGATATTCCTTCGTCCACTCAAATTGGTAAAAATATTTAAACATTAATAAAAAGTAAAAGCCGACTACATAAAACTATAAAGAATATCCTCATAACTAGCTTCTAATGTCAGGGTTTAAATTCTCCTATAGATTATGTCTAAGCTGACTTCAGAAGTTATTATGAATAGGATATTACTTAATTATATTAGTTCTTGGAACTTACTTTTTACTAGAACTTAAAATTTTAGTACACACATTATATTAAACACAATATGCTATCAAAATCATCATCATCGTTATCAATACAGCCCTTCAAGTCCACTGCTAAGCGTAGTCACCAAGGAATGCCTAAAAACATAATAATGTAATTAAAGTGTCTTTGATTGTTTTTATTTTCTAGGGGCTACTCCATGCGAACGGCCTTGAGCATTTGACCGGCGCGCCGCTCGCTACAATATAACGTAGTATTATTTTTTCAACATCAATAAACTATTTTATGGAAATACACACAGCGTACAAAGATAAATGTATTTTAATTTTTTTATTCGGTATATATTAGTTGCATTATATTAGAATTATGTATTTTCATATATTATCTAATTATGAAATTTTATAATTAATTATATATTAAAAATGAAGCATTGAAAATTGTGAGTTTAAAAGATACCTATTCACTATAGGTAAATAAATAGATAGCTCGGCTTTTGTACAAATATTTGGTGCAATAAAAAATAAATAAATAAATAGGATGTTTCGCAGATGTGTTTTTGATTATTGTTAATTTTTACGTGTCACGTATTGAAAAGTAATATACCTACCTACTAATTTTTTAACTGAGCACCTTGTAACTTAGCCTGCTTATTATTTATGCTGGCAGACATTATCCTCACCCCAATGATTGATGAGGATGAAAATCAATTTTATTTCTACATACGTAATTATATTTATTTATACATAAGGGTAACTTTAATTAAGGTAATACAAAAATCAACAAGAAGTATAAGGGTTCAATCTTTCAATTTCAATTGTAAAAAAACGTTACCCCCACACTAGAATTTTCTCCTGTATCGTGGAGGCAGTTTACAAACATAAATTGCACAAGGACAAACATCCAGACCCGGAACAATTATTTGTAGGCCATACAAATACTTGTTCCGTGCGGGATTCGAACCCACGGCTCCAAGCGCAACAACGCCACTGCGCCACGGAGCCGTCGCCGGGTTATAGCTAAAGTGACCATACGTCCCGTTTTGAACGGGACTGTCCCTTTTCTCGGTCACCTGTCCCATTGTCCCCAAACAAATCTCCGGGACACAAAATTGTCCCGTAACTCGTTGGATGGAAGTATTCAAAGTCAACAATCTTCAACATAATTTTTTTAATCGAATATATTTTATGTCTACCTGGTACGAATGCTCCGGTAGAAAGAGTATTTTTTTTATTTTGAATAAATTGTGGACGTCTGAAAGAAACACTTACGGTTCCAGAGTTCTAAAGGCGATGTTGTTAACAAAGATAACAATAAAAAAACTTGAGCAGAATTTTATTTTTATTTAAAATCATCACCAACTTTATTAAAGAAAATTTAATCCACTGACAAATGTAATTAATAATTAAAAAAAATATGTTGCATTTAATAATTACCGTCTATACCGAATATAATTTTACAGTGAACACTAATTGTATAAAGTTATAGTTTTTAGAGTATAAATAAACCCATGTCCTGTTTTGAGTTAAAAAATAAATGGTCAGTTTAGTCTTTTTAGTTAAATTTAGTTTTAAAATTTTTTAGTTAATAGTAAAAAGTAGGTATATTAGTACCTACTTAGATACTTTTTACCAAATTATAAGTATAGAACACCTTATGTACTCAATTATTTTTTTCGGACCTCATATTCAGCAGTCGCACTACTACAACCACTAGACCAACGAGGCAGTACTATACTTAATAAGATATTGTGGTTGGGTGATAATATTGAATTAGCCTTTTATAGTTTAAATTATAATATTTGTCGAAATTTTAATTATGGATTCGAACCTTACATGCTAATGGTGCTTCATTTTTTTATTTGCATTTACTTCAAAGATATGTAATGTGTAAAAAACACAACAAATATATGTATAACTAATACGAAAAATTATACCCAAAACAAACAAATAATACTACCTATAAATAACCTAATAAGTAATATTATTATCGACTAATATGACGTGAGTTGCGCTGGTCGACGCTCTAACGACACGGGCTTCACGTCGAAGAGCTCAGGGCTCACTGACTTCAGCAAGCCCGTGAGCAGTGAATATGCCCAGATTTTAAAATAATTTCTTAATAAAATCAAATTTTGGTCTTTTGAAAAAAAATTTACTATAGAAATGTTTATTAATAAATTGCCTATCCATTGGTGTAAATCGCAAAATAAAATAATACTTACTTTACGAGGAGATGCATGTTATCAATAATAATTTCACATTTATGTGGTTTCGTTGTAAGGAGATTATATTAATATTTATTCGTTTAAAAAAAAAATTGGATATAACTTTTATGGAATCAAGATTATGTAGATATATAATGTGTTTTTTATTTGTTGATATATCTTTTAAATAAAAAGTAGATAGCTCCTAAAAACCACACAAATAACGACTAGCGCGACATTTTGCTTAACCTTCGCCTTAATACAAACTACGAAAATTTTCCAGTTCCGGTCCTCAAATGTAAACCCGCTTTGCGTTGAATTTGTAATCAGATCAAATCTTTGTATTCAACAAAGCCTCGGATCTCATTTACATTTCGTTATCAAATGTTCTTTATATCGAGTTCATGGACAATAATGGAAATCGAGTAAAGTGGCGGTGTTTTAAAAAAAAGAAATAAGGAAGCTTATTGGGCATTCAATTGCGAGAACGAAGTCTAAGATCATATAATAATAGAAAACTACAGAAAAACTAACGACGTAATTTTGTTTTCTGTATCGATAAAAACATTGCAAAAATGTTACGGAGAATAAGACACTAATAAAATTAATTATAATTTTTATTTGGTAATTCCGTTAAAATCTTATATCTGAACACTGGACATAAATGAAAAGATAATATTACATATTATTCAAGAAATTATTTTATTGCGTTCCTTGACTTTATATTATGCGATGCACATCATTGAATTGAAAAAAGCGAAAAAAATTTCACAAAAATACAAGGTGTTTCAGACTAAGAATATTATTTAAAAAAAGAGTTTAGCTGTTAAGAAAAAGAGTAGTGGATTCTCTTTCGAGTATGATGAAGATGATGATGATTAATATTCTAGTGAATTAAGATCACTCGATAACTTTTGATTGATATAATGTCACAAGTACTCATATAAGGACCAATCAGTGATATTTATTCCTTTAATGCATTGTTACAAAAGTATATGCACGGGTAACAGATGCAGTGACTGACAGACAGACATAAATATTTAAAATGCATAGCATGCAAATAACCTCTGAGTTTAATAGAATAGAAGTCAGATATACCAGTATTACATAGAGACATATCAAGTTTATTTATATGTATAGAATAGAATGATGAGAGACTTAGCAATTTACTTATTATTATATTAGGTGTTATTTAGTGTAAAACCACTTTTACATTTCTACTGCGTGCTAAAGCGGCATAACATTATGACTTAAAATCTCATGTGGAGTTAGAGCAAGAGTTAATTGGCATTTTTATTAGCGGAAGGAGGTTTTCAATTTACCCCTTTTTTAATGTACTCCTGTAGGGTGAAAGGAAATTTTTAACCCCACCCTGGAAGTGTAACCTATTTAGTAAAAAAAGTATCATTAAAATAGGTTTCTCATTGAAGAAGGAACATATAAAAAAAGAATCAGGTACATACAAAAAAAAAGAACATACGCTCGAATTAAGATCCTCCTATTTTTTGAAGTCCACAAACACATCCAAACTACGACCTTTATTGAAATGTTTTTTTCATAATCGTGCCTAGCAAATTAATGTGAAATATAATATCAGAGATAATACGAGTACAACTTGAGTACCGTGTAAGTCAAATTATGATTAAGAAAGAAGCTCTTTAGTGTAATATATTGATTGTCTATTGGAATGGTAATAAGTTCACGAACTTTGTTTCGCTATTGAGTTAACCCATATAGGACTGAAAGATTATGTATAATATGGTCCCGGAGAGATAAACTAATTAGTTGATATCGTAATAAAGTATAGTATATACTTTATTTCTTTTTATTTAACATGGATGATGAACACATTAATTAATTTTGTTTAATGTAGTCCACATTAAATAAAAAGGGTTATTTCAGAACAGAATAGAATAGAATGAAGTGGAATATAATGGAATGGAATATAATGGAATAGAATATAATAGAATATGCTGCCTCAACTTCAATTATCGATAACAATTGCAGTATATTCGTGTCTACTGACGCAGACTACTTTGTCGCAGATGATGTAAGTAAATATTTTACCCAACTATGGCGAAGCCAAAAGGATGGTTACAAATAGGTACGTAAGGGAGGTCCATCAGGTGGCACGTTGTAGTTTCCAAATGTGGTTGCTGTATGGTAAGCCCAGTGCGGGTTATGTATATGATAGAATGCGAGAAGCTAGGAGGTGTTTTAAGTCAAAGCTTAAGTGGTGTCAAGACAATGAGAACCAAATAAAAATGGATATCTTGGCTACTCACCACAAAGAAAAAGATTTTAAGAGTTTTTGGAAACTAACTAAGAAGCTGGAAACTGAATCATGCTTACCTGTGACTGTCGATGGTAAGAGTGAGCCCCATCATATTGCAGAAGTTTTTAGGGAACACTTCAAAGTGGAATCTCCATTGGAACCGGTGCAGCGGGTGTTCGATATCGAGGAGAAATCGTGCAGTGAATTTGCCAGATTTACTGCGAAAGAAGTCGCAAATGTCATAAATAATATGACACGTGGTAAATCACCTGGATATGACGACCTCAGTATTGAGCACCTTCAGTACGCGGGAGTTCATCTGACTAGGGTATTGACTATGCTCTTTAATGTGTGTATAGGGCATGAATACTTACCACCGGAACTTATGAAGACCATAGTGGTACCAGTTCTAAAGAATAAGACTGGGGATGCTGCCGACAACAATCTCGCTTGCTACTGTGATAGCGAAAGTATTGAATGGTTTGCTTGATCGTCAACTAAGTAAACATATACATGTACATGAGGCACAGTTTGGGTTTAGACCTGAACTGTCCACTGAAACTGCAATCGTAACATAATACCGTCCAGTATTATGTTACGAAAAAAACGCCTGTCTACGCCTGTTTCTTGGACTTATTGAAGGCATTTGACCTGGTCTCGTACAACCTATTATGGGATAATCTTCGGAGGGAAACGAGCACGCCTAGGGAGATAGTCGATATATTAAGGTATTGGTACCACAACCAATCAAATAATGTAAGGTGGGCGTGCTCGTACTCGAGTGAATATAGGTTGGAGTGCGGAGTGAGACAAGGAGGGTTAACTTCACCGAGGCTCTTTAACCTGGTTTAACGCCAACAATTTGCTCTTAAACGGCAATAAGATAAAATGTATTAAATTTACAATACCTAATGTAAAACATTCGAAAACCAATGTGCTCTTAAACGGGGGGGAGTTGAGTCTTGTGGATACCACTGTTTTTCTCGGTATTACTTTTGATGCGAAACTTCAATGGGGCCCCCATATATCTAAATTAGCAAGCAGACTTAGTTCTGCAGCATATGCTGTAAGAAAGATTAGAAGTCTCACAGATATTGAGACAGCTAGATTAGTGTATTTTAGTTACTTTCATAGCGTAATGTCTTATGGAATTTTGCTATGGGGTAATGCGACTAATATTGAAGCTATATTTGTTTTGCAAAAGAGAGCTGTACGGGCGATTTATAATCTAAATTGTAAAGAGTCCATCAGAGAAAAATTTAAAGAAATAAACATATTAACTTTGGCATCGCAATATATTTATGAAAATGTAATGTATGTACATAAAAACATAAATAGCTTTAATAAGAATAAGGATGTTCATACCTTAAACACTAGGAACAAACATAAGCTTGTAATGCCACTTACTAGACTCCACAGAATTAGTAATTCATTTATGGGGCAATGTATACGCTTTTATAACAAAATCTCAGAACATGTTCAAAGTTTGTCAATTAAAAAGTTTAAAAGTTTTATTAAAGAAAAACTGTACAAAAAGGGTTATTATAATATCAAGGAATACATGAATGAAAATAACCCCTGGGAATAAGGTGATCGCCACCATGCTGGTTCTATGAAAATTCATTTAAAATTGTATAAACATAATTATTGTTAAGTGAAATCATGTTTAAAAAAAAAGTCCCGCTGGGTTTCTTGCTGGTTCTTCCCAGGACAGAGGTATTGGTTCCGAACCAGTGGTAAATAAAATAATGACTTTCAATAAGTATTATGTAATAATCCATATTGAATAAAAATCATTCTATGCTATTCTAACCTCTATATAAATGGATTGATCGATGAGCTTAGCAGAACTGGAGTTGGATGCTCAATAGATGGTAACTTCGTAAACAGCATCAGTTACGCAGACGACATGGTTCTGCTGAGCCCTTCGATCAGACCACTCGAAGTATTAATAAATTTATGTGAGAGATATGCAGAAGCTCATGGCCTCAGGTATAACTCCAAAAAGAGTGAACTACTTGTTTTTAAGGCAGGGAACAAAGAAACCGTGGCTATCCCTCCGGTCAGGCTTGGAGGAGTACCTCTAAATAGAGTTACCAAATTTAAATATCTGGGGCACTAGGTTACAGATGACCTCTCTGATGACATGGATATCGAACGAGACCGTAGAGCATTGTCAGTGAGGTGCAACATGCTGGCTCGCAAGTTTGCAAGGTGTACAAAAGCTGTCAAGATAACCCTTTTTAAGGCGTACTGCCAAACGTTTTACACCTGCAGCCTGTGGGTCAAGTATGCTCGCCGATCAGTAAATGCTCTACGTGTTCAGTACAATAATGGTTTTAGGATGCTGATGGGGCTGTCTCGATATTGCAGCGCTTCAGGTATGTTTGTTGAGGCTAACACGGACAGCTTTGATACAATAGTGCGGAAAAGAGTGGCCTCCCTGATGCGACGCGTGCGAGACAGTGCCAACGGACTCCTATGTACTGTATTAGGAAAGCTTGATTGACCGGTTGTGCAGCAATGGAACACTGTGCATATGGGGTCCAGAGCTGTTATGTTTAATATAAAATAAATATTGTAGTTTTTAGTTGTATATTTACTAACATTAATTTTAAATTTATATTATTTATTACTAACAAAATATGGAGATTGTATCTGAAATAAAATTATTATTATTATTATTATTAATATTAATATTTGAAGGCTATGAGTTATAATGAAACAATGAAGTACATACATTATTAAAAAATTATAATCAAGAAAAACTAAAATTAAAACTTCAATTATCATACCGTACTATTCCCCGTGATATCGTGGCAAGAAAGTGGACTGCATTTCCTCCAGTTTAAAGCATTTAGAGGAATTCTGTATAGAAGGGCCGTTATTCGTTAATTACCAACGTCGTTTTTACGCGGTATAGCCATGCAGGTATATAAGTAGTATAGTTTTAGCACGAATGGGTCCCCGACAGAGGAACGACCACGCTCTCACAGGATACGAGCGTAAAACAGCAGCTTAAAGCTGCTGTATTTCGTATGGTGAGTGTAGAGGACCGCAGGAAATGAGGCATTCCATCTTAGTCCTCACGGGTGAAAACGCATCTACAAGTTGATTTGTAATCGAGGATAAATGTAAATGTCTATGGGCTATAGCAAGCACTTACCATCAAGTGGGCTGTGTGTTCGTTTGTTACTCTTATCCTATAAAAAAGAATGTTCTGCCGATATTATGGTGCAGGTACAGAGCCTGTTTTGCCCCTAGCTGGGTGTAGTGTCTGGTAAGCATTTCTTCTACTTTAGACAGTAAATCTTAGTCCTCAGCAAAAATTATTTTACATTGCAGGCAAGATAATTTATATATTTAAAATGTATTTTTATTTTTCTACATAGTCTCCTTGTAACTCTACACACTTATCCCAGCGATGCTTCCAACTCTCTAACCCGTAAAAATTATTTTGGCGTCCTTCTCTGCAAAATAATTGTTCACACATTGATTACCTCTTCATTTGACGAAAATCTACGTACTCCGAGCGCAATTTTAGATGAGGGAACAAAAAGAAATCGCTTAGAGCTAGATCTATTGAGTAAGGCGGATGGTCAAGCAGTTCAAATTAGGCATGGCAACCGCTGAAATGTGAGACGGCGCGTTGTCATGGTGAAACAGGATTTTCTTTTTCTGCAAATGTTTTTTTTTTTTTTATAGGAGAGGGGGCAAACGAGCATGCGGCTCACCTGATGGTAAGTGACTACCGCCGCCCATGAACAACCGCAACACCAGGGGAATTGCAGATGCGTTGCCGGCCTTTTAAAAAGGAGTAGGCTCTTTTCTTGAAGGTCCCTAAGTCGTATCGGTCCGGAAAAATCCCTGGTGGTAAACTATTCCACAAGGAAGTTGTGCGAGGAAGAAAACATCTTCTAAATCGCACAGTGGTGGACCGCCAATCATCCAGATGGTGTGGATGGTATCGGGAGTTCTGCCGCGATGTGCGTTCGTGAAATTTGGCGGCTGGGATTAATCCGAACAATTCCTCAGAGCACTCCCCATGGTAGATGCGAAAGAAAATGCAAAGAGATGCAACATCTCTTCGCAGTGCCAATGAATCGAGCCGATCGGAAAGGGCTCGGTCGTCGACGATTCGAGCCGCTCTGCGCTGGATGCGGTCAAGTGGAAGGAGCTGGCACTGGGGAGCCCCTGCCCAGAGATGGGAACAGTATTCCATGTGAGGCCGAACCTGCGCCTTGTAAAGTTGCAGGCGGTGTGCCGGCATGAAATACTGTCCCGCTCTGCTGAGCACGCCAAGCTTTTTAGAGGCCAATTTGGCTTTCTCTTCCAAGTGACCACGAAACTGCACGTCACTCGATATGTCGACTCCGAGGATACCGATACTGGCTGAGGCAAGAAGGGGAGTGCCTTGAAACTGAGGAGATACGACAAAGGGGTTCTTTTTAGCGGTAAACGCGCAAACTTGTGTCTTCTGAGGATTAAACTGGACTAGATTTTGTCGCCCCCAATCCGAGACTTTGTCCAGCAAAGACTCGACTTCAGACACAAGTTTGTTCCGGTACTCGGCGACGTTTTCCCGAGAAATATTGGCCCGGCCGGTGTATAGAGCATCACCAGTGCTGTCATCCGCATAGCAATGAATGTTACCAGTTAGCAACATATCATTGATATGCAGAAGAAACAGCGTTGGTGATAGCACACAGCCTTGTGGAACACCAGCGTTAATAGGCTTGTAGTCAGAACATGCACCGTCTACAACGACCTTGATGCTCCGATCTGCAAGAAAGCTGGTGATCCAATTGCACAATTTCTCGGGAAGCCCATAGGAAGGCAGCTTCGAAAGAAGCGCTTTGTGCCAAACCCGATCAAAGGCCTTCGCAATGTCCAGACTAACGGCCAACGCCTCCCCCTTGGACTCTACTGCCTTCGCCCATCTATGGGTCAGGTAGACCTGAAAAGCTGTCTTCCATGAATTCGGGACTACGCCTTGGGAGTAGGAGTACCGGAAAAGACGCGTTAGGACCGGTGCCAACTCCGGAGCACACGTCCTCAGCACAATTGGGGGGATTCCGTCAGGCCCACTCGACTTCTGGATGTCCAGGGAGAGAAGTGCTTTGCGAACTGAGCGCTGTGAGAATAGCACATCCGGCATGGAGCACTCACACCGCGGGATGGTCGGCGGTATTTTCCCCCCATCATCAAGAGTCGAGTTGGACGCAAAAAGGGAGCCTAAAAGGTCGGCTTTGTCTTTTGCGTCTTGGGCCAGTGAGTCGTCCTCCCTGTGCAGAGATGGTAGTGACGGCTTACAGAAATTCCCTTGGACAGCCTTGGCGAGAGACCAGAATGCACGGGTTCCCGAAGGAAGGCGAACTAGTTTCTCGCCAATTCTGCCTATGTGCTCTGACTTTGCCTTGGCAATAACTCTTTTGAAGGACCTGGAGGCGAAGTTATACTTCTTTTTAAGTGTGCTGGTGTTTACATCCCGAGTCACCGAAGCCGCAGCCCAGGCTTGATAACACTCCTGTTTACTGCGCAATGCAGTCTTACAGGAGCGACCAAACCAAGGCTGAGATCTGCCTCCGATGGGTACCACAGATGATGGAATAAATAGTTCCATTCCCTGTAGCACCACATCAGTGACAGAGTCAGCAACAGCACTGGGATCATCCGGCGAGAAGCAAACCCGCCCCCATGGGTAGGATGCAAAGAAAGACCGCATTCCGTCCCAATCCGCCGACCTGTAATGCCAAACACGGCGGCAACCTGCAGAACGCAACCGCGAAGGGAGCGTGAGTGGCACCATACTCCGGATCAGACAATGATCCGAAGAGCCGAGAGGGGCATCGACGGAAACCTGATATCCGTCCGGATGAGAGGTCAGCAGAAGGTCCAACAGGGAAGGTGTATGATCCTCCACATCTGGAATCCGCGTAGGCGAAGTAACCAGTTGTGTCAGACCATATGCCAAGGCAAAGTCATAAACAGATCTCCCCGCATGATCGGTTAAACGTGAACCGAGCCATTCGGCATGGTGGGCGTTAAAATCGCCAAGGATCACGATCTCTGCGGATGGGACCTGTTGTAGCAAGGAATCTGTAGCCATTTGGACGTGGTCGATGAGTCGGTCTGTTTCGGCATTACCGCTATGGGACCTATAGAGGCACCCGTAGACGCGCGGATGGTCGTCGCTGTCTACGCGTAGCCAAAGGATGGACAGGTCCGAACCTTCAAGACTGCCGAGGCGTCGAGAACAGATGTCCTCTCTAACATACACGCAAACTCCAGCCCGAGGCACAAAGGAGTGCTCCAATTTGTACCCCGGGTAGGAGAGATACGAAATATCAGTCGGAGAGGAAACCTGCGTCTCGGTCAAAAAGAGCAAGGCCGGCTTCGCCGTCTCGAGATGGTAGTGGACGGCGTTTAGGTTAGAGTGAAGTCCCCTGATGTTGCAGAAATTCACGGATAGCGTGGCAGGGGTCGCCTTGGTATTGTTGCTCAGCTTGCCCCGAGCAGTTTTGTTTTTGAGCGGAATTTTGCCCCCCCCAGAATACGCGGGGCAGCCTGAGCACCCACGCTCAGGATTGGAATAACATGGTCGTGGATGCTCAGCGAGGGATTCTCCAGGGGTACTGGTACCCTCCTGGGGTAGTCTATTGTCTAATTCCGCTACCATGTTGATGGGGGGGGGGGGGGGGGGAATTGGGCCTCCGGCCACCTGCACTCACCAGACGAAACGCAGAAGCAGAGCCTCTACTTCACGCCGGTATTCTGTGAGGTCGTGGTACCAACCCGGCTCGAGCCGGCCCATACGTGCAACAGCTAAAAACTGCTGCAGGGCTCTACCACCGTGTGGCCGTTTTTTCGCAATCCTGTGTACAATTTGTCAAATAATAATGCGTATGTATACTCCTGTAATGGACTATTACCATGACTATCCCAAAAAACAGTTGCCATCACTTTCCCAGCCGAAAAAAACAGTTTTTGCTTTATTTTGATGTCGGTTCCCCCTTTGCGGTCCACTGTTCTGACTATATTTTTGTTTCGAGCGTATAATGGCGTATTCAAGTTTGATCTGCAGTAATTATTTGGCGCTAAAACTCGGATTTATTGCCCCCAAACGCGCAAACAGATCGTTAAAAATGTTCATTCAAACTCGTTTTTGGTCTAACGTGAGCAAACGCGGCATCCAACGCGCTGACAGCTTTCTCATGCCTAAATCTTGATTTGATATGTGACAAATACGTTCTTTGGACATTTTCATAGCCTCTGCAATTTCTCTCACTTTAATTCGGTGGTCGTCTAGCACCATTTGGTGCACTTCAGCGATGTTATCAGTTGTAGTAGTTGCAGTTTTTGGACGTCCCGAACCTTCAACTACATATTGCAGGTTGCAGCCAATCACAAGTAAATTTTTAAACATAGGCCACACTTAAGGAATACTACGAAGCACACAAACACAAGATGATTTTGATCATTAACATCATTACAGTCAGTCACAAGTATACTACTATACGAAGGCTACACTCAAAAAATGCCCCAATCCACACAAGTACAAGATCATCTTGATCAACATCGTTACAGCCAGTCACAATTACACTGCTAAGGATAAGATTAAGGAATGCCACAAAGCATGATCTTGCCACTTGCATGCAATAACTCCCTACATCTCTTACCAAGTCATCACTCTATATAGTAAGGGGCCACCTTATACTCGCTTACCGGTACGAGCCTGCCACTCAAGAACTTTTATTCTCCATCGGCCGTCGATTCTTCAAACTTAAGCCCGGTCTATTGCTCTTTCAGTAAAAGATCTGATTTCTTGGCTATCGCTGTATATGCTATCTAGAATCTTTGACGTCGCCACCCGTCGACGGGATAGGTATTTCTAAATAATCGAATCGTTATATAGATTGTACCATTATATATACCATTATATAGCAACATTATGTATATTATATTCACGCTGGTGTTCTGTGCAAGCGTGGACCTTCCCTGGCTGACTCGACAAAATCGTACTATAGGAAATAGATTTGGAATGAATAATGTTTGGTTAATAACGTCATTTAATTTGTAGTCTCCATAATGAACGGTATCCAGTAAGTGCTAGGTGATAAAACTCCTTTTCTGATTTTGCATCTATCATTGTTGCTATCACCCTCTGATGTGTTTCTGCCACAAATCTTCATTGTTAGAAAATAAATGCAGGTACCACTTTCCGGTTGGTTGTTACCGTGTTTGATACTTCTGTATTATATTCTAACGAAGTTTTCACTCAGGTTAAGATACAAATTGAAGTAAAGTTCGCGTATGGGTGTGACATAAACGCTTAATAAACACAAAATCGTGCGCTAAGTGCCTGGTTTCTAGATTATTTCCAATAAATTTGACGGCCCTTCGTGTTTTTATCATTTAGATCCTTCGTGTTTTACTGTAGGAAAAATATTTATCTTGTTCTTTGTGAGTAAAACAATTCACAAGTGAATAAAGAAAAGTAATTAAGGTTGAAAGCTTTTAGTTCTTTTAACTTTTTACGATTTCTTGTTAACTATCAATTTTCTGAATGAAAAACTTTCCTCTGTCTTTCAAAATATCACATTTGATTAAAAACTGGTTGCTTTTTGCGTCCTTCAAGCTGGAATCCACCCCAACAATATCCTTAATTTTATTATGTCAAGATTTAGTGCCGAATTGGTGACAATTAGTAACAAAAAAAAATTAGTGAGATCTTCTAGTCAAAATCCTTCTAATACTCCCTAAGACATATGAATAAGAGCAATTTGATTCAATCTCATATCTTAAAAATAGAATCTTAAAATATAAGTTACATCTCAAAAGCAAACATTAATGGTGATTTCAAGCGGAGGCTTCTAGGTTGAATTCAGGCTAGAATCCTCCTAAAAACAAGGCTTTATCTCTTAAAGTATTTAGTCACAATTTTTTTTCTTAAGTCACTAATTGATTGATACCAATACCTCACTAAATATTGACATAAATATTTAGGATGTCGTTGATGAGGATTCCAGCTGGAAGGACGCATTTTATTTTTTGTAAAAATACTTGCTTTTTTGTTTTTCAAATTTATTTTTGGACAGATTTAAAAACATAATATTAGAATTTTTGCTATTAAGCCTTGCATTCACTAGGGAACATAGTCGAGAGGCATGTCACGAGCAGTCGCAGCAGATTTACGTGCGGCAGTCCGGTGTCAATGTCGACATACATGTCGCCCAAATAGGTAATGTTGTTAACTGTGGTTTACATTGGTTTACAATTATTTGAAGAAGCATACTAAAATGTAAAAAGGTGGTGGGTTCGGAAATATTTAATACAAAAGGAAAGGTCATTAGGCTTGGTAAACAGTCTTCGAATATGTGACGGCTGATTCGAAAATTTTACAAGAATATTTACAACTGACTTCGAAATAAGTTTTGAAGTATGGTTGGGCCGTCCATAGTCAAGCAAGATACAAAATTTCAGAACGCTATCGAACTTCACATCAGACTTGCAATAACACTGAGATACTCAGCAATTAGGGTTAGTTATGGTCCATTGTCTTATACTTTCAGTGTCAAAACAAGCAATAAGTCAAAGTGCACCAAACGTTCTTAATTTTTATGGATAATTTGTTCCATCCGTATAATATAGACAATATAAGTATAGCTGAGGCCGTCACTTGCACACCTATTTACACATCTCAACAAAAAGTCACCTAACCATTCTTACCCAAAACATAAGGAGTATATATAAAATTCTTAAGATTTTTCAAGCTATGCTCCACTCAACTAAAACTCATTGTGACGTACCAGTTATGACTGAATGTCACCTCTCAAAAATAAAATGTATTCCTAACCTAAATGATAATTATAACACACACTTTACAAAAAATACCTTAAACAAATGTGATGGCATAGTATTTTATGTAAAAAAGAATAGAAACATCAATGTATTTGAACCGTACATTACAAACGCGTTGAATAGGAATTTGATCTCTTTTTAATAGTAAAATGCAGTAATTTGCTCAATCGACCTTTACTTGATCTCTAAATTTTACAACGACGACAGGTACAACATTTTTTTTAAACATACCTACACAGCTTACGGACTAATATTGGCATGAGAACTGCTAATATAATTTGACAGGCGCTTCAACATGCCCCCCGGCGTTGAAAGTCTACCTTTCAACCAGATTCTTCAGGTTCAGGAAGCGGACAAATTTTGCTAAATGATCGGCGAACTATACCGGTCGATGTTTTGATATCCGCCACCCTTGATACGCCGTCCGAGCCTGGATGGACTGCGACGATGCGACCCATCTTCCACTTTAATGGCGGTGAATTCTCCTCTTTTAGGAGTACCAGTGAATTTAACTTCAAAGAGCCTTTACAGGAACGCCATTTCATCCGCAGTTGAAGCTCTGATATATATTCCTTGCTCCATCTAGCCCAAAAATGTTGACGTAATTGTTCTATTCGTTGAAATCGGGTTAAAGAGCTTACGGAATGATCTTTATAGTCTGGTGTCGGCAAGGAAGTCAAGGGGCGTCCAATCAAAAAATGACCGGGCGTTAGTGGTAGCAAGTCTTCAGGATTCGTTGACAAAGGTGTGAGTGGTCTGGAGTTAAGTATAGCCTCAATTTGTATTAATGTGGTATTTAGTTCCTCGTAAGTCACATTACAATTGCCCAGCACTCTAACTAAATGATATTTAATGCATTTGACACCAGCCTCCGCAAGCCCAGCAAAATGGGGAGAATAAGGCGGTATGAAATGGAAATTAATTCCTTCATTTGCCATTACCTCAGATAAAGAATTACAATACGTCCTAATAAATTTTGAAATGTCATTGTATGCGCCTACAAAGGAGGTACCATTATCCGAATAAATATTAAGAGGTTTCCCTCTTCTAGACATAAATCTGCGCAAAGCTAATATGAAGGTATTGCTAGTTAAATCACCCACTAATTCAAGATGAATTGACTTAGTCGCGAAGCAAATAAAAATAGCTATATACACCTTTACAATTTTACAACCACGGCCATGGCGAGAAACAGATTGAATTGGTCCCGCATAGTCTAGTCCAATATTTTGAAATGGAAAACCAGAAAGGATGCGTTGGTGTGGTAGGTTGCCCATTATTGGAGAGATGGTTTTTCCTTTCATTCTATTACATCTTACACATTGTCGATAACAAGATCTGGCCAAATTACGACCTCTAATCGGCCAGTACATCTCTCTTATAGTGGCCAACATTAGCTGTGGTCCCGCGTGCATTAACCTTATGTGCTCATAATTGAAGAGCAATTTGGTAAAATAATGAGTGGACTGTATAAGTATGGGATGTTTTTTCTCATAACAGTAATCGGAATTTTCAAGACGCCCTCCAACACGCATTATTTTATTATCATCGAGAAATACATTAAATTTATGCAACGGACTTTTAGTGGGTAAACTTTTATTTTTAATTAACATGGTGTATTCCTCAAATGATTCACTCTGGGATATTCTTATAATAACATTGAGTGCGGTTTGCAACTCTTGATTGCTTAGAGGACCGTGAACGGATTGCTTTCTACAATTATTAATAAAACGCAGCACATAAGCAACGGTCCGATTTAATCTAGTATATTTAGAAAAGCGTTTAAATTCAATTAATTTATTCCCACCTAAATCTTCATTGTTGCTAGAATGAAGTATTCCGTGGAGGATAACATTTGACAATTTAATCTCAGGCAACTCGTGATTAATACTTAAGAAATTTGCAGGCCAGTGAGAGACCTCTTTCTTTAAAAATTCAGGTCCTGACCACCACTTACTCATGGATGAAATATCCTTACAACTCACACCGCGAGAAATATGATCGGCCGGATTACACTCTGTTGGGACATGCCTCCACTCGCAATTTCCAGTCTTCTCTAATATTTCAGCAACCCTATTTCTGACAAAGGGTTGTAGCTTGCTAGGTAACACCTTTAACCATCCTAACACGATGGACGAATCTGTCCAAAAGAAAGCGCGCTTAGCCTGTTGTCTCAGCGATGCTACAACCTTTTGGTAAAGGCGAGCTCCAACAAGTGCACCACAAAGTTCCAGTCTTGGGATTGTTATAGGTTTAAGCGGCGCGACACGACTTTTCGCCATCAATAATTAAATTAAAACCTCACCCTGATCATTAACACTACGCACATATAAACAGGCGCCATATGCTCGCTCAGAAGCGTCCGAGAAAAATATGAAATTCAAACAAACTAGGCGAGTCACAAATAACACGACGTGGAATACGTAGAGTATTTAATTTAGGTAAATCGACTATTATCTCAGCCCACATCTTGCTGATTTCTGGCGTCAACTGCTCATCCCATGACAGCTTGAGCAGCCACAACTGTTGAAGAAGCATTTTCATCTTAATTACACAGGGAGATAGAAGTCCTAGTGGATCAAAAATCTGAGAAATCACAGATAACATATCACGCTTTGTTCTACCTGAGAATAGCCCTCCTATAGGGATACAAAGTTGGTCAGTATGTGATTGCCAACCAAGGCCTAAAGTTTTAGTCGGTTCAAAGCCACCAATATTCAAATCAAGCGGAGAAATATCATTTTCACTAACCAGTTGAGATTCATTCGACTTCCACTTTCGCAAAACCATATGAGCTGATGCAAGTGTGGAAGTCACTTTACGGCGCAAATCTGTAACCTCGTTAATATCATCCCCTCCCGTTAGCAAGTCATCAACGTAAAAATCGTGAATGATCACTTGAGCAACCTTGTCATCGGTACACTCTAAGCCTAATTGTTGGAGGCACCTAGTTGCCAAAAAGGGAGCACTAGAGGTGCCGTAAGTCACGGTGTTAAGTTGATAAGCTTGAAGCTGTTCTGAAGGGTTATCACGCCAGACAATTTGTTGCAAATAGCGGTCATCGGGATGAATGACTATTTGCCGGTACATTTTCTCAACATCAGCTGTGAGAACGTATTTGTGTAGCCGAAAGCGTAAAAGAATGGACAAAAGGTCGTCCTGTACCACGGGACCTACCATCTGTATATTATTCAAGGAAACACCCGAAGAAGTCGGACTGCTAGCATTGAAAACGACTCTTAATTTAGTAGTAGTACTACTTTCCCGAAGCACACCGTGATGTGGTATAAAATGCATCTTACGTGGTAAATTATCATTCTCACATTTCTCCATATGACCCAGACTTTCATACTCTGACATAAATTCTTTATACATTTCATAGACCTGAGATTGACCTGCTAACCTGCGCTCTAGCGATAGTAAACACTTTTTAGCTCGTGGCCAAGAATCACCTAATACGTCAGGATTATGTATTAAGGGTATCCTCACGCAAAATCGACCATTTGCCAGTCGCGTGGTGTTTTTTAAAAAGTGTTCTTCGCATAATTTTTCTTCGTTTGAATAAAGAGACGCAGGGCTTACCTCTTCGAGGTGCCAGAAGCGTACTAATTGTTTTTGTATATCTTCATCTAAATCTTTACTAGCCTCATCTTGAAATATTCTTGTAAAATTACATTTAATAAAGTTAACCCCTTTCTTTACATATCTATAATCTATCGGACCTGATACTAACCATCCTAAGCTAGTTTCACAAAGAATCGGCTGACCGTCCCCTAATTTTAATCTCTGCGTTCCTATTAAGTCCCAAAAGACATCAGCACCTATAAGCATGTCAACGGGAGCAGGTGAGTGAAAATTAGGATCTGCCAGAGAAATATTAGATGGAATTTTTAAGTTTGACAAATTAACATATCTAGTAGGTACATTTTGGGTTATTGATGGTAGGACAAAACAATGAAGATTACTAGAGAAGTTATCATTCAATGATTTTATCGATACCTTACAAATCTTCTTGATGTGTGCCGAAGCATTATTAATACCGACTACCGACTGATTTACATTTTGAGCGGGCAAACCTAGCCTTTGATATAACTCTTCAGTTATTAAACAAGCGTTACTGCCACTATCAAGAATAGCACGAGCAATATATGGACAACCATTCTTACCTATAACTTTAATTAATGCCGTCGATAACAATACGTCGCCTTGTTCACTACACGATGCAGTGCCTACCTTTGCGGATAATGACAGATGTGCGTTAGAATTGGATGACAACTGTGAGCCTGTCGAACTGTTTGTTTGTTCGAAATGACCTTGCATAACGGGCTTATTATTACCACTACTCGTGTTAGATGTATTAATATCTGTAATTGGTTTTGACTGGTAATCTGCGACGTGCACGAGAGTGTTATGCTTTCGGTGGCATATTTTGCATCCTGGCTTTTTGCAGTGATTTGCATAATGTCCTGAATTAAGACAATTGAAACATACTTTATACTCTGGCAGTAACTGTAGACGCACATCGTTACTTAATCCAAGAAACTGAGGACAACTGCTTAACTTATGGTCACCCTTACATTTAGGACACAGTTTGGCGGAAAAGGCCGAACCGTTTTTATTACCGGTATCCCGCACTGAAACCATTGCCTTAACTTTTGGAGCATATTTTATAGAAGAATTTAAACGGTTAGTAGCACCAGAATTAGACATTTCTAGTGTTTCGATTAAATCGGCTCGATTTTTTAAAAACATCAAAAATATATCGAACGTAATAGGTGTATCTTTCTCCAAACGACCTTTAGACTCTTCCCATTCACGATATGTCTTAGCATCTAATTTTTGAGTAATAATATGAATGAGAAGTGTGTCCCATTGTTTAGTTGGCTCACCGAGAGATTCTAGTGCACGTAAATTTTTATTTATTTGGTCAATAAGACGTTTTAAGTTGACAGACAATTCTTTATTAATTGGTGCTATATTAAATAAGGCTGTCACGTGATTTTGAATTAGTAGTCTTTTATTATCATATCTATCACATAATATAGTCCATGCGACGGTGTAATTAGCTGCCGAGAATTCGATTGACTGTATTACCACAGCAGCGGGCCCTTCCAACGACGCTCTCAGATAGTGAAACTTATTTATGTCATCTATCTCGTCATTTGAATGTATGAGGCTCATGAACGTGTCATGAAACTCTAACCAATTATCATAAGAACCATTAAATTTAGGTAGTTGAATAGTGGGCAGTTTAACAAATTTATGATTGCCGGAATGAGAGCCACCGTCACTGCTTACGTCATCTGACTTAATGCAATCTGCTAAGATCCTTTTTGCAAGAGAAAGCGATTTAAAATACAGGGATTCAAAATCAGTTCGTTCTGATATCTGGGCGTCTATATTATCAGTATTACACTCGATGGATAATTGTACCTCATCATATCGTTCATACATTGACTCAATCCTACTAATACGTAATTGCAACTCATTTACCTCAGTAGCAGCCAATGAAGATACCTTCAGTGAATTTAAATAATTTGAAAAAGCTGTTATTTGTCCCTTGTAACTAGCTCGTTTCCTAATTTGCTCCTTATCTTCTGGCATGCTGGCTGGTATTGGGAGACTAGTGCAAATGCCTGAAATTTATACAAACAAGAAGTTTATATTTTATAAAATATAATTCATAAGTAGTTTTATACAATTTTGCTTACAGTTGTAAAGAAATGAAAACTAATTCCCTTACTTATTTTTCAAACTCTTAAATAATTAAACAAAATGGTACATGTACTACCTTGATATTTAACTTTATAATTAACAACAATTAAGGGTAACAAATACAATTCAGACCATCAAACAGCTTCACAGGTATGCCTTAGTATGTAATAAATAATATTATGCAATTTTTTCAATTATACACTCTCTTGACTTATTTTTTAAAAAAAACAGTTTAAACCAATAAAGAGAAAAAAAATTATAATATCGTCAATATAATTTAACTAAGCTTTATAATTTGATTTAATCATGATTTGACGGTTATTAGAAACTATATAAAACAATATTAAATGAATTTTAGCCGATTAAATACTTTAAGTTATACGTAATTATTTTATAGGTAATTTGGTACTAACCTGATAAATTAGCAGTCGATTTACACAAAATACTACCTGATAATGAGTGCTGGGTTAAATAAATTAAATAATAGTCCAATATCTAAGGGGCTAAGACTCCAGATTTCTTGGTTAAATATCTTCACTCCCTCGGTGGTATTTCCACAACGAATATTTAAGACTTCCCAAGCGTATTCCACTAAATAATATCTTGTCCAATTACGTTTTTTCAAATCCGGCTTCGATTTAGGACCATGAATAGGAATTTGATCTCTTTTTAATAGTAAAATGCAGTAATTTGCTCAATCGACCTTTACTTGATCTCTAAATTTTACAACGACGACAGGTACAACATTTTTTTTAAACATACCTACACAGCTTACGGACTAATATTGGCATGAGAACTGCTAATATAATTTGACAGGCGCTTCAACACGCGTCCTGCCTTGTCTTGACTCTTTACGATACTGTTATAATCGTCATTTATCGCACTCCATCTATTAGAAACACTGAAGAATTTTTATCTTCCCTTCAATCTCTTCTCATACAATTTAATTGCTATCCGAATATTATTATAACGGGTGATATAAACAACGACATCAAAATCGACTCCAAAGATCCAAACTTTCATAACTATTTCACATCACTCGCTTATTATGGGATACTCCTAGCTCACAGGCTCCCAACTCGTGATGAAATGAGCTATGATCCCATGATGCTGAAAACGTCTCACCCTGCTAAATCATTTGTTCTTACTCACCCTACCACTGACCACAGTAAAGTCATTCTTGACGTGATGTTTGAACCTCTGCGACGCAATCTGGCTCTAAAAACCAAAATTTCAATCAATTTTGATGCTACTTTGAATGGCATTAAGGCGGACTTACTTGATATATTAACAATAACAGACCTTTCTGAAATTTCCCAGGTTTTGGTTAGTAAAATCTCCACTGCGATTAAAAACAACCAATCTATAAACAGTGTCTCTTCAAGAAAAAGACATATCAAGCCCTGGAGTAATATAACCCCAGGAGTTTTAGGTTGCCTTCGCAATCGCGACAAACTTCATTTAAAATTAAAAAGAACCCGTATAACGAAATCTTGAAAGTAACCTATACACTTTATAGAAATTATTGTAGTAAACTTGTTTGAAAACTTAAAATAATGCACGAAAGAAACAATTTAATTAGGGCTAATAAAAATTCTAAATTACTGTGGAAAACAATAAAATCTATATGTAACATAAACAATTATAAAAATGACCATATACATAACCTACTCTCATTTAAATCCACACCGTTGGAAGCAGCAAATTGAATTGAATTTATAATATCATAAATTAGTCGATTATGGCACGAAATGGTAGTATTTAATTAAATTTAACGTCTTTTTTTTACTATACCATGATATAACTTGACAAAATCAATGAAAAGAGATAGTTTGGCGATATTAACAACTAAATACAACATTGCTATTTCTTCATTTTGTTTATATTGTAAAATAATTTCATTCATTACACACCGCTAGCAGCGCTGATAGGGTTTTTTTCACAAAAGCAGAAATTTTAATAGAATCTACATCACTTTATGCCTTATTTATGTATTATATATAAATTTTTGTGGTTTTGTTGTGTGATTGAGCCACCTGAGTCGTACCTCAACTTATTGTCGCTGAGTACTAGAGGGTTTTTTTCTTTTTTTTTTTATAGGATAGGTTGACAAACGAGCACACAGTCCACTTGATGGTAAGTGGCCACTGCGACTCATAGACATCTACATCTATTCTCAATAAAGAGTCAAGATGCAGATGCGTTGTCACCCGTGAGGACTAAGACGAAATGCCTCTTTGCCAGTAAAAAGGGTCTCCGGTTCTCTACACTCACCATACGAAACACAGCAGCGTTAAGCTGCTATTTTACGCTAGTTTTCTGTGAGAGCATGATCTAAACACAGTGGGGTACAGTTTTTGTTTTCATAGTTTTAATCTCATAATAGCGACATCTACTTACTGCTAAATAAACTAATAATAAGTAGCTGATGAAATTAAAGAGAATTCTATTGAATATTTATTCTTCCAGCATCAAAATATCCAAACCAGTGTCGGGATGATTCATCGTAAATGTCACTTTTAACAAAATTACTAACAGAACTGTGTATACAAAACAGTGATTAAGACAGAATGTCTTAAGTTGAATATGTTGGGTGACTATCAGCATAGCAATATTTCACCAACTTCTTTTTGTACCAAGTCCGATGTTAGTAATTGAAAATTAAGTGGACGGAATAGTTTGAATGTCTAATTACTAGGTAGATGGGGCCCACAATAGTACAAAAGCTTCCTTTCAGTTTTTACGAGTTTTATTTAAGCATATACGAGAGCCGTGTAGCTCGCTGTATGATTTCAAAGCACAGCATAGGAACCTATTGAGATATTTGTGATAGTCCCGGTTTTTATAACTGACATGAGTAAACGTACATGCTCTTGCGAAAAAGTACCACAAAGACAGCAAATTTTAAACGTATTTTTATTTTTATTTTTATTATGACTAGAACTGCATTGATAGAGTCTTGAAAGTTATCCGGTAACCGAACCGATCCAAACGTAAATTTCACAATACGTAAGCAACCCCAATTCGATCCGCACCGACACCACTCATATTTTACTTTTTATTTTATTTTACAATTTGAAGTTTCGACTTACCACATTCTCGGTGTTGAAGGAAAATATTGCGAGGACGCCTGCATATTTGAGAAGTTAAAAAAATATTTTGGAAATCATTTTTAGGTATACTTATTCAAAGTTGATCAACCCGCGTTGGAGTCAACTCAACTCGTTTTTGTCCTAAAACTCGCTGCGCCCTGTCCCCAGTAGTGGGATGTATGTAGGCTGCTACTTTTTTAATTTTAATAGGCCTATCCACTACTGATTTTAGGCTTCAACCATTGTTTTTCAAATAGGCTGGATATTAGCAGTAGCAGCCACGCTTGGCATGTGGGTTGGCAGCCGCAGCTTTTTATTACTGTGCACTGTTGTCAGGAAGATGTTGCCACTTATCACCTCTCTCAGTTTCCCTTCTGTCACCTCTTACGACACCCACGAGACGAAATGAGGTATTATCGGTTTCTATTTCACCGCCTATACATTGCTAATATATTTCTACTCCCATTCATCATTTCGATTCCCTCCATAGATCACGAAATAAGTTGGATATTATGCGTTGTTGCCACGCTTGGCAGGCGGGTTGCCAACTGCATCTTTTTATTATTATGAGCTGTAATCAGGAAGATGCTGCTGCCTACCTACTCTATATTTCTACTCCCGTTCATGAATATAGTTCCTCTCATACGCTCATCGTGAATAGAACTACATTTATAAATGAAATTGTAACTTTAATTGGAGTAGTATTAATGATATTTCTAAATTGAAGCGAACGGTTAAATAACCAGTATATAATAAAAGTATAAAATATTTTTGTTTTTTTAAACAAGTAGATATTTTATGTTGCATAGCAAAATAAAATTTTAGAAAATTGAAGTTTTTACAAAGTAATTACAAATTAACTAATAGTAATAGACGTGAAGTAAATAGTTACGGATTCTAAGAGAGTATTCAGGAGCAATTTATTGGCATACAGTTTAATAAAAAAAGAATATTCTGCGCTAACTTTTTTCTGGTCATTTCGGATGTGTTTATAGTATGGCGATGCGCCACTCCTTCGCAACTGTGGTAAAGCCACGCCGCTGCTGCAGTAGTGGTAGGGCCGCGCAGGGAGAGGTGTGTCGGTGCAACTATTTTTGACTACAGATTATTAAGAGATTGACATTGACCTAAGAGTAGTAACATACATATAAACATAGATATAACACCAGTTTATATTAAATCTATGCATATAAATATGTTTGTATTTACTACTCTGATAAATAGGCAGTATATGAACGTCAAGAAACGACATAATTTGTTCAAGTGACAATTATGTGTTTGAGATTGGTAGTATGAACGTAAACAGTTTATGTTTTATTTTATTACATTTAATGTATTTGTAACACATACTGTATACAAAATTTGGCTTTCTGCACTCCTTCTCCATATAAACTTTAACTATGACAAATTGTACTCTACCCCGTGAGCGCAATATGCTGATAAAGTTGTTCAAAGTTTTCTCTACACGTATAAATTCCGAAAGGGAAGTTAATAAAAATATTGATCCTATTTTTTTCTTCTTAAAAAAAAGTTACATTCACATTAGGATCTTCTTCCGTATCGTGTTAGTTTCACCCATAAATTTCACAGGGACTAACATCCAGATCCAGATCAATTATTTGTAGGCCTTACAAATACTTCCGTGTGGGATTCAAACCCGCGGCTCTGAGCGCTGCAACTCATTGCTGCGTTACACTGCACCATTCACAATCATATTTTTTGTATTATATAATAATTTTTATAACATGTTTAAAATAATTATTGATAGAAGTAAGTTATTATTATAAAGAAACAATTTTAATTTTAATTATATGAAAATTCCCCTAGAACAAGGTAATTAGATAACGAGGAATTGAACATTTTACTTAGCAGCATACTTTATTATTCACCCTTTGTAAAGAACCCTTTTAGGTGATTACATTATTCAAATTTCAGTTTAATGTTTCAGGCCTCCGAATGGAACTCTTGAATAAATTGCCATCAAGTCCTGAATATTAGGTTTTTGGTATATTTTATCTTCCCGCTTTACTGTCACGTACGTATGTCTATGAGTATAATATTTTTGGAAATCTAAAGTTATGGTACCACCAAAGAGATTAAAATATATAGGTAACTACTTAAATGTCTTTGGGTACCACTGACCTTGCTAACATATTTTTTATATTTTGATTACATATGATACATATGTATATATTCACCAAATCTTATTTCACAAGTGAAAAATTATGCGTAATTATAATTAAGGCCTTAAGCAGCTGAAATGCCTAAATTCTTGGATTTTTAAATAAGAAAATCACAATAACTGTTCATTCAATTCGCAAAGAAAAAATATAAGATGACAGATTAATATTTGATAAATGTTTTGAATTGAACAAAATTGTTTTTTGTAAACTACTTATTTAAAAAAAAATCCCCAAAGAGCCTATTTTTGTCATAAATTTCAAAATTTCTCTAAAACGGCTTAAGCTATTTAGTTCGTTTTAACACACAAAAAAGGTCTTAAAAATATTAACATTTTTAATGTGTGTTTTACTCGTGGAAATATCATTTTTATACGAGATCGAATATATCCGCGCAAGCAAAGAAACACTACGCGAAGCACGAGTGCGCCTGCTCCGTCGCCTTGTAATCCCCCGCAAACTCTTTCGCATGTATTATCTATGGCAGTCCGTTTCAGGACATCGTCGAGGGTGGACCTTAGAATCTAGTAATTAGTCTGTGGGTCGGTCGTTGGTTAGAGCGACTTCATACATATAGATAGAGATAGAAAACTTTACTATTAAATATATTAATTTTTAAAGTGTTCAAAAAATAAGCGACATAAAATTCGCAGCAATGTTAATTTGTCAAACTGAAAAATGCCAAATCAAAAGAAAAAATATGATGTTAATACAGGACGGCAATTACAAAAGTATTACTAAGTATATTTGTTATCAATAACACCATCAATTCACGGAGTTTCTTTTATGGAGAAGAAACACGATCCATTGGAAGGCGTGTGTACTCACCATCACAAGATCAACACACAGCCCCTGCGAAAGGGTTCCTGACTTGTCATGGTGAAAGAAGAGGAACCACTCCGAGCAGGCTTGTTCCGAGTTGGTGGACTGCAGCAAGAGTGGTGTCCTCCCGCTTTACCGCTGCAACCGAGGTGAAGTCACGTGGGAAGAGGAGCATTGGTATGGCGATGCGCCACTCGCCCTATGCTCAGAGTGAGGAGTGTTGGTATTACGAAGCGCCGCTATCTCTACCGTCCGCGGTTGAAACTTGGATGGCGGCGATCCAAGTTTCAACCGCGGACGGTAGGGATAGCGACGCCTCGCAATACCGACACTCCTCTCCCCCGCGTCCCCTTCCCCGGTAGGGAAAATTTGGATCATCAGATTCACCGCTGGGGTCAGGAAAGCTGGTGCTTCTGAGTGCTCGTTTTTTCCCTGCCCCATCTCCTCCAAGTATCGGACTTGGGGGGTTCGTTGCGCAGGTGGAGTTTAGGCCGCGGAGGAAGGCGCGCTTCGTATTCCTGGTGCGCCTCACATAAAAAGAAAAAAGGGAAGGAGAAGTCCTCCTCCGACGAGAGGCTGCCATGGAGGCGGCTGGCGCTGGTGGAACCGTGGATGTGTGCAAAAGCGTTCCCGTGGCCCTTCCAATATGCGGAGAAGGTAGAACACCATGTGGTAGTCGGTGCGAGTCCAACATAAACTATATCCAGTTGTACTAACAGATTTTTGCCTACCAGCCACATTTTTTTACAGAAATTGATATTTATTGTTACTATTGGTGCTATTGCTATTTAGTTCGTTTTAACACACAAAAAAGGTCTTAAAAATATTAACATTTTTAATGTGTGTTTTACTCGTGGAAATATCATTTTTATACGAGATCGAATATATCCGCGCAAGCAAAGAAACACTACGCGAAGCACGAGTGCGCCTGCTCAGTCGCCTTGTAATCCCCCGCAAACTCTTTCGCATGTATTATCTATGGCAGTCCGTTTCAGGACATCGTCGAGGGTGGACCTTAGAATCTAGTAATTAGTCTGTGGGTCGGTCGTTGGTTAGAGCGACTTCATACATATAGATAGAGATAGAAAACTTTACTATTAAATATATTAATTTTTAAAGTGTTCAAAAAATAAACGACATAAAATTCGCAGCAATGTTAATTTGTCAAACTGAAAAATGCCAAAACAAAAGAAAAAATATGATGTTAATACAGGACGGCAATTACAAAAGTATTACTAAGTATATTTGTTATCAATAACACCATTAATTCACGGAGTTTCTTTTATGGAGAAGAAACACGATCCTTTGGAAGGCGTGTGTACTCACCATCACAAGATCAACACACAGCCCCTGCGAAAGGGTTCCTGACTTGTCATGGTGAAAGAAGAGGAACCACTCCGAGCAGGCTTGTTCCGAGTTGGTGGACTGCAGCAAGAGTGGTGTCCTCCCGCTTTACCGCTGCAACCGAGGTGAAGTCACGTGGGAAGAGGAGCATTGGTATGGCGATGCGCCACTCGCCCTATGCTCAGAGTGAGGAGTGTTGGTATTACGAAGCGCCGCTATCTCTACCGTCCGCGGTTGAAACTTGGATGGCGGCGATCCAAGTTTCAACCGCGGACGGTAGGGATAGCGACGCCTCGCAATACCGACACTCCTCTCCCCCGCGTCCCCTTCCCCGGTAGGGAAAATTTGGATCATCAGATTCACCGCTGGGGTCAGGAAAGCTGGTGCTTCTGAGTGCTCGTTTTTTCCCTGCCCCATCTCCTCCAAGTATCGGACTTGGGGGGTTCGTTACGCAGGTGGAGTTTAGGCCGCGGAGGAAGGCGCGCTTCGTATTCCTGGTGCGCCTCACATAAAAAGAAAAAAGGGAAGGAGAAGTCCTCCTCCGACGAGAGGCTGCCATGGAGGCGGCTGGCGCTGGTGGAACCGTGGATGTGTGCAAAAGCGTTCCCGTGGCCCTTCCAATATGCGGAGAAGGTAGAACACCATGTGGTAGTCGGTGCGAGTCCAACATAAACTATATCCAGTTGTACTAACAGATTTTTGCCTACCAGCCACATTTTTCTACAGAAATTGATATTTATTGTTACTATTGGTGCTATTGCTATTAAATTATAACATTATTTTAAGGGAGCAAAGAGAGGGAAATATTCTGATAATGATAAGTGCTAAACCCCACACGATGGAAGTCCTTCAGAGATAATATCACACATCACGTCAGTTAATCCGATACCAAACTTAAATGATAATGCTAATAATACTGCAGCGTAAGAAAAAAATAAAAACTGTCACAGATATATCTTATTCTTTTGAGTCTGGCGGTTTTCATTGAGTTAGATATTATCAAATAACAGATACACAAACATCATTCAATTTTAGTAACAATTTTATTAATCGTATTAAAAGCAAGCAATAACTTCATCGATTGATGATAACTTAATTAAATTTTGCAGAGCTGCAGATACACAGTTATGTTCGTAGATGTAAACATTTTCATTGTTCATGTAACATTGTTGAAGACAATGTGACCTTGCGGTAGTTGCTGCACCTCAAAAACAAAAGATGTATATGATAACATGTGTAATGATAGGAGACAAAAAGATATTTCCTGAAGGAAACTCAAAAAACTTTCATTTGCTCATTTCAGATTTAGGAAATATTATTTTTATTCCCGTGACTACTTAAATTTAAATATGAACCTATATATACCTTATGTATCTAAACTAACTATTAAACTTAGTTACTTACATGATTATAAAATTGTTTTTTTGCAGTCACAAAGAGTAAGAGAATAGAGTTCAGAACTTTTATTGAAGAAGAAAAACCAGAAAAAAATTAAAGTGCCTTTAAGAAGACTCCTTTTGGATATAAATTATTTTTTCTCTTGGTTTACAACTAGTAGGGTAAAAACAAGCTGGATTTATATCGAAATTTCAATTTCAATGTGAGCTGTGTAAATCAGCTTTTTATGTTGTTAATAATGGCGATAATTGTGATATTAACAACTCAGCTGTATCAGGTACCATTTCTATTGGTTGCGGTCACTCACAACTCCACGAACTCGCTTCAGCGCTTGATTTGCCTTTTAAATCACCAGCTATATTTAGAAGAAGTAAACAAGAATCGATAGCGAAAATTTTTTTGAAGAAATTGTTGAAGAAAATATGACTAAGGTTGGAGAAGAAGAAAGGACTATAGCAATAGCAGAAGGTAGAATCGATAACAATGGGGTACCTGTTATTGATGTAGTTGCTGATGGATGTTATTCAAAGCGCACATACACATATAAGAAAAATTATTCGTCACTGTCTGGGGCTACCGCTAGAATTGGACCAAAAACTGGAAATTTTTTATACTTGGGAATTAAATATAATACAAGAAAAATACAAACATAACAAATATTTAACAAGGAATGTCTCTGTATGTAAAATAGTGTGTTGTGTGTGTGTGTGTGTGTGTGTGTGTGTGTGTGTGTGTGTGTGTGTGTGTGTGTGTGTGTGTGTGTGTGTGTGTGTGTGTGTGTGTGTGTGTGTGTGTGTGTGTGTGTGTGTGTGTGTGTGTGTGTGTGTGTGTGTGTGTGTGTGTACTCGTATTTTGGTAGAAAGCAAATTGATAGAATTATTAAAATATTTTTTATGGGATAAGGGTGACAAGCGAGCACACAGTCCACCTGATGGTAAGTGGTTGCTGTGGCCCATAGACATTTTATCTATCTTTGTTTGCGAATAAAATCTAGATACGTTGTCAGCCGTAAGGACTCACATGGAATGCCTCTTTTCCAGTAAACAGGGTCTCCGGTTCTCTACACTCACCAAAAGAAACACAGCTGCATTAAGCTGCAATTTTACGCTGGGACTCTGTGAAAGCGTGGTTCTTCCTCAGTCGAGCCGGCCCATTCGTGCTACAACTATACTATTAATATAGCTTCGCTTCTTTAAAAGCAATGGACCCTAAAATTCAATGTCAAACTGTGGCTTCCATTGCTTCTGCGTAAATTCCGAAAAAAGTCTATTTTAGCAATTCAGTCCAAGGCAGTGGGTTATGATGAGATTAGTAGACACGTGTTAGTATTTATACTAGATCGCCTTCTTCTGGCAATTTCCCATATTATAAATGTTTCCCTTGATTCAGGTCAGTACCCTAATGTTTGGAAAAGGGCTTTTATAAAGACCCTCCTAGAAGTTCCTACTCCCAATCTTTCCAACCATTTTCGCCCTATATCCATTCTACTCTTTCTTTTCGAAATTGTAGAATCCTGTGTTTACAAGCAAAGGACATTGCTAAAACTTGCCTAAGAACAAACATATATTTGATAGTTACTAAAATTCTTATCCTTAATTATGCATTAGATAACATTCATTAGATAGTAACGGACACTTCTGAATTGTGAAATCAAAATATAAAGGACTTTTTAGATTTTGAACTTTGTACCTATTTTTTAATACTAATGTGCTGTTTATGGCCTCCTGTGATTTAGCGAATCGCAGATAACCTTCACTCACATATTTCAAAAGTTGTCATAAGCTCAAATATATTATAAAAACGGTTATATTTTAAAATATATCTCAGATTAATATATGCCACAAGGAACTGGTGTACAGTTAAATCATCTATTTTAATTTAAAATAACAATACTATTGTACATTCATTGGCCAAATCAGCATTGTGCCACGCAAAAAAAAAGTCAATAACGTTGACAGATTAAAAGATGACAATACGTCAAAATAGATAGACGTCAGACGTGCGATCGTTTTGGTTTCGTTTGAAAAAATACATTTCTGCAAATGTTTTCGGAATCTAAGTTCACTGTGCAGTTGGTTTGTTATGCGATAAGTTTTTATAAATTACGACTCGGCTTGCACAACGGATATCGATACTTTTCTTTAACGACGTACTCGGTTTGAATCACGGACTAACCAAATGACACTGTATAAGTTGTATTTATTTGGTTATTTGGTATGAATAAAATAAATACCTAATGACAATCTGAGTTTTATTTACCGGATAAATGCTAGGCTAAGACTGAACTGCTTACATTAGCAATAACATAGTAATGTTTCGTAAAAATCAAATATAACCTCAAAATCTCTATGATAACTGCTAATATCTAAGTTTTCAGAAGTGTCCGTCAGGAGTTATTGTTATTACATACAACTATGTGTAATTTCGGACCTAAAAAGGTATTTTATTTCACTGTTGGTTCTCAGGCGAACATTGTATGAACGCAGAACAATGTCCTTTATACATTTATTTCGAAACATAACCTGCTGATTATACATCAGTCTAGCTGTCACCATGGTCTTAGTACCTAGTACTGGTTTAATTATTGTCATAGACGATATTAGACAAGGTATGGAAGAAAAAAAGCAACAGTACTGGTACTAGTTCATTTCTCAAATGCTTTCAACGCAGTTTATCATGAAATCCTTGTTTCCATATTATCTCATTTAAATTTTGGCCCTACGGCATTGGAATTGTTTGTATCTTATCTCACGGTTGACAGCAGTTAGTCTGTGTGGGGCAAATTACCTCAGCTTGGGCTTAAGTGGAAGCTGGTGTGCCGCAAGGCGGTATTCTTTCTCCTATACTTTTTTTATTAAATTTTTATAAACTTTATTACCTCTATCTCCGATTGCTCGTACCATCTATATGCCGATGACCTTCAGCTTTACATGCAAGCTGAAATTAGTGATATCCATAATGGGATTAAAAATTAAATGACAACTTTTCAGCTATCAGAGATTGGTCTACTCGTTATCGAGTATTGATCAATCCTTTGAAATACCAAGCTATACTGGTGGGTAGTTCTAGGATGCTAGCCAAGATTAATCTTACAGACTTACCTCCTATTTATTACAATAGGATTACAATACCGTTCAATATCTCTGTAAAAAATTTCGGCCTACACATAGACAGCACGCTGAATTGGAAAACTCAGGTTTCAAAAATGAGTCGTAAAATCATTGCCAAATTACGTTCTCTGTATCGTTTAAAACATTTTCTCCACACAACGTCTTTTAACGATTATGCAGATATGTGTTACCCGAATCTCTCCCTGGATCTTCTGAACAAGTTGTAACGCCTTCTTAATAACTGTATAAGATTTATATTCGGGCTTCGTAAGTATGGCCATATTTCGCAATATAGAATATCAAATGACCCATTTTTGCCTTCTTATCGTAAGAGTAAATTTCACTATCTCTCCTCATCTCATGATAGGGTTCTCCGTTCTTCTTCTAACAACAAAATATGTATTCCTGTTCACTTCACCGAATTCTATGGGAACTCCTTTACAGTTCAAGCTACACGCCTTTAGAACTCCTTACCCGATGACGTCAGAAAACCTTCCAATAAGTTTGCTTTTAAAAAGTTGGTGTGTAATCATCTATTAAAGACAACGCTTCTTACATGAATCATCCATGTCATTTATATTGATGGACGTATATATTCATAGTTATTCATATGTACTATTTATTTATGTATGTTAATATGTATACATGTATGTTTATGTATGTATGTATATATTAGTTAAATGTATATATTACGTAGTTAATTATCATTTTTATTTTGTTTTTATTCTATATTGCTACACCTACGTCAAATCCTGACCACTCCATGGGTTTACTGATAGAGAATGCCTCAAGGCATATTCTTTAATATTAAGTAATGCAATAAAGAATAAATACATAAATAAATAGCTGTAGCATGGCCCTACCACGTATAAAAATAATAGGTAAATAAATATCATAAATTAAAAATTATATTTTATGTTTAAAATATTGATTACCTATAAACTTACTGGGACAAACTACATATTTCTTTCTTTTGTCATTATTGGAGGCCTCGTATTGTATAATAGAATGTTGTTGTCTTAAATGAATGTACGTTAATGTTTAATACTTAACTTTATACCTGTCGTAGGCAAGGTATTATTATAAATAGACATCGTAAATAAACCGTCTTTAAATCCCGCCAAGAATGTATGACACCGTTAAGAAAATTTAAATAAATGTTCAAGCCTCATAAGGTTGAAACATATGGAGGTGAGAGTAATTGCGTAAATAAACTATACGCCAGAAACAGCAAAGCTTTTATCTAATGAATTATTTAACATTCACATTCATAATTGTAATTTTTAACGATGGTAATTTTAATGTTCTTGTGATTTCCAATATGAATATGATCACGGTGAAAGAAACATTTGTGACCTAGAAAAAAAAGTTTCGTTCTTTAGAATATGGATGAGCAACTGGCAACCAAGCTTCGTTAATGATAGCATTTTAAGAAACTGTGTAAAAAAACTCTGTGTACAATTAAATGAGAAAAGTAAATAATATTCCATTAATAAAAAAAGACCGTTGCATTAACAAATTCATGATTGTTTTAGTTTATAAAATATCTCTACCGAGTAAAAATGTTCGTATGCAACTGTTATTACACAAAAAGTAACATTGGTTTTCAAGAGAAATAAATTACATCTCGTACGGACTGCAAAATTTATTTTATGATTGTTCTATAAAGAAAATCCTTTTATGAAATAAACGTTGACTTTTTACCCGTATTCCGCTCTTTATGTTTTAGAAAATTTAATAAAGGTAAAAGCAGTAAATAACGTATTCTTACTTCTATACCATGTGAAATAACAAAAAGCAAAACGTATTATATTAAAATAAATTTCATTTTGCAAGAGACTGCGATATTTGCCCTGAACAAAAGTAGCCATCTGTACATATACCATTCTTAGGATTTTTATAATAACATGAGCATATTTTCTTCTCTATAACAATGATAATATATCAAGCAATCTTTATTTTCCATCTCACATTCACTTGCGAAGAATAAGTTTTTATGTTTACTGGTTGTTTGTCTGTTGACCGTGTAGTGGCGATGTTCGGACATCCATTACCACATATATTCACGTGAGTGTCGTAAGAGGCAACAAAGGAAAACAAACCAGAAAATGGGCAACAGCGTCTTCCTAATAACTTAAACTATTAGAAAATAAAACGCTACCTACTATCTTTTCGCAGAGCTGATTGAAAACAACTCGGTCGTCGACGATTCGAGCCACTCTACACTGGATGTCACTGGGGAGCCCCGGCCAAGAGATGGGAACAGTATTCCATGTGAGGCCAAACCTGTACCTTGTAAAGTTGCAAGCGGTGTGCTGGCATGAAATACTGTCCCACGCTGCTAAACACGCCAACCTTTTAAGATGTCAATTTGGCCTTCTCTTCCAAGTGATCAAGAAACTGCACATCATTCGATATGTTAATTCCGATACTATCTGAGGCAACACGAGAAGTGCCCTGAAACTGAGAAGATACGACAAAGTTGTTTTTTTAGCGGTAAACGCGCAACTGAACTAGATTTAGTCGCCCCCAATTAGGATTACCAGGTGGAAAAATCAAAAGTCTGGAGATAAGGCCAGATTTCCATTGGAAAATCCTGAGATTTTTTACAGATGAAGATTATTTTTAGTTTGTTTAACATTTTATTGAAGAGATCTTTAAAATGTAAGCTGTATTGTATTGAAAATTCTAAAAATCCTGAGATTTCATGAAATTTGCAAAATCCAGCCGCAATCCTGAGAAGAGTACAAAAATCCTGAAATCTCAGGACAAATCCTGAGATATGGTAACCCTAACCCCAATACTAGAAGTTGTACAACAAAGAAAATTGGGAGTTTTGGTGATACGAAAACAGAATATTTATAAATATATCTAAAAATGTCTAAATAAATAACATATAATTCTCTTTATGTGAGAGCCGGCTCGACCGGGGTAGGACCACGCTCTCACAGAATACTAGCTTAAAATAGGAACGTGTTTCGTATGTAGATTCTTTATCAAGGAAAAATGTTCATGTTTATGGGCTGTGGCCCATAAACATGAATCTACTTACCATCAGGTGGGCTGAGTGCTCATTTGTCACCCTTCTATTATTATTAAAAAAATATGCGACTATATGAATATAAATGGCATAAAATCAAAGATGTAGTTAGTGAGTGGTACATTCTTCTGAAAAAAAGGATAGGTATTGAGCGCTTCTCGCTGACAGAGTTCTGCATTCTATAGACGAACTGCTTGAATAGTACACAAATAATCCAAAAATATGGTCAGGTATCTTTAATATAAAATTTTCTGATGATCTCAAACTTTTGAATAGAAATTATAAAGTAGCTCAATGCGATCCTCAAAATAAGAATAATAAAAATGATTTAATAGAACATTGTAAAGAAGTAACATAATATACGTGATAATATATATATACACGGTAGAGCCATGCTGCAGCTATGTTAATAACTAACTGTGCCCGCGGCGTAGCTCACGTATATACTTACTTATCTTCACGCACAATCCCTGACGGGGTAGCCAGAGAGAACAGATCGCCAAGTGTCACGATCCTTACATACCTCTTTCGCTTCTTTCAGATTCATTATCTTCTTCATACATGCACGTCTAGGTATCCGAGTACTCTTGACCCTACCCTCTTCGAGCAATTTGCTCACATGGTCTTCGAAAATTAGTCTCGGTCTACCTCGACACCTTTTAATATTAACTTTCGCGCTATATATTTTCACGTATATAGGTTTTACATAAAGAATTTGTCGTTTAGGTAAGAGAATATTAAACGATTTATATCATTACTGTACTCGTATCAATAAGTGGTAACAAAATAAATCATTATCATCAAAGTTCTAAGTCGTTTATGATAGAGCTTTTGTGTAAACGACGTTAGAAGTAGACTTAGCCGGTGTGTACACAAAAAGGTAACGGGGGCTACTGACACGGGAATAAGCAACATAGAGATGGTAATGTGCAAAACAGTCAGTACTGAGGTGCACTCCTACAACGCGTAAAGTTTGACCTTGCGCTTTATTTACGGTCATCGCATAACACACGATTGTGACTGTGAACTGAACGCTCTTAAAACTGAAAGGAAAGTTATTTCTTAATAGAGGGATTTTGGGCAGTGCTGCCAAATCAAAAAAACTCATTCAGCGCTAGGACAACACAAAAAGCGCTAGATTTCATGAAAACAGCACTTTAAAAAAGCCCTAGATTTCATGCTAAATTAACTACAAACAAAGTTTGTGTTTTTTATTATAATTTATAATTCAATAAAATATAATCATAATAAAGAAAACAATATTAAGTTTTTTTCTGGCAATATTTTTTGATTTATCAATACTTCGCAGGACATCGACTTATAATTATAGCAATTGCTGTCAATAGTAGTTAGTACTCTACGAACAATTAAAATGGCATCGATTGCTTTAAAGTGCAATGTATTTCCCAACTTAGTTTCAGATGTCAGCATCTGATTGCGGTTGCTACACAGTTTCTTTGTGTTGTAACTTCCAAGTAACTTTTAACTTAGCTGTGCTCTAAACAACTGACTGAAACTGAATAAAGCAAAATAAATGCGTTGGCAAAACCATAAACGGAAACTTTAATAAAGGGGATTTCCCGCTTATAGTCGTCGTTAAAAAAATCAATTGATCATCCTAAAAGGGGAGCCGGGAGATCCATAGCGCAGGGTATCCTAGTTTGGACTCGTCTCCCATGCTCTTTGTTTTGTGATAAAAATATGTTGAAAAAGATATACTGCAATGTAATGTGGACTAACAGTGCTGCTATAAAAGAGGTAGAAAACCCGCTAGTCGCTACAATTTTGAAATGTGTGCTAAATATAAATATAAAGCGCTGGGTTAAGCGCTAGGTGCTATATTGTTATATTATTATACTATAGATTCCAAAAAAGCGCTAGATCTAGTTCACAAAGCGCTAAACTGGCAGCACTGATTTTGCATATATTATAATTACAATATTGACATTGCGTTGCAATTTTGTTACTTTTGGTCGGGTTCCATTGTATGGCTTCGGTAGATACAAATTTCTTCAGTAAGTCTCAATACGATTCACCGGCGGAGAAGCTCAACACAGAAAAGGTAGTAATTTATCCAACTCCATCTATTACGTCCTTTGTGTGAGAAAATATCCTTTTTTAATCTCTTTTTGTGTTTTAAGTATAAATATATTAATTATTATGGAACGTTTTTTTATACACAAATCTTTTTATTACTATTTCTGAGATTTTATGGCACCATTGAACAAATTCGAACGTACATTTCAAAATAATAATCATTACTTTCGATAGAATTAACCAATTTCAATAAAACAAAGATTAAATGTAACTCGAAGATACGCTTTATGGTTTTATTAATGATTTCTTTGAAAAGATGTTTACTTTAGACGTGATGCGTTCATAATAAAACAGACAAACTGACCGACAGACAATTCTAAAAATTCTAAAAATGTACTTATTTAATTATTTTCAGTTCACCATAATGATTTTAGCCACAAAAATATACTATACCTACAATCAAAGACATTTAAGTAGTAGAAGTATACCTATATATTTAAATCACTTTGCCTACAATGTACAGAAATAGACAGAACATGTTATCATCATTTTATTATATGTATATATTTAAAGAGAGATGGCGCTGCTAACATCAATTCCAAAAATAAAAGAGATTAATTGACGCGATTGATACATTATATAAAACGTAAAAGAACTTATAAATCAGTGCCTACACAGTAAGCAAAAAATAAAGATTGATCCTCGCCAAAAGCAACGCAATTGTTAATAGCTCTTTTAAAATTTGAATTACCACATAGAGTACTTGGCGGTAAAGAATAAATTGAGTTTGTCAACACGCCGTAGGGCAGCGAGTAACATAAAGATTAGCAGTAAATATGAAAATTCATCTACAGGAAAAAACCACAACATGGCTTTCTGCATTACATTTGCACAACACCACCATCTATCGATGAAATTAGTTAACTTTTGTACATTAGATTTAATTAATTAATAAGGTTAATATATTTTTGTATAATATATTTAATACGTTCTTTAATACTTTTGTTTACTGCGTTTTAAATATACATAAGTATATCATTATAGAACATTATTTTACATTATTTAATTATGATTTATGATATGATATTAGTTTAAAATGTACTTGATGACTCAACCACAGCCACCGTTGATCAAATTCGTACCTATGTTTCCCTACCCATACTTCAGAATATTTATTATAACTTTTGATGGAATGAACTGATTTTATTGAAATAAAGACTAAATGTAACCCGAAGATACACTTTATAATTTCCTTAACAATTCTTATGATATAAATTAGTACTTTATACGTGATACGTTAATTAACAAACAGACAGACAGACAGACAGAAAATTCTAAAAATGGTAGAAATGTATTTAATTACTTATTTTTAGTACCCCTCAATCACTTTTATTACAAAAATATAAAATGTACAAAAATCTGAAATTTACATTTTTACGAGTATTATATGTATAGATATAGTTGTAACACGAATTGGTCGACTCGACCAGGGAAGGCCTACGGTCTCACAAAATACCAACGTAAAATAGCAGCTTAATACTGCTGTGTTTCGTAAAGGGCTTGTAGAAACCGGAGACCCTTTTTATTGGAAAAGAGGCATTTTATCTTAGTCCTCACGGCTGACAACGCATGTGCATTTTAATTCGCAAACTAAGATAGACGTAGATGTCTATACGCCACAGCAACCACTTACCATCAGGTGGACTGTGTTCTTGTTTATCTCCCTTATTCTATAATAAAAATATGGCCATGAACAAGTCGGTTTCCAAAAAAGCTTTACTACCGGCCTGTTTGATATGTCTGCATTACAGAAAAGATAAAAATAAGCGGCTCAGGTGATACACTAATTATTATAGCTTTGAATGGCAAATAAAAAAAAGTGTGAATATCACTTTTTTTCTCTCAACTCATCTCACTCAACTCAATAATAAAATAACTATTACAAAATCCGCAGCGCGCAAAAATACAAAAATAATTTAATATCACTACGGTTTTCTGGTCCGATATGTCTTAGAGACTTTTAAGAAAAAGTATATTCCTATCTAAAAGGCCGCTAATGCTTTTGTAATTTCTCTGGCGTATCGCATGCTCGTTTGCTTTCTGTTATATAGAAAAAATCTTAATATATAGTTTATATAAATATCTATCCTTTAAAAATAGACAATAACCACGTAAAGCTTTAGTAAGGGTCTTTGTAGTAATTTTCTATAGGTCAATGAATAACAAATTCGATCATGCGAACCAACGGTGAAGGGCATAACATTTATTTATGCACTGTTAAGCGATTCCTCGCTCATTAAATATTTTTGCTTTATGGGCTTAACATGTCACTTACCAATCATCATTCAATGAATATAAGTAACACAAAAGTAAATGATTTATCATTACCAATCATCATTCAATGAATATAAGTAACACAAAAGTAAATGATTTATCATTACCATAAAGCCCTTAATAAGTCCGCAAAGGATCAGCTGAATATAGGCCTACCTCAAGGAATGCCACAAAGCTCAGTCACTATCCATTAACTTCCTGCAACTCTTACCAGCTCGTTACTTCATCTAGTGGGGGCCGCCCTTTTTTTATACATGGGGAAATGCCTACGCATACCCGCCTTGCGGGGGCAAGGACGTGTTATGTCGGCCTCGCACAGACTAAAAACCCATGGTGTTCCACCTTCGCTGCATATTGGCAGGGTCACGGGAACGCTTTCACCGGCCGCTCCATGGCAGTTCCTTCTCAGTGGAGGACCTCTCCTCCCCATTCTCCTTCACAGTCAAGGCGCACCAGGAACACAAGGCACGCCACCCTCCACGGCCTCCAACTCCACCTGCATATCAGACCCCCCCGAGTCCGATACGCGGAGCCCATGGCCAGGAAAATCGAGCGCCTAGTAGCACCCCTTTTCCCGAACCCAGCGGCGGATCTGGTCTCTGGCTCCGCCGCCAACCAAGTTTCGGCCGCGGAGGGTAGGGAGAGCGGCGCCTCGCAATACCGACACTCCTCTCCCCCGCGTCAACGGTGCGACCCCGTCAGAGTCGCGGATAGTGGGGTCCGCCCTACACTCCACTTGCCGGTACAAAGCTGCTAATCGAGAACCATTCTTTCCCATTGGTTATCGGTTCTTCGAGCTATATAGCTGGCTCATTGCCACTTCAGCTTACTGTTCTATTGGGCTACGTCGGTCACTCTACTTCTAATGTAGAAGTCTTTTAAGCAGAGAAATTGCATAGCTGTCTCCATATCTCATTGGGCGACCTTGAGCTACCTCATACGGCTAGCAGTGAAGGACCATGTGTCAGATCCATATGTCATTACTGGTAGCATGCACTAGTTGTATATTTTTGTTTTCAAGTTTTGAAGAATACGTGACGAGATAATATGCCTAGCTTTGATAGGCTGTATTGAACGAAGGATTGAAAAGTAATTATAAATATGTAACTTATAATACGTCATATCGCGATGAGAATTAGCTATCTCGAAGCAGCACAAGCAATCTGCCTATCAAGTATAGTTGCAGCCTACGTACGTCCGACTACTGGATACAGGAGTAGATATAATATGGATAAAATAGAAATTAATTTACAGCTTCAAATTATTGAGGAGATATTACAGTAGTAGCAAGCAACATAATTGAAATAGAACTGTTATTTTTATTATTGTATATAATAGTTTTTCAACTTGTTTCGGATTCTTGTATAAAAAAAAAATGTTCTTATGTAGACATTTAATAATCTTATTATAATAATGCTTAATAATTTAAATAGTGATGTTTTATTGGAAGCGTTTTGTGTTTTATTTTTATCCAATGATAAGATCGATCATGGCCATCCATTTCATTGGTTACGCTGTGTATGCAGTGAAAAAGATAAGGCTCGGATACATCAAGATTAGTTTATTTCAGCTATTTCCACGGTATTGTGTCCTATGGGTTATTAATGTATGCATGAGCAATTTATATTGAAAATTTATCAATATTGCAGAAAAGAGCTATACACGCAATTTACAACATTATGACAAGGGACTCACATAGAGACCTGTTTAAAGAAAGAAACATTTTTTTTAAAACTAATGACAAAATAAGTGATGGTCATAGTTATAATACGCACAATAATTCCAAAATACTGTTCTAAAGTACAGACTCTATAAAACCAGCAGCTCATTTCTGGGAGATATTTATCACGATTAATAATAATTAATAAAAATATTCGACTTTGACTTTAAGTTTGAACAATATGCATTCCTAGATATATTTACATTATCCTTAGTTTTAATTTAGAATCATTTTTGTAACAAAAATGTGTAGCTATATAAAATAAACTCTAAGATAAAACTTTGCATAAATTACTTTTAATATTTTAAATTCATTGGAATACGCTTGAAGTTAATTACAGAAATGTTGAAAAAATTTAAACTGATTACAAAAGAGTTTTGATTTTTGACGTAAAACATTTAACTGAAATGTTCTGCCATATAAATTTTAAAAAAATACAGCCTATATATGTACGTACTCGAAATTAGAGGAGGCCTAATCCCAACAGTGGAATGTGTGAAAACATACATTGATATGATTTATTACACCACGTTAAGAAAATAACGTATTATATTCCGTAATTTACGCCGTATAAGAAACCATATAAGAAATTGATCCTTCAAAGTTTTGCAATTCCCCGGAGATAAAGCGATTAGAACTTATACTCGTAAGATTGATGAGAACAAAAGTTGTGCAATCTTTTCTTTCGTACTTTGGCTGTTTGAAACTTTGAAACACTAGATTACTTAATTATTTATTATTATTATTTTATTCCTTATTGCACCACATATTTGTACAAAAGGCGAGCTTAATGCTATATGACATTCTCTATCAGCTAACCTTGAGTAGAACAGAGAGTGAGTTATGGCACAGAATAAATAATAGTCACAGAATAACTAAGTTATGGGCACTTAAGTATTTGGATGGATAGGATGGATTTTTAGTAGCTCATGTTTTCCCCACTCGTAACGAAAGTTGTATTGACCATGTAGTGTTGAGATCAGATAGATATACTGCAACATATATACTGCATTCGGTTATTACTGACCATGGTCCGATAGAGTTTCATCTAGATAGCAAAATTATAAGTTATCCATCTAAAACCACTACTCTCAAAATGGATAATCCACCACTATTAAAACAATTATCTGATACAGAATTTAGCTTTGTATACAATATCACGGATGCCAATGATGCAGCTACCGCTTTAACTAACATTATTACTGATGCCATCATTTCTCATTCTAATAAAATAAATATTCCTCATCGTAAGCGTTGCATCAAGACATGGCTAACTCCTGGATTTGTACGCCGTATAAGACACAGGGAAGTGTGATAAAAACAACGCAATATTACAGATTACTTATATAAAGTATCGCAATTTTTGCAACAACTTATTGAAAAAAAATAAAACTACCTAAAAGAAAACTGATTTCTGTAAAATAAACGCAATCCAAAGGGTACTTGGAATACTATAAACAAAATCACTAACCTAAAACAATATTCACCCCCTCCCTGTGAGTTACTAAATCTAACTCATGATCCATATAAATCTCTCAATATTGTTAATAAGTTCTTATAAATAAATAAATAAAAAATAAATGAAATATCTTCTGAAGTCGGGACCTTCATTTTTCTATACAATACGTCATAACACCGACCTCAAAACTTTTTTGATTTTGTTTAGTTTTGTTGTTGTACGTTACTTATATTGTATTATTACAAAGTACTGTCTGCAGCAAAGTTTTTCGTGACGGTAGAACCCCTTCTGCGTAGGATCCGTCTCGTTTGATACTAACTTCTTGTCTGATTTTTCTATCAATCAGTATCACACCCACTGCGTGTCCCAGTTTTAATGCTAAGGGGACATGGAAGATATCTTCAGGAGTGATAAAACATCTGTGACCTTCTTTGTATGAATTTTGCTACAAGTGTCTACTTGAGCTGCAAGGAGGGACTACTCTTACTTTCAGGCGGAATGTTAGCTGGCTTTTCTCTCTAATATTATATTAAAACAATATTATGTTTTCGTGTTCATAGGCACACTTCAAGTCAAAACTTTATATTACTTTTCCAAAGTGTATAGAGCTTAGGGAATTGTAAGGAAAGCACGTCAGTCTATTTTCAACCGACTTCAAAAAAGGACGAGGTTCTCAATTCGTCGGAATCTTTCTTATTTATGTATGTTAACCGATTACTCGAAGACGCCTGAACCGATTTGGAAAATTCTTTTAAGGGTATATTTTCCAGGTGGTCCCATTAAAATTTTATCGAAAGCGGTCGAGCGGTTTTAAAAAAAATCAACAATAAATTATTTATATTGGAATCGGTTGTACAAAAATTTTAATTTTACCACTTGTATGCATGCTGTAAGAAACGACTGAAAGCATTTACGGCAATGAAAAGTGAAGGAATAAACAAGACAAACTTTCACAATAATGCAAAAGCGTACAGACGATTTGAAAATATTATTATCGTTCTGAAATTCGTGCTGAATATTTATATAAATACTAGCTGTGCGCCGTGACTTCGCCCGAGTGTAATTGAGGGTTTTAATTATATTGCTCAGAACCGTAATTCTTTTTCTCAAATATAAGTAGCCTAAGCTACTCCTTAGAACATTGTCTATCTGCCAGTGAAAGTCCCGTCGAAATCGGTCCAGCCGTTTCGGAGATTAGCCGGAACAAACAGACAGACAGACCGACAGACAGACAAAAATTAAAAAATTGTGTTTTTGTTATAAGTACCGTATATACATTCATATGCATGGAGTAAAAAGCTGTTATTTTAACATTACAAAGAGACACTTAAATTTTATTAATTTGTATATACTATAGATTTAATAGAAACTGAGCGCATCTACCATGGGGAGTGCTCTGAGGAATTGTTCGGATTAATCCCAGCCGCCAAATTTCACGAACGCACATCGTGGCAGAACTCCCGATACCATCCACACCATCTGGATGATTGGCGGTCCACCGCTGTGCGATTTAGAAGATGTTTTCTTCCTCGCACGACTTCCTTGTGAAATCGATTACCATCAGCGATTTTTCCGGACCGATACGACTTAGGGACCTTCAAGAAAAGAGCGTACTCCATTTTAAAAGGCCGGCTACGCATCTGCAATTCTCTCCCTGGTGTTGCAGTAGTTCATGGGCGGCGGTAGTCACTTACCATCAGGTGAGCCGCATGCTCGTTTGCCCCCTCTCCTATAAAAAAAAAATTATACTTCAACGTACAAGAGCGTACTCCTTTTTAAAAGGCCGGCAACGCATCTGCGATTCCCCTGGTGTTGCAGTTGTTCATGGGCGGCAGTAGTCACTTACCATCAGGTGAGCCGCATGCTCGTTTGCCCCCTCTCCCATAAAAAAAAAAACAAAAGTATAAATTCGGTCCTTATCTATTATCTATCACGGGAACAACTATAAATAAATTCAATGAGTGGAAATATTTGATTTAAAATATAAGCATAATATAAAATATAAGCAAGATAAACAAAATCCAAAAACGAATTACATTAAACTTTTAATGGATTCCACGGATTTGCAATTTAGGTTTAAATTAATTTTTAACAATACGAGACTAACAATTCTGGTGACAATTATTATATATTTTAGGCGGACGTGATTTTTGGTTTAATTATTAAACTTTTATTGTATTTATCTTATGAGTAATTAGCCATTAAGGCGACACCGCGAAAAAATGCACCTCCTTTCATCGAATAGTATAGGAGTATGACACGACTAACGAAACTGGAATTTTTATATAAGTAAATTCATGTCTTTATCTTGAGTTTGCTTGCTCAAAAACCCGATTGTAAAATTTTAACTCGATCATAATTATTTGCGAAAACACCTCTAAAAAATCACTATAGTTGAAATTACAACGAAATTACTTAATCTATATGCTTGGGAACCACTCAAATACATTCATAACATCAATATTCGTAATTTACTTGCTCATTATTTTGATTGCTAAAATCAATAATTTTTAAAAATATTTTAAGATTCTACGCGATTTCTAAGCGGTTTTAATAGTCGCGGACGCTACGCAATTTTAGACCTTATAACGGCGTTTTTGAAGTTTTTATAGAAATTATGTTTTACTCTGGTTAGTCCGGCGATAGCCCGCTTCAACGGTTTTCGATGTGTCGCCTTAATCAGCATTACCTGCCTTATCAACCCATGGTGTAGTGAAATATTGTAATATCTGCAATAATCAGTTAAAATAAAAATAAAAAATACTTGTTTGAATTCTAGTTTACTATTTGTTTTAAAAACAACTTTACAAAATCAAAATACAATTCCAGATTGATTTAAATTACCAGTCGGCCGCGCAGAATCGACATGCCCTGTTACAGTAGGCTGACCCCGATATACTGATTATCCAAAAAAAACCATTACATGCGATGTAATTCTATTATATATTTCCCTATGACTCAGCGGCTATTATGAATATCTGCTAGATATAACATAAAAATGCGTAAAATTACAGTTTACGTCATAACAATAGTGGTTTCACATAAGCAAAGAATAAAATAGCTGATTCTATGATGATACGATGTTCTATGATGTTAACTAAAAATAGATATCGGTCTCTTTTTATATAAATTATAGCAATTATATATAACTACCAACGTTATACGCAATGAAACGTACTACGTTACGTAATACTTTCGAGAAAAAGAGTAAAACAATTGGGCTCGTCCGGGATTTGAACCCGGGACCTCTCGCACCCTAAGCGAAAATCATACCCCTAGACCAACGAGCCGGCTGTCGTTAGTAATGAAAAAAATTAAATAGTATTTCTCTTACTATCCAAACCAGTTGTAAATAAAGTGAAAGTAGATTAACAAGATTGACCGCCTATGTTAATTAAGTTTTGTACATGTGTCATGATATCGAAAAATATCTTATAACAAAAACTAAACTAAAATATGCAATTTTACGTACTTGGAGTATTAATTTCTTACATTGATTACTACATTGTATTTTTAATTTATTTTAATTATTGTAACAATGAAACTTTCAGTCCATTTGATGGCTAATTGCTATTGCTCCTCTGTAACCAACTTCAAATAATGAGCTAAAAATGCCTAATTTTACTACTATGAATCCTATAATATGTATTATGTATCTACTTCAAAGCACTCGAAACGTCGGGAGTTTGTAAGAAGTCGGTAGTATAAAAGAAAAGTAAATTAAACGCGATAAATATAAATTTAATAAAAGATGACAAATTAAAAAAAATACCTTACTATTATATTTAATTTTCTTGTAGTCATAAAAAGCGAAATCATAGCTAAAAAGTAAATCAAAATATACAATTATAAGAATTCTGTTAACATATTCTATGTTTAATAATTTAAAATTAAAAATTTTGTACAGCCGACTTCAATATAAGTTATTAAGAATAACTCAAAAACTATTGGTCTGACCTTGATCAAATTCATATGGGACCACACGAGAAGTACCAGCTTTCAAATAAAAAAGAATCATCGAAATCGGTTCACCCAGTAAGAAGTTATGAGGTAACTCACATAAAAAAAGACATACAGTCGAATTGAGTACCGTCTCCTTTTTGGAAGTCGGCAGAAAAATAACACTTAACCTAAATGAAAAATAACTAGTTTGCCGAAAAAATTAAAAAGACAAAATCGGGCTCGTCCGGGATTTGAACCCGGGACCTCTCGCACCCAAAGCGAGAATCATACCCCTACACCAACGAGCCGCTTGGGTAACAAGTGTAAAATACTGTATCTCACTTAAAATAATTTTAATAAATTATCTATGGGTATATTTTATCTCAAAAATACGATTACTATTTACGTCATTTGCAAACCGGACTTCACACATGCATTTCGATTGCTTTCAAGTTGATCTTGTTTTAAAATTTATATATCATAGTTCACAGTTTTAGATTAATCTAAGTTCACAGTACGATGAATGCTTTAGAATAATATGCCGCTGCAAAAAAAAACCTATTCTTTTTTAAGAAAGTGCTACTGGTGAGGGTGACTAAATGTTGTGTTTTCAAAAATTGCAATCAGCAATTAGTGTTTTTCGGTAGCGCAAATTCGAAGCGTTTGGTCGCGGTGCTATCGACTGCTTGTTCAAATCCTGAACGGAAAAACCACGCTCTTACACTATCAGCTAAATTGCAGCATTACTGTAGTAGGTACTTTGTATGGCGAGTAATGAGAACCGGATAACCTTTTCGACGATGACCATTTTAATCCACAAGGTAAAAGCGCCAATGCATTTTAATTCTTAATCGAGAATAGATGTACTTAAGCGTCTGTGGGCCGTTCACACAGCACCCCCTTTTCCCACTCTTACCTCCATAACATGTACAATAAAACCATTATTGTAATAAAATAACACAAATTAAAAAAACAATTCGGAATGAATACTAACGAAACCACGTTATAATTATTGGTTTTACTGGGTAAAAACAAAAATGGCAACCTTTATGCATTTTCTTTGCCTAGCTCAACAAACATTAGTTCGAATGATAAGCTTCAAAAAGGTAAAAATAAGATATATATTTAAATAACACATATATTTAAATAAGATTAAAAACTTCAATAAATTAATAGGATTTAGCTCATCAAAGTACAAATAAGTAGAAAGTAATTCATATTCTCAAAACGTCTTTTTACATTTTCCGACGTGAATCTAAAAGTAGTTTGCTTTTAGAATCCTGATTGGCATACAAAGTCGCATAATTTGCCAGCCTTTGTGAGTTCAAAAAATTAAAAGAGGCGGAAAGCAATGTATTTCATTATTTAGCCTTTATAAAATACCGTCAATTTTGATTCTTATTTCTCAGACATGCAGGTTTCCTCACGATGTTTTCCTTCATCGCCGAGCACGTGGTTAATCAGCACTTAAAATTGCAATCAACAATTTCATTGGTGCCGGCATGGCAGCAGTAAGTTTTACAACAAAAAAGCAACCCGGGTTTGACCTGGGTTGCTCGCGTACTGTGAAACTTACAACGAGGGCCAAACCGCGACTCTGAATATGTAGGTATACATGTATGTGTGTATGTATAATATATGAATCAAAAAAGTAAAAATTGATTTCGGGGAACTAAAACATGCTAAGATATAGCGTATAGAGAGATTAAAGAAGCTTCAGAACCAGAACTACTTACCCGAATTTAGAAGCAATTATGACAAAATTATTTTGTTCTGTTTAGTTCTTTGAAGTTGACTTTTACTTTTTTAATTCTTTAATTTCATTCTTTTTATTTTTAAATTCCTTAAGCAAACTGCCTTCAGTAACCTAATTTAAAGTGCATCACCTCTGTTAAACTCCTCATATTAAAGCACAAGCAACATTAAACAATAATAACCGATTGAAAGATATATCTACTTCAAAATGGCATATTATTGTGTTCAGTTTTAAGCGTGTACAGTTCTTAGTTAAATAACGTTATGCTAGCTAATGAAGGTTATTAATGATGGCTAGTCTCCGTTGAGACTGGCCCCCGTGATCGATATTGGATCTGAATGACATTTTATCACAAAAAAACAAAATAAAAAGATAGACGCTGAGTGCTATTTGTCCGGAACTTCAGTGTCAGCTTTTCATTCGATCAGCTTTAAATAGATCTTTCCGTGTGAGCAATTCCAATAATCTTTATGTTGTTATCTATGTGCTTCTATTGATGAGGTCGCAAAAATATTTTATTGTAGTGAATCATACTACTGAACCGAAACTACTTTAGTTGTTATTTTTTTGTTTTCTTCTTTTTATATTTTATTGAAACCAGACTAGAATTCTATAACTTCAAGCTTATGAATTTGCTCGTACAGCTAGTTGAGTAAGTTTTCAAGTTAAAAAACGGTTTGAATTTTTATTTTTATTGATATGTTTCATTGGTGCAAAGTCTGGTCGTAAAGTTTAAGATAGCGCTTGGGGTTCAGGCACGGTGCGCCGCCGAACTACCGAATGTCCCATTAAATGTATCGCGCCTTGATTTATTGAGAAAGTTTCATTTGTTATGCAGTGGACTGAGACTGTATAAAATTTTTATAAATTTTAGAGTAAAATTTTATGCAATGAAATTTCTAATAAGCTAAGTGATAAAAGAACTTACAGTCAACCTCATACCCACCACCTAAGTAACATGTATGCTAGGATTCTTCTAGATCTCTTTAATTTATGCTAGGATTTTTTATATTTACATATGTATTTATATACGTGGTAGAGCCATGCTGCAGTTATATTAGTAGTATAGTTGTAGCACGAATGGGTCGGCTCGGCGGGGGAAGGACAACGCTCTCACAGAATACCAGCGTAAAATAGCAGCTTAACGCTGCTGTGTTTCGTATGGTAAGTGTAGAGAACCGGAGACCTTTTTACTGGAAACGAGACATTCCATCTTAGTCCTCATGGGTGCCAACGCATCTGTATTTTGATTCGTAATCGAGGATAAATGTAGATGTCTATGGGCCACAGCAACCACTTACCATCAAGTAGACTGTGTGCTCGTTTGTCACCCTTATACTATAAAAAATGTATTTATATACGTGGTAGAGCCATACTGAAGCTAAATTAGTAGTATAGTTGTAGCACGAATGGGCCGGCTCGGCGAGGGAAGGACAACGCTCTCACAGAATACCAGCGTAAAATAGCAGCTTTACGGTGCTGTGTTTCGTATGATGAGTGTAGAGAACCGGAGATCCTTTTTACTGGAAAAGAGGCATTCCATCTTAGTCCTCACGGGTGACAACGCATCTGCATTTTGATTCTTTTTTGAGGATAGATGTGGATGTCTATGGGTCACAGCAACCACTTACCATCAGGTGGACTGTGTGCTCGTTTGTCACCCTATCGCTTTTTGCTCCTATATTGTATTGTATAAGGTACAATCTATCTATCTGCCTTACTATAATAAAACTCTAACACGACGTCTGTCTGAACACGCACCACGCAAAAACCTGTGAACCAATTTGGATGAGACTTTTCCTGGCAGATAGTTGATGCTATAGGGAGTAACTTAAGCTACTTTTATTTTAGGAAAAGAATTAGGGTTCCACGCAAAAAAATTAAGTCCATGAAATCCAATCACAACAAATTCCACACCGGCGAAGTCGCGAGGAACAGCTTATAAAAAATAAATAAATATTTTTGAGGCACCAAATTATGAAGGGACCGAGACATGAGCAATGCATGTTGGTTAAGTTTTGTTAAACACTAATATTATATCTATGCGTGCAGCTTCTGAATCATGGCAGTAAAACAAACGAACAATACGATTTTTGCTATCTTTCGATTTTATCATACAAACGGTATGTTTGATTAGTGGTTAGATAATAAAATCGAACTAAGTATTGATACATATTGTGCGATGTAAGTTCTTTGTGATGTTAAAAAATATTCATGCGTGAAGAGTTTAAAGTGTTTCTGTGAAAGCTAACTAAGGTGAAAAGCGATGTGTAATGATGCTCAGAAATTTTCATCAATTTCTTTAAAAAAAAGAAAGGTAACATAGAAAGTGAAGCAAAGAGCATTTTTTGCTATATGGAAGGTATAAAAAATTCTCAAAAAATGTGTATTGCAGGTGAATGACCAATCAATAGAATTAAAGCATATTTTTATTACGTAAGAAAGAAAGAAATATTTATAATTAATATAAATAGTAGATTAAATAAAAGTAATAAAATGTTTATCAGAAACAAAATAAAAAAGATGGATAACTATCATTGACTCTATGCAACTATATATAAGAATATAATGTATGTACCATTAAATGAAGCCTGTGGTTATCCCTATTATATGAGACGTGCATAATACACATATTATATGTGCATTGTGCGCGTCTCATAGCATCTGGGCCAACTGGGTCTCCAGATTAGCTGAAAATCAAGCTCGGGAGTCTGACGCTAGGTTTAGTCTGTGTGTGCCTAGTAGAATGTACCCTAAAAATCGTTTTATTTTCACATAAATTTCAATAAGTAGGAAATGCGACATATGCTTAAATGCTTTCAACTGAAAATATCCTACTTTAATTTTTTCACTCATAAAACACAATAGGATACGTGAGGTTAATATTATGGTCATCCGGTTAATACTGTCATTTTATTATAACTCAAAAACTACGGAATTGTTTGCATAGGTGGCTCTGTGATACGATAGTTCTTCACATTAAGTTATATAGTAGTACATTATAACTCAATGGTTCTTCATCACTTAATCAAATAATAAAAGGTCAAAAGGGCGCAGCTTTAACGAAGCCATTATGACACTTACAGTAAAGTATATAATGTCATTAACTGATTTAACGTCGATTTTCCAAATTATTGCCAAAGCTTGTTTTCTTTTTTTTTTTGTTAATATACCTAGTCAGGTCATAAATTCTGTCACATGTTTAATATAAAATAATTGAAACAAATTTATTCATTATGTAACCATTTATATACCAAAATTAACTTAACAAAACATAGATTCTTATGACACTAAAGTTTATTCAAAATGACCTCCGTGATTTTGAATACAGGCCTTCAATCTCCGCGGTCAGTCGTCTATCGCAGCACGAACGAGGTCCATGTCAATATCGGCGGCTGCCTTAATCAAGGATGTCTTGAGTGACTCCAAATTGGGATGAGGCTTTGAGCACGCCTTTTTCTCCAAGTGCTGCTATATCTTGTAATCTAACGGATTCAAATCTGGACTGGAGGAGGGCCAATCTTCGTGCCGGATGAAGTCGATTTCACGCGCCGCCAGCCAGTCTTGTGTGCTCTTCGCTCTATGAGCTGGCGCCGAATCTTGTTGGAATACCCAGTGCCTGTTATTGAACATGGTATGAGAAACAGGTTCCACAAGGTTCGTCAGGACTGTATTTTGATACACAACTGCATTCGTTTTTACACCTTTCTCATTCTCACAAAAATGTACCTCTGTTAAGCCCCAATAAGAAACTCCCAACCATACCATGAGCGAGGATGGAAAATGACCTCGTTGGACACGCGGAATACGGTTGCTCGCTTCTTCACTACTTTGTGCGTACACGATATCATTTTGTTTGTTGTAGCTCTCTTCTACGGTAAAAATTTTTTCATCCGAAAAAGAATTTCCCGATATTTTTTTCCCGCGTACCGCTTCAACAAAGCGCGGCATCTCTTCAGTCTCAGGTCCATTAGACGAGCATTAAAACGATGTCCTGTTTTTCTTCGATATGCCCGAATCCCTAAGTCTTCATTTAACACCCTTTTCACCGTGGTTCTGCTTAACCCCATCTGAAGGGCCAACAGTTTCTGCTTACGTTTGGGATTTCTTTGAATTCGCGCCTTCACAGCTTTTATCACTGCTGGAGTCCTAACAGACCGAGGGCGACCACTTCTTGACTTGTCATTTACACTAGAGTCTTCATTGTATCGTTTGATGGTACAATAAACGAATCTTTTGGTTATATTCAAATTTTTCAGTATGTCAAAAATTTGAATTGGCGCGTAACCGCAACGATGCAACGCAATAACTGCAACACGGTCTTCTTTAAGCGTCCGCTCCATATTTAAAAATAAGTAAAATTCTAAAAAGTATACAGTTTTATTTTCATGAACAATTCTAAATTCGAATTCAATAAACTTTTTTGTGGCCAGCATTCTAAAAGTTTTTACTGTGTGACAATACTTATGACCTGACTAGGTATTAGTTATAGTATATAAACAATTTTGTGTTTTTGTCTCTATTCACATCCTAGTTTGGGGTTTATAGGTCGGCAAAGATTAAAGTAAACATAATGCCCTCACGTACCTTACCTTAGTCAAGTTTCTAGAAAAAGGTCTTTCAAACTCTCTCTAGAAACTCTACAATTCTAATTTAGATTGATTTAGTCTAAAGTCTGAGTAAGTTTTAATAAATAACGAAGAGTCCGACTTTTTCATACAATATGCATGGTGAAAGAGTAAAGGCGCGTCGTTTTTATTGAGGTCGACGTTGTTTGTCACAGGTTTTATAGGCATACCTGCGCGATATCAAATATTTATATGACAAATTCGGCACGCGTTTGCTCATAAAAATGCGCTACAAGCCAATAAAGACATCGCAGAAGGTAGTGTTGTAATGTTTTTCCCGTGCATAAAATATTATGATTGTCAAAAACATAATCGTGATATTTTAAGAGCTTTATTCCTGTTTTTTTTTTCCATAAACATGACGCTATGTTACGTTTTTATCACATTGACACTGGTATTATTTGGTATCATTTTGTAATGTCGATTAAGATGTTAGACATTTTTATTCTTATTGTTCTACTTGGTTTTGTACGTATCAAAATAAGGATTCTCTAATTTCTTTTTTCTCTTTTTTAAATGTTATGAGAAAGTGGTAAACCTTTTACATGTATACGACGGCTTACATAAATTACACATTTAAAAAACATCCGAGCTCGGAACAATAATGATTTATTGGCTATACCACAGAATAAATAATAGCCTATACGATTAATAATAGTTCAGTGCTGTTATGAGCTTGCGGCCCTGAAGCTGCCGAGCTGTAAATTATGATACAAGTCGACTAATATTAAAAGTGTATGCTATTAAATAATAAATTACACGATCATAAAAGTGAGTACCATGCCAACACCAATATTGTTCTTTTAGAATTCAAGAGCAATTGTAAAAAAATTTCGTACTTAATAATTTGTGAAACTGTTAGGCATGTCTCATTTCATTTTTAATTTCATTCATCCATCTATTACATATAATTTTTGGTGCGTCTGTTAACGTTAGTGATCAAACGGTCACGTCGTTTAGACGTTACTCTAATAATAATAATAATAATAATTTTATAAATAATGTGTATATAAATAATAAATATTAAAATAATGTTGAAATAGTAAAAAAGTTTTATAAATGCAAGTTATAAGTAGCTCAGAGTTAGACGTTATATTAAATTATATATTAATTTAGTTCGAGGCGCTAGCAACCTAAATTTCATGCCTGGCGTTACTGAAGTTAATGACAATGTAAACTGATTTATCATGTCCTCGGCGGTGAAGGTTATAACTACCATGGCTAATGAGACAATCCATGGGACAGGTATTTGTTCAGGAGTCAAATTTTGGAAGGTTGTACTGAAAAATATAAAATAGTAACACGAAACTGTCTATTTCTTAATATAACAAAGAGTGTGATTAATACGGAGACAGTTGAAACATTAAATTCTAAATTAAACTCTGGTCTAAACATTAACTTGATTTTAATTTTTACAGACAGAAGCACGAGCATCACAGGTTCATGCCAAAAGTGCGTGATACCTCAAAAACGAAAAGGTTGTGACCATAGAATTATAATAATTCTATGATAATGACCTTGCGTCACTTTAACGCTCGTGTTTTGTATGTACGTACGTAATAATTCTATGGCTGTGACGCTGTGAGCGTGCTTAACATGACGTGTGACCTATTTAAAATTATATTCTTTATTTTATTTTTTCTTTTTGAATACATATCTTAGTTAATGCTAATTAAAATTTTGAACCCATATCTTTTCAATCTAAATTGAAGAAATCATTATATATCTAATTAGGAAGATGAAATAAAATATATACTAGAACAATGAATCTAAAACTAAAAACCTTAAAAATATAATATAATAACTAAAATTTATTATTAAAAAGGAGTCCCTTTAGGCAAGGTTCCGAAAATGCTGGCAGCGTTCCCCCTTTGAATAGCTAGACTAATTCTTTGTCCGAGGTAGCTGCCAGCTCTTCGGTCTCCTGTGATGTCGACTAACCTTTTTGCTATTTCCTTAAAAAGCCTTATAGCGCTAGGACCCCACGGACCAAGGGTCTCGACACCGAATGGGACAAAATCATATTCGGAGCCTAGACCCCTATATTTAAATGCTTTAGCTTTTTCAGCCGCTTCACAAGCCGCACCAGCTTTGTTGTTGGTTCCATGTAGATGGGAAGGGGCCAGCGTGTCTGAACAGGTTGCATCCCATACCAGCACCCGGCCCATCTTCCATGGAATCAAACTCATACCGTCCGGTCTCTTGCCATCGTCTCTTGCAATACCAGACGGCTCAAGTAGGCTTGGCACGTTGACGGTGGCAAGGGACCGGCGTATGATATCGTTAAGTGCGGCATGTCTCGAGAAGCGGCCTGCACATTTTTGGCATGACAGTCCGTGATGTCCTAGCTTATCGACATCACTGCCACAGGGACATATATGAGGAGCGCAGACCGGAACCCCAAGCCGTAGACAGGTTGCGATCCGGAGCGTGTCAGGCTCAAGAAATGTTCCTGTATTTGAAGAAGGGTACGCGTGAAGCCAGTAGCCGGCCTCATGCGTACCCACGGCCAAAAACCTAGCACGCGCCGTACCTGTACTACAGCTCAAAAGACTGTCGTAAGTTAATTTACAGTATATGTCGTCCCAGCTCCTCTGTGAATTTGGAGTAACTGGAAAATTTTGACCTGGGCATGCAAATAAGAAAGCGTTTCTAGCTTCTTCCAAGCCAACAATCTCAAAGTTTGAATGGGATGCCCTTAAGATCTTACTTATGAGATTTGCTGAACTATGGACAGAAGATAGGAAGGCTGGTAAAGAGACACTCGAAACTTTGCGAATCCCTAAACCACCATAACGGATGGGTAGGGATGCTTGGGTCCAAGATTGCTCGTTCAACTGCATATTTAGAATCGATTCTAAGCTGATTTTGATTAAGTTGTCTACTTGTGTCAAAAGAAATGGGTGATTCCAAAAGGAACAGCTACGGAGCACATACGTAAATTTTGGGACGAAAAGACAGAATTTTAAGATGCAAAGTGCATAATGTGGACTAATTTCAAGGAGACGGTCAGCAAAATTTTGAAATTTAGTCGTTGAATTATTAATATATTCCCTAATAGATTCATCAAAAATTGGAGACCCTAAAAGGTCCTCCTAGGGTTCCGTCGTCCAAATACCAAACGTTGAATTTAGAATTTAAAATTTTGATTATCGGATTTATAGCCAAACTAAAAATTGCAGGTCCAAGGGGATCACCCTGTTGACAACCTACTTCCGAGGACAGTTCATTAGAGCGATATAACAGTTTTGTTGGGTCAGCGTAACTGAGAAGAAGGTAATTGTATATTTCCGGTATATGTTGTTTTATTTCCGTTAGCAGGGTATCCCTATTTACCGAATTGAAAGCATTTTTGACATCAATTTTGAGCAACACATCAGGCTGTCCGTAAGTTAGGAAAGAGCGTAGGGCATGGACAGCTGCCTCACACCCTCCTTTTACACCGAATCCTAACTGTACGGGTTCAAATTCCGAATTTAATTTTTGTAAAATATGTCGAACAGCAATTTTGGAGGCTAGACGTCGTAGTGTTGATCCAACAGCAATTGGTCTCACCCCTCCGTCCTTTTTAGTGAGGGCAATGAGGTTCGCGCCGAAAAGAATGGGAACAATTTCTGGATTGACATTACCGGAATACATAAAGTTGATTAATTTAGTGATCGAATTTACAAGTTGCTTGCCTGCATCACCCACAGAATGCGATGTTAAGTCTTTCAAATGTTGGGGTGAGATTCCATCCAAACCTGCAGCCGAACCTGGTTTAAAAGATAAGATGGTATCCGTAACATCTTTGTTTTGAATTTGAAGGCATGCTTGTCCTGCTGTTGGTCGGTCGAGAAAATATGGATTTACTGGAGCTGTAGGATGTTTTGTCCGTAAGGCCTGAAGGGTGTCAGGGGTATCTGGTGATAGCACGTCGTTGGAGAACAAAAGGCGAGCGGCACCTTTGAGATCTCCGTCACAGATTTTGTTTTCAATGAGTTTTTTGCGATTACGAGGGGTATCATGTTTGATTAGAGGTGCGGGAGAAGGCGAGGAGCTTACAGCACAGTTATTCTTAATCTTTTGTGTCAAGGATAAATTCGGTTCAACAGTTTTTATTATATGTAGTGTGCTGTATGAAAATAAAAATAGGTTCTGCCAGTCTTGAGTACAATTGTTTATGTAACATTTTTGGATTAATTGTGACAAATGTGTAGCAACGGTTATTCGAGCTCCTCGAGGGATTCTTTTAACTATGGGTATACTATTTTTCAAAAGGCTAAGATATGTGTGGAAAGGAGTTGGATCGCTGTCTACATAAGTAGGCGCACTCGGAATAATGGGATGGATGTCTAAAGGTGAACTGTTTTGGCTAATGCATTTCCTGTGTGTTTTTGTAGTATGTATATTGAGGCCTTTCGAAGATTTGAATGACTTGTTGCACTGTGTACATTTATGGTTCGCGTTCGACGTACCATCACAAGATTGGGTCACGGACTGCATTCACCAGAGTTAAATACATTCACAAAAAAGAATAACTTAAAACAAATTTAAAAAACACAATAAAGTAACTTAATAATAAACTTATAAACACAATAATGTACACTGAAAATATAAAAAAGTCAAAGTCAAAATATGACGGCTGCTTGTTTTGGTAACAAGACGCATGCGTCGTTACGTAGGTGCGTCACAGGATGTTCTTGCAATTGGACGCTGCAGTGGAAGCGACCTAGCTACGCATGTCGTTGCTAGGACAACCGATGGCGGCCTTAGCAACCGTGTCTTGAAATTATCACACGCCGATTAGAAGTTTTTAAAGACTGAAACGCCAATGTGGTTGGAACAAAAAAAAAATCCCCATGCGCACATATGAAAAATATCTTAATAATTTTTTATATGCAGGTTTGAGCCGTCAGGAAATTAAACTGGCTTAAAAATAAATATTTTAAGTGACCTGAGCCCGCTTGTCACATTTGTTATTACGGTGTTATTTGTCTTATCAATAATGATTGATTTTCACACAATATATACACTGGTTTTTACTGAGATAACATTTCCATCGCTCTATAGTATTTAATTTTATATGGAACACACTGATTTACTGTATTTAGATCACTATTTGTTAATTTTAAAAAAAATTGTAAAGGAGCTCGATGTTAAACATGACATGTACACATGCGCCTTGTGGTGAATCTTTTTTATGTAGTTTCACCACAAAACCAATCTTCCTAATATACACATGTGTATATTAGGAAGATTGGTTTTGTGGTGAAACTACATAATATGTATATATATATATATATATATATATATATATATATATATATATATATATATGTAGGCGCATTTATAAAATACTAGCCAGATCTACAGTGAAGGTTTAAATCTAGCGACAGAAACCAAGTTTGCGCGGGCGCGAGGTGGTAGCCGATACTACCCCCCCTCCCGAACGTGTCCTGACTTGTCGTAGCGGGGGTTGGTGAACGAAGAGAAACCCACATGACTGGCTCGCGGCCCAAGGTGGCCACTCCGAGTGTGCATGGTGTGCCTACTTCAGATGTGTGTTGGCGAACTGTGAGGGGTGTCCTCTCCCCCTACCGCTGCATCAGAGTTGGAGTCGCGGGGGAAGAGGAGTGTTGGTATGGTGATGCACCACTCGCCCTATTCTCTGCGACTCTGGCGGGGCTGCACCGTTAATGCGGTAGTGGTGGGTCTGCGGGGGAAAGGAGTTGCGGTATTACAAGACGCTACTCTTCGTACCCTCTGCAGCCGAATCTTGGTTGGCAGTGGAGCCAGAGATCAGATGTGCCGCTGGGGTCAGGAAAGCGGATGCTTCTGAGTGCACGTTTTTCCTTGGTCCCATGGCCACCGCTTATCGGACTCGGGGGAGACCGTTGTGCAGGTGAAATTGAGGCCACTAAAGAAGACCGCAAAAGAATGGCTGGGGTCTGGCCCGAACGATACTGTTATCTGTACTCTGTTCGACCAACCTCACTGGATCGTACGGATGCGTCCCTTTGATCACGCATGGGCCGGATGGCACTGTCCCTTCGACCAGTGTAACTCCGCAATGCATAAATCTGGACCAGCCATATTTGTCTTTTCAACCAGCCGCGCGGCATGACCCGTTACGACATTGTCCCTTGACCAGCTTAACACAAACCCAACCCTCAACATCAATCATCAATTCTGTCGAACAGAATATTCAGAGCAAAACTGATACACTCTTCAACTCATTAGACTACAAAAAGGCCACTTAATCTCTCAATTCATAGCATGTCAAAAGTTAAACATTTCCCCGGTACATCGCTACACATTTCGAAGTTTAAAATGTACCTCATGTAAATCATATTTCGCATGAACATAAAACTGAGATAACAAATTAAGTAATAACAAGTGACTAAGAGTATGAACGCTTGGAAATACCTCCGGCAACTTCTTCAATACTTAATTTAAATTCAACTAGATCCATTCAAAGGAAACTTTACTTATTTATTATCATAAAATAAAATGTCCTAGAGTCATAACCTTTAATCGTTAGTTACGCAGCAATTTATTTTTATTTCACTTTCTTTATATTAAATTTCATTTGATTTTTACGAGCATTCATCTTTTTATTTAGTCATCCTTGTTACATCTCAACGACGAATACACAAGACCTCTACCAACACCACACTCGCACCGCACCCACTCTTTTAGCTAAAATAAGTAAGCAACTCTACAATTTAACAGGGTCATTATCACCCAAACATACTCAGGTTAGTCAATTGAAATAAGCTTAGCTTTCAGACATTTCTCTCAACCAATTAAAACGTTAACCACTTGTTACTACAAAATATTTTTTTTTCACAGCAATATTTAAGACAAAAATGTCGGTCGGCAGCAGCGGTAAATAATCCGCTCGCGGCGTCCCACGCCAACAGCATATTTCCATTCAAGAGCGATCGGCACAGCACCACGCCTTCATTCTTCGAAGATTATATGTGGACGATAACTTTATACCACTTCTGACTTAGGCGAAAGAGGATCATCCCAGATGCACGCATGATGGATGGAGTCATTCAGGAGCGATGAAAATCTGATGGTGTGGTGGAAGGCCTTTGTCTCGTAGAGACTACTGTTAGTCGACTTGGAACGACCTGATAGTCGTTGTCTCTACAGTAGATCGTATCACAAGAAGTGATCAAGATAGGATAACAGTTTGTTACTAGTCATTGCGGCATTGTGACCACTGTGTGTATTCAAATAGATTAACTTAAATTTATCTGTGTCTTGGCACACTGTACATAATGCTTTTTTCGGGAACACTTGGCGGGAATAGTGACCAAAAGTGTTATTACTCCGTAATTATTATGATACAAAGTATATTTTGTTAAGTACCCTCAACCGACGAGCATGTATGCGTAGGTACATATATAGACGTAAAGGAGGCGTTTTATCACGAGTATTAGCAACGCCGCATACCTCAATTGATTAAAAATCCTACGCAACTTTTACATTACCAATCGCTTTAAAAGATCATGCAGCTAATTGTCTTACCGAGCCTAAGTTTACTAAAACGACATATCCCTTAGGGAAGAAACCCGAATTAAAGAAACAGCGTCTGAAACTGGTCTTCATTTATGATCCCTTATCGAGTAAATTCCTAAAACAATCATGACTGGTGAAGTTATTACTGGATTTGTTATTATCTGAATTTTATGTTCATTTTATACGTGGTAGAGCCATGCTGCAGCTATATTAGTAGTATAGTTGTAGCACGAATGCGTCGGTTCGACCGGAGAAGGACCATACTTTCACAAAATACCAGCGTAAAATAGCAGCTTAACACTGCTGTCTTTCGTTTGGTGAGTGTAGAGAACCGGAGACCTTTTTACTGGAAAAGAGGCATTCCATCGTAGTCCTCACGAGTAACAGCGCATCACGCACGCAACGCATCTGCATTTTGATTCGCAAACGAGGATAAATGTAGATGTCTATGGGCCACAGTAATCACTTACCATCAGGCTGACTGTGTGCTCGTTTGTCACCCTAACCTATAAAAAAATGCGAAATATGGTATTTACATGGGGTACCGTTCAAAGTTCGACATGTTTAGCGATGTACCGGGAAAATGTTTAACTGTAACACGCTATGAATTGAGAGAATGAGTCCTTTTTGTGTTCTAATGTATGATTAGTGTAGCAGTTTACGTGGTAGAGCCATGCTGCGGCTATATTAGTAGTATAGTTGTCTTTCCCCGGTCGAGCCGACCCATACGAAGGACCACGCTCTCACAGAATACCAGCGTAAAATAGCAGCTTACACTGCTGTGTTTCGTATGGTGAGTGTAGAGAACCGGAGACCCATTTGACTGGAAACGAGGCATTTCATCTTAGTCCTTACGGGTGACAAAGCATTTTGATTCCCAAACGATATATCGTTCGGGCCAGACCCGAGCGGTTGGTCGTAGGGACATGCTAATTAGTTACAGTATGTGGTGGCTTGAGAGAAAGGTGCCGTCCGGTCCATGCGTGGTCAAAGGGACGCACGCTTTCGATTATTCTATCATTGAGGGTATTAGTATATTTACAAGAGGACATGTGTTGTTAAAGTGTATATCTTCTATCGATGCTAATAGTGCCGAGCAAGCTGTACAAAGAGCTATGTATATGTGTGTGCTTAGTAAAAATAGCCAGCTGTCCGGTCCATGTTCTCAAATGAGATGATGGATGGTCAAAAGGATGCCTTAACTAGTGTTAGTTTGCATGTGGTCAAACGTAATCGCCTTACGTAAGTGTGTGTATGCCAAAATATAGAGACAGTAAACCTATTCATATCAGGATAGACGAGCGGAAATAATGGTGATTAATAATGTTTGTTGTTACAGGGATTCATAAAGGTACACGCTCGAGGACGGTCGTATGTCAGGATTGGCCATGTATAGATACGATATGGCCATATATATATCAAATAAATTAGAAATTAATCTTAGTACACATCCCAAAGCTGGTAAAAGTTACGAAGTAGTTAGTTCGCCAAGTAAATACCTCTTGGCATGTACATGTGGCATGTCCTCATAATATTTTATTTCTTAGACTTGCAGATGTATCTCACTCGATGGTTTCTGCACCGTCAAGCCAGTGGTAATCGTAACTTGAATTCCATTTAAAAATTTGATTATTACATTGACCGGCGTCAACCTCGGTTTGCTTGCGTACTACAAAATTTACAGCGACCACTTATCTTCCGACGCCAATATTGTTTATAACAGACTAGCTGGCCCAGCAGGCGTTGTTCTGTCTTTTCCGGCAGGAGGCGCGATATTCTTAATTACATTCTCAACGAAATTTTTACTTTAAGAAATACATAACTCGACCACACTATGTTATATGCTCTCAACATGACCTAAAAACTATAAGCATTTTCATTAGAAATAACTTTTACGCGATTTCATTATGAATTCCTGTAACCTACATACCCTTCTGTCATCATTTTTAATTTTTTCGTAGAGCCAATTATTTGTCGGTATCTTTAATTTTAATGAAATGTTTTTGTTTTGTGGAGTGTAGTGGGGGTGTCGGAATATCCACTACCACATATTATTTCGTGAGTGTCCAAAGTAGCGACTGAGATCAAGCACAAATCAGAAGATGTGCAACAGCGTCTTTCTAATAACGACTAAAATTAAATAACTGCGATTGCCAACCCACTTGCCAAGCGTGGCAACTTTTTTTTTTATAGGAGAGGGGGCAAACGAGCATGCGGCTCACCTGATGGTAAGTGACTACCGCCGCCCATGAACAACTGCAACACCAGGAGAATCGCAGATGCGTTGCCAGCCTTTTAAAAAGGAGTAGGCTCTTTTCTTAAAGGTCCCTAAGTCGTATCGGTCCGGAAAAACTGCTGGTAGTAATCGATTCCACAAGAAAGTTGTGCGAGGAAAAAAACTTCTTCTAAATCGCACAATGGTGGACGGCCAATCATCCAGATGGTATGGATGGTATTGCGAGTTTAATCGCGATGTGCGATGGTGAAATTGGGCGGCTGGAATTAGTCCGAACAATTCCTCAGAGCACTCACCGTGATAGAAGCGATAAAATGCGCAAAGAGATGCAACATTTTTACTCAGTGCTAATGAGTCAAGCCGATCGGAAAGAACTCGGTCGATGAAATACTGTCCCGCTCTGCTGAGCACGCCAAGCTTTTAGAGGCCAATTTGGCCTTCTCTTCCAAGTGACCACGAAACTGCATGTCACTCGATATGTCGACACCAAGGATCCCGATACTGGCTGAGGCAACAAGGGGAGTGCCTTGAAACTGAGGAGATACGACAAAGGGGTTCTTTTTAGCGGTAAACGCGCAAACTTGTGTCTTCTGGAGATTGAACTGGACTAGATTTAGTCGACCCCAGTCTGAGACTTTGTTCAACAAAGTCTCGAATTCAGACACAAGTTTGTTCCGGTACTCGGCAACGTTTTCCCGAGAAATATTGGCACGGCCGGTGTATAAAGCATCACCAGTGCTGTCGTCCGCATAACAATGAATGTTACTGGTTTGCAACATATCATTGATATGCAGAAGAAACAGCGTTGGTGATAGCACGCAGCCTTGTGGAACACCAGCGTTAATGGACTTGTAATCGGAGCGTGCACCGTCTAGTACGACCTTGATGCACCGATCTGCAAGAAAACTGGTGATCCAATTGCACAATTTCTCGGGAAGCCCATAGGAAGGGAGCTTCGAAAGAGGCGCTTTGCGCCAAACCCGATCGAAGGCCTTCGCTATGTCCAAACTAACGGCCAACGCCTCCCACTTGGACTCCACTGCCTCCGCCCATCTATGAGTTAGGTAACCTAAAAGATCACCAGCTGAGCGACCTCGACCGAAACCATACTGGCGGTCACTAATCAGCTGGTGATCCTCAAGGTACCGCATGAGCTGGCTGTTAATAATGATTTCCATTACTTTGGAGAACAAGGAGGTGATAGCAATAGGCCTGTAGTTGGACGGATCTGAGCGGTCGCCTTTTTTAGGTATCGGGTGCAACAAAGCTGTCTTCCATGAGTTCGGGACTGCGCCAATGGAGTAGGAGTACCGGAAAAGACGCGTTAAAACCGGTGCCAACTCCGGAGCACACGTCTTCAGCAGAATAGGTGGGACTCCATCAGGCCCACTCGACTTGTTGACGTCTAGGGAGAGGAGTGCTTTACGCACCGAGCGTTGTGTAACCAGCACTTCCTGAATGGAGCACTCACACCGCGGGATGGTCGGCGGTGTGTTCCCCCCGTCATCTAGAGTCGAGCTGGAAGCATAAAGAGAGCGTAGCAGATCGGCTTTCTCTTTTATATCATGGGCCAGTGAGTCATCCGCCCTGTGCAGAGATGGCAGAGATGGCTGACAGAAGTTCCCTTGGACAGCCTTGGCTAGAGACCAGAATGCACGTGTTCCCGAAGGGAGGCGAACTAGTCTCTCGCCAATTCTGCGGATGTGCTCTGACTTTGCCTTGGCAATGACACTTTTGAAGGACCTGGAGGCGGAATTATACTTATTTTTAAGAGCGCTGGTATTTACATCCCGGGACGTTGATGCGTCGTCCCAGGTTCGGTAGCACTCCTGCTTATAGCGTGATGCAATTTTGCAGGAGTGACCAAACCATGGCTGATTTCTGCCTCCGATAGGCACCACAGATGATGGAATAAATAATTCCATTCCCTGAAGTACCACATCAGCAACAGAATCAGCAACAACGTTGAGATCATCCGGCGAGAAGCAAACCCGGCCCCAAGGGTAGGATGCAAAAAAAGACCGCATCCCGTCCCAATCGGCCGACCTATAGTGCCAAACACGGCGGCAAGCTGCAGATCGCAATTGCGATTGGAGCGTGAGTGGCACCGTACTCCGGATCCGAATGGTCCGCAGAGAGCCCAGAGGGGCATCGACGTAGACCTGATATTCATTCGGATGAGAGTTCAGCAGAAGGTCCAACAGGGAAGGTACATGATCCTCCACATCTGGGATCAGCGTAAGCGAAGTAACCAGTTGTGTCCAACCAAGGCAAAGTCATAAACAGATCTCCCCGCATGATCGGTTAAGCGTGAACTGAGCCATTCGGCGTGGTGGGCGTTAAAATTGCCAAGAATCACGATCTCTGCGGATGGGACATGTTGTAGCACGGAGTCTGCAGCCATTTGGACGTGGTCGATAAGTCGGTCTGTGTCGGCATTACCGCTATGGGACCTATAGAGGCACCCGTAGACGCGGGGATGGTCGTCGCTGTCTACGCGTAGCCATAGGATGGACAGGTCTTTACCTTCAAGACTGCCGAGGCGTCGAAAACAAATGGCCTCTCTGACGTACACGCAAGCTCCTGCCCGGGGCACAAACGAGTGTTCTAATTTGTACCCCGGGTAGGAGAGATACGAAGTATCAGCCGGAGAGGACACCTGTGTCTCGGTTAGAAAGAGCAAGGCCGGCTTAGCTATCTCCAGATAGTAGTGGACGGCGTTAAGGTTTGAATGAAGTCCCCTGATATTGCAGAAATCCACGGAAAGCGTGGCAGGGGTTGCCTTTGTCTTTTTGCTCCGCTTGCCCTTGAGCAGGTTTCGTCTTGAGCGGAATTTCACCCCCCCCCCCCCCCCGCCCCCCTAGTATACGCGGGGCGGCCTGAGCACCCACGCCCAGGAGTGGAGTAGTTTGGTCGTGGATGCTCAGCGAGGGATTCTCCAGGGGTGCTCGTACCCTCCTGGGGTAGTCTTCTGTTCAATTCCGCTACCATGTTGATGGGGGGGGGGGGGGGGGGATTGGGCCTCCGGCCACCTGCACCTGTAAACCTCTACTTCACGCTGGTATTCTGTGAGGTCGTGGTACCACCCTGGTCCGAGCCGGCCCATCCGTATGACGGCAGAAGCTGCCGCGTGGCTCCACCACTGATAGAACTGTAGAAAATATTCCCCTATGAGGTAATCCATGGGGGAGGCCTAAGTTTAGAAGTGGACTTTAACAGAATGTAACGGCAATGAATTTTGTGTTTGCATTACAATTACATTTTAGATTATTTACAGGGATTGAAAACATTTAAAAAGTACCGCAACATCATCTTAATGACGCAAATCCGCTAGCCAAACGAAGCAAGTCCTTCCAATCATGAGGATGGCTTTGTCAAGCCTTGGACTGTTACGAGCTGATAAAGCAGAAGAAGGTTATTATTTCAAACCACAACCTTCTTTTGTAGAACAACAGAAATCAACTTAAAAGAAAAAAGGTATTTTGTCTAAGATCTCTGTTTTTGAGAGGTTTTATTTTTCTGGTAGATTTACTTTTGACTTAGCCTCGGCATTTTTATTCACATCAAGTGTAATCTCATTATTAGTTAAGTACATATTGTGGACGGATTTCGGGTATCAATCTAATTTAAGAGAAAGCAATGAGAATAATATTTTGTCTTTAGTATATTCTCATTTATGTATGGCTTCACTGCTTTCGGCTTATTTTGGTAGACTTATTTTTCTTAACGTAACGTTATTGGAATAACGAGGATAAATCCTATTTATGTTTCATGGATTCATTATTTAGAAAATAACGTCCTTGGAACCGATCTTCGACACTGGCGATAATAGACGAATAATTGGTAACAACCACGGCAAAAAGCAATCAATTGTGATATTATAGTACCTCATGTGTATGTGTAAACACTCGGCTTAATCAACCTGTGCCCTAAATAACGCTCATAATATGTTCGTTGGTAGGTTAGTATTCAATGTTAAAATATGAAGACAATTACAGCAATTAAAAATCAATTGTTTATACTCGTTCTTTATTATTTATGTAACATAAACTATTGATATTTAGTTCGAGATAAATCATTTCGATATTTAAAGTTGTTAAAAATTAAATTGCTTATATCCCCCTTATGAAATAAAATGATGTATCTTACCTAGTTTTAAGACCACCTTCCCCTTCCTCAACTGCGTGCACTATTCCTGTCACCACTAATCCCAGCACCACTACTCTTAACACCGCTGCACTAGAGGAGGGGCACTAAAACGACTTAATATAATGAATTTCAGTAAAGTAACGCCTGATTCTATTAATTTCTGACAGACTGTCTGTCTGTCTGTCTGTTTGTTCCAAATAATCTCCGAAACAGCTTGACCGATTTTGACCGGACTTTCACTGGCAAATAGCTGATGGTATAAGAAATAACTAAGGCTACTTTTATTTTAGAAAAAGGATTAGGGTTCCGCGCAAAACAAAATTAAAACCCATGAAATTTAATCGTAATAAATTACGCGCGGGTGTAGTCGTGGGGAACAGCTAGTTTAAACTAAATTTAAATGCTAGAGATTTGAAGGTTAAAGAAAAGAAAAAATTTAGACCTGATTAGTAATTAGTAATTTCACAATTCAAAAAGTTAAATCAATATTTTTTTGAAATTTATTTCAGAGTTGAAATACAAACACTGAATTCAACTTCCACAACGTAGAAGAAATGTTTATTTGAACGTACCATTATAAAAAGACACTGTAATATGTCACTAAGCCGTGTAGTGGCAGTGTTCATTACTGCTTATCGTCCTCTGGACGGAGGGAAACAAATCAGGTGATGGCCAGCGTCTTCTTAATGATACCTAATAAATCAAAAACTGCGGTTGTCTACCCGCTTACTAAGCGTGTTAACTAAAACAAATATCCCCACAATGAGGCTATCTATGGGGGAGGTTTATCTTCAGCTGTGGACTTTTATAGGCTGTAATGAATAGAATATATGTCACAATTGGTGCCCTATAAGTAATTCTTCATGACAACTTTTAGCCAAGTTCTTGAACAACAATATCAGAAACTTACTTTAATCTTGATAAAATCTTATGTCGTGTGGTAGTGGCGTAAAAGAATCCACTACCTCATGTCACCGTGTGGGTGCTGTAAGATGCGACAGAGGGAAACTGAACTAGGAGATGGGTAGCATCTTGCTGATTAGAGCTCATTATAATAGTAAAAAAAAGTGTTTACAAAACCGCCCGCCAAGCGTGCCAAAGCAAGTAGACTTATGATGGTCTCTCCTTTATATTGGATGTATTTATTGTAATTAAATTGTAATGGCTCTCCAGCACCTTAAAAACGGCAAGGCCCCAGGCGAGGATGGAATTACAGCGGAGCTTCTGAAAGCGGGTGGAAGACCGGTACTTGAAGTCCTTCAGAAGCTCTTTGATTCCGTCTTCCATGGTGGCATTACACCGGAGGCGTGGAGCAGAAGTGCGGTGGTCTTGTTCTTCAAGAGACGTGATAAAGCTCTCTTGAAGAACTGCAGACCGATTTCACTTCTGAGCCGCGTCTACGTGCTGTTTTCGAGAGTCATTACGAATCGTCTCGCGCGCATACTTGACGACTTCCAGCCTCCCGAACAAGCCGGTTTCCGAAAGGGATTTAGCACCATAGACCACATACATACCCTTCGGCAAATTGTATAGAAGTCCGAAAAGTACAATTATATGTCTGGCGTATGTGGACTATGAGAAAGCCTTTGATTCCGTTGAAATTTGGGCGGTGCTGCAGTCCCTTCAGCGGTGCCAAGTTGACTGTCGGTATATCGAAGTGCTGAAGTGTTTGTACAGTAGAGCTACGATGGCTATCCGTGTACAGAACCAGAGTACGAAACCTATCCAATTGCAGTGAGGTGTAAGACAGGGTGACGTTATATCCCCAAAACTTTTGATCGCTGCATTGGAAGACGTTTTCAGGCTTCTGGACTGGAAAGGATACGGTATTAACATCAATGGCGAGTACATCACTCACCTTCGATTTGCCGACGATATAGTCCTTATGGCAGAATCACTGGAGGACCTAAGCACCATGCTCAATGACCTCAATAGTGTCTCCCAACGAATAGGTCTTAGGATGAACATGGACAAAACAAAGATCATGTTTAATGTCCATGTCACACCTATGCCGGTAGTTGTTGGGAGCACTAAGCTCGAAGTTGTTGACTAGTATGTTTACCTGGGACAAATAGTCCGACTAGGTAAGTCCAACTTCGACCGAGAGGTCAATCGACGGATTCAACTCGGCTGGGCACCGTTCGGGAAACTACGACACATCTTCTCGTCCGACATACCTCAAAACCTTAAAACGAAATTGTACAACCAGTGCGTGTTGCCAGTGATGACTTACGGATCTGAGACGTGGTTCTTCACTGCTGTCCGTATGAGGAAGCTCAAGGTCGCTCAGCGAGCTATGAAGAGGGCTATGCTCGGGGTTTCTCTGCGTGATAAACTTAGAAATGAGTATATCCGCAGTAGAACCAGAGTAACCGACATAGCCCAACGGATTAGTAAGCTGAAATGGCAGTGGACCGGCCATATAGCTCGAAGATCCGACAACCGATGGGGAAGAAAGGTTCTTGAGTGGCAGCCTCGTACCGGTAGGCGAAGTGTAGTACGACCCCCCACGAGATGGAGTGACGACCTGGTAAGACATGCAGGAAGTCGCAGTGTCGGATGCAGGTGGCTCAGGACCGTGCTTTGTGGCATTCCTTGGGGGAGGTCTATGTTCAGCAGTGGACTTTTGAAAGGCTGTAATGATGATGATGATGATGATGATGATTAACTGTAATAAGCATCCTAGCAGCATGATTTAAGATTTACGCCAGTCTGGATATTTTACTGTTTAGTGTAGTTTGTGGTGAAAGAGAATTCATCAAATCATCCCGTTACAGTCTCAGGCGTTAGAAGCGACTATGGGATATGCAACAAAGACCTTATGGTTTTCTAATGATGATGGAATGGGTATAACCACACTTCTCGCTAAACACTCAGCGCGGGTACGGGAAACAGTGTCGAAGGTGTCGAACTCGAAGGTAGATTTAGCTTATTTAACTCGTATTATGCGATATAGCTTAAGTAATAAAGACTCTCAATAACCGTGAAAGTAAAAGTTACCGATGAAATAACTTTAAAAATGTGCAAAATTTCACAAATATCACAGTTACTTTATGTTATACTAAAATTGTTTGATGTGGTTGGGAGGTGGGACGTATCACATTTTCTGGTTATAGTAATGACATATTGACATTGGATATCGAAATTCGATATCAAATTTCAAAGCTACAAATTTCAGTATCAAGAGATATCTAGAAAGCGGATGTGCAAGTATACGTAACTACATTTATTCAAACTTGACGCTATACGATGTAGATGGAGTAGAGCTGTAGATATTCAGTGCGCTGTTTACTCATAGATATTATCAAAATTCCTTAACTCTTAGCGGTGTTATAAACTTTATAATGGTATCTATTCGGTGGGATATTTCTGGTCTCCTGATATATATATATTATGACTGTTGTTAAATTAAGTTTAACGAACAAAGTAACATTCTATGAATGTGATTCACAGGACTTCGTAAGTGGAAAATGTGATAGTTTTTATTAAATACTAACGATCCATCCTGACTTAACGCGGGTGATTTCTGGGTCTTTACAACAGCGCCACCTACCGGGTTCGACTCTAAATCTAAACCATACAGGGACCCACTCAAACACAATAAATTTTTCGTGAGTTTCGCGAGACTAACGGACAGCAATTGATTTTTATACATAGAGATAACCAGTGTCTTTAAAGAGGTTTTAACAGAAACTAAAAAAGAAAACTCCATTAACGTTCATGTACAAATTTATTTAAAACTGCCTTTGTCTCTAGTGAAAATACAAACGAAACGAAAACTTTTTATTCAAGCACTCCCCGATTTACTTTGCATTTTAGAAGCTATCGTATAATTTTATTGTATAAATTTTGTATCTTGTATCTATCTATCCTACTAAGAACAAAACTTTTTGAGTTTATTTCAAGTTAGATAGAATTCATTGTTGCACTGATTTATACCTAGTCAGGTCATAAATTCTGTCAAAAACTTTTTGTAAAATAATGTTACACTTTTTGATAATTTTATAGAAATTATATATCAAATGAAAGATAATTTAATTAAGTATACAATTTTATTTACATTATTCAAAATTCCCTCCCCATATTTTGAAAACATGTCCTTAATCGACGCGCCCAGTCATCAATCTCAGCACGCACCACACTCATATCTATTTCTGCCGCTGCTTTAGCCAAAGATGTTCGGAGAGATTCAAAATTCTGATGAGGTTTAGCGCAGAATTTCTCCTCCAAATGTTGCCGTATCTTATAATCCAGTGGACTTAAATCTGGACTAGAAGAGGGCCAGTCTTCATGTCCGATAAAGTCAATTCCATGTGGTGTGTGTGGTGGTCGACCAGTTTTGCGTGCTTCGTGCCCTTTGAGCTGATGCAGAGCTGTTGGAATATCCAATGTCTATTTTTGAATATTGTTTGAGAAAGAAGTTTCACTATATTTATTAGGACGGTATTTTGGTACACCTCGGCACTGGTTTCTATACCTTTTGCACAGAAAAACTCAGTTAAGCCTGAATATGAGACTCCAAGCCAAACCATGAGTGACAAAGGATAATGTGCTCGTTGAACCCTTGGAATAGGCGTGCTGGCTTCTTCACTGCTGTGGGCATACACCTTATCATTTGGTTTATTATAACTTTCTTCGATGTTAAAATTTTTTTTTCGATGTTAAACGAAGAGATTCGCAATATGGCAGGTTTGAAAGATGACCTTATCACAAAAATTGATAAGGGCGTGCTTCGGTGGTTTGGGCACGTTGAGCGAATGAGTGAAGACCGAATGGTGAAGAAAATATATAGCGCGAAAGTTAATATTAAAAGGTGTCGAGGTAGACCGAGACTAACTTTCTAAGACCATGTGAGCAAATTGCTCGAAGTGGGTAGGGTCAAGAGTACTCGGATACCTAGACGTGCATGCATGAAGAAGATAATGAATCTGAAAGAAGCGAAAGAGGTTTGTAAGGATCGTGACACTTGGCGATCTGTTCTCTCTGGCTACCCCGTCAGGGATTGTGCGTGAAGATAAGTAAGTAAGTAAGTAAAAATTTTTTCATCCGAAAACAAAACTTCGCGGTATTTTTCCCGCGTGCCGCCGTAACAAAGCGCGGGTTCTATCCAGCCTAATTTTTTTCAAACGCTCGTTCAAAAATTTCCGGTCTTCTTACGATAAGATCGTAGTCCTAGGTCTTCATTGATCACTCTTTTGACCGTGGTTCTGCTTAGGCCCATCTGAAGAGTTAAGATTTTTTTGTTTACAAATAGCATTTCGTTGGATTCGCGCCTTCACTGCTTTGATGAGCACGGGTGTCCTAACTGTACGAGGTTGCCCGGTCCTCGAACGGTCTTTGAATCTGGAATCTTCAGTGAATTGTTTGATAGTGCGATAAACAACCGTACCTCTTTTGGCTATTAATATCTTTTTTATTTTCGGCAAGCGCAAACGTAAAATTTTTAAAATTGGTGAATATCATCTAGCCAGTATTCAAAAAATTTTTTTTTAATAAGTTTTTGACAGAACTTATGACCCGACTAGGTATAAAAACATATTTTTTCATTCATTACAGCCTTGATGGCTGTACACAGTCTTCAGTTGAACACAGGCCTCTCCCGTAGATTGCCTCAAAGGGTTGATATCTGCCGTAGTTGTCATGTTTGGTTTTTTATTATTATTAAATAGTGTTCAGGAAGACGCTGCTGTCTATATGCTGTTTCAGTCGAAGCGATAGAGGTAACTGTTACTTATTACGACATCCACGGGATGACATGGAGTAGTGAATTCACTTTCGGTGCTAACACACGCCATGAAAACTTTAAAAAACGTTGTTAGTAAAACAATTGTTTGATTTTAAAATAGGGAGTCTAAAGTTGAATTATATTTATGAAACTGAAGTAACAAACTAACTTATAGACCACAATACGGTAAGTGGCTACTGCAGTTTATCGACACTAAATTTACAGATGCGTTTTAACCTCTGAGGACCTGAGTAGTTCACCTATCAATAAATTACTACATCATAATATAATTTAAATTTTCTATTTTTCACATATTTGTCCCGAATTTCGTCGGTTTTCTATTTAAGGTTAAAAGTATTCCAAATGGCATCACCATCACCATCAATGACAGAGAAAAAACGTAAGCACGCAAAGTGACCATTCAAACGTGGTCGTGACAGTATATAGTAATTGAATTTTGTATATTTTTTCCTAAAAACATAATTATGCCAACAATAAATAAAAGTCAATTTTTGTAGCTTTGCTGGATACGAGGCATTCCACCTTAGTCCTCAGGGGTCACAATGCGTGTGCATTTTGATTCTTAATCTAAGATAGATGTAGATGTCTATGGACCACAGCATCCACTTATTATCAGATGGGCTGTGTGCTCGCTTGTTACTTACTCTATAAAAAAACTTAAGAATTTGGGCTGACTGCGCTTTAGAACTTATAACATTTAAACTTAGTTTCTATTAAATAAATGCAGCGATTACACGAAGCGATTAGGTTTTCGTGGGTGCTTACAGTCATTTCATATGATGTCGTAAACAGTTTATGAATGAATGAATTTTGCTAGGTTATTTAATAAAAGAAAACATATTATATGAAATGAAATTTATACTTAGAAATTTGAAATTTATACTGGACTTGGCACCAAGTCCAGTATAAACAGGAGTCAAGCTCACAAGTTCTATAGGAATGTAAAACGTCCTTGGAACTGCTTCAATGGTTACATTTTTAATTTAATATATGTTTATAAAATATCGATAAATCTATTGTTACGGTTGGTTTCGAGTACAGTTTTCAGAATTAACAGCACTATTATCAATGTCGAACTGAACTGAAACAGGATATGGGCAGCAACATCTTCCTTAAAACAACTAAAAATAATAAAAACTGCGGTTGCCAACCCGCATGCCAAGCATGCCCCCTATTAGGCAATTTATTGTTACACTCAATTGTCAACAAACTTTTAATGACTTGTGTAAACAGCTCCTTTGTTAGTAATTTTCTTAAATAATGGCTAGCCGTCTAATGTACATATAGTGCGCAAGATGTATATTACAGCTTAACAAAAGTCCACTGCTGAACACAGCCCTCCCCATTGTAATCTCTTAATAGTAATATTTGACATAATAGCCGAGATATTCGCAATTTCTTATTATTTAGATTACTCGGAGTTATCGCGACAATGCTGCTGCTCATCTACTGTTTTAGTTTTCTTCTGTCGCTCGCAGCACCTACGGAAGATTATTTATTTCTACATATAACAGAAGAAATAATCCTTATCCTATATTATATGCCTATGATACGCGAACCGATAACATTACCGGTTTCTATAAGTTCTATAAAGTAGTCTAGTACTCACAATTATTTAATATTATATAAGATATAATTCAGATTTATGTCTTAAAGACACCAGCTGGCAGAATTTCATAAAGTGGATAGAAACGATTTAAAACACTCCGTACGGCTGACTTTTACTTTTAATGTCACGTAAATAAACCACTTCAATGCTCTTTTTCCGCAAAAGACCTGTTTTAAGCAACATAGAAACAAAGTTTTTTTTTTTAACCACGCTTTAAAATGGGTTCAAGGCTTACTTTGCTGATAAGGGCTTCAACTTTATAAATGAGCCAATAATAATAATTTTACCTAATTATGTTAATTACTATAATTATTATTTGTATTTTTTCTGGGACAAGAATAAGTTAAGTGAGTTAAATATTGCATTTTCCATTAATTAAATTAGCAATATATTTGTAATAAGATACTTCATAATAGCATATTTATGAAATTAAATTTTACTAGATAATTTCACATTTACAATTTACACTTTACGTGGTAGAACCACGATGCAACTATGTTAGTTATACTTACATAGCTGTACCTCGAATGGGTTGACTTGACCGGGGCATGACTCACTCTCACAGAATACCAGCGTAGTATAGCGGCTTAATGCAACTGTGTTTTGTATGGTGACTGCAGAGAACCAGAGACTCTTTTTTCCGATAACTAGGCATATCATCTTAGTCCTCGGATTTGAATTTTGATTCGTAATAGATGGCAGACGAAGAAGTCTACGGGCCATAGCATCCACTTACGTGTAGACTGTGTGCTTGTTTCATCATCATCATCATCATCATTACAGCCCTTCACTAGTCCACTGCTGAACATAGGATTCTCTTGAAGAACAATACCACCGCACTTCTATTCCACGCCTCCGGAGTAGTCCTACCATGCAGGATGGAATGAAAGAGCTTCTGAAGGACTTTATGTACCAGTTTTCCATCCGCTTTCAGAAGCGACACTGTAATTTCACTTGAGGCTTTGCTATTTTTAAGGTGCTGGAGAGCCATTCTAATCTCGCTCAATCTTATGTCCGAAATATCATCGGACTTGTGTTGGATAAGACTTGCCCATGGATCGTTACTCACACTTGCGTGTGGCTCCAACGATGATGTGTTAAGCTACCAATACTCTCAATCTCACTCAAAATCTCAAGTGTCCTGGAAACGATGCTCGGTCTTCAGCTTTGAGATTTGGCTCTTTCTGGCAGACAGATCTCTGGCAAAGACTTTGGAGCCTTGATTCCGCTCGATCGCTTCTTCAATAGAGCTGTACTGAAGTTGAGTAAGTCCAGCCGCATTCATTTGGAGATATGTTTGTTCAGTTGCCTGTATGCTGTCAAATCTACTGAAGACTGCAGCTTCATTTTCCAACGGCCATGAGATTAAGAATGTGTTCGGAGGGTTTTTGTGTCTTTCTGCGGCAGGTATTGCAAAACTTAGCGCCGACCGCATAGACAGTTTCCACGAGTCATTAATATCGTCCACTGCATTACCATCTTCTAGGCACTGAAAACGGTTTTGTAGCTCGAGCTAAAAGGTTTCGGGACTCTGGGTTGGAGCATTGAATTCATTAGACGAGACCTCTCCAACTTATCGTTTAGGTTCAGTTTGCCTCTGACCACTCGGTGATCACTACCAGTTTTCACCCTCGCGATCATTGAGACATCACTGAATAGGTCTAGTCGTCATAATGAAATCAATCTCATTTTTGTCAAATCGTCGAAGCTCGACCAGGTCCACTTCCTGTGGGGGCGCTTCTGGAAGAAAGAGTTCATTATAAAGAGTCCCTTTTTCTCCATGAAGTCGGCCAGCTGCTGGCCCCTTGGGTTTCGTTGCCCTATTCCGAATTTCCTTACTTTCAGCTCACCGTTCTCTCTTGTGCCTAATTTTGCGTTAAAGTCTCCTATTAACACCGTATAGTGGGTTTTGGAGGAATGCATGACTTTAGAGATATCCACATACATTTCCTCATCGGGACGTGCCGAGGTTGGTGCGTAAACCTGTATTACCTTCAGCGAATACCGTTTGGTGATTCCGAGTATAAGGTACGCACCTCGTTGACGCACTTACAATCTTTACTACGTTGTTAACGAGAGACTCGTGGACGATAAATCCGACACCTCCTCATGTGCTCGTTTCCTATCCGTTAATCCATAAAAAAAACATGCAACACTGTTAGTTTATGACTTTCACGCTATATAGTTGTATAAATATTGCAGTTCACATACGTAGTGCCCATAAATAGCGTATCAACGTTGAATTCAAAATTAACTATGTAAATAATATAATGCATATAGAACAGGATATTTCATATCAGAAATTGTTATTACTTTGCTTAGGTAACGTAAAAAATAGTTAAAAAAGCTTATGATTTCATTATCCTTACAAAATAATTGTGTATAATATTTCCAAATAGAGTAAATTCGAATTTTGATTATGACTAAATTTATAGTTACGTGTCACTCAAAAACGTTTTCGCTTACTTGATTTTTATTAATAAAATATTCACACCCACAACTTTCTAGTTTATTCTATCTTTCTAGTTTATTGTTACATTAATCGTTTATTCACTGTCCCATTAAGTAAAGAAAATTATTTAAAAGAGTTTAATAAAATTTATCAAATAGCGTTCTCTAACGGTTTTTCAAAAAATCTCATTAACAATTTGATTAAAAAGAAACAAAAGCATGTTGTTCGCAATTCTCTGTACGCGGTTCAACCTCAAAGTGTTCATCGATATGTGAGCAGTTTGACCTACTTAGGCTCCATATCTGAAAAAGTAGCTAATACTCTTCGACAAAACAGCGTTTATGTGGCGTTCAAACCAATCAATTCTCTTAGAAATATCTGTAATAATAAACATTAGTTGGATATTCTTCAAAAGTTGCTAGTTTACAAACTTGTTTGTGACAAATGCCACGCCATTTACGTGGGTCAGACTGATCGCAACTTCGAGACACGTTATAAAGAGCATTTAGCCGCGGACACTAGAACAACCTAGCCAACGACCACTCCTTGAAAGTCTTACATACGTGTGGTACATTAAAAAGTAATAATAGTAACGTTGCACTGCTGAATGAACAAACAAATGTTTCTAACTCACCTCTCTTGAATATGTTTAAGCCTGCTCTTTAATAACTCGCTGTGGACATATTCAAGATCGACCCCGCCAATAAATTAGATTCGCGAAGCTATTGAAATTAAAAAAAAAACATCCTAAATTTAATAGAGAAGATGAATGTGTGTCGCATCTGCTCGGGATCCTATAATTAATAAAATTAAATCCAAGTCCAAGGATACCACTGCAAGACTTCAAGATATTGTAAGTCCATTCTGCGTGGATCGGACCAAAAATTAATATTTAAAAACTGACAGTGGTACGACTTTCCATTGACTCCCATCGAGTCGAGAGCACACACTCAAACTTGTACTCCGCAAATTGTAACTCAAAGTTACAACATGCGTAAGCGCGTAATTTTTGAGAAAAAATTTATTGAAAATCAATTATTCTTGTATTGTTTATGTCTAATCCTACAATAAAACTATATATAACGCCATTTTTTATTGTTATTGTCAGTAGGAATGTCGATTTTTCCGAAAAAGATCGATTTTTTAAATAGATTCGAACTGTAAGCTGATGTATCGATTCCCAAATAATCGATTTCTAAAATATCTATATTTTTTTCATGTTTGCATTTGTAATGTAAATATAAATCCATTTTATAAGAAAAAATCCCATTCACTATAAAATATAGGGGGACTGCTTCAGAAGGATTTCTGTATATATTTTGAGACTGCTACGTCTCCAGCGCTGCGGGAAAAGCAGCCTCCGCCCTCCTCGCCTCCGCAGCTTCGGCCGCCTCAGCCTCAGCCGCTCCGGATCTTCCGATGCCTACGATTTGTTACGCTAAGGCGGAGGCTGCTCTACGCGCCTCCGGCTCTTTAAAAACACTCTAGGGGTAGGACAGACTCGTACCAGGTGGAGTCGGGGTCAATCAATTCGGTTCTTTGATATAAGTTGAACCTAACCTATTTTATTTGTTATCTGCCCTAATTGGTACTGTTAAAATAAAACAAATTTCAATAAGAGATCATTTATTATGGTATCTTTCTTGTTTTTCATAAAATGGAATTATATTTACATTATAAATGAAACATAAAAAAATATAGATATTTTAGAAATCGACTTTTTGTGAATCGATACATCAGCTTACGATTTGAATCGATTTAAAAATCGACCTTTTTCGGAAAGAATGGACATCCCTACTGACGACAATGACATTACAAAATGGCGTCAGTTTTATGGTAGGATTAGATATAAACAATGCAAGAATAATTGATTTTCAATAAAGTTTTCTTAAAAATTACGCGTTTCCGCATGTTGTAACTTTGTGTGTGTGTGCTTATAATAGTGTAACTTTTCTGTAAAAATACGTATCAACCCCCAACTCGACGGGAGTCAATGGAAAGCTAAGCCCTGACGGTAACTGAAGTAATATTCAAAAATGGACGGGCTAACTATGACATTAGGACATCAAACACCTCAATCCCCGTCCACCGTGACCATGCATGCTGTAAAGCACCCGAAACGTAGGGAATAAAAATAATAAAATTAAACGCGATAAAATCCGTAAAATTAGTTTCATTTAATGTGTTAGTGTCCAAGTAAATATAAGAAATCATTATCATTTCAAAACTCAAGTACATAAAATAACGTCATAACGTCCACAATAAGCGAAGCGCGACTAACCAATCTTTCCATTTTATCTATCGAAAAGCATATTTTAGCAAAATAAAGTCCCGTTAACATGTTTAGCATTTTTTGTTTTATTTAGGGGGGTGCTTGATAGAAAACCGCCCTGGGTGCCAACCCAAGGTACGCCGCCACTGATATAAGTATATAAATGTGTCTACGATACAGTCGAACTGCTGCATTATTAGTTATATAAATACATAATTAATTTTTAAATTTAGTTATTACAAGGGCCAATTAAGTTTTCGCTAATTAATAATAACATCACGAGGCAAAAATACTAAAATACAAAAATGTTACAATATCATCATCATCAATACAGCCCTTCACAAGTCCACAGCTGAACACAGACCACCCCAAGTTATGCTATAAAGCATGGTTCTGAGCCGGCATCCATAGACTCTCTGCATGTCTTACCACGTTGTCACTCACTTCGCCTCCCGGTACAAGGCTGTCACTCGAAAACATTTTTTCCCCATCGGTTGTCGGTTCTTCGAGCTATATGGTTGGCCCATTACCACTTACTAATCCGTTGGGCTATGTCACTTTCGTTCTACTGCGGATATCCACAAAAATATTTAGGTGACATATGTTAAGGGTACATAAAGTGATATTGGTATTGACATTGAGACTCGCCTTCGTGACCGAAATTTTGTCTGGAGGACATTATTATTGTTATGACGAATATAAAAATGGAACGCAACGTAGATCCCTTTATCTTACAACTCCATTGGCTTAATGATAAGATATACTATTTATAAAATTACGTGTTTAAATAGTATTATCTCAAAAAACAACGTAATTGATTGCATTACCCTATATCATCCTTGGGGTGACGTAAGAAGCGACAGAAGAATGGAACAGAATAGAATCGTATTTATTCAATACAGAAAACATGTAATTCCTATTGAAAGTAATTTAATACCTTAAGGAAGCGAAGGTCATATACCCAGCGAAGGAAATGAAAGAGGAGATAGACAGCAGCATCTCCCTGAGTACAATTAAAATAATAAAAAGATTCGGTTTGGTCCGCCCGCTAAGCATGGCAACTATGGCAAATCCCTCTATGAGGCAATCTATAGGGGAGGGCTATGTTCAACAGTGGAATTTTGATAGGCAGTAATGAATGATGAATGAAACATTACGGTACAATTACGAGAGACCATCGTGATTAAACATGTGTCATTCGTTTATTTTTAGTGACCCGATAATTCAAGTATTGATTCGTCTTACGGGTCAATCATTCAAATGGATCATTTCGAGAGAATCATTCACGATTGACACATATCTCATGACTATGCTCAATTATTTCAGTAAAATCTCTTAAGTTAACGTGTTGTGATGAACATGGATGAGAACAAGTTTGTGATAGGCTGTGATGTGATGATTGCCAGTCAGTCTGGATAGATATCACACCGTTATCTTTTTACTTTTGTTTTCGGTATAGAAGGATAATGGAGCCAGTATTAATTGAGAGTTCCGTAGCGTAGTAGCCGTGGTTGTGGTGGCATGTAAAAATAGTTCATATGGCCTACAAATAATTGTTCTGGATCTGGATGTTTGTCTTTGTACGATTTATGTATATAAACCGGTTTCACGATACAGGAAAAATTTATTTTTACCTTTTTTTACTTTAACACCTTTTTTAGTTGAAATGAATAGGTCTTCAAGTTTTATTTTGAACATTTTCACATATCGCATTGCATATTTTATATATTTTAAATATATATATATTATATTTTTATATATGGAAGAAGCCACTGGCTCCTTAAACACAATTTATACTTTGGGTGCTGATAGATTGTGTCCATTGTCTGTGCAATACCCACTTAAAATTAGGTAGACTGTAAAAGAAGACAATACCTAACATTCTTAAGCACATTCATATCATTTTTCTTTTATACTTGGTAGATAAGATTACATTAAAATTTTCGCAGATATGCTTATTTCCTTTTCAAATCGCGTGGCAGAAAAATATTAAATCTTGTCCATAAACTTATATGCGTTTACCGCGTAGAGGAGTCTGCTTTTAACTGGAAATGGGTAACGAATTAAATGAGAAAATGTCTCTTATAAAACGCACAACTCATAAATCAATAATTCCAATTTTAATATTGCTTCTTAAATAACTTCATAATAAGAAGAAAAACGAGTGACTGTCTGCGTTTTACGGGGTCAACCGTGTTACAATCTTCAGCGCAATTACTAGGTTTTTTTTTAATATACGCAACATTGGGTTCATCGCGAAGTACAAGAAGGATACTAGGACATCATAATCACACAAAACATAATTATTTGGAAATTGTTGGCAAAGTTTAATAGATTTTCTGTTTTTATCTTTAACCGGTAAAGACGTATTCCAACGTCGTAGGTTATTTTTTTCCATTGGAGACAAGGCATATTTTTTAAATATTACTTTCATTAAAGAAGAGTTATTTTTATCTACACCGAATATTGGTGCTGTAAAGCATTCGAAACGTTGAAAATTTAAAATAATGATGAAGAACGTGGTTTTTTAATTCAACCCTATGTTCTTTTTTGTATGTTTGTTACACGATATCTTCGGCAATTGTATACTGATTTTATTGATTATATTCTTATTAAAAAGTTATACGTTAGGAGTAGTCCCATAAAAATTTTTGAAGAAAAAAAAATTCTACCCCTATTGTTGGTAAAATAGTTATATAGGAGACGAAGTTCTTAAGGTAACTATTTAGACGACATTCCATTTTTTCTCTCTCAAAAAGGTCAAAAAATTAAACTTTTTACAAAAATTAAGCCGTCTTTAGAGAACAAAACGAAAATAATAATTTCCTCATTACATAACGGTGGAAATAGTTTTATTCTTTTAAATGATTTAAAGTCAGCTTTTACTTTTTATTAAAATAATTATTAGAATCAGGCGTCACTTTGCGGAAATCCATTATATTTAAGTTGGAAAAATTTTACTTTGCCAATATCCGCTAAATAAAATAAAATGATGTGTCTTACCTGGTTTGAAGAGCACCTAACGCCCTCCCTCAATTGCGTGCACTATCCCCGTCACCACTAATCCCAGCACCACTACTCCCACCACCACTACGCTAGATTCTCTAGAGAGAGGCGATACACGTGTCCTATTATCGTTGGTGGTGTGTCTTTCCTAGTGGAGTAGCTGGGTAAGACACATCATTTTAATTTATTGAGCGGATATTAGCAAAGTAATTTTTTTCCAACTTTAATTTTTATTAAAAGTTTAAGGCATTCGTATTTAGCCTTCAGAAATGACAGTGGATAGTGGAATAGGTTAGCGTGTCTGTGAGCTACAGCATACACGTACTATCAGTTGGACAGTGTGCTCGTTTGTACCCTTTATTATATTTAAAAAAAAATTGGCATATGTCTTTACACATTATGTATTGAATAAAACTACTTTTACGGATTTTTTCGCGTTTAATTAACTTATTTATATTATTTTTATTAATTCCCGACGTTTCGGATGCTTTACAGCACCCGTGGTCACGGGGGACTGAGGTGATTAACGTCCCGATGTCCGAGTTAACCCGGAGTGCCTGCAGCTTTTTTAATTATTAATTTTGGTCCGATCTACGTAGAATGAACTTACTGTGTCTTGAAGTCTTGCAGTGGTATGCTTGGATTTTGTTTTAATTTTATTAATTACAGGATCCCAAGCAGGTGGTAGTACCCAGCCTCCCTCACTATTGAAATTAGGATGTTTTTAATTTCAATAGCCTCACGTATCATCCTTGGCAGGAATCGATGTTCTTTCGCGAGAATTTGTGGTTTATCAAATCTAATGTAATGACGGGGTCTGTTTATGATATGATCACTAACTGTAGACTTCCCGGAACGTTGGTGCTTCACGTCAGCTATGTGTTCCTTTACGCGGGTTTTTTATTGATCGTTTTGTTTGCCCTATATATGAGAGACCACATTCACAATCAAGCTTGTACACTCCTGCATCTTGTAGATGAATATTGTACTTGACGGATGGTAAGAACTGACTAATCTTCTTCGGCTTGAAGAATGTTCTAATAGAAGCTCGCTTCAAGATGTAGCCAATCTTGTCTGTGACACCTCTGACATATGGTAGTACAGAAGGCACACGCTCGACTGTGGCCGGCTTCACTCGGTCACTGTGACGTAGGCCCGGGACCCGAAGCTTGTTGTCGTGCAGAACCTGCTTGACGTGCTGAAGCTTGGTGGCCAGGTCTTGCTGTCACAGATCCTTCGTGCTCTCTATAGCATTATGTATGCTATAAATTTTAACAAAATAGAAACAAAATAGCTTGCTTTGTTATCTAGAAATGGAAAGCCTGTAAGAAATTACAATTAACGAGACACCGCCAGACAAGTGCTGTTACATTGCCTCATGCAATAACTTTGGCATTTTGTTTTTGTTAATATGGATGTTAATGATGACTTTGCAATGAAATTTTTGTATTTACTTTACAGTTTTCAAATCAAGATTTTAATTTTATGTTTTCTATTTACATACTATATGAGTATGGTAGAGTGTTTAGCCTTACTAACACGCTGGTCAGCAAGAAGCTGAGCGCAAAGCCGATACACAATACCTGACTTTGACCCGATGGGGTTGGTCTTGGTACCAAACTCAATGATCAGTAGTCGCGCTTAGGACTATTAGATCAACGAGGCAGTGAAATTCACACGTTACATAGTAGGACGTCCAAATTAACTTGCACTTGAGGTAACACTTGGGGAAAAAGTAGATTTTATTCCCGGTTGATGTTGAATGTGTTGATGTATTACCTATATGTATTACTATACCTTTGCTAAAAGTGCTACGTTTTGCGGTTATAATAAAATAAGTTTTTTAAAATGTACCATTCATTAATATATTCAGTTCAGGGCGTGGTGTATCTCAAAATATACACCACGCCCTGAATAATTAGCATTATGTCGAATGGGCTTGCAGCTTTCCCGAATTCTCGTGTTTAATTAACAAAATGCGCTTAATTGCTGTTACTCACGAATATTGAGGAAAAACTATAACGATGTTTGTATAGGTTGATTTGAGCAGTATTTTTACTATTAGAGTTACTATTATTATACACTAAACCATAAAATTACCATCGTGATTTAGCGGTTCAAGGGTATATATAAAGAAATATACATTTTTATTTATTCACAAAAAGCTTATAGAGTTTTTAAGGCTTTTCATATGACATAAAATAACTTTTTATGTAACCTTAATTTACTCTTTATTTAAAAAAATTACGTATATGATGATATCAAAATATAAATAAAGTTGTTTATTGAATGATTGGAATTCAAATCAAAAAGGGGTTCATGTCATGTTATGTGTTCAGCCAAAGTGAGTAGTGAACTCACCGAAATTTATGCGGCAGAGACGACCCATGTCAAAATCATCTCGCTTACATTAATCTCATATTCAAAATGTTTTGAATAACCTGAGGCAAGGCACGGGAAAGGTTCGAGATTTAAAGATGATTTCGCACTTAGTTTATGGTACTTACAATATTTTTATAGTTTCATCATTATTTACTTTAGGTCAACGAAAATGCAACTGTATTATATTTTAATATACTTACAAATTTCTAAATCACGCGTCCTATGTATAACATATTAAGTATAGGACTAATATATATTTTACACGTGGTAGAGCCATGCTGCAGCTATATTATGGTTGTAGCACGAATGGGTCGGCTTGACCGGGGAAGGACCACGCTCTCACATAATACCAGCGTAAAATAGCAGCTTAACGCTGCTGTTTTTCGTTTGGTGAGTGCAGAGAACCGGATACCCTTTTTACTAGAAACGAGGAATTCCATCTTAGTCCTCACGTGTGACAACGCATCTGCATCTTGATTCGTAATCGAAGATAGATGTAGATGTCTATGGGCCACAGCAACCACTTACCATCAGGTGGACTGTGTGCTACTTTGTCACCCTTATCCTATAAAAAAAAAGGATTATCCGATTAATGTAGACAAAATGCTTTGACGGGGGTCTTTACCCTTACCCTTACGTAAAATTTTATTCATTTTATTAAAGTACAATAAAACTCTACAGGAATGTCTTTTATTTGAGCGTCACCACTATGTGCTTCCAAAAATATGAGAGGTAAATTATTCGACTTTTGTAAAATATTAAAATTTATGACAATAACATAACTAAACTGAGAGATATTCGTCTTATGGTATTTTTAATACATACAGATTATGTAAAGTCACAACATCGGTTTTTAATAAGCATTTTCGAATTCGTAGCATTTCGTATTAGCATTTCGAAATCGTAGAAATCGTTTGCTTTTGTTTCTAAGACATTTAAAGTTAATGTTAAACAAATTTTTTATGTTTTTATTTATAATAAAAGTAAGTGGAATGTTGGTTTTATCAAAAATGTTAATTTTACCATTCTTACCTGGTTCTTACTTGGTAGAGTCACGCTGCGGTTATATTATAGCACGAACAGGTCGACTCGACCGGGGAAGGACCACGCTCTCACAGGATTCCAGCATAAAATAGCAGCTTAGCGCCGCTGTGTTTCACATGATGAGTGTAGAGAACCGGCGACTCTTATTTTCTGGAAACGAGGCATTTCATCTTAGTCCTAAAGGGTGACAACGTATTTATGCATTTTGATTTTTAATAGGAGATCAAAAATCACTTACTACTGGCTGTGTGCTCGTTTGTCACACTTGTTCTATAAAACACAAAACATAAAGAAATAGAATTTATATCAACATATAATCATCTTTATTGTTTGGATTTGTCTCAGTAACAGTTAATATACAGAAAGTGTATTAAAAAGCTCAGTAAAATGTTGGCGTGTACTATTCGGGAACTAACATTCAAAAGGTGTAGTCATCAACCTTTTTTTATTTATAATACTTATTACTATGCCAATTTTTTTAATCTTTTCCGCCATTCAAGTAATCATTTGTAAAAATGGTATCAAATGTTTTAAAAAAAAAAAAGCCGATCATTACGAGATATCATTGAAATCATGCTTCTTCTTGGAGCCAAGAACACTTTGATAAGTGGCGCAAAGATAATTTCCCTTATTTTATCAGCTCAAAAGGATGACCATTTCACTCGCCTGATCTAAATCTGATGGATCATCGTTAAGGACAAGTAAGGGCCTGCACTATGCGATAGAAATATTGATGAGCTATAATGGCATTTTTTATGTGATTGGGACAAAATATTCGTAGGTGAAGTGTGCCGCGATAAGGGAGGTTATTTTGTAGATTAATAGGGATTCATTTCGTAATAAAATTGTGTTTTTATATTTTTTAAGAAAAAAGTAAACGTGAAGTTACAGCCTTTATATTTCCCACAGTTGGGCACGGGCCTCTTCTCACTTCTGAGAGGGTTTTAGAGCAAGAAAGTATCCGCCATGCTGACCCAAAGGTGTTAGAGATATCACATGTCTTCGAAATATTTAAAATTGCAATTAGAAGAAGAATAAGTGTGATACACAAGCACACAGTCCACCTGATGGTAAGTGGATGCTGTGGCCCATAGACATCTATCCTCGATTAAGAATCAAAATGCAAATACCCCTGAGAACTAAGATAGAATGTCTGGTTTCCAATAAAAAAAGGTCTTCGATTCTCTAAACTCACCATACGAAACACAGCAGTATTGAGGTGCTATTTTACGCTGGTATTCTGTGAGTGTGTACATACGATACGGCTAGGATTTCGAAAACAAAATTGTATTTCTCCAGAAGTAAAAAAATGGATACTAATAACCAAGTAGGATAATTAACTATGTGGTATTTCGTAATATAGGATATCTCACGATAAAAATACTGAGTCAACTTTTTTACGAAGATGGTTTCTAAAGTATATAGTTGTTTTATTTTTTTTTTTGATCAGACAGGCGAGAGCCAAAACTGTGGCACAATTATTGTTAGTTTTCGTTGAAATTTACCAGGCCTTATCTGCAAATAAGTTCATCGACGGCTTAAGCGCATAGTCGAATTATATTCACTATAAAATTATGAATATTATGTGTGCTAGCGACGTTAAATATATGACAAATAAATAAATTACAAAAAAAGCAAAGAAATAAGTCTTGATAAACATCAATTCATTTTAAAATTTCAACATCCTTTCTGGGTTGTTGTAACTTTGAAATAGGAAGACTTTCTAAAGACAGGAAAGCTCCATTGCTGTTAAATATTTTGTGCTTGACGCTCAACGCGCTTATGAAAACTAAAAGAGCCGTGAATTAATAATATACAATTGACGGCCATGTTCACTTTGTCCTTATTTCTTTTTACACACTTCTTTTTATCTTTTCCCTAACAGACTCTTATAGAAAGGCAAAAAAAGCAAAATTTTTATGCAGTACTTAATAATTTCCGTCTTCCATGTTGTACGGAATGAGTTTACGTTTAATTCTATTCTTATAAGAAATTGATATCCTTGGCATTGACTTTCCTAAGATTTACCTTATTGCGTCGATTGATTCTACCAAAACTGTTTTCGTAAGAATGGTCTTGTCAAGTTAAGGTTGTTGAACGTATTCGCATTTTTACAAATCTTTAATCTGTATCAACATTTTGTATCTACCGGTGTACATGTTTTCCGTATTGAATACACGCATCTTGTTACTAAAGTGCTTTCCCCATATATATGCAGATAGGATAGATAGATAGGCACATATCTTTATTGTATACAAAATTAAAAACATAAGTTCAAGAAAAAATATATTTCAGTGTTCTAATGGGGCATTCTATTACTAAAAGCGATTTCTTCTTATTCTCTTATATGTAATGTGAATATGGGTACTTTTGGTACATATACGTTAATTTTTCAATAACTTGCCTACAGCACCATCCATCGGATCCTAGCATAGCTATGAACCAGTCTCAACAAAACAAATGTACGCATTTTACACGTGGTGGAGCTATGCTGCAGCTCTATTAATGGCATAGTACGTATGAGTCGGATGGACAAAGGAAGGACCACACTCTCACATAATACTGGTGTAAAATGACAGTTAAATTCTGCTGTAATTCGAATGGTGTGTGTAGAGAACCGGAGACTTTCCTTTGAAAACGAAGCATTCCATCTTAGCCCTTAGGGGTGACAATGCATCTGCGTTTTGATTCTTAAACAAGGATAGATGATGAGGTATATTTATGGGCCACAGCATCGCCTTACTATCAGGTGAACTGTGTGCTCGTTTGTCACCCTTATTGTACAATGATTTCATTCAACTGAGTCGTTCAGAAGTAACACGCTCACGCATAGAACAACAGATCAACGATCATATTTATATAAATATTAAAGATTGTTCCATTTCCATACATAAAATAAAACGTGCTAGGAACGTTGATTTGTGTCTCCGTTAATTTGAAATACTGCATTTTCCCGTAGCTACAGTAAAGGGTTGTTGTGTTTTCTATTATATAAGAGTCTCAAAAAAGTTAACAGTATGTGAATAAACTACAAAACAGCAACCAACTTTAAACAAAGCAGTCCACAGAAGCATTGTCGCCTTGATATTGGAAAAGTAAAAACCATCTTCAAAAATAAAAATAAAAGAATTAAATAAATTTCTCATAGTAGCTTTTAAAGTCGGTACCATTTTGTATCGATTATTGCCTAGACTTCAGAAGCTATATAAAATTATATTTATTATAAATTTTATATTTAATATTAATGTTGATTTTTACTTTTTATTCTAAGTTCAATACCCTTTGTACTGAGCAAGATCACAAGTTCAAAGTAAGAACTAGGATGTCCTCTAAAATAGTTAAAAAAAAAGCCTTTTCACTTTCCTATTTTCGAATATTAGGTTGAAATCTTTTCTTTAAATTTAAATGAGACGGCCGTAGAAGTATAGCTCCTTAAATTAAAAAAAAACTCTGAAATAGATTCAGCCATTTGTTTGAAATCGTAAAGGTAACCATATTAACCAAAATATACGCATTTTTTGAAGTTGGTAAAAAAAGTAATGCAGATGATATAGGTACCTTGCGATTGAAGTATCTGTGAAAATAATACGTGAAAACAATTTTAAAAAATCAGTTTATGCATAACCATTATTACATCCCTTCACAATCATTAATTAGACCACTGAAAATAAACCTTCCGCATTATGTACAAAGTACATCCTGAGCGACGTGTATTCACCGCCGCTCTGCATATTTTATTAGGTCATCGCTCTATCTTGTAAGGCAAGCTGCCCGAGGCTGAACCCAACACTATATAAGTCAGTACAAAGACTTTTCTTTTCCTTGGGTCATCAATTGAAGCTTAATAGCTATTGCATTGACACCAGCCTACTGATCCGTGGGGCTATGTTAATTACTCTTTTTATCCTGCGGATATCTTCTTTATAGACTTTATAACTCAGAGAAACCTTAAGCTGAAGGCTTAAAATCTTTAAACCTTTAAGTTTCCTTTATTGGTTTTAAGCTACCTGATACAGCCAGAAGTGGAATATTAGGTCTTGCTTCTGCATGTTTTTACTGGCAACATGTACTTGTTGTACATTTGGTTGGTATTATTCTGATGATATCCATCCAATACAGTCTAAAAAAGTCCATCGCTGAACATAAGCCTCCCTCATAGATTGCCACATAGGCAATTTTTACATAGTTGAACGCCTGGCAAGCGGGTTAGGAACCGCAGTTTTATTATTATTTAAAATTTGTATCAGGAAGATCAGGAAGACTCTACTGTCCATCTCCTGTTCCAGTCGCCCTCTGTCGCTTTTTACGACACCCACGGAATGATACGGGGTAGTGGATATCTCACACCACCACACACGGTTCTGAGGTATTCGAGAAGAGAAAATTTGTTTCAATAACATACTCATGAAATAACATCCATTGTGCAATAAATATTAGGCGGCCAGGTAGTCGTGCAGTAGTGTGCTAGTACGGATTTCGCTTGCATTTTGCATTCATCCGTTTAATTATCACGGCTCTACAAACTCACTACCTCTCACCGTTAATTGGGAGTATTCGCATAGAGGCACAGCAACCCGTAGGCTGTACACTACATGACATAATGCGGTACATAAATAATTATATGTATTATTGTTTTTAGACTAAGGACAGAGGGATTTAATTATGTTATATAACATGTAATATATTTTTTTTAATTGCTTCTACTTTCTTTTTTAGTCTTTGTATGATTATTAATTCAGACCAACAAATTAATGAAGACGAATGCTGCATACATTCCAACTAATGACGAGTCGAGAACTCTAGAGATATTACAAATTATCATGCTGGCGGAGACGATAACTTCCAGCCTACCGAACATGCCGGTTTTCGAAAAAGACATAGTATCATGAACCCAAATATTTATTTTCCCTTTTGTGTTATTTTAAAAAACACAAAAGGGAAAATAAATATTTTCAAATATTTATTTTCCCTTTTGACTCCTAAGGGGGGCAGTAAGCAATATAAAAATAATATCCAATCAACCATTTTTGTCAAATAAAAGATCTAGACTAGATAACTGAACGACGTGGATAGCTTCAAGGCGCAGACGGCTTCCCGCACGACGTGGCGAAGTTGACGTTTCCGTTCCATTCCATTCCGCCGCAATGTAAATTGAGCCTTAGGATGGTAATAAAATGAAGCACTGCTTTAAATGTATAAATATGGGATTCATTTTTTTTTTACTTACGGCACTTAGTAGCACAGCATGAGTACTGTACAGCACATTATATGTATTTTCAAAATGAAACCTCCTTAAAGAAAATATCCTAAAATATTTTTTAAATCATATACGGCACATAATAGCACATACCAGGCGCATTTCGGCACATTGTTTTTAATTAAAAGTCCAAAATGGATAAGGGCTTGAGCTCGTTAATCACTCGGAATAATTGTATGTACCTATTCAAAAAATTTGGAGGCGAAGTCACTTGAGGCATCCGTAATAACGAGACGGAAAGATTCTTTAATCACGCTTCTGAGATTATTTAAAGCATTTATAATAAGAATGTGGTTAATGTTGACTAAATGATTTAACAAGGGTGTACGGTGTCGTATAATTTTGAGGTAGTTTGACGCACTTTGTATTAGCACAATATCTACCTGTGACAATCCCTTCTTGGTTTGTAAACATCAAATCTCGTTAGTCTAAAACATTGAGAGTTATCGGGAATGGAATAGAATAAAATAGAAACCACTGGTCCGAAAAAAAAACCTCTGTCCTGGATGTCCAATAAAAAATTTAATACATTAATATAAATAGATAATGGCGCCATCTATCGAAAAGATAAATTTATTGTTAATAAAAAACCAAAATAATTATAGAACTTTTATTCTATTTTTTATGATGTATAAGTTTTGTACTTATATAATATGGTTCAACGTAGAGAAAACATAAAAGCTATTCACATAAAATCGGTATTTTTTGTTCTCCGGTAAAATTTATAGTTTCATTTCTTCCCTTTTTTCCCTGAGCGTACGATCAACTACGCACTAACGCATTCTAAATGGAAATTTCAATTCGTGTGTAGCGGCACCCAAAAAATGTACGCGATCGCTGATTTAGGTTGTTTTAGAATGACGTATTAGATTTCCGTACTTCATTCTGAATCCAGCTTGTTTTGTAATCGAAAACCTAATCAGAAAACCTGATGTTTGCGCGCGGGTCCAGCTATATTTATTAGTGTTTTATTATTATTTAGTTGTTTGAAATATTTTCTTATTTTTTTACTTGCCCATATCCTGGGAGACATGAAGATGATGACTGACCAACCCATTTTAATTACTCACGAGTATACGTAATTAACGGTTATTAGAGGAAAATATACCGAATATTAATTAAAGGAGAATCTTATTTAGATAATATCTATTTTATCGAAAAGTAGGTACTTAGAATTCATTAAAACTCTATATTTTATGACTTCTACAAACGTTATTCCCTAAGCTAGAAGAATAAAAAAGGAAAATAATGATATACTGCGTAGTCTGATAATATTGCTGATTTTTAAAAAAAAAAACATGTTCTTAATATACAAAAAATAATATATTTGGTATTCACGTTTTTTATATACGATGGAAACAAACCAGGAGAAGGGCAGCAGCGACTTCCTGATAACAGCTCAAAATTACAAATAACTGTGGTTGCCAAGCGTGGCAAGTATGGCAAAATCCCCCTATGAGGCAAGCTATGGGAGAAGCCTATGTTCAGCAGTGGACTTTTATAGGTTGTAATGGTAGTGGTTTTCATACAACGCTTCTCCCAAGTAGATATAAAATAATAAAATAAAAAATATTATGTAATTATAATAAAATCCGATATATCTATCATCCTCTTTAAAAAAGAAGTATATACAGGTGGGGAAACCATTGTAGTGATACTAATGATTATACAGCTTGTAACACAATCGTCCAAATATTACTAGAGAGCGCACTGAAAACAAACCATAGACAGAATATAATGTTCTGGCGTAAAACAAGCGACAACCTCTGGTTTCTGATGATGTTAGTGCTGTTAGCCTTTTGGTTCTTACAGCTTCATCGGACTCAGCTTCGGAGATAATACCACGAAATTATGCTGAGTGTTATCATTTTATACCAAACCCACACACATAAAGGGTTGTTTTTCAAAGAGTAATCAAATTTTAAACTTAAGTTCAAATATATAAAAAATGATATGCGGTTATTGTAGTTTTTGAAAATACTTTTTACTTTTACTATTTTATTTATATTTGAAATTATCCCAAATTTAATTTGATTTATGGGCAACAACGCCTATACGCGCACTCTTCTGTATGCGATTCAATTCACAACGTTTTTGCTAACCGATCGTCCCTTACATATGTTTGCAAGTGTAGTAAAATAGTAAGCGTTAGATATTTATGAATGACAATCAGTTAAAAATTAAAATGATGCATTACCACACATTTTTAATTTAAAAGATAAAAAGGACAGAATGTTTGAGATTTTTCTTAATCAGTAATATAGGCATTACTTATTCTGAACCTTCTCTGCAAATTTGCCCTTTTATTGAAAAATAACCCTAACCTTACAACTTATAGTTACATTGTTTTAGTCGTATTTAGGATTATGTTTTGTAGTTATATTTATGTTGAATAACTTTTTTATAAAATGCATTGTTGTTTATTTTTATAATTTAATTTCTTTCTTACAACAACAATACAACAATATTATGTCAAAGTAAATGAATAAAAAGAGTTTAAAGTTAATATTATACAATTCCGATAATTTTCCTTCAATGAAATTCCTTAACTATCATAATATAATATATTTGAGATATTTTTAGATTGTTTTAGCAATATTTTACAGATATGTCAAGAAATTTTAATACACTATTGAAAAAAAAATTAAATAAAATGAAACTGAAAACAATGATTAACATAATATATTTTTCAAATGGTGCATTTTTATCCTTTTAACCTCCCATTTCCCTGTATAAATATAATTCAAATCTGTAATTAAGTAACTACATTATGATAACTTATCGAATACTGCAGCGGTGTTGCGGCAGTGGGAAGAGAGGGGTATTGGTATTAGGTACGATGCGCCGTACTTGCTCCCTCTACGACCAAAAAGTGGTCGGTGGGGGAGTCTTAGACCAGATACAACCGCTGCTGGGGCAGGGGAGGCTATAACCGACCTGCTGAACGTATTGAAGAAGTAGATTTTATTCTTAAAGAAACGCATTTATCAAATAAATATATTACATTAGAGCATTAATTCAATGCCATCTAGAAAAGAAAACCTTTTTAATGCAAGCAAGCAAGACTGTCGTCAATTCGTGCCATACTATTTAAAAGTACTATTTTATTTCATACAATAGCGTTTTAATATTCTGTTTATTATTCCTTACAATTTATCTCCCCGATGTAGACTTATATGGAACATAAAACTTTCCGTAGCATCAGAGTGATAGGCGAAACGTGCTCAATTTATCACTTCTTGTTCAGTTATGTTGGCGTTATCTCTAGCAAAACTTTTTTCAAAACTATTGAGCTCCCTTTCTTCTAATTTTAAACGCAAGATCTTAACTTTCCTTATGTTTCTTTTTTAGTTTTTTAGAATTATCATAGAAAGAAATAAAGCGATATTATTTTTCTAGACCTCTAAGTAATTAAACACAATAGTTTTTATGCTATCAATTTTACAAATAAATTATTAAATACCGTTGTTCAATAATTGTATTACTTTATATAAAATAATATGGTATTAGTAGGAGCTACTAAGAATGATTATTGTTTAACTGAACAAGGACCACCTAGCTACATTTATTAAGAATGTTTGAAAACCGAATTACAGAAATATGGTAACGCTGTGAATTATTAATACTCATCAAAATCTGTTTGTCTTTCTCATCAAAGACCGTATAGTGGCGAAGTAAAAATATTCACTACGCCTTATCGTCCCGTAGGTGTCGTAAGAAACGACAGGGAAAACTAAACAGGAAACTGGCAGCAGCATTTTTGCGGCAATCTATGGGAGGTTTAGCAGTGGACTTTTATAGGCTGTATCAAATAGAATGAATCTTCAAAGCAAACCCAAACTAAGGGTCCAATCATTACGTACCTGCTTGTATGCGAGGTTACAATCAGTTACACACGGTTCTCGGTACGGTATTTTTCGGTTGTTTGTGTAATTGTTCTATCTCTTTTAGAGAATTTTCTTGCTATGGTTTTAAAAGATTCAAAGCTTTGGAAACAGGAAAAAATCAGACGGGCTCATTGGTCAGTCGTTCCTTATTGTAAGCAAAATCTTGATGGAGGGTGCAAAATTTATTTCAACTGGCATAAATGCTTTTTAACGCCTAAATAATATTATTTGTCAACCGTTTTTTTTTAATGTATACATAGTACACCACACCTCGGTAACCGTAGCTGCCTGTGCCTTACCTCACTGGTATAACGTTATTTTTTTTGTAACGTAGTTAATTGTTACAATAGTCTTTATACAAACAATCTTACTAGTAGAATTATTAAAAACCGCTGTTCAATAATTGAATTACTTTATAAATAACATAATATGCTTTATAGTAGGAGCAACTAACAGTGGTCATTGTTTATAGCTGGCGACGAATTTGGTCGATTGGCGAATACAGTCCCGCGAGTCTGGCAGAGCGCTTGCAGTTATTTCGTTACTGCGCAGCATACAACATTTGCGAATAAAAATATCCAAAACATTTTTTGGCAACTTGATTACTTTTTTATCTTTTAAATTAGTTTTTATATAATTCAAAAAAATCCCAGACGTTTTTGTCGGTAATAAAGTATTACCAGACCTCTTCAAAAATATTTAATTAAATTTCCCAAAAAATATTCTTTTGGCAATCTCAAATTTTAATCATGATAATTTGAGTAATTTTTATAATACCTGCAAATCGTCTGACAAAGTTATCTTTTTTAAACAATACCCAGACGTGAATTAAGTTTACAAATGAATACGATAAAAAAGTCATTAGCATGATGAGGCATGAAAAATGATAGTGATTTAAATAGTCTGCAAAGACGAGAATTCAATCAGTTTTATTTGTTTAAAAAACAAAAAAGCTCGAAAATATATATAGCTTATATGATTGTAACAATGTTAAAAAAGCGGTCCGTATTATTAATTTCCTAAAGCTACATTATAATTTTAATAATTAAGAAAAATATAAATTTTATTAATTTAAAAAAAGATACATTTTATCCCTAATTTATATGTAATCTTTTATGTGTGAGAAAATGCAATCTTTTCCTGGTCATTACTTGTAATAGACGTGAGCTCAACCGCGACTTCTATTACGTTTTATCCTTGTTTTATCGCCTGAAAAAATATATAGACCAATGAAATTATATACCTAAGTTCATGGTTTATACTTTCTTCTAATCCTGTAAATTCTTTTTTGTTATTTTTATATTTAGAAGTAAGGCTGACAAAAGGGCAAAAGTCCACACCATAGTAAATGTATATTGTGGCCTAAAGACACTATATCTATCGTTTTTTATAGGATAGGGTGACAAACGAGCCCACCGTCCACCTGATGGTAAGTGGTTGCTGTGAACCATAGACATCTACATTTATCTTCAATAAAGAATCAAAATGCAGATGCGTCGTCACCCGTGAGTACTAACATGGAATGCCTCATTTCCAGTAAAATGTGTCTCCGGTTCTCTACACTCACCATACGAAACACAACAGTGTCAAGCTGCCATTTTACGCTGGTATTCTGTGAGAGCGTAGTCCTTCCCCGTCCGAGCCGACTCATTCGTGCTACAACTATACTACTAATATAGCTGCGGCATAGCTCTACCATGTACAAAATCATGGATTAAGAGTAAAAATGACTAATATTAAATGTCTCGTTACCAGTAAAAGGGGTAGCCGATTCTCTACTCTCACTATTATGAAACGCAGTAGTATTATACTGAAATTTTTCGCTGACTTTTTGTGGGAGCTCAGTCGGGCCGACCATTTCGTGCTTCAGCCATAATAAAGCTACAGCGTGGGTCTACCACCAGGCTCATCTTTCGGTCCTGCGACTTTTTTAGACAGCTGTTGTAAATATATGAGGTATTTTGTGGGGAGCCCTATGTTCTTAAATGGACTTTTGATGGGCTATAATTAATGAATTAATAAAAAAAAACAGAAAGAGTATTTGTACGGCTTACGTAGAATTATGCCGAGTCAGCCTGTAATTATACTGATTGTCTTACCTTCACAGCATTGAAAAAACTGCTGCTGTTGACAAAAATACGTTAGAGCATGGTACCAACTCAGACTCGGACTCCAATATAAAATAAGAGTTATAATCATTTGAATAAAGGGATGACATCAGTTAGTGAACATGTTGAAGATAGTCCCCATCATTATATCAGATGTGATAGACCACAAATCCTCCAAGACTGGTTTGGAAGGCCAATTAAATTTAAAAACATCCAAATTTCAATAGAGAAGATGGATGTATCCAAAACTAAGCGTGACGCTACGGGACTTCGGGATGTTGTAAGCTAAAATGAATATTCAAAAGCTGAAGGTAACCGGGCTAACTATGGCATCGGGACGTCAAATCAGTCAACCTCGGTCCCCTTCCCCCTCCCTTCGTGTACGTGGGTGTGCTATGAAGCAAGCAAACGTCGAGAATATATAACTTAAACAAGTTAAATTAATTGCGTTAAAATCCAATCTAGCACTTGAGTTAATATAAGAAATCTTTATCGTTTAAATAACGTTGTTAAATATATAAAATTAACTAGTCAAAATCCGCGTGAAAATAAAATGGTGTTTGTTAGAAATACAGCGTAACACCGTACTCATTCATTGTATCAAAATTACAGTTCGACTATAGCATAATAATATGAATCAGACATGTAGTGTAACGTGATAGGCCTATGTTACATAATAACTAAAAGAGATTAAGTATGCACACCAATGATTTTTTTTAGGAACGTTACCCTCACACTAGGATTTTCTCCTGTATCGTGAATAATGCGTGTTTTCTTTTTAACAAAAGTCTGTCCACATGTAATATATGTATACTTCATGAAGTATCATGATTCAGGAGGATATCTTTTTTTTTCTTTTTAAAAAACGTTACCCCCACACTAGGAATTTCTCCTAAATTGTGAAGGCAGTTTACAAACACAAATTGCACAAGAACAAGCATTCAGACCTGGAACAATTATTTGTAGGCCATACAAATACTTGTTCCATGCGGGATTTGAACCCGCGGCTCCCCGCGCAGCAACTCATTGAAAGCCGCTGCGCCACGGAGCCGTCAAAAAATTTTAAAATATAAATTTATTTAAGTTCTCTATACCGAGCTTAAAAAAATAAATTGGCTCTATATTTGTGCGATACATGATTCAATTATAACGATATTTAATTTTCTTAACGAATTCCTAAATATTAATCTCTTTAATTTATGAATTCCATTATAATGTAAGATACGTCGATAATATATTGGCGTCACTTAACATGTAACGTATCGATGCAATTACTTTCTCAACAACTCGAGTTACACTTACGTGGCTGAGAAATTATTGGGGTAATTATTTACAAAATTCTCTTAGAGAAATAGGGAATGTTTCAAACGTTGGCAGTATTAGAGTTAACTTACAGAAATCAAAGGTATATAAGAGTATATAAGTATATTTGGTTTTTCTACACCTAATAAAGTAACAAAATGTCAAATTCAAAACTAATTTGCTATTTACTTAATTCTTAAAGTTTTAAATGTCTATATTTTAATAGTTTATTAATTGCTTACATTTAGCATACAAAAAATCTTTTGAGGAAATATGAAGTTAGTCAGAAGTTTTAAAATTCAATTGAATATTGTGCACAAATGTTGGTCAAAAGTCAATCAAGGACAATGCGATAAAATGTAATGTTGAACTTTGTATTTTTATTTCACACGTTTTCTATTTATATTTTTTAAATAAATATTTCCATAAGTTACGGTATCCAACTTTACTATTAAGATTGTATTGAAATATTAAGCAAGTAGGCTCTATACTTTGTTACATCCAGATTCACCATAATAAAACTTTGCCAGTGTTTTATTACTTGAATAAAAAAACACCGAGCAAAAACGAAAAAGCATTTTAAACATGTGCTTTATCTGCAATCTGACTCCCTGCTTAGCCTAACAGGCAAACACATTGAAAATCAATTACGATAATGAAATTTTTGTCTTCGGTTGCAAATGTTTACAGATAACATTATAGAACTCGCGAACTATATTTTTTAGAATATAACCTTGATTTAGTAGATTTAAAAGATTAACCTAATAAAACAAATATAGTGCGTACTTATGCACGTATTAAACCAAACAAAAGACTTGTTTTATAAAAAATCTTTTGTAATTGCTTATTTTATAATATCTAAATCAATTTGTGTGGGATGCGTAATAGAATCCATCATCCAAAATTATTTTTTATATTTACGCGAATACTGCACATGGAATCAAACAAAGTTTACAGATTTTACCGCGTTTAATTTTAACTTTTTTAATTCCCGTCGTTTTGGACACTTTACAGTTTCCATGGTCACAGCGGGACTGAGGTGTTTGACGTACTAATGTCATAGTTTACGAAGGCTGCCTTCAACTTTTAATTATTAACCTTTGGTCCAATTTACGTAGAACGAGCTTACAGTATCTTGAAGTCTTACAGTAGTATGCTTGGGCTTAGATTTAATTTTATTAATTATAGTATCCCAAGCAGATGGTAGCAGCCAGCTTTCTCCATTAAAAATACTATGCTTATTTTTTATTTCAATATCCTCGCAAATCATCTTTGGTAGAAATCGGTGTTCTTTTGCTAGAATTTTTGGTCTATTAAATTTAAGATAATGGTTGGGACGATCCTGAACATGTTGACATACTGTAGACATCCCACAGCGTCGGTGCTTTACATCAGTGATATGTTCTTTAACGTGGGTTTCTATGGATCTTCTTGTTAAGAGAGAACACATTTACAATCAAGCTTATATACTCCTGCATCTTGTAGAGTGATATTAAACTTGACAGATGGTAAGAACTGACTAATCTTCTTGGGCAGCTTGTAGTATGTTTTAATGGAAGCCGGCTTCAACCTGTAGCCAATCTTGTTTATGACCTCTCTGACATATGGTAGAACAGCAGGCACATGCTCGCTTGTAGTTGGTTTCACTTGGTCATTGTGACGGAGACGCGGGACCCGAAGCTCATTGTCATGCAGAACTGCTTGACGTGCTGGAGCTATGCGGCCAGGTGTTTACTGCCACAGATCTCTTGTGCTCTCTGAAACAAAGATTTTCCCACGGTAGCTAACTGTAAAGATTGGTGTTGAGATTAACCGATCATATCAGTTAATGTGGGTCTCTTTTCTAGATCCAGTAAAACCCATGGTATTATTAGGATTTCGAATGACTAAAACATCAAGGAAAGCTGAAAAATTATTTATTTCTAACTCCATAGTGAACTGAATTTTAGAATTAAAATGGTCTAAGATTGCAGTAAATTTGTCAGATGGTAAAATTGTGAAAGTGTCATCTACGTACCGCTTTTAGAATCTTGGATTTACAGGTGCAGTGGGTAGGATTTTTTCTAGAATTCATGTAGGACACATGATTATATTGGCATGTTGGGAGATACGAGTGAGTCCATCACCACACCATCTTCTTGCTCGTAGAACTCTTCTCAAGTCTTGAGGCAATTTCTCAGTAATACTGCATATTACGCAGGCATGTTGTTTTCCACCAGCTTCCTAGTCACAATTGAGATGCAGTGCTCAATGTTGCTCAAGTGAATGGACATCAAAACTGTCCAAAGCTTAGTTGTCAGTAAGATGTAGGTCTTTTATCTTACTGACAAAATGGTATGAAGCCTTTGTATGTGCTCTTGTGAGTCCTCTCAGTGTTGATAGTCTCGGTGCTGATTGTTGAACCAATTTTATGTTGGTGAATCAATTTGACTCACTATTGGATGTAGTGGAGGACTTGGTTAGTGTATTTTAGGTAGCCTATACAACTTCAGTGGATTGGTACACGGTGTTATTATCAAATTTTCGTCGAGATTTAATTTTTCGGAGTTTTTCTTTATTAGATCGCTAGTTATTTTAAGCACACTAGCAACGACAAGCAACGTCGGTAATTAAAAAAGTTAAATTAAGCATTCTTTTTCGAAAACGTGAACAAGAAATCATATCATCATTATTTGAGAAGCAATTTATTTGGAAATTCCACATTTAATAAAGTTCACACAAATATCAATAATTTAATTACTTAGAAAGGTTCTAGAAAGTACAGTTGAGTGAAAAGTTTGGCTCCTCATAAATTAATTACAAAATTTTACTGTTTAAATTGAAGAAGCTCTTGCTTAGTAATCGAGAGAGAATAATTTGAAAATAAAGCTTTTTATATTTACTACTTAACGTTAAACTCCCGTCCGTGTTGATATGCAACTACGTTATGTCTCCATTCCGTGCAAGTGCTGTTTCCGTCCTGTATGCAGCGAACTTCACTAATTCTGTTTCAAGTGGCGAATGAGAATGTCGAGCAAAAATAATTTTAATTGCTTAGCTATCACAAATTCTTTCATTGCGAAACTTGTTTTTTTTTTACATTTACCTATCTCTCTGTCTAGCAGTTTCGTTATAAATAGTGTTTCAAAAAACTTTTTTTTCACTCGCAGGGCATGTCGGTAATTTTAATATTGAACCTGACTTTAATGATTATTTAAGTCTGCGCTAGTTCTTTGCGTGATAGAATCCTAACGGATAAGTAAGCAATAAGCCGTACTTGATAATGAGCTGGCCATATAATTTGAAGAATTAGAGTTATATAAATAATGTTGTTTGTTATATAAATAAGATAACGTGTAACGTACACAGTAATCTAAAAAATAGATATTTCTGTTATATAATAATTTTCCCATTATATACGGCTTAAAAGGGTCACCTTTAGTAACAGCCCCACCCGACATTTTGGTCACCAAAGCCCTTAAATCACCTTTGGATTAAAAATAGATTATTACAGGCCACATTAATTATTACGGTAGGTAGGTAGGGAACTTGTGCCATCTGTGTTAAAGTGAACCGATGCATGAAGTAGCTATACCTGTGTAGACAGTCGCTTGCATCGAATAACACTTTGAGTATCCGGTTCCCGAATCTTGAGGGACAGACACAGGAAGAAGTGACTGTACTTTTGTATGCGATGCTCGTTTTTAAATAAAGCTGGATAGTTGGCGCCATGGAATTAAAGTCCATCGTGTACAGCGAAGAATGGGCATGTGATATTTTTTTTATAAAATAAGGGTGATAAACTACACAGTCCACGTGATGATAAATGGGTGCTGTAACCCGAAGACACCCTCGACTAAATTACAATGACTCGTTTCCAGTAAAAAGAGCCTTCGATTCTCTACTCACCATAAGAAACACAATAGCAATAAGCTGCCATGTCGAGCCGACCCATCCGTGCTACAATCATGCAGCTGCAGCATGGCTTTACCGCGTAAATCCTTCATACGCTGGCAGTTATAAAAATTTTTTTTTTCTTTACGCTCGCTATCTTTGTTGAAGAGTGCTAAGTTATTTTAGATTCAATAGCAATTGTAATAAAATGTATATCGAACTACATTTTTTTCGAATTTTAACTTTTTAAATTTAATTTCGGTATAACGTGCAACTGATATCATAGTGTCTAGTATGGACAAAATGAATGATATAAAATAATACTACTCTTTCGTATCTTTATACTAAAAACATTAATAATGATATAAATTCTTGCTTGTTCCATCTATTGTATCTATTATAATCCTAGGTATGTTAAATATGCAATTTATTTTAATTTAAATTTAAAATCTAATGCTGCTTGAACATATTCACGTTATCATTACATCATCATCATCAACATCATTACAGCCTGTCACATGTCCACTACACATAGGCCTCCCCCAAGGAATGCCACAAAGCACGGTCTTAAGCCACCTGCATTTATCGACTTCCTGCATGTTAAGACATGCATTAATCATTCACTTATAAATTATTTACTTCAGTAAAAAATACGAATTTTAATCATCTACATCATCATCATTAAAGCCCTTCATAAGTCCACTGCTGAACATAGGCCTCCCCCAAGGAATGCCACAAAGTACGGTCCTGTGCCACCTGCATCCGTCGACTTCCTGAATATCTTACCAGGTCGTCACTCCATCTAGTGGGGGGATGCCCTACACTTTGCCCGCCGGTACGAGGCCGCCACTCGAGAACCTTTTTTTCTCCATCGGTTGTTGGTTTTTCGAGCTATATGGCCGGCCCATTGCCACTACAGCTTACTAATCCGTTGGGCTATGTCGGTCACTCTGGTTCTACTGCGGATATCCTCATTTCTAAGTTTATCACGCAGAGAAACTCCGAGCATAAATAAATAAAAAAATAAATTAGTACATGAAAATTGCTTAAAAAGAACTACGAAACCTAATCACGATAAAGTAAATTTGAAGTCTCTCTGTTTAATTAAATAGCTCACGCTTTTCAATTAGTAACACATTTTCTTCAAATATTTAAATATCTAATTTTGTGAAAGTAGATAAATAAATTATATTCACTCATTAGTTTAAGGAAAATTCCATGAAAGTGACGTATTCATGTAAATCTCTGCTAGGTTTGTGTGTGAAAAACTCATTTTATACATCCTATAGTTAACAAGCAGTCTGTGATGACGGCTCCGTAGCGCATTGACTTAGTATTGCACATAGCATAGCAATCCGGCACGGAACAAGTGTTTGTATGGCCTTCAATTAATTGATCCGGGTCTGGATGTATGCCCAGTTAATGTATGTAAGCTGACGCCATGATACAGAAGAAAATCATTCAATTTAAAAATAAATAAAAATTAATTATCTTAAAGCAGTACTAAAAACAGCATATTAAGCTGATTACGACTTAATTTGAATTTGCCCGACGAGAGGGTTAATTGAGACACAACTGACTTTTAAATGTATTAATCTCAGAGTTATAGTATAAATATGTATTTGTTGCATGTTATGCCAATTATTTTTGCTTTAGATTACAAATAAGATTGCCTTATATGAGATTTGATTTAAAAACAAAAACATCGTGCATCGAGCAGATTAGCACAAAAATTACGGATATATGTCGTCTCCTAGGTGTCGTTAAAGGCGATTGGGGAAAACAAACTAGCAGATGTGCAGCAGCGTCTTCATAGTAACAACTAAAAAATAAAAATCTGCGGTTGCCAGCCCACCTGCTAAGCGTGCAACTATGCCAAATATCCACTCTATGAGGCAACCTATCGGGTGGTCTATGTTCTGTATTGATTTGTTGACAGGCTGTAATGAATGAATGAATAGAAATACTCTATAATTTGCAGTATGATTGCGAATATGAGAACTAATCACACTCCTTTCTAACGTGGATCTCATAAAAGGTGGTTATGAGAAATGTTAGAAAGGTTTTATAGTAATGTAATTATACCTACTAAATGTACATTTAATAATAGGTAAACACCGAATGGTTAGTGCTCACAGCATTTCTTACAACAACAACAAGAGATCCGGTAGAGGTACTTAAATTATTCCACCAACAAGTATCAATATTTTAAATTAATTTATAAAAATAACTATAAGTTAAATAGATTTAAGCGGAGCGGAAATTTTTTTATTAATACTCAAATTAATTTTCTTTGCAAGCCGTACTATTCAAGTGACAGTTAACAGATCGCTATCATTCGAGGTCATTGACGTCTATTAGAATCGAATTGTAATGACTGTTCACTTATGTTAAAACAATTATTGTCAATAACGTTATTATGAATTTCGACACGTCTCTGTTTTAATGGTTACAGCTCATTTTATGCTCATAACACAAACAAGAAGTAATAAAAAATAAAATAAAACAGCAAAGTCTCTTAATTAGATCATTAGGGGTAACATTCATTAGTCTTCCTTTGTTACATTTCATAACAATGGGCCGCAGTTCCGCTAAAACTCGTATTTACTCTCAAACTTAAGAACGAATTGTTAACTTTATTTTTTATATGTTTAAGTAGAGTTTTTAGTGTAGCAAAAACAAAGAGCCGCGAATATTTAAACATTTTTAATTTTTGGTGTTTTGTGCTAAAATTAGCAAAATGAATTCATGACATTACTTCGGTCTCTGACACACCGTTTTTTTTTTCTGAGACTATTTTATGCAGATGATTTAAAAGTGGCATACAAAATTATAACATACGGTTACCGGAATACAGATGTAGGGTCAAAATTTCAAGCTAAAATTACTGTAAAAAAAACAAAAACATCGAAAACAAACGCAGCAAAATTTTCAAAACATAAAAAAAAAACATCTAGCGCTAACAATCCATAACGCAATCATATATACGCTACACAATCAACACTCATTATGCACATACGACCACATTGTGGAATTTACTATATCCAGCGGTTTTTCCGGACCAATACGACACGGGGACCTTCTAGAAACGAGCCTACTTCTTTGTAAAAAGTCGGCAATGCACTTGCACTCCTTTTTAATAAAAAAGTTTTTCATGATTTTGCCTGACTTATAATTTTAAAAATAAAAAGCATAACATTACAACCTACATGCCTCCCACTCCTGAGCACTGGTCTCCTCTTATTTCTAAAAGGGTTATGAAGCGAATAGTCATCATTGCTTAAATTTGAAAATAATAATTTCATTGGTACCATCGGGCTCGAACCCAGGTAGCTTGCGTATTGTGAAGTTGCTGCGGACGCTTAACTCCTAAGATACCATGGCTCTTCGTTTATTAGGGGATTTTTATTTATAAGTGGCTTTTTTACTACGCGAGTTTTTTTGAAACTTCTTTTGTTTTTTTTTTTATAGATAAGGGTGACAAACGAGCACACAGTCCACCTGATGGTAAGTGGTTGCTGCGGCCCATAGACATCTACATCTATTCTCTGTTACATATCAAAATGTAGATGCGCTGTCACCCGTGAGGACTAAGATGGAATGCCTCATTTCCAGTAAAAAGGGCCTCCGGCCACCTTCACTCACCAAGCGAAACGCAGAGGTAAACCTCTACTTCACGCTGGTTTTCTGTGCGGTCGTGGTACTACCCCGGTTCGAGCCGGCCCATCTGTGCGACTGCAAAAGCTGCCACGTGGCTCTACCACTGTTAAACTGTTGTTGTGTAGTGGACAATCTTATCATCATCATTACAGACCTTCACTAGGCCACAGTAAAATATGTTTTCTTTTTCTATGGATCTACCCACTAAAGAATGTCCCATAACACGTACCTAAAAAATCTGCAGCTATCAACTTCCTGCATGTATTACCAGGTCACGTCCATCTAGTGACAGGCCGCCTACACTTCGCTTACCTCTATGGGACTGCCATGACTGATTAAGACTGATCATCAAAAATTGAAAACAAGAGTGTACAAACAGTGCGTATTATCAGAAATGACAAATAGATCTGAGACATGATCCTTCACTGATGTCCGTTTGAGGACTCTTAATGTCGCTCAGTGAGAGTTAGCTAGAGGGAGGACTATGCTCGGCGTTTCTCTGCGTGAAAGAATCCGTAACGAGTACATCCGCAGTAGAATCATCAGAGTTACTAATGTAGTACAACGGATCAGTAACTAAAGTGTAACTATAGACCGGCCAAATAGCTCGTAAAACCTATAACCATTAGTAAAGAAAGGTCCTCGAGTGACACACATATATGGAACCTAAGAAGTAGTTTTATAAAAGCAGTTATGGCGTTAAGAAATAATATCTAAATATACAGTCTCATGAACACGAATCCGTGTAAGGAATATTCATTAACAAAAATGTAAATGAGATCCAGAACTCCGCTGAATATAAACATCCAATCTGATTACGAATTCACGACAGGATTACATTTAATCTTAAAATTAAATATTCTCTTCGTTTTATTAAAAATGGCCTAATGCGGAGACACGGTTAACGTAGGGTTCCGGTGGGCAGATTATATCTAACGTTTCCTTAACTTTAAATATTTTGCTATAATTTTAATCGAGTATAGTAATTATTTTATTAAAATAGTATATTATAGTAAATAGTTAGCATATATTATATGAAAGAGATACTATCGTAGCACTGTACTAAAGACTAAAGACAAAAATACGTGAAATCTATGTCAGAGATTTCCAATTTCAGGTGGGGATTTCTGCACAATACCCAATTATAACAAAAACGGATCTAATTTGAAATTGCATGCTTATTTATTTCCAATTTAAAAAAAAAAGAATCTTTTTTTCCAAAAAAATGCAGCTCATTGCCAACTCAGATTACTATTTGATTGGTATATGCCGGTTCCTCTGGTTCTACTGTGGATATCTTCATAAGATTGTCTATTACGCTGAAAAACTCCGATCATCACCCACTCTTTAGCTCGCTCAGCGATCTTGAGCTTTCCCATATGGACAGCGGTGAAGGACCACGTTTCAGATCCTTAAGTCATCACCGGTAACATACATTAGCCGTACACCCTTGTTTTCCACGTTTTGAGGTTTTATACGTGGTAGAGCCACGCTGCAGCTATATTATGGTTGTAACACGAATGGGTCGGCTTGACCTGAGAAGGGCCGCACTCTCACCGAATACCAGCGTAAAATCGAAACTTAATACTGCTGTGTTTCGTATGGTGAGTGTAAAGAACCGGAGACCCTTGTTATTGGAAATAAGGTGCTCCATCTTAGGCTTCAAGGGTGACAACGTATCTGGATTTTGATTCTTAACTGAAGATACATCTGATCTATAGACATCAGATGTCTATAGGCCACAGCATCTGTTTACCATCAGGTCACCCATTACCTATAAATAAATACAATAAAACATGACTAGAAGATGTGTCATAGTCTCACGAAAGCTGTCCAGCCGAGTTGAATATGTCGATTGACCTATCGATCGAACTTGGACTTAGTTGGACAATTTGTCCTAGGTAGACATACTCGTCAATAACTTCAAACGTAGTGCTCTTTACAATTAACGGCATAGGTGTGGCACAAACGTTAATTAACGTTACGACATGAAATTACTTTTGTTTTGTCCATGTTCATCTTCTGTCCATGTCCATTTTCTTACCAGGTAATGGTTGTATAAGCATATCTTCCACTCATAACATCCCGTGATTGTCGTAAGAGATTACAGAAGGAAACTAACGAGGAGATGGGCAGCAGCGTCAACTATGTCAAAATAACACCCATATATATTATTACTTGTATATATTAAATCATTTGCAACGAACAATATTCATTGCTGGCTGTACGAGGAAGCTCAAAGTCGCTCAGGGAGCTATGGAGAGGGCTATGCGCGGCGTTTCTCTGCGTAATAGACTTAAAAACGAGGATATCCGCAATAGAACCAGAGTAACCGACATAGCCCAAAGAATTAGTATACTGAAGTGGCAATGGGCCGGCCATATAGCTCGAAGAACCGACAACCGATGGGGAAGAAAGGTTCTCGAGTGGCAGCCTCGTAGTACTCGTGTTGAATCTCTCTTCATCATCATCTCATGATGAAGAGAGATTGAACATGGTTTAGTTGTCACTTAAAATTTATGATTTAGTAGTGTTATATTTTTCTTTGTTGGTCTGGGATCTAATCGATTAAACATACAGCGCAATTATTTGTTCTCATAACGTAACCTCGGAAACGTTTGGCATGTATCCAGCTAACATCGCTAATGTTTTTCAAACAATATTTTTGGAAAACACCATTAAAGTGGCAATAAATACCGAAATTTAAGTTTAATTTTACAATCAGTTGATAAAAATTGTTCATATGATAAAATTCATCATAAAGAAATTAAAAATTACAGTTGTATGAATAAAATAGTCTTTTTTTTGTATAATTTAGTTGATGGATAACTTTTATCGTATTATTGAAAAATCATAGTTTGAAGTGTTGTTATTTTTTATTCATAACAATGGCAAATATGTGCCTCTTCCATAAAGAAACCAGAAATATATTTGTTGTAGTACTTTACTGCGTGTTTCAACATTTTAAATTGTTCATGTACATTCCAAATCATCTACCAAATACGGACGATTTTTCATAACAGCACTAACTTGGAAAAAGCAAATAACATCCTGCAACGATAGGTGCTTCAGCTAATCATAAATACCTTTTCTATGTATATTTATGAGGTTGTTTACTCTACAGTATATAGGAGAATTGTGATTATGCTAGGGAGTTTTCCTTACAGAACCCTTACGACACCCACGTGAAGATATTCGATATCTTCTCTTATGCTGTTGTTACAACGCTCGTAAAATTTAATGACTTTGTTTATGGTTACGTAGAGTTATATGTGATCAATGTGAAAGTACACTTTATTGGTTTATAAATTGTCAGCTAAAGGCTGATTTTTTAATCGACAGAATAAGCGTTATCCATCAATTAATTTATGCATTGAATGAACATAAAAGTGAAACAATTTCACTTTTTTATACATACACTGTAATTTTTAATTTGTTTCTGTTACATTTTATGTCATAAGTAACTTTTATCTAATGATTGAAAACTTGGTCTTAGATCGATGGTGATGAATTGATAACCTCCTCATCTTTTGAAGTTCAAAAACATAAATATCCAAGCTGATTTATTTGAAGAAACTTCGATATATATATATATAGTTATTTCTATCCTATAACGTGATAGAAAACGTTATAGGATTAAAGATAATTGCTTGTGTTTATTAGCCGTTCCTTGGATAGTAAATCCCTGCATTACAGATCCTAATCTTCCCTTTTCACTAGGGATTATAATGTGCGATTGTGTCGCGCCCAACGGGTATTATTTGTAATATGTATAACCGTACTATTGTAATATATGTATATTACAATAGTACGGGTACTAATGTAATATATTATGTATATTTATTCCATATGAAATAATTGATATATTTATAGATAATGCGTTTGACGAAATGAAGTTTTATTTATTAGTAAATGGTTTTATGGTAGTGAAAGTTGAGTGTGGCAGAAGAAGCACGTGAGTAAAATAAATGCTGTAGAAATGCGTTCATTCAGAACGTATGTTAGGGCTGAATCTGAATGAATGAGCAAATTTATATTGCAGAGGTAAACGGCAGAGTCGTGAAGGGACGCCCTAAGCGAAAGTTTATCGACCAAATTGACGATATATTGAAAATGGGCCAAATTAAGAGTACGCGAGGCGTGAGAGATGTGTCAAATGGAAGTCCATAGTCTCTGCCTACCCCTCTGGGTGACAGACGTGAGTGTTTATGTATATGTATAAGTATAAACGGTTTCTTGCTGGTTCTTCCTAGAACAGAGGTTTTTTTCTGAACCAGTGATAAAAGTTAATGGTAACTTTTAATAAGAATTACATGTAATCTATATTGGATAAAAAATATTCTATTCTATTCTTAAAAATACTTTCGTCAAACGCCTTATTAAATTCATTCCTTCTTCATCTTCAACGCCCATAAAAGTCTATCGTTAAGCATGTGCCTATCACGTTGTAACTTGTAGGGAGCCTTCATCATCTCGCTTGACAGGTGAATTGGCAAAACGGAATTGATATTACACCATCTATCTGCTACAATCCGCCTGGATTAGCGATTGCAGTTCCAGACGTATATCGGAAGCCATGAGATGATTCTGGCATTTTCCATAATCGTAGAACATCCATTAGATAAAATGAGTTGTCTTTTATGTCATTCCAATTTTTATACTCTCTTGGATAAAGTAATTGATTTGGGTAGAGTAGTCCACAAAACATTATCACCATTATTACAGCCTACTTCTGAACATAGGCCTCCGCCATAGATTGCATTAGCAAAGCACATTTCCATAAATTTATTGATGAGAGTAAGCTGATACATTTCTAGTACATGTGAACTGCTTCAGGTTACATGTACTATAAATGTATAAGTCCAAATCCTTAATAAATCTCTCAGTACTGAAAAAGGTCTGTGCTCAGGAGTGACGTATAATTCTTTAAGAAAGAAGTAAATATATTTTATTTGAAACTATAAATCAACGTATACATTATTGTATATCTAAATATTTAATAATAAAACATAAACATTACGTACATTATTGCTGCACTGTAGCAACAAAGAGACATCCGCATCGGCGTTTGCCACAGTAGTCTACAGGGCTGATATTTGCCTGTTCCCTGTACCTAAACACAATTTTTTAAGAACACGTTTAAGCTTACCTTGCTTAAATGAGAAGGTACAGAAATGGAGCGATTTTGGACAGTCATAGAGAAGTAATGGTGACTGTTTCGTGGTCAATTCAAGGTGTAATTCAGAAGATGTCTATTATAAAGAACATAGAATAATGAAGGCAAAACCCAAGATTGCCAGACGTGCTCGCCAGACCTATCTCCAACCTATTACCATTTTTGACTCAATCTTCTCTCCAGATAGCAGAAATATAATAAGGGTAAATGCTTCGAATTAATAAATATATTTCATATAAGGAAAAGGTGTTTGAATTTTTCTTATTACCTACAACTATTTATTACTTATTTCTTATTTACATAAATATATATAATATTATTTATAATATTATTATAATATTCATACGCTCAACGATTCATAAATGTGTGCTCATTTCTATCAATTACCTATTTTTCAAGTATTCCAACAGTTTTTTAAAAGAGTGCTTTGTAGTTAAATAATAATAGGAATCAAAATAATTTTACGGATTTTAACGCGTTTAATTTGAACTTTTTAATTTCACGGTCACGGAGGTGGCTGATGTGATTGACGTCCTAATCTCATACTTAACAAAGGCAAACTTTAACTTTTAATTATTTATTTTGGTCCAATCTACGCAAAACGAGTTACAGTATTTTGAAGTCCTGCAGTAGTAAGTAGTACTATCCTGAAGTCTTGCAATAGTCGCGGAAATATATAAGTCAATAGTAATTATAAAAACTAGATATTTCTTATTAAAACACAAATTTTAAGTACCTTTAAGGGATCTGTTATGTCTGCATCAATTTGATATTGATATTTAATTTAACAAACAATAGCCATTGTTACTTGAGAACCATTCCAAATTGAAAACAATAAACTGTTTTCCTCGAAGTCACTTCTGGCTAGATGAAAGTAATTTATCTTTCTGTAAGATAATATATCACGCAATTCACAATAAAACAGATTAATTATTGCCTGACTCACTGATCCACTTTATTAATGTTAAATAGTATAGTTGACCAATCATCATTATCATTACAGACCTTTATAAATCCACTACTGCACAAAGGCCTCCCACAAGTAATGCACAGCACGCTTCTGATTTCTGAGTTCTGAGTTACTTGCTTATATCGTCAGTACTGACTCCATCTAGTGGGGTGATATAAGCATATTGTCTAGGTCCATAAACTTATTTTATTTATACTGTCACTAGATGGAGTATATTAGACATAGACTAACTATACAGCAACGCAGGCCACCGGTAGTCCGGACGGGAGTAGTCATAGCGTTTTTCCACGATTCAGAACGGCCTGTCATTTTTTTACATACATAACAACACACAAAGCAAAATAATTTTTTGAATTTTGGGCCTTAGGTGACAAAGCCCAGCAAGATAACCTCTTATTGTCATGTTTAGAAAAAGTTCAAAAGTTTAGAGAAAATGTTGAGCCTGACAAGATGAAACAAGATAATCATTGGAAATATTTTGTTACTGTACAGAGTTTAAAGATAAAAATTTCCAGGAACTTTTTGCTCGCTGTTGAAAATATCGGATAAACTTCTAAAAACAGTCCAAAAAACTAAACCGACAGGAGAACACGACAACCGTCCGAACAAAATTTTTCAAAAAACACTGGTTCAAATTTCCCCGCAAGAAATCACACTATGATCGAGCCAGTTTTAAAACTATACACAGCCTTCAGCAGTACTATTTCAAGCAAAAACATGTTGTTTTAAAAATTAAATACAACACACATCAACACATCACAGTGAGCAAAGATTAAGGATGTTTTTTTTTTTTTTTTTTATAGGAGAGGGGGCAAACGAGCATGCGGCTCACCTGATGGTAAGTGACTACCGCCGCCCATGAACAACCGCAACACCAGGGGAATTGCAGATGCGTTGCCGGCCTTTTAAAAAGGAGTAGGCTCTTTTCTTGAAGGTCCCTAAGTCGTATCGGTCCGGAAAAATCCCTGGTGGTAAACTATTCCACAAGGAATATTTATTAATTGTTTTGTCGTTAACGTCTTACATGAAAGCCGAGAATGCGAAATGGCTTAAAGAGGACCTTCCAAGAGCAATGCCAAGAAGATTCTCAATCTGAATCATCTAGGAAATAAGTGGGACCTGCTACCTTTTATCTTCTATCATAGATCCCTTATTGCACTCAATGCTTCTATGTCTGTCACTACGAAACTAACACATAACAATTAAAACAATAAACTAACATTTTCATACAAACATAGATACATAAAAACATTATAGCAATTGTTTATTCATTATTATTCATTTGCTGGATTAAGATTATATGTCGGTTCAATTCCATTTTAAGGTAGGTACATTTTTACTTAATCAGCCCGTTTAGGCGTGATAATAGAATATAATTTCCTCAAACTTCATAATATTATTGTTGCACACCTGTAACGAGAAACGAAAGAAAGGTTAGGCTTTACAGTCGACTTGACAAGGTCACTTTTATTATTTTTTATTAATATCATGAATGTTCTTCCTTATTAATAATGCAATTTACCTATAATATAAAATTGTCAGTGATCAAAATAATATTACCATTTCCAAGATTAAATAATGATAAGTACTTTTAAAGTCCATTATCGAGTTTTTTGTGATACTTGACTTTATCTTGGTAAACTTGACCACAGACTGACGACTTTTTGGTTTTCATAGTCGACCCACAATTGCAGCGTTGTCATTCAGTCAGTGCCTTTGATTCACGCGCTGTTGTCTATTTTGATCCTTATTATAATGTCCAATTAAAGAAATGGGGGACCGTAAACCGTGCGTGAAACCATACACAGAAAAATAATTCCATGTTAGCGGTAATTGGTCTAAGCTAGTCCCTTAGGATTATGGCCACCAAAAAACAAAGAGGCTTTATTAAATTAGTTCTAAGTTAAACAAGCAAAAGCACTTTAAGTTTGCGTACTCAACCGTTCACTTATCGAATAATTTGTGGTAATTTAATATAACAGCGTCGAAAACAATAAGTTAAAAGTTTGTAAAATAATAAAGTATTATTAGAATGAAATAGAATTGAATATTTTTTTTTACATAGATTATTACATATGACTTATTGAAAGTAATTGTTTATTTACTACTGGTTTGGAAAATATTTCTGTCCTGGGAAGAAGCAGCAAGAAAACCACCAGCACTTTTTTAAAACTTATTTCGCTTTACAATAATTTTGTTTCTACATTTTTAAATGAATTTTAATAGAACCAGCATGGTGGCAATCACCTCATTCCCAGAGGCTATTTTCATTTATGTATTATTTGATATTATTATTACCCATTTTTGTACAATTTTTCTTTAATAAAACATTTTAACTTCTTTATTGACAAATTTTGTATATCGTCTGGGATTTTGTTGTAAAAGCGTATACATTGCCGCATAAATGAATTACCTACTAATTCAGTGGAGTCTAGTAACTGGTATTACAAGCTTATGTTTATTCCTTGTGTTTAAAGTATGAACATATTTATTCTTATCAAAGCTATTTATGTTTTTATGTACATATATTACATTTTTATAAATATATTGCGTTTATTTCTTTAAATTTTTCTCTAAGAGACTCTTTACAATTTAAGGTATAATATGCCCGTACGGTTCTCTTTTGCAAAACAAATATGACTTCAATGTCACTCGCATTACCCCGTAGCAAAATTCAGTAAGACATCACGCTAGGAAAGTAACTAAAACTAATCTAGTTGTCTCAACATTGGTGTGATGACATCGGGACGTCAAACATCTCAGTCCCCGGGTGACCAAAGGTGTTGTAAAGCACCCAAAACGTCAGGAATTAAAAAGTTACATTAAACGCGATTACTCGTAGTTTCATTTAATTTGTAGTGTTCGCGTAAATATAAGATATCATTTTATAATTTATTAAATATGAAATATTATAATTTGTATAACAACATAGTTTATAGACATTAACATTTTCTCGAAATACTATATCCTTTACTAACTTATTGTTGGCGGGAATCTAAATCAAGTTCTTCGTGTTAAATTATAGCAAATGCTCAGGTCCTTAGCTGAATTAAGAAAAGATAGTTAAAAATTTAAAATTATAAATTTTGTACAACCGACTTCAACATAAATTATTAAGAATAACTCAAAAACTGTTGGCCAGACCTTAATTAAATTTATATGGG